>CM066994.1:69023703-70225370 GCA_033977485.1 Hydrangea macrophylla
AAACTCTATATAAATCCTATTCTAAATCAATTTTGTGGCTACGCAACATTACACAACATATGATACATCCATATGTAATTAAAACTTCAGTCATTGAAGAGAGAGAAGCAAGGAGAAGAAGAACTCCATCAACCTCTTCCCAATCACTGCTTCTATGGCCAACTAAACCTATGTCTAGGGTTTCAATGAAACCCTAGCCAAGTAATGGGAGTTATTTATGTTTTTCTTCTAGATTTATTATGTATGGATGATGATTACATGTTTAGAGGATTTTTTTTATAATAAAATTAAACTTTATTAAATTAAATCATTGCTTTCAAAATTTATTCGTGTCTTAGATCTATTTTGGATGTGATGTGCTCAATAGTCTATATTTGTTGTGCTTGTATGAATTATTTACATGTATTAGTCCTTATTTGAAGAAAAATGCTAGACCCACACAACGAATCATATACTTTTTTCACACACATCTTTAAATGCTTGTACCCTGTGCTGTTTGAATTTTTTATACTTTTTTGTGTCCCACTTAAATAGCACAAGGTACAAACATTTAAAGATGTGTGTGAAAAAAGTGTGTGGTTGATTGTGTGGGTCTAGCATGACTCTTATTTGAATTGTGATATCAAGTAGCCGAATAGTTCATACCTAGGAAAGATGGATTGTGCCGCAACCCTAGTTTAGTGTGAGACAATCCGTGCCAACCAAAGATGAATTATGTTGGTGCTTGAATCGTAGTTATCTTCTTGACAGAGGAACTGGACTTATAGCTACAATTCCCCATCATCATCCAATGTAATAAACTAATTGAATGCATAAATATCCTTATTATGAAGCTAATGGTGGATTTGCAATCCTAGGTTCACTCTAAATATCGTTTAAAACAACTTTTAATTGCTTCCATAGTTTAGATATATTTTAATTGTTCTTAGTTTAATTAAAATCAAAATCAAAATCCGTTTTTTCATAATTAACTAAGCTTAGGTTTCAAAATTAAAGTGCTCAAGTAATTCAATCTCTGTGGATTTGACCTTTACTTCCACACTACAAATTCTTAGAAAGTAAAGCATACTTTTATATCTTGATTCTGAGAAGATCAGATAGCCTACTATCCCAATTAACATGAATTACAAAATTATTCCTACGTGAATGCCCTTAATCTAGACTTGTAGATCTAAATTAAGGTTTCATTATCCCTAGGAATCGGATATTTATAGATTGGATACCAACGCCCCTAGGCTCTAGCTACCCCAACATAGAGGGATAGCTTCGCTTAGGATAACTCCACTTTAATAGGATACTACAAACAAGGAATTAAAACTATCCTAGAACTTTAAAGATCTAACAGAAAATAAAAGCAAAAAAACAAAAAAGGAAGAAGAACTTACTCCAAGAACTCCCCCTCAGAATACTCCTCTCGCAGCGCTTCACTGGCGCCGCGGACTCCAAGACTCAACCATAACTCTAAAAAAAACTTATATTTTTTCTAAGAACTTTCTAGGAATGCTTTGGAATCCTCCAGAGGCGTTTCCTTGGGCTCTCAAGTCCTCAGGATTTTCAGGTGTGTAAAAAATATGTGGGGTGTGTTTAAGCGATGTGGGATGGAGATACAAGCTTCAAAGGCTTGTACTTAGGCTATTTTGAGGTGTACCTAGGAGTCTTTCACAAGGTGGAATAAGTATATTAGGATATGGAAGCTTTTAAATTGTATCCTAATCCTTTTAGAAAGTTGTAGAAACTAAAACCACTAATTTTTGTATTTAAAAATTCTCCAAAAATAAAATAAGATAGAAATTCCGGTTTGAGCGTTTTCAACCCGTCACTGCACTATGGACCAGCTTTAAAAGGCTATATCTCACTAATTTTTACGTTTAAATTGGGTTTATAACCTACGGATTTATATGCCCAGGAAACGTACTATCCAATCCAAGTGGTTTCAGGCCCAAACTCTTTCTGGTTTAAGAGTTATGGTCAAAATACTGAAGTTGTGTTAAAAATGGCTGCTCGTAATGGGCTTTGAAGGTTATTTTGGTATAAAAATTATTTGGGAATTATTTGGCCAAAAACAAGGTTTGGTCTATGGTTTAAAAATATTTTAGGACTAAAGGACTTCTTGGGATCCCACCCCAGGATCCGAATTTTGGCTTAGGTAATGGTAATTGGTTTAACAAAATATTTTTTGGTCATTTTACGAAAAAAAATATTTTATTTTGGACTTTTGTCTCTAAATTGAATTTCTAATGTTCCTAAATCTTCTAGGGGTTATTCTAATGTATCTCAGAGACCACGGTGCTTCACGTGTTTCGTTTCAGATAACGCACAAATCCTAATTCTGATCATCGGATTGTTCTTGAGGAAGGGTCCTTCTATCGAACGGACGAACCAAAATAGGGTGTCTACAACTAACCGAGACCCACACCTCTTCCTTTCAGGTGTGTGACCTCATGGCCAATTTGGCACCAGATCTCAATACTCGATGGCAAGCACAAGTTTCCCTTTAACCCAAATATACAACTCAACATGCTCATATAGTCATTACATCGTGCAAATCCACAATTACCTTAAGAATTACTAAAGTTACTCTAAACATGCTTTTCATCACAAAGATCATCTCAATCATCCAATTATCCCAATTCTATAATTATTGTCACTAACCTCAAGAATTTCGCTCCTAGTAGCCAAATTAAAAGTTTAGTAATATCCAGGTACAATTCCTATACAAAAATTACAAATTATGAGCTAAAATCTTGAGTTGGGGCACAAAAAAACTATCTCGAAATTTAATAAGGATAGTACTATCACATTGGACTCACCTCCAAGAGTCCAAATATGTAGCCTATTTTGAAATTGAACGTCAAACAACACGTCGTTTGGCATCAGAGGCGTCGTCGTCGCGACTGTCGTCAATTTCATACAAATTCCTCTATAAAAACTCTAACTTAGTCTAATAAAGGTGATGACTCATGTGATGAGTCATCCGCCACGCGTTGTGTAACATGCAAGCCACATGGTATAGTTTCTATGTTTGCCTCCCTAAGTTTCTTTAGTTTTACGTTTATATCCCTACAAGCTTTGAAACTTATTAAAATCATCCCAAACTTAAATGGGTGTTTGTCTATGTCATGTATGGGTCCCATAAGTGGTCCCACATAATATTATGAAGTTGCTAATTAACCTACTAATTATGCAATGTGTCCAATTCACTCTTACAACGATATCCCTAACGGGCTACAGAAATAGTCTCTAACAATTAATGTGATACTAAAACAACATAATAACATTAATCACATAAGCCTAAATAAACATTTGAGCACATCAGAATTACTCCGCATCTCTGTTCCATCACACAGGGACCGATCATAGTTGTCCCAACCTGGGAATATCACTTGGCCTATCTTTGGGTTACAAACTGAACACCCCTATTCACCATAGTGAGTTAATACCCACTTAACAAATATAATCACATCATTAATTTAATACTATTGATGCATGTTAAATACAATTAAATACTGCCTGCGGGAGCAGGATTACATCTCTCCCCTCCTTAAAAAGGAATTTGTCCCCAAACTCGTTGTACCTTAAGTCTCGAACAAGTATGTATACTATTCTCTCAATTCCTTCTCTGTTTCCCATATAGCTTCCTCGATCGAGTACATCCGCCACAATACCATGACTAACATAATTGTCTTTATCCTCAATACGTGCTCTTTTTTGTCAAGAATTTTTATGGGATACTCAATATAAGTCAAATCTTCTCTAATGTCCAACGGCTCTAGTTCGATCAATTGACTCGAATCTGATATACATATCCATAGCATTGATACATTGAAAATATTGTGTACATTTTCTAGTTCTTGCGGCAAATCTAATCGATACGCCACCGGTCCAACTCTCCCATTAATTTCGAATGGTCCTACATATCTCAGATTTAATTTACCATGCTTTCCAAATCTTACAACTCCCTTAGTAGGTAATACTTTCAGGTATACATAATCTCCCACATCAAACTCTATCACCTTCTCTTCAAATCTGCATAACTCTTGTAACGGCTTTGAGCTGTTTTCAAACATTATTGTATCACTTTGATCTTTTCTGTAGTTTGTTGAACTATCTTAGGTCCTATTAGTTTCCATTCTCCTACCCCAGTCCAGCAAAGTGGTGAATGACATTTTCGCATATAGAAAGCCTCAAATGGTGCCATTCTAATACTAGATTGGAAACTATTGTTGTATGCAAATTCTGCTAGAGGCAAATGCTCCTCCCAATCACCCTTGAAATCTAATACACATAATCGTAGCATATCTTCCAATGTTTGAATTACTCGCTCTGACTGTCCATTGGTCTGAGGATGGAATGTCGTACCAGAACTCAGTTTAGTACCCATAACTTCTTATAATCCTTGCCAAAATCGCAATATGAACTTACTATCTCTGTCAGAAATAATAGATACTGGAGCTCAGTGCAACCTCACAATCTCTTGGACATACAACTTTGCTAGTTTCATCGGGTCATTAGTTTTGATTGACAAAAAGTGTGAGGACTTGGTCAATCGATCAACGGTTACCCAAACTGTGTCATTTAACTTCCTACATCTTGGCAGACCTGATACAAAGTCCATCGTAATATTCTCCCATTTCCATTCTGGTATAGGTAATGGCATTAATTGTCCCGCTGGTCTCTGATGTTCTACTTTTACTTGTTAACAAACTACATACTTGGCTACATGTTCCGCTACCTCTCACGTCATTCCTGACCACCAATAGACTTCTCGTAAGTCGCGGTACATCTTTGTACTTCCTAGATGAATCGAATACTTGGTATTATGAGTCTATTCTAAAACTGTTTCTTTGATCCGATCTACATTAGGTACACAAACCCAATTTCTGAACTTCAATATACCATTCTCAAAGGTGAACTCTGGCTGCATACCCTCGGGTATACCATCACAAATCTTCTTTAACTCTGAATCTTGAAGTTGCTTGTTTCGAATCTCATTAACTAAGGATGGTTGTGCAATGATAGCTGACATCAAGGCACCTCTAGTCTCTGGGATCACTTCCAGTTTCAACCGCTTCATTTCTTGTATTAACTTCTCCTGAGTAGTCAGGACATAAATCAAGTTACTTGTCAATTTTTAACTTAACGCATCGGTCACCACATTGGCTTTCCCCAAATGATAGTGAATAGTCATGTCGTAGTCTTTAATCAATTCCAACGAAAGCCTCTGCTTCATATTCAAATATCTCTGAGTGAAGAGGTACTTTAAACTCTTGTGGTCAGTGTAAATTTCACACTTTTCTCGGTATAGATAATGCTGCTAAATTTTCAAAGCAAATATCATGGCTGCTACCTCCAAGTCATGTGTAGGGTAATTAATCTCATGTGGTCTTAGCTGTCGTGAAGCATAGGTGATGACTTTGTCATTTTGCATCAGGATACATCCTAATCCCCGATGCAAAGCATCACTATAAATATTAAACCCCTCTGTCCCTGATGGAATAGTCAAGATCAGTGCTTACATTAGTCAAGTCTAAAGCTCTCATCACACTCAGGACTCCACACGAATGGTACATCTTTCCTCATTCGCCTGGTCATAGGTGTTGCAATTCTCAAGAAATTTTCCACGAACCTCTGATAATAACCGGCTAATCCCAAGAAACTTCTTACTTCTGACACATTTGTCAGTCAATGCCAATTAGCTACAGCTTTAACTTTCTGTGGATCTACTGATACACCTTCCTTTGATATCACATGTCCCAAAAATGCAATTTCAGTCAACCAAAACTCACATTTCTTAAACTTTCCAAATAGCTTCTTCTCTCGTAGTCATTGTAGAATCAATCGAAGATGCTTTTTATGATCTTCTACACTCTTAGAATATATTAGTATGTCATCTATGAATACAATCACAAACTCATCTAGATAGTCTTTGAACACTTGGTTCATCAAGTCCACGAATACTGTCGGCGCATTAGTAACCCTAAATGGCATGACTAGAAATTCATAATGGTCATAATGGGTCCTAAATATAGATTTCTTCACATCTTCCTTCTTTACCTTCAGCTGGTGATAGCCTGATTGCAACTCAATTTTAGAAAATGCCTGAGCTCCCTGAAGTTGGTCAAATAGATGGCAACGGATATTTATTTTTGATAGTCAGCTTGTTCAGTTCACGATAATCAATGCACATCCTCATGGCTCCATCTTCTTAACATATAAGACCGGTGCACCCCACGGTGATACACTAGGTCAGATAAACCCCTTGTCCAATAGCTCTTGTAGCTGAATTTTTAGTTCTTTGAGTTCTATCAGTGCCATTCTGTCCAGTGTCTTTGATACAGGTTGAGATCCTGAGGCTACTTCAATGGTGAATTTGATTTATTGCTCTATTAACTCGTCTGGTAAGTCCTCAGGAAATACATCCAGAAACTCCCGTACCACTGATATGTCTTCTATCTTAGTGCCCATAACATGTGTATCAATTATTGAGCATAAGAACCCTTGACAACATTGTTTCAACTATTTACCTGCCCAAATCGCTGATACTAAAAATGGTGGTACTACAACAACAATTCTCTAAAAATTAAATTATCCATGTCCTGATGGTCAGAAAATAACTCTTTTTCCTTTACAATCAATAGAGGCTTGATTAATTCATACCCAAAATTACATCAAAATAGTTAACGGTCAACGGTATCCAGTCAACGGTCAACTCTCTATCATCTATCCAAATATCACATGCCTTGAATATTGATGATGTCGCATAGGCTTACTTAGAGGTAAAGATACTGAAAGTTCATATCCTAAGGGTTCGGACATGCTAGATAAATGTTTAACAAATTCACGTGCAACAAAAGAACGTGTTGACCTTGAATCTATTAAAACATGAGCTGGATGTGAACAAATCGATAATATACCTAATACAAAGGAGTCAGTAGTGAAATGTCTCCCGGTGCCAATTGATAAAACCTCCCTTCCTTGGCTCGACCCCTTTTCCCTTATCTATGTTGATTCCATAACTTGCTCCGATTGTAGCCATTGAACTCGTACCTTGTTGCTTCTTTGTTGGACAATCTTTAGCTTGATGCCTCGGCATTCAACATGTATAACATCTTCCTCTCATATCTTGATTGGATCCTCCCGTGCTCTGGGTCCTGACTTGAGGACAAAATCAAGCAACATGTCCCAACTTCTTACAAATGTTGCACACCAAGGTTAGGTGGCAAACTCCCATGTGTCATCTATTGCATGTCAGGCACAATGGGGTAGTCTTCCTAGAATAATCATTTACCCCTTGCCCTCTTGTACCGGAGCCTGAACCTCGTGAAAAAGTTTTTTTGGAAAACCCCTACCCCTTTCCCTTATCTTCATATGCTCACTTTCCTTGTTGTCCTTGTCGGAATTTCGCAACATCTCTTTCCACTATTAAAGCCACCTCTTGAACATCAACTACTTTTTGGTGTTAAAGAGTATCAACACGGCTACGAATGTTATCGCTCAATCCCTCCTCAAAGTTTCGAGCTTTATCTACTTCCCTTGAAACAGACCGGTATCCAAAATTAAGTGAATCATTGTACCTTGTAGCATATTCATTGACGGACATGTCCCCTTGTTGTAAATTTGCAAATTCCCGACTCAATTGAGTCTTTAATGAAGCCAAAAAGTACCACTTATTGAACTCTTTTTCAAACCTTTTTCCATGTCTCGGGCGGTCCTTGAGCAATCTGATTAGTCCACCAATTCTGAGCTCCTCCTTTAAGGGTATCGGTGGCACACATAATCTTTTCACCGTCGGTACAATCCACGGCTCAAAAAATATGATTCATGTCCATTAGCCACTGATCAGCTAATTATGTATCTGGACCTCCTTCAAACTATAGCGGCTTCCGTTTATAGAATTGTTCAATGATTCCCCAATCCTATCGTGGTTGAGGGTTCACTGGTCTACCCTTTCCGATCATTCACCGATCTCATAAAGTTATTCACTGCTTCTTCCAAGTGGTCCATCCTCGAGTGAGGTGAACGCTCCCGATTTGGGTCTACCATTTCTTACTTGCCATTCAATTCACATAAATGCTATGCATGGTATGCCAATAGTACATGCAACAATCATATCTCATATCCATATACATTCATGAAATGTATCTAATTACTCGTCTTTATCAAGTTCACTCAAGTCATCGTCTCTTGTACCCAAAATTCTAAGCCTATCGCTCTGATAACACCAAATGTCATGCCCCAGAACTGCATATATGATTCTAGGACACGTGGCACGCCACCAAGGCTTCTATTATACTCCTAAAGACCATTATTAACCATAAATCAGAGTTATGAAAAGTTTTCCCATTTTAAACACTTACAAAAATATTTCTTTTTGAAGCAGGGTAATCCAGTTGACTGGAAATGAAAATTACAGAGAGTACAATTCTTGAAGTCCACTGGACCGGTCGATAGAAATTTTAAAGGCCCGATCGACTGAACCTTGAGTCCGGTTAACTGAATTCTCCAACTCCACAAATTGGTGTTCTGAAAACACGATCCGGTCGACTGGATTAGGAATTCGGTCCACTGGTTTGTGTAGTAGAATCCAATTCTGCAGCAACCCCTGCTTTTTAAACAAAAGCCAAACCAAACACGCTCAACACCTAGTAAAATACGATCAAACCAAACGAAACCAACATGATACAAACCATATATTACACGAATTAAACTTACTACCAGTCTATTACACGATTCAAGTGACTGAATTTACATAAACCATTAGCTTAACAAACATTGTCTTGAACCCATACTACCAACCTAAGTTGTCATGAGTTTAAAACAAACTTTACACATAAACCAAACCAAGTACAAAACTAACTCAGCCATACTACCAATTTTTGAGCAAAATTGACAATGTTCACTACAATAGCTATGGTCGTTTCCCAAATCCCCATGCTCCTTGCCAATTCCCATTTTCACTTCTCTGAAGCTCCATCTTTATCACCTACAATGATTATTCAATAACCACTACACTATATAAGCTATATGCTTGTGAATGGTCACAATTATAAACATGGATAATGAACATGCTCAATCTCATCCTTTACACATAGCTACGATCTCCGGGAATGCAAGTATCGGCCACCGTTTCACACTAGTCCGCGACTACTCCGTTAGTCCACGAGACTAGCCGAGACCCACACCTCTTCCTTCAGGCGTGCAACCTCATGGCCAATTTAGAACCTAATCTCAATACTCGATGGCAAGCACAAGTATCCCTTTGACCCAAATATACAACTCAACATGCTCATATAGTCATTAAATTATGCAAATCCACAATTACCTCAAGAGTTACTAAAGTTACTCTAAACATGCTTTTCATCACAAAGATCATCTCAACATCTAATTATCCTAATTCTATAATTATTGTCACTCACCTCCAGAATTTTGCTCCTAGTAGCCAAATTAAAAGCCTAATAATATCCAGGTACAATTCCTATAAAAAAAATTATGAGCTGAACTCTCGAGTTGGGGCGTAGAAAAACTATCTCAGAATTTAATAAGGATGGTACTATCGTGTTAGACTCACCTCCAAGAGTTCGAATATGCAGCATGTTCTGAAATTGAACGTCAAACAGAAAGTCATTTTGCGTCGGAGGCGTCGTCGTCGCGGCCATCATCGACTTCATACGAATTCCTCTATAAAAACTCTAACTTAGTCTAATGAAGGTGATGACTTATGTGATCAGTCACCCGCCATGTGTCGCGTAACATGCAAGCCACATAATATAGTATCTATGTTTGCCTCCCAGGTTTTTTTAATTTTATGTTTATACCCCTGGTAGTTATGAAGCTTATTAAAACTATCCCAAACTTAAATGGGTGTTTGTCTATGTCACGTATGGGTCCCATAAGTGGTCCCACATAATATTGTGAAGTTTCTAATTAGCCTACTAATTATGCAACGTGTCCAATTCGTTCTCACAAAGATATCCCTAACGGACCACAGAAATGGTCTCTAACAATTAATGTGATACTAAAACAACATAATAACATTAATCACATAAGCCTAAATAAACATTTGATCACATAAGAATTACTTCGCATCTCTGTCCCATCACACGGGGACCAATCAGAACTGTCCCACCCTGGGACTACCACTTGGCCTATCTCTGGGTTCCAAACTAGACACCCCTATTGACCTTAGTGAGTTAATAACTACTTAACAAGTATAATCAAATAATTAATTTAATGCCAATGATACATGATAAATGCAATTAAATATTACCCGCAGGAGCGGGTGCTACACCCTGTCTCAATCGACATTTTTAGTTGAATTAATTTAGTCCTTCAAGTTTTTAAATAGAATCAATATGATTCAGAGATCCGATTCTTTGAGAAAAATTGACAGAAGTCACCCACGTATTACATACAGTTAAGTTAAAAAGTGTGTAGAGAGATTGGTGGTGTTCTTGTCAAGACCCATCCCACAACGCATGGAAATAGGACACATGGCACGCCACCAAGGCTCAACCAATTAATTAAAAGATTATAGCAGCAGAAAAGAACACTTGAAACAACATTGAGTAGTTAAAACTTTTGAAAATGATGCCTTCCAAGTTGTAAAATCTGTATAAAATTGAAAACATAATTATATTTTGAACCGAAAGAATTTGTATTAAAAGGCTCCCAAAGGTACCCTAAGAACCATGCAAAACATCTAAATAATTTTCGGAAGGGGTAGAAAAATATTTCATGCAGGGGTCATTTCAACCGGTCGAACAGACGGACCCTTTTCGACCGACGAATGACCCTTGGGTAGGAATCCTTTAAGGCAGAGGGTACTTCGACTGGTCGAACTGACCCCTTCGACCGGTCAAATGACCCCCTGGCAGAACTCTTGCCTAGAAGTCACCCAACCTTCTCACCTTAACAACCCTTAAACCATATTTGCATGATTCCATACTTCTCAACTATACTAAGGATACAAGAACACATAACATTCTTTTTAATACTTAAAACAAAAATAGAAATGAAACAAATTAAAGGCTAGTTTGGATCAAAACATAGAAGTACTATTCTATCCTTCCAAAATCTGGATTCGATAAGTAAAACATACAAAACGCGAATCCACGAGTTCGGATTCATGACAACTTAACCAAAAGAAGTTTAATACCTTTTACAACATTACAAAACCATTCCAAACCTTCCAAGTCAAATACATAGTTCTAGCTACCTGAAAGGCTCACTATTACAATAATTAGAATGGAAAGCGAAAACATATACAAGAGGATCCCCGGCGTCCCCATTGGCCTCACTCTTCTCGCTTGTTTTTCTCTTTCTTCCTTTAGTGGATTAAATCTCCACTGCTCAGCTATATGCTGAGTGTACAATTCTAAACATATGCTTATAGGACAATTCATGTTTTAAAACATCTAAAACACATCAAATAGTCTCTAGGGTGAGTGGTACGTTTCCATCTGGTAAATGAAACTGATGTCGTGGATGGCCTTCCTCTTCAACGCACCCTGTACACTGGTTGGGCCTTCCTCCATACCAGACACCACAACTATTAATGTCACAATCCTCAAACTTTGAGGATCTTACCCCCGAATGGAATTACACCAAACCCCCCTTTGACTTAAGTAAACACATAACATGCTCATATAAACATTTATACGTGATTTTCTTGCATTCTCACGTGCATAATTAATGAGCCTAATTAGTACGTGAATTTCATTCGGATCCAAAATATCACATCGGATATCTAAAACATGTAATTTCCTATAATTTACACGCTTAGAATTCATATCTATTGCAAACGTTCTATAATTTTGAAGGATTAACTAGAGGCCCAATTAAACGTCGAATCTCTGATTATATGCGATTCCTACAAGGTATACATGGTTTTCCCCCAAAACTCTAGAAGTCCGTTGATTTGCATCAAGAAACTCTGAGCAACAAATCACCTCTTGATTTAGGTTTTCTAGAAAAGTTGAAATGAAAATATCTTAAGTTTTCTTTATATAGACAACACTCTCGGAAATTGTGTTTACCTACCCACGAGTTTCCAAAACTCTTAATTATCTCTCGAAACGTCTTACACGTCCAATTCATTACTCTACGAGTGAAAACTAAAATTTATAAAAGTTTCCAACTAAGTTTCATTTGTCGTTGTAATTACGTTCGAAAAACTAGTTTCGTGGAACTTCTAGATAACCTACCTTTTATGAAATGCATCCTATTGGTTATCGTCACAACCATCAAACTGATCCTAAATAGGATTAAAACTATCAAATATTTTGCTACACAAGTAATATCACTATTCACATATACCAGATAAAAATCAAATAACATTTAAGTAATATAAATGTCATTTAGTCAAATCAATGCCTCGTGATTCTCGGATTATTGTGTCCTCAATTGACACCTCGCCGTTGACCTACGTCAGCTCCACCTCAATTATTAACCAACATTAACAATTCTAGAAATTCACTTATGCAATATAAAACAATATGATTTTCCCTGGATGGGTGTGACAACTCTTTCCCTCCATGAAGGAAGTTTGTCCCCAAACTTATAACTCATGAGTCTAACAGATACGGATACTCATTCCTCATCTCTTCCTCATTCTCCCACATAGCTTCTGTTAGGGATATACACTAAAAGCCATGCTTTATGTAGTTGATTTATTATTCATTTAATAAAATCAATTAATCCATTTTTATGAGAATCTGTGTGGGCAATATTTGTATTATATTGTTTATTTAATATTATGCATGTGTGTCTTTCATTCTACATAGTAGGTGGTTTGGTATATAGAGTTCGACTTATACATGGAAGATCAGACCATCGAATCTTGTAGAATATAAGATTTTGGTTTACAGTCTTAGATGGATTGGACACACCATCGGTAGGACTGCAACATGGTATTGTAGTAGGTTTTCTTGACTGCGGGAAACGGTATAGTTTCAACTCACCATGCTGGTACACTTTGTGTATTAAACGGGATCGACTTGGGGTAATTATCTTTATACTGACTTATAAGATAATTAATACCTCATGACTATTATGAGTGCTTATGCTCTAAATCCTAAGTTAATTTATAGACACGTACATTTGATATTTACACTTTGATCCCTAAAAGGGTGAGATCCTTAAATGGGTCAATATCTCATTGGATTGGGTGACAATATTAATTGTGTGGTGGATATTAATTAATGATGGAATCCATGTCTCAATTTTGGGATTGATGATATCCCCTTGAGAAAGCTTATAAGTTTTGATTATGTCAAACCATGCAGGTGGATTTTGTATTCAAAATATCAGATAAGTTAAGGAGAGGATCTCAAGGAATTTTAAGAGATTAATTAAATATGATTGTCTGTAATTATATTTAATTAATGGATATCTATAATATTAACATGGAGAGATAATAAGCATTTAATAACATGGAGCTCGAAATATATTTTTGAGATAAGGGTAGGAGTGCAATTAAAATTCTTTTGTGGTATGAATTATAATTTATGGAAATAGGAATCTGATTCAGTTCGAATTAGGGTTTCTTAATTCCATAAGGAAGCCTATTCCTTATTGACTTCTTATGGTCCCTATCGTAGCCTATATATATGCTGTTTTGGCTCTCTCCTCAGTTTGCGTTTTTCCATCAAGAGTATTATAACTCGGAATAGAAAAGAGAGCGTAAAAAGAGATAGCAGAAACATAAAGGATTTCGAAAGAGCCCACACAGTTCGATATTCTGGCAGCAAAGGAATACGGTAGAAGATCGTGAGTTGTTATCGAGCCCGTGTTCTCGATTCGTCTACTACAGCTATTTGTTTTAGCAGTTTAAGGTAACCCTAGTTCCACCCTTGTAGGGTTGTTGTACTTTTCACATAATTTTTTGTAGTACCAACGTATATGCACTGTCAATGGATTCTGGGAACGTAGTTTCCTAACAGCTTCCTCGACTGTATGACTATCCCATAACACTTTCACCATGGGAATTGTCTTTGTTCTCAATACTTGTTCCTTCCGATCCAAGATCTCTACTGGATGCTCTATGTAAGTCAAGTCCACTTAAATCTGTAATGGTTCTAGTACTATGATCTTACTCGTATCCGCCATATACCGTCTCAACATAGATACATGGAAAATATTGTGCACATGTTCCAACTCTGATGACAAAGCCAATCGATAAGCCACTGGTCTAACTTTTTCTAGGATCTCAAAAGGTCCTACAAATCTCGGATTGAGCTTTCCCCTCCTTCCGAATCATATAATGCCTTTCGAAGGCGATACCCGCAAGTATACAAAGTCTCCCACTTTAAACATCATCGGTCATCTCTTAGAGCCCACATAACTTTTATAATGACGCTGAGCTACCTTAAATTGCTCTTAGATTAGCCTTACTTTTTTGTAGTCAACAATATTATCTCTGGTCCTATCAACCTTTTTTCCCCAATCTCGGTCCCATAAATCAGTGAACAACACTTACGGCCATACAATGCTTCATACGGTGCCATTCTAATACTTGACTAAAATATGTTATTGTAAGCAAATTCAACTAATGGTAAGTGCCTCTCCCAATCACTCCCAAAATCTTGGACACATAATCAAAGCATATCCTCTAATGTCTGAATCGTTCGCTCTGACTATTCGTCAGTCTGAGGATGAAAAGCAGTACTAAAACTTAACTTCGTACCCATATACTTTTGCAAACTTCCCTAAAATCTCAATGTAAAACTACTATCATGATCTAATACCATCACTACTGGAACCGAATATAGTCTCACAATCTCTTTCACATACAATTCAGCTAGCTTGGATGGCTTAGTCGTCTTGATTGGTAGAAAATGAGTTGATTTCGTCAATCTATCAACTATAGCCCAAATCATGTCATTCTTGTTGAGCAGCCGTGGAAATCCAAAAATGAAATCCATTGATATCTCATTCCATTTCTACTCTGATACTGGTAATGGTTATAGTAATCCCGCAGGTACTTGTCTTTCTGCCTTGACTTGTTGACATGCCGAACATTCTGAAGCAAACTTAGTAACTTCCTACTTTATACCTCTCTACAAAAGTTCTCTCGCAAGTTTTGGGACATCTTGTTACTTCCTGGATGAACTGAATATTTAGTACTATGTGTCTCTTCTAGGATTTGCTCCTTCAAGTCTTTCAAATTCATAATACACAACCGATTCCCAAGCATCAACACTCCCTGCTCTAAGCTAAAACCAAGTTGTTTCCCTGAAGGTATCTCATCTCTTATTTTGCACAAGTAATCGTCGTTGAACTATTCCACCTTGATATCGTCAATGATGTTTGGGTGAGCTATGATTGCCATCATTAAGCCACCATTCGTCTCTAGAATCACATTTAACTCCAAATGTTTCATTTCTTTGACCAACTCCTTTTGCTTGGTTAGCTCATCGGCTAAGCTCCATGTTGTCTTTCGGCTTAAGGTATAGGCCACTACATTAGCCTTTCTCGGATGATACTCAATCAAAAAATCATAATCCTTCATCAACTCTAACCATCTCCTCTGTCTCATGTTCAAGTCTTATTGCGTAAAAATATATTTCAAACTCTTGTGATCCGTGAAAATCTCACACTTCTCCCCATAAAAGTAATGTCTCCAAATCTTCAAGGCATTGAGTACCGCGGCCAATTCAAGGTCGTGAGTCGAATAATTACCTCATGTGTTTTCAACTGTCTAGACGCGTAAGCAATCACTTCACCACTTTGCATAAGTATACACCCCAAGCCTTGATGTGAGGCATCACTATAGATCACAAACCCCTCAGTTCCAGATGGTATCATCAAGATAGGTGCTCTAGTCAAATGAGACTTTAACTCTTGAAAACTGTCTTCACATTATGAACTCCATTCAAATGTAATACCTTTCCTCATTAATTTTGTTATAGGTAACAAAATCTTCGAGAAGTTCTCAATGAAATAGTGGTAGTATCCAGCTAATCCTAAGAAACTCTAGATTTTTGACACTAATGTCGGCCTCTGCCAATTAGATACAGCTTCTACCTTATGAGGATCAACTGAAACTCCATTCTTGTCAATCACGTGACCAAGAAAAGTAATGCTAGGTAACCAGAATTCACATTTCTTAAATTTCCCGAATAGTTGCTTCTCTCACAATCTCTAAAGTATAAGTCTCAAATGGTTCTCTTGCTCTAGCTCACTCGTTGAATAGATAAGAATATCGTTAATGAACACAATCACAAAGTCATCTAAGTAATCATTGACGACTCAGTTTATAAGATCCATGAACATGGCTAGTGCATTTGTAACTCCAAATGGCATTACTAGAAACTCGTAGTGTCTATAGCACGTTCTGAAAGCTGTCTTCTCTACATCTTCCACCTTTACCTTCAATTGATGGTAGCCCAATCTAAGGTCTATCTTCGAGAACACTTACGCTCCATGAAGTTGTTCGAATACGTCATCAATTCTAGGCAACAGATACTTGTTCTTGATGGTTTACTTCTTTAACTCGTGGTAATCGACACACATATGCATTAAACCATCTTTTTTATTTACAAACAACACTGGAGCTCCCCACGATGATATGCTAGATCGAATGAAACCTTTATCAAGTAATTCTTGTAGTTGGATTTTCAACTCTTTCAACTCCACGAGTGTCATTCGATACAGTGCTTTGATACAGGTCGTGAGTCTGGCATTATCTCAATAGTGAACTCATTCTCTCTCTCTATAAGAACATCTGGTAAGTCATCTGGGAATACATCCGGATACTCTCGTACTATCGGAATATCTTCTACTTTTGATTCGGTTTCCATAGCATCAATTACTGAGCATATCCCTTTTTCCATAACTTTCTCGCCCGAATTACTGAAATCAAATACGGTGGTGGTGTTACTCCACTCCCTTGGAAACAAAAGTCTCCGTGCATCGGCGATCAAAATTTAACCTCTTTTCGTTCATAGTCTATTGTGGCTTGGTTAAGAGACAACCAATCCATTCCAAGTATCACATCGAAATGGTTCACAACAATCGGTGTAAGGTCTATAGTCATCAACTTCTTGCCTAGTTTGATTTCACAAATCTTGTATATCGTAGATGTTACTACTAGTTTACTAAGCGGTACAGCAATGGATAATTCGTATCCTAGTAGGGCGGACTTGACATTTAAACATTCTGATCGGGAGAGAATAAATCCTAATTATACGTCTTAATTCATATTTGTTAGCCTTTTTTATCCTGTTTTTGTATAATTTTACTTTGTTTTCCACTTTTTGTCAGGATTTAGAAGAAAGCAAAGATTCCAGGTTAAATAGGGTGAAAAAGTAAGAAGAAAGAAGCACAAAAAGCCAATTCGCGCGAGTGGCCCACTCGTGCGACATTCCCGCCAATCGCTCGCGCGGCCCGCTCGAGCGACCTTCCAGAATCGCGCTCGCGTGGGCCGCTAGCGCGATCCGTATAGAAAACGTAAAATGCATATTTTTAAGTGCTGAAGACCCATGTGTGGACAAAATTGCCTAATTAAGTCCAGAAAGCAATTTGCAGCAGTTTTAGTCGGATTAGGTTTAGAAAAACCTTCCTAATCTCTCTAAAACTATATATATCTCATTCTAAATCAATTGAGGGGTTACACATTCATACATACATCAACTTTGAAGGCAAGAGGAGGAGAAGATCTAGCTTGAAGGTCTCTAATGGCAACCATCAACTCAACCTTCATGCTTTCATCAATCATGCTCAACTAAACTCCTATTCTAGGGTTTCAATGAAACCCGAGCTATGTAAAGGGGAATTCTATGCTTTCTTATTTTGGGATTTTATGTATTGGATAGCAATTGTATGTTGGTGGATTATTTATATAGAATTAGCTTTTAATGATAATAATCAAGAGTATTTTGGATCTATTCTTATCTTAGATTTTTCCTTATGCTTATTGAACTCAATATTCTGTGATTGATAAGAGTATTTACATACAATAGTGCTTATGTGATTATGATGTTTACATCTTTTATAATTCATGCCTTGGAAAGATGAGTTATGCTACACCCTAGTTATAGGTAGATAATTAATGTGAACCAAAGATGAGGTATGCTTAGATTAAACTAGTGATATCCTCTTGTTGATACTATTGGGCTTGTAGCTATGATAAATCATGACTATCCAAACATAGAACTTAAAATAGGAAGTATACACCCCTGATGCATAGTTAGTGATGGATTTGCAATCCTTGATCTCATCCATTCATACTTAGAACAATCTTAAATTTCGTATTAGTTTATTTAGATTCAATCTTAATATTTATTTTCATAAATTCATAGTTTTATTTCATAGTTTAATTAATAGTAGTAGTTAAAAACACAACCAATCAAACTTCTGTTTTTCAACAACTAAATAGATTTAGATTTTATTAATTAAAGGATAAAATTAAACAATCCCCGTGGATTCGACCTTTACTTCCACACTACAAATCTTAAGAAAGTAAAGCATACCTTTTATCTTGATTTTGACAAGATCAATGTTTGGCGTTGTTGCCGGGGATTGGCAATTTTTGCCATTAATTTTTAGAATCTTAATTTAGTTAGTTAGTAAATATTAGTTTAGATTTTATTTTCTTTATTTTTAGTTTATTTTTTAGTCACTAAAATTTTCTATTTTTTTGCAGCTTTCAAGTTATCAAAATCTAGCACGTTCGAGTGGAGTAACTGTGCACGTCAACGGAGCTTACGTGGACCTGAAAAAAATAAAATTGCAAACAATTTAAAAATATCAAGTAAATCCGTTGCTTTAAATTTTGCATCAACTCACTGTAAGTCAGGGCGCTGAGACGCATTACTTGCATTAGGTATGTGTGAAGTGAGCACTGCATTAGCTAGGAAACCCAGGGTGCTGGGCTTTGACGCGAATCACTGCATAAGGATAATTTCATGCATCATAGTAGTACTGTGTGCTTGCGTGCTTGATTATTAGAGTAGTTTTTTTTCTTAGTTGTTTAAGTCAGTCTTGATAGTAGTGTCAGTCTTTAATTTATGTTTGGTACCCGTTCAAGTAAACCTAAATTAAATCCGCTTAATATTGAACTTGAACGTACCCTTAGAGTCCTTAGGTCGTCAACACAAGCTTCTAGAGCTCGGTTGATGCTAGACGACGAATCCATGCCTGAACCGTCATCTTTGTTTGAGTCGGAAATTCGAAGTACTCTTAAATGTCTAAGGAAAACTAGAACAATTAAAATTGAACCAATTCCAATGGCTGATTTTGGAAACAACGGTAATAACGGAAATAATCAAAATAATGAGGTAACCTTAACATACCTCCGCTTCCACTGTTAAAAGATTATTTTACGCTAACTAACTACAAGCCACCGTTGTGCATAGAATTACCGGAAGTCACTGCAGCTCACTTTGAAATTAAATCATTGACCATAGCACTTCTGCCATCTTTTCACGATCGCGTTAAAGAAGATCCTTACAACCATTTGGGGGAATTTCAGGATATCTGTGATACTTTAAAAATTCAAAACTTAACAGATGATGAGTTAAAATTGCGTCTTTTCCCATTTTTCCTTAATGACAAAGCAAAATATTGGCTCTAATCCTTAGAGCCAAATTCTATAAGAATATGGGATGAATTGTATACTGTATTCCTATAGAAGTTTTTCACCATCACCTAAACAAACCAAATTAGAAAATCTATAACTGATCCAAGATGGAGAAACACTTGATGATACAGCAGAATAGTTTAAGGAACTCTTACGTTCTTGTCCTCATCACCAGATACCCAAATGGCAACTTGTTCAAGTTTTCTACGAAGGGCTTGTACCCGCGGTGTGTAACACTGTCGATGCTATTTGTGCGGGGACGTTCCTCTACAAAAGTGACGACGAAGCTTGGAAGATATTCGAAACCTTGAGTGAAAACTCAATGCACCAAGCTGTGTCTGTACGCCCCGAGGGACACCTCCCACCACAACCAAAAAGAGAGGCTAAAGTTGAATCAAGCCATTCATATGAAATTCAAGAATTAAATAGAAAAATAGACCAACTTATGATGACGGGCCACTTACAGGGCCCACCTCCTCCTGCTGAAATATGTCAGTTATGCTCTGATACGTCTCATTCTACATTGTCATGTCCGTCTGCGTCACAGTTTCTGGAATTTGTAGAACAACACATTAATGTTGTTCAACAGTTCCAAAGACCCAATTATAACCCCGCTAGTTATAAATAGGACGCGACATAGGGACCTCACCCGAACCTCTCATGGAAATCTAATAGTGAAGGACTGTATTCAAAACCTGCGATGACAAATTTCCTAAATGCGTATAAGCCTCCTCCTCCTAATCAATATCAACAACCTCCCTTCCGGGCTAATCCTCAAAGGGATAAAACTTTTGAAGAGAGTGTGTTGGCATTGTTAAAGAACTTAGAGGCCCAATCGCAATCACAGTTGCAACTCGTTAACTCCCACACGCAATCAATAGCTAAGCTAGAATCCCAAATGGGGCAACTAGCTAATACATTAAATCAACGTAATGAGGGAAAGTTACCAAGTCAACCGGTCCAAAACTCTAAAGGGCAATTGAGGTAAGTACGGCAAGTGACCAAGTAAATGCGGTGTCGGCAAGAGCGACTGAACGTCCTGAGGAGATCATACCCCCCTCATGAATCTCAAAACGATAAGGGTAAAGACAAGGGTAAAGAAATTAGTAAGGAATATGATGAGAATGCGAATAAAGTCACGAAGGACCCTGCTCCTTCGGTACCTAATACGTCTAAGGCGACAAATCCATCAAATTATGTACCTAGGATGCCGTTCCCCCTAAGCGTGGATGTCCCATCTCACTTCTCAAAGAAGGGAACACGACCGGAGGATATTCTAGAGACATTTAAAGAGGTAAAGATTAATATTCCATTACACGACGCCATAAAGCAAATACCTCCATACGCTAAATTTCTAAAAGACTTATGCACCCAAAAGAGGAAATCTAGAAATCATTTGTCTAAAAAAGTCTTTCTAACTGTGAAGGTTAGCTCTATGTTTTATCACAACACTCTAAAATATAAGGACCCAGGTACTCCAACTATCGCTTGTCACATTGGTGACAAATATATACACCAGGCTCTTCTTGACCTTAGAGCGAATGTGAATCTACTACCTTATTTCGTATATGAACATTTGGGCTTGGGAGAATTAAAACCACCCGTGGCTACGCTACATTAGCTGATAGGTCAATAAAAGTTCCACATGGGGTAGTAGAAGACGTGTTGGTAAAAGTTGATAGATGCTATTACCCAGTTGATTTCATCGTCCTAGACACAGAACCAGTCCTAGACGCTAGTAAACACATCCAAGTAATCTAGGACGACCGTTCCTAGCTATGGAAAATTCTATTATTACCAATAGGACTGGGGTAATGGATACAACTTTTGGTAATATGACCGTTCGTTTGAATGTGTTCAATGGATCTAATCAACCATATAGAGATGACGAGGAGGCAGACTGTTATGACATAGACTTAATTGAGGAATTAGTCAAAGAGGCAGCGCCTTTCATGTTGACTAAGGAAGCCTTGGAAGCATATCTATCTCATTTCAATTTTAATGATTTCAACATTGACACAAATATTGAAGATGTGAATAATTTATTGGAATCAGTAAATACGACTAGTGTACTTCCATGGACACCTAAAATAGAGGCCTTACGACCTCTCGCACATAAACCGACATTACCATCCATCGAGTGTCCCCCGACACTTGAACTTAAACTGTTACCCGATTCTCTAAAATACACATTCCTGGGACCTACTACTACACTTCTAGTTATAATTGCATCAAATTTGACTATAATTCAAGAATTACAACTGGTACAGGTCCTAAGCAATCATAAGAAAGCGATTGGATGGACAGTAGCTGATTTAAAAAAGAATTGATCCATCTATTTGCATGCATCGAATTAATTTAGAAGAAAACGCCAAACCATCAGAGAGATGCACGACGTCTTAACCCGAACATAAAAGAGGTGGTTATGAAAGAAGTCATTAACTCTTAGACGCAGGTATTATTTATCCAATCTCCGATAGTAACTAGGTCAGCCCCACGCAGGTTCTCCCAAAGAAATTGGGTATTACAGTAGTGCCAAACAAAAAGGAGTTCTCATACCCA
Source organism: Hydrangea macrophylla (assembly GCA_033977485.1). NCBI lineage: Eukaryota > Viridiplantae > Streptophyta > Magnoliopsida > Cornales > Hydrangeaceae > Hydrangea > Hydrangea macrophylla. The sequence goes on from CM066994.1 coordinate 69,045,845, forward strand.
CCCATCAAACTACTGGTTGGCGGGTATGCATTGACTATCAAAAACTCAATATGATGACTCGTAAGGATCATTTCCCTCTCCCATTCATTGATCAAATCCTAGAACGTCTGTCTGGTCAGAGTTACTATTGTTTCCTAGATGGATACTCTGGCTATAACCAGGTGCCCATCTACCCTGATGACCAAGAAAAGACAACGTTCACATGTCCCTTTGGTACTTTTGCTTATCGTCAAATGTCGTTTGGTTTGTGCAATGCACCGGCCACCTTTCAACGGTGTATGATGGCGATCTTCTCGGATATGGTTGAAAAATTCCTAGAAGTATTTATGGATAACTTCTCAGTTTTTGGTCTCACATTTGATGAATGTCTCCAAAACCTTACGAAAGTCCTCGCACGTTTCGAGGAAGCTAATTTGGTTTTGAGTTAGGAGAAGAGCCATTTTATGGTTCAAGAGGGCATAGTCTTGGGTCACATTGTATCCAAGTGTGGTATAGAGGTAGATAAAGCAAAAATTAAACTAATTGACAAACTTCCACCACCGTCGTCTATTCATCAAATCCGGTCTTTTCTCGGTCATGCTGGTTTTTACCGAAGATTTATCAAAGATTTTAGTAAAATTTTACCTCCCTTGTGCAATTTGCTCGCCAAGGACGTCCCCTTTGTCTTTGATAATGAATGTTTAAAGGCATTTGAAATGTTAAGATCCCTACTTTCCACGGCTCCGGTAATCCAATCCCCCGATTGGTCACTACAGTTTGAATTGATGTACGACGCTTCCGATTATGCCGTAGGAGCCATTTTGGGACAAAAAGTTAATACAATTCCTCACGTGATTTATTATGCGAGTAAAACCCTAAATGATGCGCAATTGAATTACACGACTACAGAAAAAGAATTGCTAGCGATTGTGTTTGCCCTTGACAAATTCCGTTCATATTTATTAGGGTCAAAGGTTATTATTTATACCGATCACGCCGCATTATGTCATTTCTTGAATAAGAAAGAAAAAAAAAACCTCATTTAATTCGATGGATTTTACTCCTTCAAGAGTTTAATTATGAAATACGAGATAAAAAAAGGTTCTGAAAATGTTGTCGCCGATCATCTATCACGAATCTTTGTCGAATATAAAGATATTACCCCTCTACAAGATTCATTTTCGGACGAACAATTATTTGCCTTATCTGCCTTAAAACGTCCATGGTTCAGCGACATCGTAAATTTCTTAGCTACGGGATATACCCCTCATACGTGGTCTGGCCTAGATAAAGATCGTTTCTTTTCACAGATTAAACATTATTACTGGGACGACTCGCTTCTTTTTAAACATTGTTCTAATCAAATTATACGACGTTTTCTAGAGAGTGAGTTCAATTCTATTTTGAACTTCTGTCACTCTCTAGAATATGGAGGTCACTTTGGAGGCCGTCGTACGGCCGCTAAAGTCCTCCAAAGCGGATTATATTGACCAACCCTGTTTAAAGACGCTCACGAATTCTGCCAAAACTGCGTACGCTATCAACAAACAGGTAACAAGTCACGTCGTGATTCGATGCCCCTTACCCCAATCCTTATTATAGAATATTTGATGTATGGGGCATCAACTTTATGGGTCCATTTCTGTCGTCCTTTGGGTTCGAATACATTCTAGTCGCTATCGACTATGTTTCTAATTGGGTGGAGGCAGTTGCGACAAAAACAAACGACCATAAAGTTATGGTTGAATTTATAATAGATAACATGTTTTATCATTTTGGCACACCACGAGCGATTATAAGTGACGGGGGAAAACATTTATGTAATCATCACTTTGAGGCGCTCATCCGAAAATACTCTGTCATGCATAGAGTAGGAATCGCGTACCATCCGCAAACCCAAGGCCAAGTAGAAGTCTCAAATTGAGAAGTAAAAAGCATACTGGAAAAAATGGTTCGTCCAAATCGCAAGAATTGGTCGCAACGACTAACCGATGCGCTTTGGGCATATCGAACAGCATATAAAACTCTAATAGGAATGTCTCCATACTGACTAGTCTTTGGAAAAGCGTGCCACCTATTGGTGGAACATGAACATAGATCTTACTGGGCTGTAAAATTGCTTAACCAAGATATAAATGCGGAAAGATGTCATCGGAAACTTCAAATACAAGAACTAGAGGCACTAAAATGAGAGGCTTATGAAAATTCGAGAATTTACAAAGAACGATCAAAATCGTTTCATGACAAAATGATCGTAAGAAAAAATTTCGACGTCGGACAATGTGTCTGGTTGTTTAATTCAAAATTAAGGTTGTTCCCTGGAAAACTACGTTCTCGTTGGGACAGTCCGTTTATAATAACCCATGTATTCCCACATGGAGCGATAGAAATACAAGATATAAATGGTGGAACCCCTTTTAAGGTAAGTGGCCAAGGGCTTAAGCCGTAGCGATCTGATGAGACAGATGAAAGAGAGATAGAATCAATAGATTTGGTAGATCCAATCTATTTTGACTGAGCACGTACATCGTTCGAGCTAACAACGTAAAACTTAGCGCTTCTTAGGAGGCAACCCAAGCTTTTGTTAGAATTTTCTTTAGTTTTGTTCACATGTTAGGAGTTTTTCTGTCAATGTCTGAGCTTTTGAATACCCAAAAGATGAAAATTTTAACTTTTGAAAACCATATACAAGAAAATAGAAGAAAAAATGAGGACAACAGATTCTCGCTCGTGCGGCTTGCTCGCGCGAGAAGGCTCCTTAGACAAATTTTTTGAAAGAACTTTGAAAACTAACCTCAGTATTAACTCGCGCCTAGAATCGCACGTGCGAAGGGTTCGCTCGCGCGGCCCACTCGTGCAATTTTGGACCTTAGAAAATTTTTCAAAAATTTCTTAAAAGTAGCCTCAACTTCTGCTCGTGCCAGAATTCGCACCAATGAGAGTCCCGCTCGAGCGGCCCACTGGAGCGAATTTTAAACTTAGATAAAATTTTTAATGAACCAAAAAATAGGCCTCAGCTTCTCCTAGCAGAGGGATCTGTGCGCGCGAGGTCCCCTTTACTATATATATAGCGCTGAGCCCTAATCCTTTTCAGAATCAAACTCTCTCTTCTCTCTTCATCTTCTTCTCTCTCTTTCTCTCTCGCAACTCTCTCTCTCTCTCTTTCACAGATCTCTCATCTCTCTCTTTCCCCCTTTCACCACCCAAATCACCACCACACAATAACCCCGAGACACCGCCGGAGCACTACAACGAACCATCGCCGCCGTCGCTAAGAACAAACAAATTGCGGCAAAGAACCCCCCCCCCCCCCCCCCCCAATCTTGAATCTTCAAACCACAGGTACACCTAGTTATATATACATACATAGATAGATAGATACATATATCTATATTTGTTTATACATCTATCCATAGATTTATATATATATTTATATACACACACGGTTTAGTCCTAGAGTTTATGATTTGGGGACGGAGGTTGTTATATATCCTCATCCAACTATGTACATCTATATATCAGGATATACATATACAGATTTTGATATTCATATATATATACAGATTCGTATTCAAATCAAAGCTAGGATTTTAAAAAAAAATAATAATAATAATAATGTATACGCCCAAACTCAAACCCTAATTTTCAATTTCTTGAGCCCTAATTTCCATAACTAAAAAAATACACACAGATTCAGATGAATGTCTTTGTACCAACCATAACTTCTAATTTACACCAATACTTAATTTCATTCAGGATTTTCACAATAGGGTTTTGATGTGGATACATCTCTACACATCTTTCCGATCTTGGTCTATTAGTTGTGGATCTGTATGTTTATAGATATGTTTGTGCATATTTACATATATGAGGACTATAGATACAACTACATGTACACGTACACACACTGATTTCAGAAATTCTGTGATAGATCAAAATTTTAGGGTTGAGTAGATAAAATTGATTGAGATCTCTGTATCAATCTAACCACTCAAACACTCTGGACATCCACATACACACCCACTGATCAGTAAACACATGTTTCAGATTCCAGATTAGTTTGGGGCTAATTTTTTTATGAGGGTTTGAATTGAGAATAATGATGGTTATGCAGACCTATATGTATAAGTTTGGAGATGTACCTACACTAATTTCCCACATATAAGCATAGCATACACACAAGCACGCATCACAAACTATAGATTTCTGTCAATACACACTAAATTTTGTAGAGCGATAACCTATTCTTAGTCATTGACAATAAATACAGACTTATTTATACCACCACAGAGTTAATTCCAATACTTAACTCCCAATTTGGACCTAAACCTAGTTGTCAATTCTGATTGAGTAATGCATAGTGATTGAATTCAACCCATGTGATTAGGATCAAGTTGATTAAGTGTGAGTATAAATTAAAATTTAATGGTGGTCAAAATATAAGTAAGCACACCATTCCGTAATTGCTAACAAACCACAATTGCTTCCATCCTTTTTAAAATCTTAATACGTTGAAACCAAATTCAATTTTCCAAATTAGAATACTCGTTCTTAACTTTCTAAATTTAGGAATAACATTGCCTTAACACAAACTCTTGAATACCTTATAATGCATTTCAAATTATTGCTTCAACATTTGCATCACTATCTTATTTATCTATTCACATTGTGCAATAAACACGCGGCAAGTACCCCGTGACTTGCCGCAAAGTGTGTGCCCTAGCTGGGACAGTGAGTGGGAAGGGGGCAATCCCTTCTCACAGTTACTGGGTATTCCCCTGTGAACCCCATTCTATTTCAACTATTGATTATTAACTGTATCCCTTGTTGGGATTATTTTCTTTGCAGGTGACCCTTTCCCCTCGACCCCTCTTTCATTTTTCTTTTCTGGCCACATCCATTTCTTAAAGCCGACATTTTCAATTTCTTTTATTTTTCACCTAACTTTTTAAACAAACATGATCAAATGACCTGTTAAATCAGCCTCATCCTTCCAACCTCCCCAAAAGAAATCCAAAGGGAAGGAAAAACAAACCGACCCCCCAAGCCACGACCCTCCACCTAACGACCCAAACCCTAACGAGCTAGGACCCAAATATGCAACCCGAGGTCTAAACCACGAGACCGCTATCGACGTTGACTTCTTCGCATCTGATAAAGACACCAAGTGGGGCCACAATAATCTCACTGTCCGTAAGTTGGCCCCACAGCTCTATTACCATAATCTCGACCTTATAGCTTGTAATACCTGTAATTTCTCTACGTGCAATAATACGAGTTTTATGAATTTCTATATCTGGTCTATTATTATATTATTATTTTATTTGTGTAACCGTATCAGTGTAATGTAATTACTAATTAGACTATAATCACTACACCGACTCGACTGTAATTAGAATTAACTTAGTCTTGTACCTGGACCCGAACATCAGAAATAATACCTGTCTGCACGTAAACCGAGATCAACACGCATAACGAGGAACTTTTGCACGCAAACCGAGGTAGTGGCACAAAACTCAAGGTGGACCCCACATGGCCGGCCACATGGCAGCCCATGCACCACATGGCACCACCTCCCTTGCCACTTGTCCACCTCTAGGACACTTGTCCATACATGCACACCATGCAAGCATGCATGGTGACACATAATCCCTTCCTTTCTTTATATAAGGATGCCTATATTCATGCATTAGACTCTTGGTCATTTTACAATCAGCATATAGAGTTAGAGAGAGCTAGGAGATGAACTCCATGGAGAGATAAGAGATACATGGAGATGGAGAAGAAGAACTAGGAAGAAGTCTCCACCATTGAGGTTGTGTTCAAGCTTCCTAAGCTCAAATCCAAAGTCCAAGCTCAATTTCAAGTTTAAGTGAGTATTCTAACTCACTTTAGAACCTATATAGTATGTAGTAATGTTTATTAAGTGCTTGATGTTGATAGTTTGAGAGATCCATGCCATGCAAGATAAATTTTCAAATCTGGGAAGCAGAAACTTCCAGCAGAGTGTTGTTTAGTAAAACAAACATTTCGAGCAGTTAAAAAATGGGAATGAGGCTAGGTTTTTTTGTGGAGAAAGCTAACTAATTTATCTACAAATAACTCTTCTATAGCTCAGTCTGAAAATCACTTCTTCATAAGTGAAATATACATGCAACGAAGTACTTTAAATCTGAAAAACATAAACCTCCAGCAGAATGTAGTTTAGTAAAATGAGTGTTTTAAGCAGCTCCGAAATCTGAATTAAGCTAGGTTTTTTTGTGGAGAAAGATAACTCATTTATCTACAAATAACTATTCTATAGCCTGGTCTAAAAATGACTCCTTAATAGGTGAAATGCACATGCAACGCAGTCCTATAAATCTGGGACAGAGCAGTCCAAAAATATAGAAATGTCTAAGTAAAATAAATATTTTGAGCAGCTCAAAAATGCAATTGAAGCTAGATTTTTTTGTACATGAAGCTAATCCAATTATCTACAATGTTCTAGTTTTGAGTTTGATCTACAAATCAATTTATCATGCCCAAATAAATCATATCAATTCAGTCAACATAGTAAAATTAAATTCTGGCAGATTGTATAACTACTTATATGATGTGTTTATTAATGATGCTTGCTTTCCGGTACCTATGTGGTTATGGATATCTTGTGCTATGGTAGTGTTATCGCGTATATGAGTATGTTAAGGGTTTCATCTATATGGTTATTGATATCAAATCCATGTTATAGATCCACGAGCTGCACGCTAGGTTTCCGTTGTTATGAATATAGTGTGATGACCATAGAGAATTCATACCCAAGCTATAAGTATGTTGTACAACACGATTATTACGCTGATAGTGATTGGATAAGTTTCCATTGTAAGTATATTACAACGTAAAACAGGATGACGGATGTATAAACGTAACTTTGAAAGTATATTCGGAAGTCCTTTAATGAACTAAATTCCGAAATGAGTGACGAATGTGCGGTCGGGAAAACATAAGGGTCGATTATGCTATGTTAGAAGTAGATTATGCTAAGGATAATTGTCGGATAGGTAATATGGGCAGCGGAGGTCAGAATAATGAGAAAAGGGTATGGTTGACGAATGTGAAAGTTGTGTATCATTTCGGTTCTTCGTGATGGTGAAGTGGTATTTCTTAGAGTGAAGACTCCTTTCGGTTCTTAGTGATGGAATGGAAGTTCTTGCACTCCGTAAACGTTTCGGTTCTTCGTGATGATGAAACGGTATTTCTTAGAGTGAAGACTCCTTTCAGTTCTTAGTGATGGAATGGAAGTTCTTGCACTCCGTAAACGTTTCGGTTCTTTGTGATGATGAAACAGTATTTCTTAGAGTGATGACTCCTTTCGGTTCTTAGTGATGGAATGGAAGTTCTTGCACTCCGTAAACGTTTCGGTTCTTCGTGATGATGAAACGGTATTTCTTAGAGTGAAGACTCCTTTCAGTTCTTAGTGATGGAATGGAAGTTCTTGCACTCCGTAAACGTTTCGGTTCTTTGTGATGATGAAACGGTATTTCTTAGAGTGATGACTCCTTTCGGTTCTTAGTGATGGAATGGAAGTTCTTGCACTCCGTAAACGTTTCGGTTCTTCGTGATGATGAAACGGTATTTCTTAGAGTGATGACTCCTTTCGGTTCTTAGTGATGGAATGGATGTTCTTACACTCCGTAAACGCTTCGGTTCTTCGTGATGGAGAAGTGGTGGTTCTTCGTGACAAAGTGAAGGTTACAAGTGTTTTGGGTTAATGAAAGATGGTTTAGTCAGTGCGAGATGGTTTTGGTCAGTAAAAGATGGTTTGATCAGTGTAAGATGGTTTGGTTAACGAAAGAGGGATTGGTTACAATTGGCAAGTACAAAGTAATTTAGTTGTGCAATTGTGACAGCCTTTTTAGTGTTGTTAATTGGAGTTAGGACTCCGAAATAAACTTCGGTAATGGACTGTGATAATGTTCCGAGATGTAGAAGCGAGTTATATCGATTGTTTATTTTTCTCTTCGAATGCCTGTATGGGCACGTAAGTTGTTGTAGTCCGACGGTGAGAACGTGAGAGAACTTTAATAGACGTAATAAAAAAGTAGTAAATATATTTCTTATTGTGTGTGACTATATAAGTTCCATTTGATTTAGTTTTCTCACTCAGCTTTCATAAGCTGACGACGTTCATGTCGCTGGACATTCCCATGTCCAGCTTATCCAGGTGATGAGTACACGGGTGATGCTACGCAAGAGGAGATCATGGAGGAAGAGTACACCGAAGATGGCTATGGATATGCTAGTTAGAGAGAAGACTAGTAGATGTCTTTGTAAATGTTTTTGGTTGTAACCTCTAGCAGAGGACTTCATCTGTCTTTTGTAATAGTTCTGTAATGCCCTAGAGCCATAAGACTCTGATGTATCTACCATGATGTAATAGTTAACTAGTATTGTGGCCTCTTATTATAATATATCCTTGTTAGCTGCTGTTGGTTTTATCCCTTTCGTTATGTTGTTTATTATTAGCATTTGGTGAGGACAATTCGGTACTGTAACCAGTCACGTGCCTCAGGGTCCAAGATGAAAATTTTAAATTTTTCCATATTTTGGCTACGCCGGGGCGTGACAGGGATTTTTGGTATCAGAGCTTTAGGTTAAGACGTGTACACCGATTGTCCTACACACTTAAGTTATAAACTGTTAGACCTTTTTCCATCCATAAATACATAAACCTTATGGTAGCTTTGTGATTAGCATGGCTCCTTATTACATCCCGGATGGATATGGAGGATGGGGTTGATGAGGAGATTGACCCAACAAAGGGTGCTGGTGAGGGGGAAGCAATGATAGTCATGGAGGCTGGAGAGACAGAGGTTGAGGATGACTTTGAGGATGACTCTAAGGATGCAGATATAGAGCCTTAGGATAAGGATGAAGATGAGATGGTTGATAAGTTTGACCCGTACTTGGAATGGGTTCCACCTATAGAGATTCCAATCTTGGATGATGTTCTACCATATAAGTCAGATATGAAGGACTTTTGAGATAGGACTCCCACGATATAGAGCTTTACTTGTATTAGGACTAGTAGCCCATCTTTTTGTGTATATAGTATGTACCTAGGCATATAACACAAACTAGTGGTAGCGTGTACGCATTTCTATGTAAATATTTGAAATTATCTATAAAGATTTGTTTCCTCTACTTGATGAAATGTAATGATGTGATATGTACTCATATTAGAATTGTTAGCTATACCTTATATCGTTTATATATCTCGTAACCATAGTTAGGACTGGAGTTAGGTTCATAACACACAAATAGATGATAAGTCAACCACCTCAGCTTAGGAATGGACCAAGGGGAAGACCTCCGACCTGTTTCCAAGGAAACAAACACCCGTGGAATAGTGGTAAGAAACCAGGACACACCTTTCCCCGAAATAAGCATGCAAAACCAACTGCACCACAAGTACCAACCACTACTACCGGGAACAACAAGGATGGATGTTTCAATTGTGGGATCCCCGGACTACACAGCCCCAAGAACCAACAACCGAGCTAATATTATATGCTACAACTGACGCAAAAGAGGACGCATGAGCATGGATTGCAATGCACCAAGAGAAAACTATCATGGGCCTACTACTCAAGGTCAAACTAACAAAGGTCGACTAAATCCTATCATACCCGAGGCGGCCAGCTATGATGAAAAGGAACAGCAGAACTTGGAAGGTACACTCTTATTATATGCTAGTCGAGTTAAAGTACTTTTTGATACAGGTGCTACGAATTCGTTTATTGCCTTTGAGATTGTATGATGATTGGGTTTAGTACCCCAAGCACTTGAGGTAGCCCTGAACGCGGTATCACCTTTGGGAGTGACCGTGAAGCTAGGAAAGGTGTGCAAGGACTGCACTTTGACATTGGAAGATAGGAACCTACATGCAGACTTAATTGTTCTATCAATATAGGAATTCGACGTAATCTTAGGATTTGACAGGCTTACTAAGTATCATGCAAAGTTAGATTGTGCTGGTAGGTCGATCACATTTTCAGTACCTGGAAGTGCACCCTTTAGTTTTCAATGCAACCCCACTAGTGACGCCTTTCTTACAAGTCGTTTAGCCGCTATCGAAACTACAGGCTCAGATTTGACGATCGCTCGGATTCTGATAGTCCGAGACTATGAGGATGTCTTTCAGGACGTTTCTGGATTACCACCAAAGCGCGAGATCGACTTTTGTATTGAGTTGATACCCGAAATGACACCGATATCCAAGGCTCCTTATCGTATGGCCCCAACGGAAATGCTGGAGTTGAAGAAGCAAGTACAAGAGTTAGAAGATCTTGGATTTATTAGACCAAGCACGTCACCTTGGGGAGCCCCGGTTCTATTTGTTAGAAAGAAGGATGGAAATCTTCGACTCTGTATCGACTACAGAGAGTTGAATAAGGTTACTATTAAGAATAAGTACCCGCTTCCCAGGATAGACGATTTGTTCGATCAACTACAAGGAGCGACGACCTTTTCGAGGATTGACTTACGATCTGGGTACCATCAGTTACTTGTCAGGCCGGAAGATATACCGAAAACAGCTTTCAGAACAAGATATGGGCACTACGAGTTCTTAGTTATGCCTTTTGGATTAACTAATTGTAATACCCTGTATTCTTGTAATGTATTATATAACTAAGACATTGTATGTTTCTTTTAACACTTGTATGAGCTTGGCCTTACCCTTGGTATATTTTGGATACCAATCGATTGACAAGTTTTCCAATCGATTGACTTGCTTTGGGTACCAATCGATTGAACTTTATCTCAATCGATTGATTGTATCAATCGATTGACACTTATGTCAATCGATTGAAGGCAGCTGGGCAGATTCTTTTGCTCTGGCTGGGGAGAAGCCACGTGAACACTCTCTCCTTATATATACCAGCCCATTTTGGGCGTATTTCTGTTTACAGAAATCAGAGAGAGTGAGAGGGAGTGTTTGTGTGTGTTTATATATATATATACACTCATATATATATACTCATATATATACATATATTCACTCACCCACACACAGAGATGGACTGAGACGAGAAGAAGAAGAAGAAGAAGAAGAAGACCAGAAAGAAGGGGAAAGAAAAGAGAGAAGGCAGAGAGCAGAGGAAAGAGAGAAGAGGAAGACCACCATTGAAGCTCAAGCTTCAAAACATTCCCAAACACGCCCTTAACGCCTAAGGTGAGTTCTAAACTCACTTGGTAACTTGATATTGATGTTAGGACATGTTTTGAATGAAGAAATGGAGAAGAAACCATGTAGTTTCGTTTATATGTTGCTGGGCAGTCTTCTCTGTGAAGAAGACGAAGTGTCAATCGATTGACATCTTTCATGTCTCAATCGATTGACATTTTATGCAATCGATTGACATGGATTGTGATCCAATCGATTGAACTTTCTTCCAATCGATTGACACTACTTCTATATCAATCGATTGACATCTATATCAATCGATTGGAAGTTACAGTTTACTGTCTTACTTGTTTAGATAATGTAATAACTGTTTAGTTGTTTATTTACTGTTCAGTACTTCCCAGCATGCTTCATTATTGTAATACAGACATGATAACGAGTTAATGCAGCATAGGATCGTAGTAATAACAAGACTATCGAATAACGTTTATAATGTTAGATAACAGAATAGTTGTGAATCCTTTGGAGTTAACGTTCATTTCATTCAGAGTAGTCGGGCCACATTGGGATTGTCATGTATCGGTAATAGAGTTGAACTTAAGTAGGTTTGCTAAGATTCGGGAACCTTGCGTGGGCGGGCTTTGGTCGATCATATGTTCTTAAAAGCGGTAGACAGACGAAGGTGTCTATGACTTGCGGTGAACCGGACCATTTGCCCTAAGATAGCCAGATGATCTAATCATATGTTCTTAAAAGCGGTAGACAGACGAAGGTGTCTATGACATGCGGTGGACCGTGATCACTGGTAGACGTCGCTAAGTCGTGGCATAGAATGATGTACTGTTGTTTAAAGCGTTATATCCCTGACATGCGGTGGACTGTGCATATGTTCTTAAAAGCGGGGGATGGACTAACGTGGTATCCATGACATGCGGTGAACTGTGCATATGTTCTTAAAAGCGGTGGATGAGCAATGGTGTGTTATAGAGTTGAACTACTGTCGAGTCTGTTCCCCTATCTAGACGTATTATCGGTCTTATAATGAGTAAAACGTCAGTAATCGGATCATTGGTCGATTAAAGGAGTTACCCTTACTGAATTCTAATTTGATTACGGTTTATAACTTGTAATAATATCAATAGTCGATACCCTGTTAGTATCTAACTCACTCGGCTTTCATTAAGCTGACGGCGTTTATGCCGCTGGACATTTCTACATTCCAGCGCACCCTGGTTATGACTATTCAGGTGAAGGGCCTGCAGGAGAGGACTACTATGCCAGTGACGGAGTTCCTGTGGAGAATTTCCCCGACGGAGGTCAGACCGAAGAAGACTATTACGCCGAGGACTACCCTTATGCCAACTGAAGTCTTGACTAGAATTGTAGCTAGTTGTCTTTACCGTTTTAGAATCTTTTTGTAGTCAGGCATATGTTGCCGTGGCATTTGTACTTCCGCTGCCTTATATTTGATTCGAGACTCTGATATGTAATAGTTAGTAACTTCTGTTGACTTTATGTTGCTTTGTGATTAGAACCTAGACTTCATTGTTGTTACGCTATTACTTCTTGTTGCTTAGTACTGCGTGGTGTGGACAATCGTGTGACTTCACCCGTCATTCCCTATGGACCCATAAAGGAAATTTATTTTTCTCTATTTATGCCGTTCCGGGGCGTGACAGGATTTTTGGTATCAGAGCCTAGGTTGTATACCTTTTCGTTCACAGATTGTCCCACACCATCTGGTCCTAGAACCTTGAGATCCTATAGATGAGTATTAAGATTAGTTCTGACTTAAGGTAGTCCCTTTTCAGGTAGCATGGCACCGCCGCTGTTCGTTCCAGACGAGTTCGGAGGACACTATGTGTATGAGAGTAGTATTGCGCCAGCAGATCCAGAGTACTATGCCTGGAAGGTTAGACAGAGAGCTATTGCAGAGACAGAGCGAGACATGCGGATCGAGCAACAGAGATTTGGGACCCAGGACCCAGAAGTGATACGTCAGGAGATGATCTACCGCAAGGAGACCTTCAAACGCATCGAGGAGGATTCTCTACTGATGTTACGAGACCGTTCTTCGTACCAGGTTCTACTTGCACAGGTTAGAGCAGCACCTCCACCCCCACCGGAGGAAGACATGGCTGATGCACCCCCAGCAGATGAGGATCCGGAGGATGATGATGAGACCGATGACGACGATGAGCCAGAGGATGCAGATGAGGAGATGGAGGCTGAGGAGGACGAGGAGCCGGAGTATGATCCAGAGGAGGAGGACCCCGTGGACCCAGCCGGTATGGACGTGCCAGTTGGCGTAGATATTGTGGTTGCAGAGGGTTATCCGATAGAGGAAGAGGAGGTAGCCGCAGACGATGATGCAGTAGTACCAGTCTTACCAGGAGGAGTTATAGCACAGCTAGCAGCTGAGTGGGCCGCAGAGATGGCTGCACATCCCCATGGATTTGAGATCGGAGCACCGGAGTTGGCACAGGCTATGGTACAGGCTGAGGCACTTGCAGCCACATTTGATGCAGCCCAGGCTGACATGGCCGCTGATGCAGGAGATTTGGGAGCTGTTGTGGAGCATGATGGACCCGAGCTGATCGAGGATGTTGTGATAGAGGATGAGGACATGATGGATGACGATGACATGGATGAGGATGATGTTTTGTCTGAGGTTGCCCCAGAGGACGAGGCTTCCATCTATGGATCCGATGTGGACAACTTTTGAGTCCAGTACCTTTAGGACTTAGACTTTTTGCGTTTGACTTTAGGACATGTTGTCCACTTACTTTTGACGCTTACATAGACAGCTATTGACCGTAGCCTTTTTGTATAGGTAGCCACCAGTAGTGGTTTTGTATATATCTTTCTTTTGTTTAGATCTTGTATAGGATCATGTACTATGCGGTACACAGATGATCTGTTGTGTACTCCGCTGTACATCTTTTGGGTATATATATGGCAGATCGTTTCTCTTGATTATTTTCTGTTATCATCTCATTGTTATGTTATGGTTGTGATGTTGATTCATGTTATGCTTCCTGTTATTTTAGTATGATCATTTCCCCGAGGAGATTGTCAGCTAATCGTTAGATCCTTCATAGGTACACCTCACACGGATCACTATGGTGGGACCCACAAGGAACCAAGCACGACTGGGAGCACCCATTCCCGAGGGTATGGACCCAACTGGAGTCTTCAAAGCTTTCATGCAACGGATGGAGCACATCGGCGATACCTACAATCATGCCACCAACAACAATGGCAACAACCACTTTGTCCCTCCAAGGCAGACAGGCGATAAGCTGTTGGAACGATTTCGTGGCCTGCGACCCGAGAAGTTCGACGGCATGGCAGAGTCCTGGAAAGCAGAGCAATGGATACGAGAGTTGGAGCTAATCTTTGAAGCCCTGGAGTGCAGTGAGCTTGACAAGAGACGTCTAGCCGCATTTCAACTAACTTACTCCGCCGCGGATTGGTGGGAGGCCGAGAGAGCCACGATTGGGATTGACGCTGCAAGGAGAATGCCTTGGGAAGCATTCAAGACTCGATTTCTCGAGAAGTATTTCCCTGAGGACGAAAGAGATCAACAAGAGAGGAATTTCCTGAGTCTAACCCAAGGAAACTGGACAGTCAGAGAGTATACTACACAATTTGAGCGACTTTCCCGTTTCGCTCCGCACATGATAGACACCTCCGCCAAGAAGGTCAAGCGATTTCACCAAGGACTTAACCCACACCTCCGGCACATGATGATAGGCCATCTGGGCCAGTCGTTTGAAGGGATTGTCCGTCTTGCTTCAAGTTTGGAAAAGGATGCTTACCCTGTACAAGGACCACAAGTGAATCGACCTCCACCCAGGACCTTCCAACCAAGGAACTTTCCCGCGCAATCATCAAGGAACAATCAAGGATGGAAACCCCAGACCAACAACTATCAGGGAACTAAGCGCACGTGGGATGGGACAAGGAAGCCCCAAGCTAATTTTCCTCGACAACAGAATCAACAGCGAGGACCACCTCAGACACAGCCTGTCGCCCAGCGACAGAATACTGATGGATGTTTCAACTGTGGAGTACCCGGACATATTGCAAGGTATTGCACAGCTCCCAAGACCAACCGCCGTAATGACCTCATTTGCCGCAACTGTAACAAGCCTGGTCACATAAGCAAGGATTGTCGAGCACCACGTGGAGGCTACTATGGAGCGCCTGCTCAAGGACAGCAAGGACAGGTTAGGGTGAATGCCATCATCCCTGACAATGCAGGGTATAATGCAGAGGAACAGCAAAACTTGGAAGGTACGCTCATTTTATTTCACTGTCAAGTTAGAGCTTTGTTTGATACCGGTGCCGCCCGTTCTTTCATAGCTATTAAGATGGTACGTGATTTGGGATTGTTACCCCTAACACTTGAGCCGACCCTTAATGCCGTTTCGCCCTTGGGAGTATCCGTTAAGTTAGGTAAGGTGTGCAAGGATTGTCCCTTGACACTAGAGGATAGGAATTTTCCTGCAGACTTGATAGTCTTGTCAATGTCTGAGTTCGACGTGATCCTAGGAATGGATTGGCTTACTAAGTATGGCGCTAACCTGGATTGTGTTAGTCGGACCATTGTCTTTTCGACGCCTGGTTGCCCGCAGATCAGATTTCAGTGCCAACCGTTGAGCGACATGTTTATCACGAGCTGCCTAGCCACGATTAAGACTTCAAGCACGGAGCTTACTATCAACCAGATCCCCGTTATTCAAGACTTTGAAGATGTGTTCCGAAGTATCTCAGGACTTCCGCCGAAGAGAGAGATAGACTTCTGCATTGAGTTAGCACTCGGAACGTTGCCGATTTCCAAGACCCCGTATCGGATGGCGCCAATAGAAATGCTAGAATTGAAGAAGCAAGTTCAAGAACTCGAAGATTTAGGTTTTGTTCGCCCCAGTACATCACCTTGGGGAGCACCAGTTCTATTTGTGAAGAAGAAGGACGGAGAGCTACGACTCTGTATCGACTACAGGGAGCTGAATAAAGTCACGATCAAGAATAGGTATCCACTTCCCCGGATAGACGACCTGTTCGATCAACTACAAGGATCAAGGATATTCTCAAAAATCGATTTGCGTTCAGGATACCATCAATTACTAGTTCGGCCGAAAGATATACCGAAAACTGCCTTCAGAACGAGATATGGACACTACGAATTTCTAGTGATGTCTTTTGGATTGACTAATGCCCCGGCAGTATTCATGGACCTAATGAATAGAGTATTCAGACCCTATCTGGATCAATTCATTATAGTATTCATCGACGACATTCTAATTTATTCAAGGACGGAAGAAGAACATAAGAAGCATCTACAAATTGCTCTACAGACTCTTAGAGACAACAGTCTGTATGCGAAATTCAGTAAATGTGAATTCTGGCTTCAGGAAGTTAAATTCCTGGGACATGTGATATCACAGGATGGGATTTCTGTAGACTCATCTAAGATCGATGCAGTCTTGAGCTGGAACAGACCAACCAACGCGACCGAAGTTAGGAGTTTTCTTGGATTGGCTGGATATTACCGGAAATTTGTGGAAGGATTCTCTAGAATCGCAGGACCATTGGCAAGCCTGACTAAGAAGGAGACGAAGTACGAATGGACTGATAAACATGAGGATGCATTCCGGGAATTGAAAGAGAGACTAACCTCAGCACCCGTACTTGCGATACCTAAGAGTGGTGAACAATTCGTAATCTATAGTGATGCATCACACCAAGGACATGGTTGTGTGCTAATGCAAGAGGGAAATGTCATTGCATACGGATCAAGACAATTGAAGCCGCACGAGAGGAACTATCCGACGCACGACTTAGAACTAGCCGCAATCGTGTTCGCCTTGAAGATTTGGAGACACTATTTATATGGAGAAAAGTTTGACCTATTCTCAGATCATAAGAGTTTAAGGTACCTGTTCTCTCAAAAGGAGTTGAACATGCGACAACGGAGATGGATGGAGCTACTCAAGGACTACGACTTCTCTTTGCAATACCACCCGGGTAAAGCAAATGTTGTAGCCGACGCTCTGAGCCGGAGACCACGCCTTTTGGTTGCTTCGATTTTGATTAGAGAATGGCGAGCAATGGAGACGTTAGCCGAATTCGATCTTCAACCAGTGGAATCAGGAGAAGGACAACACTTTGGATGTCTTGTTGTACAACCGACTCTCATCAGCCGCATCTTGGAAGCTCAACAGTCGAACGAGGATTTAAAGTTATGGTTTGCTAAGATGTCCGCAAAGGAACCCGAGATCTGGAGTATTAGTACGGACAGAGCACTGAGATGCAAAGGTAGACTCTGTGTGCCAAATGACGATGGACTCAGGAAGAACATTCTGGACGAAGCACACAGGTCAAGGATGACTATCCACCCAGGAGGAAACAAGATGTATAAGGACTTGAAGAGAAACTTCTGGTGGCAAGGAATGAAGCAAGAAGTGGCCGAGTATGTATCGCAATGTCTTATTTGCAAACAAGTAAAGGCAGAGCATCAGAAACCACCTGGACTCCTACAACCGCTACCGATTCCCCAATGGAAATGGGAGCACATCACCATGGATTTTGTGGTTGGATTTCCGAAATCTCAACAAAACCACGACGCTATTTGGGTAATAATAGATCGACTCACCAAGTCAGCACATTTTATCGCCTACAGCATGACGTACCCTGTTGAAAGATTGAGCCGGATGTATCTACAGCAAGTAGTGCGACTGCACGGTGTACCTGTCTCAATAGTTTCAGATCGAGATTCACGCTTTACCGCAGAATTCTGGAAGAGCCTTCAGACAGCAATGGGAACTTCATTGAATTTGAGTTCAGCCTTTCACCCACAGACAGACGGTCAGACAGAACGAGTCAATCAAGTGATGGAGGATATGTTGCGAGCCTGTGTCATTGAATTCAAGAGTTCATGGGAGACACATCTACCTTTGATCGAGTTTGCCTACAACAACAGCTACCACACGAGCATAGGGATGGCGCCGTTTGAAGCTTTGTATGGAAGACCTTGCCGATCGCCGCTATGTTGGGCCGAAGTCGGAGATACTCAACTACTTGGGCCCGAGATGATTCGAGAAACCAACGAGAAGATCCAGATTGTACGAGAAAAGATGAAGACAGCGCAATCCAGATACAAGAGCTATGCCGACAAGCGACGGAAAGATCTAGAGTTTGCAGTTGGAGATCACGTACTACTCAAAGTCTCGCCAGTTCGAGGTATCGTCAGATTCGGACAGAAGAAAGGCAAGCTATCGCCGCGATTCATCGGACCGTTTGAGATCCTAGAACGTGTTGGGGAGGTTGCTTATCGACTTGCGTTGCCGCCAAAGATGTCAGGAGTGCACAACGTTTTCCACATCAGCATGTTGAGGAAGTGTGCCCACAACCCAGCGCACGAGATCAGTTTTGAAGATATCGAGGTGAACGAGAACGTGACCTACAACGAAGGACCAGTGCGTATTCTAGACCGAGGAGTGAAGAAGCTCAGAAACAAGGATATTCCGCTAGTGAAGGTTCAGTGGAAGCACCACGACGAAGGAGAAGCTTCATGGGAGCTGGAGTCGGAGATGCGAGAGAAGTTTCCATTTTTGTTTTAACCCAGTTTATTTCGGATTTCGGGGACGAAATCTTTTGTGAGTGGTGGATGATGTAATACCCTGTATTCTTGTAATGTATTATATAACTAAGACATTGTATGTTTCTTTTAACACTTGTATGAGCTTGGCCTTACCCTTGGTATATTTTGGATACCAATCGATTGACAAGTTTTCCAATCGATTGACTTGCTTTGGGTACCAATCGATTGAACTTTATCTCAATCGATTGATTGTATCAATCGATTGACACTTATGTCAATCGATTGAAGGCAGCTGGGCAGATTCTTTTGCTCTGGCTGGGGAGAAGCCACGTGAACACTCTCTCCTTATATATACCAGCCCATTTTGGGCGTATTTCTGTTTACAGAAATCAGAGAGAGTGAGAGGGAGTGTTTGTGTGTGTTTATATATATATATACACTCATATATATATACTCATATATATACATATATTCACTCACCCACACACAGAGATGGACTGAGACGAGAAGAAGAAGAAGAAGACCAGAAAGAAGGGGAAAGAAAAGAGAGAAGGCAGAGAGCAGAGGAAAGAGAGAAGAGGAAGACCACCATTGAAGCTCAAGCTTCAAAACATTCCCAAACACGCCCTTAACGCCTAAGGTGAGTTCTAAACTCACTTGGTAACTTGATATTGATGTTAGGACATGTTTTGAATGAAGAAATGGAGAAGAAACCATGTAGTTTCGTTTATATGTTGCTGGGCAGTCTTCTCTGTGAAGAAGACGAAGTGTCAATCGATTGACATCTATATCAATCGATTGACATCTTTCATGTCTCAATCGATTGACATTTTATGCAATCGATTGACATGGATTGTGATCCAATCGATTGAACTTTCTTCCAATCGATTGACACTACTTCTATATCAATCGATTGACATCTATATCAATCGATTGGAAGTTACAGTTTACTGTCTTACTTGTTTAGATAATGTAATAACTGTTTAGTTGTTTATTTACTGTTCAGTACTTCCCAGCATGCTTCATTATTGTAATACAGACATGATAACGAGTTAATGCAGCATAGGATCGTAGTAATAACAAGACTATCGAATAACGTTTATAATGTTAGATAACGGAATAGTTGTGAATCCTTTGGAGTTAACGTTCATTTCATTCAGAGTAGTCGGGCCACATTGGGATTGTCATGTATCGGTAATAGAGTTGAACTTAAGTAGGTTTGCTAAGATTCGGGAACCTTGCGTGGGCGGGCTTTGGTCGATCATATGTTCTTAAAAGCGATAGACAGACGAAGGTGTCTATGACTTGCGGTGAACCGGACCATTTGCCCTAAGATAGCCAGATGATCTAATCATATGTTCTTAAAAGCGGTAGACAGACGAAGGTGTCTATGACATGCGGTGGACCGTGATCACTGGTAGACGTCGCTAAGTCGTGGCATAGAATGATGTACTGTTGTTTAAAGCGTTATATCCCTGACATGCGGTGGACTGTGCATATGTTCTTAAAAGCGGGGGATGGACTAACGTGGTATCCATGACATGCGGTGAACTGTGCATATGTTCTTAAAAGCGGTGGATGAGCAATGGTGTGTTATAGAGTTGAACTACTGTCGAGTCTGTTCCCCTATCTAGACGTATTATCGGTCTTATAATGAGTAAAACGTCAGTAATCGGATCATTGGTCGATTAAAGGAGTTACCCTTACTGAATTCTAATTTGATTACGGTTTATAACTTGTAATAATATCAATAGTCGATACCCTGTTAGTATCTAACTCACTCGGCTTTCATTAAGCTGACGGTGTTTATGCCGCTGGACATTTCTACGTTCCAGCGCACCCTGGTTATGACTATTCAGGTGAAGGGCCTGCAGGAGAGGACTACTATGCCAGTGACGGAGTTCCTGTGGAGAATTTCCCCGACGGAGGTCAGACCGAAGAAGACTATTACGCCGAGGACTACCCTTATGCCAACTGAAGTCTTGACTAGAATTGTAGCTAGTTGTCTTTACCGTTTTAGAATCTTTTTGTAGTCAGGCATATGTTGCCGTGGCATTTGTACTTCCGCTGCCTTATATTTGATTCGAGACTCTGATATGTAATAGTTAGTAACTTCTGTTGACTTTATGTTGCTTTGTGATTAGAACCTAGACTTCATTGTTGTTACGCTATTACTTCTTGTTGCTTAGTACTGCGTGGTGTGGACAATCGTGTGACTTCACCCGTCATTCCCTATGGACCCATAAAGGAAATTTATTTTTCTCTATTTATGCCGTTCCGGGGCGTGACACTAATGCCCCGGCGGTATTCATGGATTTGATGAATCGGGTATTCAGACCCTTCTTGGATCAATTCATCATCGTGTTTATCGATGACATCCTTATTTATTCGAAGAGTGATGAAGAACACGAGAAGCATGTGAAGATTGCACTTCAGACACTTAGAGAAAATCGTCTCTATGCTAAGTTCAGTAAGTGTGAGTTTTGGCTGAAAGAAGTCAAATTCTTGGGACATGTAGTCTCACAGAACGGAATTCAGTGGACTCAACCAAGACGGACGCAGTTTCTAGTTGGAATAGACCAACCAACTCATCGGAAGTACGAAGTTTCCTTGGATTGGCTGGATACTACAGGAGATTCGTGGAGGGTTTCTCAAGGATCGCGTCTCCTTTAACCGGACTAACAAAGAAGGATATAAAGTTTGAGTGGAAGGACAAGCACGAACGCGCCTTTCAGGAATTAAAGGAGAGGTTGACCTCAGCGCCAGTGCTAGCTATACCCAAGAGTGGTGAACAGTACACTATCTACAGTGACGCTTCATATCAAGGACTAGGATGTGTACTTATGCAGAATGGTCAGGTGATCGATTACGGATCTAGGCAATTAAAGCCACATGAATTAAACTACCCTACACACGATCTGGAATTGGCTGCAATTGTCTTTGCACTTAAGATTTGGAGGCACTACCTCTACGGAGAGAAGTTTGACCTATTCTCAGACCACAAAAGCTTGAAATACCTGTTCTCTCAAAAGGAATTAAACATGAGACAACGACGTTGGATGGAGCTACTTAAGGACTACGACTTTAATTTGCAATACCACCCCGGTAAGGCAAATGTAGTCGCAGATGCTCTAAGCAGAAAACCCCACAGGTTAATCGCCTCACTTTTAATCAGGGAATGGAAAGCCTTAGAAGCTTTAACGGAATTTGACTTTCAGACTACAAGACCAGGTATTGGACGACCTTTTGGATGTCTTATGGTGCAGCCAACCCTCATTAACCGAATACTTGAAGCTCAAAAGAAGGACGAAGGATTGAGGAAATGGTTTGAGAAGGCAAAAGCAAAGGATCCGACTGAATGGAATATTGGAACAGACGGGGCATTCAGATGTAAGGACAGGTTATGTGTACCCAACACGGATAATTTGAGGGAAGACATTCTGAATGAAGCCCACAAGTCAAGGATGACTATACACCCCGGCGGAACCAAGATGTACAAAGACTTGAAAATGAACTTTTGGTGGGAAGGCATGAAGAGAGAAGTCGCAGAATATGTAGCAAAATGCCCTACTTGCCAGCAAGTCAAGGCAGAACATCAACGACCTCCAGGATTACTACAACCTCTACCAGTCCCAGAATGGAAATGGGAGCATATCACCATGGATTTTGTTATGGGATTGCCAAGATCTCAGCAGAACCATGATGCCATTTGGGTAGTTGTTGATCGACTAACCAAATCAGCCCATTTTATTGCATATAATATGACCTATCCTGTTGAGAAGATGAGTCGACTTTATCTGCAACAGGTTGTGCGGTTACATGGGGTACCAGTGTCAATAGTATCAGATCGAGATTCGAGATTCACCGCTGGATTTTGGGAGAGTCTTCAGAAAGCGATGGGAACATCTCTGAAGTTAAGTTCTGCATTTCATCCACAAACTGATGGACAAACAGAAAGGACGAATCAAGTAATGGAGGACATGCTTCGAGCCTGTGTAATCGATTTCGAAAGTTCGTGGAAAACTCACTTACCGTTGGTTGAGTTTGCTTATAACAACAGTTTTCATTCGAGCATAGGGATGGCACCATTTGAAGCACTATACGGAAGGCCGTGCCGATCACCTTTGTGTTGGGCTGAAATTGGGGATGGCAAACTATTGGGACCAGACTTAGTCCAGGAGACCAATAAAGGAATCAATACAGTAAAGGAAAGAATGAAGGCAGCACAAAGTAGATACAAGAGCTACGCGGATAAACGACGTCGAGACCTAGAATTTGAAGTGGGAGATCATGTTTACCTGAAAGTTTCCCCGGTTCGAGGCGTGGTAAGGTTTGGACAGAAGAAGGGAAAGCTATCGCCACGCTACATTGGACCATTTGAAATTCTGGATCGCGTAGGAAAAGTCGCCTATAGATTGGCGTTACCACCCAAGATGTCGGGAGTTCATAACGTATTCCATGTAAGCATGCTAAGGAAATGTCTTCATAACCCAGCACACTAGATCGACTTCAAAGATATCGAAGTAAATGACAATGCTACATTCATTGAAGGACCTGTAAAGATTCTGGATCATGGAATTAAGAAGTTGAGAAACAAAGAGATTCCGCTGGTAAAGATTCAGTGGAAACACCATGACGAAGGAGAAGCCTCTTGGGAGCTGGAATCGGAAATGAGAGAGAAATTTCCTTTTCTTTTTAGTACCTAGATAGCTCAGATTTCGAGGACGAAATCCTGTAATAGGTGGTAGAAGATGTAATACCTGTAATTTCTCTATGTGCAATAATACGAGTTTTATGAATTTCTATATCTGGTCTATTATTATATTATTATTTTATTTGTGTGACCGTATCAGTGTAATGTAATTACTAATTAGACTATAATCACTACACCGACTCGACCGTAATTAGAATTAACTTAGTCGTGTACCTGGACCCGAACATCAGAAATAATACTTGTCTGCACGTAAACCGAGATCAACACGCATAACGAGGAACTTTTGCACGTAAACCGAGGTAGAGGCACAAAACTCGAGGTGGACCCCACATGGACGGCCACATGGCAGCCCATGCACCACATGGCACCACCTCCCTTGCCACTTGTCCACCTCTAGGACACTTGTCCATACATGCACACCATGCAAGCATGCATGGTGACACATAATCTCTTCCTTTCTTTATATAAGGATGCCTATATTCATGCATTAGACTCTTGGTCATTTTACAATCAACATATAGAGTTAGAGAGAGCTAGGAGATGAACTCCATGGAGAGATAAGAGATACATGGAGATGGAGAAGAAGAACTAGGAAGAAGTCTCCACCATTGAGGTTGTGTTCAAGCTTCCTAAGCTCAAATCCAAAGCCCAAGCTCAATTTCAAGTTTAAGTGAGTATTCTAACTCACTTTAGAACCTATATAGTATGTAGTAATGTTTATTAAGTGCTTGATGTTGATAGTTTGAGAGATCCATGCCATGCAAGATAAATTTTCAAATCTGGGAATCAGAAACTTCCAGCAGAGTGTTGTTTAGTAAAACAAACATTTCGAGCAGTTAGAAAATGGGAATGAGGCTAGGTTTTTTTGTGGAGAAAGCTAACTCATTTATCTACAAATAACTCTTCTATATCTCAGTCTTAAAATCACTTCTTCATAAGTGAAATATACATGCAACGAAGTACTTTAAATCTGAAAAACATAAACCTCCAGCAGAATGTAGTTTAGTAAAATGAGTGTTTTAAGCAGCTCCGAAATCTGAATTAAGCTAGGTTTTTTTGTGGAGAAAGCTAACTCATTTATCTACAAATAACTCTTCTATAGCCTGGTCTAAAAATGACTCCTTAATAGGTGAAATGCACATGCAACGCAGTCCTATAAATCTGGGACAGAGCAGTCCGAAAATATAGAAATGTCTAAGTAAAAT
Organism: Hydrangea macrophylla; assembly: GCA_033977485.1. Taxonomy (NCBI): domain Eukaryota; kingdom Viridiplantae; phylum Streptophyta; class Magnoliopsida; order Cornales; family Hydrangeaceae; genus Hydrangea; species Hydrangea macrophylla. The sequence continues at coordinate 69,070,519 of CM066994.1, forward strand.
AAATATTTTGAGCAGCTCAAAAATGAAATTGAAGCTAGATTTTTTTGTACATGAAGATAATCCAATTATCTACAATGTTCTAGTTTTGAGTTTGATCTACAAATCAATTTATCATGCCCAAATAAATCATATCAATTCAGTCAACATAGTAAAATTAAATTCTGGCAGATTGTATAACTACTTATATGATGTGTTTATTAATGATGCTTGCTTTCCGGTACCTATGTGGTTATGGATATCTTGTGCTATGGTAGTGTTATCGCGTATATGAGTATGTTAAGGGTTTCATCTATATGGTTATTGATATCAAATCCATGTTATAGATCCACGAGCTGCACGCTAGGTTTCCGTTGTTATGAATATAGTGTGATGACCATAGAGAATTCATACCCAAGCTATAAGTATGTTGTACAACACGATTATTGCGCTGATAGTGATTGGATAAGTTTCCATTGTAAGTATATTACAACGTAAAACAGGATGACGGATGTATAAACGTAACTTTGAAAGTATATTCGGAAGTCCTTTAATGAACTAAATTCCGAAATGAGTGACGAATGTGCGGTCGGGAAAACATAAGGGTCGATTATGCTATGTTAGAAGTAGATTATGCTAAGGATAATTGTCGGATAGGTAATCTGGGCAGCGGAGGTCAGAATAATGAGAAAAGGGTATGGTTGACGAATGTGAAAGTTGTGTATCATTTCGGTTCTTCGTGATGGTGAAGTGGTATTTCTTAGAGTGAAGACTCCTTTCGGTTCTTAGTGATGGAATGGAAGTTCTTGCACTCCGTAAACGTTTCGGTTCTTCGTGATGATGAAACGGTATTTCTTAGAGTGAAGACTCCTTTCAGTTCTTAGTGATGGAATGGAAGTTCTTGCACTCCGTAAACGTTTCGGTTCTTTGTGATGATGAAACAGTATTTCTTAGAGTGATGACTCCTTTCGGTTCTTAGTGATGGAATGGAAGTTCTTGCACTCCGTAAACGTTTCGGTTCTTCGTGATGATGAAACGGTATTTCTTAGAGTGAAGACTCCTTTCAGTTCTTAGTGATGGAATGGAAATTCTTGCACTCCGTAAACGTTTCGGTTCTTTGTGATGATGAAACGGTATTTCTTAGAGTGATGACTCCTTTCGGTTCTTAGTGATGGAATGGAAGTTCTTGCACTCCATAAACGTTTCGGTTCTTCGTGATGATGAAACGGTATTTCTTAGAGTGATGACTCCTTTCGGTTCTTAGTGATGGAATGGATGTTCTTACACTCCGTAAACGCTTCGGTTCTTCGTGATGGAGAAGTGGTGGTTCTTCGTGACAAAGTGAAGGTTACAAGTGTTTTGGGTTAATGAAAGATGGTTTAGTCAGTGCGAGATGGTTTTGGTCAGTAAAAGATGGTTTGATCAGTGTAAGATTGTTTGGTTAACGAAAGAGGGATTGGTTACAATTGGCAAGTACAAAGTAATTTAGTTGTGCAATTGTGACAGCCTTTTTAGTGTTGTTAATTGGAGTTAGGACTCCGAAATAAACTTCGGTAATGGACTGTGATAATGTTCCGAGATGTAGAAGCGAGTTATATCGATTGTTTATTTTTCTCTTCGAATGCCTGTATGGGCACGTAAGTTGTTGTAGTCCGACGGTGAGAACGTGAGAGAACTTTAATAGACGTAATAAAAAAGTAGTTAATATATTTCTTATTGTGTGTGACTATATAAGTTCCATTTGATTTAGTTTTCTCACTCAGCTTTCATAAGCTGACGACGTTCATGTCGCTGGACATTCCCATGTCCAGCTTATCCAGGTGATGAGTACACGGGTGATGCTACTCAAGAGGAGATCATGGAGGAAGAGTACACCGAAGATGGCTATGGATATGCTAGTTAGAGAGAAGACTAGTAGATGTCTTTGTAAATGTTTTTGGTTGTAACCTCTAGCAGAGGACTTCATCTGTCTTTTGTAATAGTTCTGTAATGCCCTAGAGCCATAAGACTCTGATGTATCTACCATGATGTAATAGTTAACTAGTATTGTGGCCTCTTATTATAATATATCCTTGTTAGCTGCTGTTGGTTTTATCCCTTTCGTTATGTTGTTTATTATTAGCATTTGGTGAGGACAATTCGGTACTGTAACCAGTCACGTGCCTCAGGGTCCAAGATGAAAATTTTAAATTTTTCCATATTTTGGCTACGCCGGGGCGTGACATAGCTACCCACGCCTAGTTCGCCTCTTCTACCAGAATCTCCAATACCACAAAGCCTCTCTCAACCAACACGCATACATCTCCACTGCTATCGATAATTATCACATTACCCTAAACCCGGATAATATTTCTGACGTCCTCCAAATCCCCTCCCATTCCTACCAAGTACCTAAATTAAATGTCCTAAATAAAGCCCACTCCTTTATCCACATTATCCAAGACATGTGTGGTGGCCGCTCTGGGTCAGGGCAATCTATACGCTGATCTCAGATGCCCCGCCATATGTGGTTTTTTTACCATGTCTTCAAACGAAACCTGTACCCCCTTGGTCACGAGCAAGAACGGACCAAGGAGATCCACCATACCCTCCACGCAGTTTACCAAAGAGACTGGTTTCACCCAGGTCTCGTGATTATGAAGGGTATGCATCTCGCTGGCCAGGCCATTGACCATTCTGTCAACTCCAAACTCCTATTGCCTTACCCACGCACCATCACGACCATTCTTTGGGCCAAGGCCTTCCCTATACCACCTAACGAGCCGATTGATGGACGTATCCCGAAGTTTGCTTCCACTGATTAGAAGTTGAGCCTGGATCGTCTAGATTTAGAGGTTAAGAGGGCCTAAAGTAGGCCAAGGCGCGTCGAGAGTAGGAGGCACAGTGTCCACCTCCGTTGAAGCATACCCCTTATGCTTGGACTTATGGGGACGTGTGTGCATTTCACAGAGAGACCCTTCAACTCTAGTCCTATATGCGTTCATATTTCCAGCTGGCCCACCCAGACCAATTGGACGACATTCTAACCTAGGGCAAGGCTGCTTACCAGTCAGCTTTTTTGCGACCGACACAGTAGGTGGTTGAGGAGCAAGGTGAGGTGCCGGGTGAGGAGGAGCGGACTGGAGACGATGGAGATGATGGAGGAGACAGGAGTGGCGGAGAAGGTGATGGTGCTGGTACTATGGGGTAGGGAAGTACAGGGTTGGAGATTGTGTTGGTGGAGGCTGAGGATGATTGATGTGGGTTGGGTATTATACAGACATTTGTTTTTGATTTCTTGTATTTGGTTAGGTGATTTAGACATTTTTGGACTTTTGGCATGTATATTATTTTAATTCTCTGCTTTTCTATTTCCATTCCTTTTGGTTAGTATTAGGATATTGATGTACCCAGCTTTGCCTGGCTTAGTTTATTTTCTGTCTGTCTTTTCATTTTTATCATCTGGGTCTATAATTAATTTAGTTTTGCACTTTTTCTTTTCTTTTGTGGTTTGATTATAGTTCTGAAATTTTTATTCGCCGCACTGTTTATGTTTCTACTTATTGATTATGTATCCACATTCCTGGTTAGCTATATAATGATTAAACTTATTCACTTATGCAATTGTCATACATTTTATTAATATAGGGCTAATCCCAACCCCATTGCACTATAACAGAAATCTCTTAGGTTTAGGTTTGGGGGTAATAATGCTGAAATTCTCAATAGAATTAAAATTTAAAAATTAAAGTGCAAAAGTTAAAATTTAGATCATTCTTGATACACATTCTTGGAATCAATAATATTATTTCCATTTCTTATTATAATAACTCGATCTAATAAAGTTTCAGTTGTGACTTATTTTTGGTTTCAGGATTATAGCTCCCACATATCCATATAGCTTACCTCGTTCCACATATATCATTGTCATCTCATTATGATGGACCATTCTATTTCCCTTCTTACTTCACCTGATAGGTCTTCGAGTATGTTGAGTTGTTATTCCGACTCTAACTCATCCTCTGATATCACTATACCGAGTCCTAGGGTAGCCAAACATCATGGTCTAGTTGGTAATCCTGGTTGGTCCCGTCGCTGTCCTCGTGTCCCCATTCATGTTTGTTCCGATTCTTCGGACGCCGAGGATGACCTCTTTGGCAATGACCCTACGATCCTTGATGGCCCTTATGGTGCTCCACCTACATCCTCTGAGTTTTCTTCTTCTTCGGATTCGACCGATTATTTGACTGATGATGATGATGAGGTCGAGGATGATGCGGGTATTATTTCAAGTTTGGCTGTCGTAACTTTGAGTGATCCCATTTCGACCGATGTACCTACACCTCAGGTCACCTATCCATATAGGGACCTACCTGATTATGTGCCGGATGTTGTTCGACAACGTCCAGGTCACCCTGACTGGTCACCTGAGAACATTACTTCGATATTTGCCCCTTATGCCGGTCTTGTGGATGACGAGGTTGATTTGGGACCAGGTACCGCTAAGGAGGATGAGATAGATAGCTGTGGATCCGGGGTTGCCTATTGAGGATGAGGAGTATGTGATGTCGTTCGACCCTGAGCGTCCGGAGTGGGAGCTGGTTGATTGGTACTTCCGAGCTGGTGTGCCACCCCCTTCAGACGTTTTTCGTGGCATGGACGTCCTGGTCATCTTCTATGCGGATTACATCCATGTCATTGTCATGTTCCCACCTACATAGGGACATGCAGTGATTTGGTTTGGGGGAGAGTATATGGATTTTGTTTTTGTTTGTTTTAGGAGTAGTTTTATTTCAGTTCGGTTATTTTTAGCTGTTATTTTGTTTAGTAGTTAAGAATTTTTTTTCAAATTCAAATTTTAGTTCATTATTTCTTTTACTTTCGTTTATTTTTTATTCTTTTCGTTCGTTGTAAAAAAAATTAAAAATTAAAATAAAAATAAATGAAAATAATGAAAAATTGAAAACAAACATTTAATTCTAGTAGTTTTAATAATAAATAAAGTACATTTTCTTATATGTTTTCTTAATATTGTTTAATGTTGCATTATTTCTTGTGTAACTAGATTTCAATTGAAATTTGAGATTAAGAGAGTACGTAATCTGATGTCCACTAAAGCTATGAAGGTATGTATTGAGAAGTATATGTCATTAGAATCATTGCTTTACATCTTATACTTGCAAATCTTTTTGTGCACGACACGTAGTCATGTGGATACATATTGATATTGAATTATAATATAACTCGGATTTTTAGATAGCAAGAGTGTGGAGACTAAACCCAGTGAGCTTTAGAACCTTTCATCCTTTTTTAGGGTTTTAAATTTACTTTTATCGAATCTCATTGATATATATAGCGCATTTTTTTGTTGCTTAGTCTCAATATTATTTATTTTGATTGAAAGTCGAGTGAGTATTATAATTACCATGTTTAATATATATATATATATATAAACTAGTTCCCTTGATATCGTAACATTGAAGAATCATGTGATTTTAGAAAATGATATTAGGTCATCTGTCTTAATAAACCTTTTTGACCTTTGTCCTACCCAATAAAATATATTTTTATATCCTTTGTTATCCCTTTGAACTTGCATAATGAGCATTTTCTTTGTTCACCTATTATCCTACCCACTCCGATATGAAGTTCGCCACTATAAAATTTTACCTAACCCATGTCCAAGAGTAGTAAAGAATAGTTTTTCATAGAGAAATTGGGCTAATGATGACTCATATAAAATAAAGTATTGAGGAAAAAATGGTAATGAAAAAAAAAAATTGGTATTGGAAAAAAGATTGAAAAAAAAGGGGAATCTCTTGAAAAAAAAAAGAAAGAGAAAAGAATAAATAGTCGTTGTAGTACAGCCCTTGTATTACAAATTAAGGTTATTTCTATCTACTTGAGGACTTTTTGAATTCCCCCTACCTTTCTTTTCTTAGCTATAACACTTGACCAACATTACAACCCTTGTAAAGTCCTAGTTGATTCTAGGAAAACATGATTTGAATATGGAACCAATAGAAAAAGGGAATAAAAGCATGGTAGGAATAATATTTACTTGACGATCGATATCTATTCACGAGACTATTTTTCTGTCGTGTCATACATTGTTCCGTATCATATGCGAGATTTATTTGCTTTACATAATTATCTCCTTCGCATATAATTGAGTGATTACACCTGTTCCTGAGTGATTTTATTTTAGAGTGTAATTAACAACGTGAGATTTGTAGTCGAGGCATCGCTATATAGTTATCTGATTTATATTCCAAGTTCAAAGTCACCGCATATCCACTTGATTACTATTCATACACATGCAAGTCTTCGATATATTCTATTGATTCGGTTGATATATGTTTTCAGATTATTTTCATGATTTGGGTAGACATAGGATTATGCTACTTTTGATATTATAAAGTTTATTTGAATTCAGTTTTAGCAAGGAAGAATGTTAATGTTGAAATATTAAAATTTTGAATAAAATTTTTTCTTTTACTAATTAATAAAGATGGTTGTGGGTGACTTGTTGATGAGAACCCTCACGAGACTTCACTCGTCCGACTAGGGACACCTAGAGGTTCAAAAGGCTTGTTGCACAGGTTAAGTGCAATCCTTATCCATACGAAAATGAATTAGGAATTTTTATTATTAGTAGTTTTTTTTTTCTTTTCTTTTTGCTCGAGGACTAGCAAAATGTAGGTTTGGGGTGTGATCGGGAGAGAACAAATCCTAATTATACGCCTTAATTCACATTTGTTAGCTGTTTTTATCCTATTTTTGTATAATTTTACTTTATTTTCCACTTTTTGTCAGGATTTAGAAGAAAGCAAGGATTCCAAGTTAAATGGAGTAAAAAAAAGCAAGAAAAAAGAATCAGAAAAAGCCAATTCGCACGAGCGGCCCGCTCGCACGACATTCCCGCCAATCGCTCACGCGGCCCGCTTGTGCGACCTTCCAGAATCCCGCTCGTGTGGCCCACTCGCGCGATCCGTACAGAAAACATAAAACGCGTATTTTTAAGTGCTGAAGACCCCTATGTGGACGAAATTGCTTAATTACGTCCAGAAAGCAATTTACAGCAGTTTTAGTCAGATTAGGTTTAGAAAAACCTTCCTAATCTCTCTAAAACTATATATATCTCATTCTAAATCAATTGAAGGGTTACACATTCATATACATACATCAACTTTGAAGGCAAGAGGAGGAGAAGATCTAGCTTGAAGGTCTCTAATGGCAACCATCAACTCAACATTCATGCTTTCATCAATCATGCTCAACTAAACTCCTATTCTAGGGTTTCAATCATAGCTATGTAAAGGGGGAATTCTATGCTTTCTTATTTTAGGATTTTATGTATTGGATAGTAATTGTATGTTGGTGGATTATTTATATAAAATCAGTTTTTAGTGATAATAATCAAGAGTATTTTGGATCTATTCTTGTCTTAGATTTTTCCTTATGCTTATTGAACTCAATATTCTTTGATTTATGTGATTGATAAGAGTATTTACATACAATAGTGCTTATGTGATTGTGATGTTTACATCTTTTATAATTCATGCCTAGGAAAGATGAGTTATGCTACACCCTAGTTATAGGTAGATAATTAATGTGAACCAAAGATGAGGTATGCTTAGATTAAACTAGCGATATCCTCTTGTTGATACTATTGGGCTTGTAGCTATGATAGATCGTGACTATCCAAACATAGAAATTAAATTAGGAAGTATAGACCCCCGATGCATAGTTAGTGGTGGATTTGCAATCCTAGATCTCATCCATTCATACTTAGAACAATCTTAAATTTCACATTAGTTTATTTAGATTCAATCTTAATATTTATTTTCATAAATTTGTAGTTCAATTTCATAGTTTAATTAATAGTAGTAGTTAAAAACACAACCAATCAAACTTCCATTTTTCAACAACTAAATAGATTTAGATTTTATAAATTAAAGGATAAAAATAAACAATCCCTGTGGGTTCGACATTTACTTCCACATTACAAATCTTAAGAAAGTAAAGCATACTTTTTATCTTGATTTTGACAAGATCACGTTCAACAAAATGATACGACACAAATGAATGAATAGATCCCAAATCAACAAGTATGTGTGCTAAGTGCGATCATACAAGCAACATACCTGAGACCACTGTCTCCATAGCAGCCACATCTCCTGGGTTCATCTGAAACGACCTTCCCTGACGTTGCTCTATCCTCTGTCCTTTGTATTTGGACTGTCTAGGCTTTGAATCACTAGAAGCCATAGAACTAACTCCTTGTTGAGTACGCTTCCTTGGGCAATCCTTTGCTCGATGTGCAACGGTACCACAATCAAAGCATTTGATTTACGAATTTGGTGCAAAACTTGTATTATTCATCCCTTGAGCTTTGTTCTAGAAGTTAGTCATAAAACATCGGCCAGTGTGTGGTCGGTTGCAGAGTGGGCACATAGGTATAGCACTCATTGATCTCCTTTGTCCACTGAACCCGGGATTAAAACAAGATCCTCTCATAAATGGCATTTTGAACGATCCACCCTAGTTTTGGTCACTACCTTCATTACCTCGCTTGTCTTGCTGATTTTGCCTCAATCTTTCCATTCCACTTTCAGCTACAAGCGTTGTTTGTTGCACTGCTGCCACAGTCAAATGTTCATAGGTCTTTACCCTCAATCGAATGTTTTCTCTTAAACCTTCCTCAAACTTTCTTACTCTATCCTCCTCCTCTGGCACTGAACCCTTGCCAAAACTTAACAATGCATTATACTTGGAAGTGTATTCAGTTACAGTCATATCTCCCTATTTTAGGTTGTCGAATTCTCTCTTCTTTGCATTGTGAGCGGCTCGTGGAAAGAATTGGCGATTGAGCTCTGCCTTGAACCCTTCCCAAGTTATCGACACTCCCTGATCTAGAACATTTAACTACTAATTTTGGGCTTTACCCCTCAATACGTCACTTGTATTCTCAATTTTTTCCCTATCGGGCATCGGGATAGATCGAAAAATCCTCTCCATATCCATGATCCAATGCTCCGCTAGTGTTGTGACATTCCATAAAATTCCGTTGGTTTACTCCTCGTGAATTATTCTGACACTGGTCTCACACCGCGAATCTCAGGTGCATGTACCATCTCTATCGATGATGTCTCAAATGGGGGTGTCAGAGGTAATCGCTCTGTTAAATTCTAAACTAATTCCCCGATATTCCCAATCATTTCAGTCATTTGGTCCATTCGTCGAGTATGGAGCGATAGATCTCGGTTGTCGTCACTCATGATTATACAATCCTGTTAATCTCAATACATAAACACTATGCACATATGACAATAATTATAAACATGTATGTATAACAACATACATATGCATCAAACATCTCTATAATGTATGAATGCATTCTAGAATATATGCTCAAAAATCACTCAACACTCCACTCTTCATCGAACGTTCCCAAAGTTTTGTTACCTATAGCTCTGATACTAATAAATGTCATAACCCATCCAACTGCGCATGGAAATAGGATACGTGGCACTCTACCAAGACTCAACCGATTCATTAAACTATTATAGTAGTGGAAAAGAACACTTAAAACAATGTTGAGTAGATAAAACTTTTGGAAACGATGCCTTTTGAGTTGTAAAATCCGTATAAAATTGAAAACATAATTATATTTTGAACCGGATGAATTCATATTAAAAAGGGTCCCAAAGGTACCCTAAGAACCAAACAAAACATCTAAATACTTTCCAGAAGGGGTAGAAAAATGTTTCATACAGGGGTCATTTCGACCGGTTGAACGGACCCCCTTCGACCGGTTGAATGACCCTTGGACAGGAATCATTTAAGGCAGAGTGTACTTCGATCGGTCGAACTGACCCCTTCGACTATTCGAATGACCCCCTGGAAGAACTTTTGCTAGAATTCACTCAACCTTCTCACCTTAAACCATACTTGCATGATTTCATACTTCTCAACTATACTAAGGATATAAGAACACATAACATTCTTTTTAATCCTTAAAACAAATATGGAAATGAAATAAGTTAAGGGCTCATTTGGATCAAAACATAGAAGTGCTATTCTATCCTTCCAAAATCTGAATTCGATAAGTAAAACATACAAAACGCGAATCCACTAGTTCGGATTCGTTACAACTTAACCAAAAGAAGTTTTTAATACCTATTACAACATTACAAAACCATTCAATACCTTCCAAGTCAAGTACATAGTTCTAACTACCAGAAAGGCTCATTATTACAACAATTGGAATGAAAAGTGAAAACATATATAAGAGGATCCCCCGCATCCCCATCGGGCTCACTCTTCTCACTTCTTTTTCCATTTTTTCCTTTCACTTACAATGGAATAAATCTCCACTGCTCAGCTATAAGCTGAGTGCACAATTCTAAACATATGCTTATATGAAAATTCATGTTATAAAACATCCAAAACACATCAAATAGTCTCTAGGGTGGATGGTACGTTTCCATCCGATAAATGAAACTAATGCCGTAGAAGGCCTTCCTCTTCCACGCACCCCGTACTACTACACCAAAAGGGCACATTTCTAACGGACCTTTACCGTTAGTAAAATTATTAACAACGGACTATTACTGTTAAGAATAAAGTGTGGTTAATATTTCTAATGGATTTTCTAATGGTATATGTCCATTAGAAAAATTATTTTTACTAACGGTAAATTGCCATTAGTAATATGTTTCCTAATGGCTATTTTCCGTTAGTAATTTATTATTCCTAACGGAAATAGTCCATTAGTAATATTTATTCTAACGGTTTACTTTCTAACAGTTTTGTATTCAAAATACTAACGGATTTTTGTAACGGACATTGTTTGTTAGTAATATCATTACTAACGGTTTGTAATATGGAAATTTTCCAACACTTTCGAGACAATTACTAACGGATATAAAACGTTAGTAATTTCTATTACTAACGGTTTGTTTTCTAACGCATGTGTAAGAATACTAACGGAAATTTTCTTAGTAAACATTTTAAATATAAAAATAAATGAATACTAAAATATGCTCCCCAATTTTGTTTGCACCTAATTTACATCATAGTCACATTGCATTTATAATAAACATATAACAAGCTCAAATTCAAACCATAATAAATACAAGCCCAGTCTATATTAAATACAAGAAATATAATCCATAATAAGCATATTTATCCTTAAATACAAACTGTTACTACATCCAAACCAAAACTAAATTTTGCTTAAGAATAGCAGCAGCCACCACTTTGTGCAACAGGCTGCCCGCAGATATTCATTGTCGAAGGCTTGACATTATTCATGGCTACCCGTGGATTTTCATTATCAGAGGCTTGACATTATTCATGGCTGGTTGGCTTGCCATCCTGCATACAAATAATAAATAAATAAATAAATAAACCCAAAGGGCTTGAGACACAGGATATTCAAAAGTAAAGAAGATAAGATAAAAACTGATGAACATGCAGGTTTTGGTGTTTTCTTTGGTGGAACGAACATCTTCAGAAGAGTGGGGAAACCAAATAACAGGGCACTCTTGGATCGAAAAAAAGTGCTTCCTTGTTTTCTTTTCCTATCCGTCACTAAAAATTCATGAACCAAGCAAAGCCTAAATTATCATCCTCGGGACTTCTGACCTAATTCAATATAGGTTTTGAGTTACAGGATCTTCAAACTTTCCCCTAACCAAATTTAACCCATAACCTACCCTATTAATGGATACCGACTTCTTTTTCTTAGTTTCTAAAACCCAACGTGAAGAGAATTAATTTGAACTACAAAAATTAGAGAAGGCCATGCTAATAAGCAATCATTAAAGGGTGCAACTCAAAAAAAATTGAGCATAATAAGCAGATCATGCTTTCAGAGCAAATCCCCATGCAAAAATCTAGTTCTTAAAAGCCGTTAAGTACTGACATTCAAAACTTACATAGTGCAATCAATCCTATATTTGAAACATGTAAAACATAGAGAGCATTTGGTACAAACCTATCTTTTATTGCAGCAGCCATGGCCATGAAAGCATGCTCCATGTTAGTAGCATCTTTTAAACTCGTTTCCATGAATGGGATGCCAATTAAATCAGCAAATGCCTTCATAAAAAAATTGACTAAGTCAGCATTAAACCATCGAATTCTCTGTAAATGATGTACGGTTAAGATGCATCCTTCAAACTAACAGAAAAGGCCTGAAATAGGTCTAGAATATATCATCCTTACCTTGGCTATTTCATATGACACAGCTTTGTTCACAGTGATATCAGACTTGTTCCCAACAAGAAGTTTGTTGACATTGTCACTCGCATAGCGATCAATTTCATTCAGCCATTGCTTCACTTTGTTGAAGCTCTCTTCATCTGTCACGTCATAGCTACCTACAAGAGAAGCCAACCCAAGAGATAACGATAACAACTAGCCAACAATATGGATAAAATTTCTACACTGACAAAGAGAGCTAATTGGACACCATGTTTATACATGGATAGCTTCCATTGCTCTGTGCACTTGTTTAAAAAGTACTGGCCATGAAAAAAAAACTACCATGAGATCTCACTATGAAAATCAGTACTAAACTTTGCCTATAGAAAAATAGGGCTGCCCAAGGCACAGCACAGCTGTGGATATCGCAGTTTGACTACCCACAACTTTATGTTAAAAATCTTTTCTAAATTCAAAATGAGTCACCACTTTATTTTTGTTTAAAAGGAAAATTAAGAAGCCATTTTAAGACTAACTGATCTTTTGCGAAACCAACGATTAACTAGGTCCGAGGATTATGGAATGGGAGAGGATGGAGTCTGACGGACTAAAATACCCTCTCTTATCATATCTCGCGATAGGCCTCTACTCGACATCCTTTTAATCAAACTATTAATCTAAGCATGCCATCAACTAATACATAGGTATAAATATACATTACACAAGCATGTTGAATTGGTGTAAAATTGCTAATAACAAAATATCATTCATAAATCACATAATTCAATTAACAAGCAATATGATATGCAATAAGGAACTAGAGAACTTACCCGGGATCCAGCCGCGAATATTAAAAGTGTAATGCATGCACAAAAATAAAACCTAAGAAAATGTCTCTAATCACATATACATATAAGGAAGAAGCCTAGGCTAAGGTGCCACGTATGAGGTTTAAAATCAATTAAAATCAAAGAAGTAAATCAAACTAGAGAAGGAGTTGAGAAATTGTACCTCAAATGCGCTACAAAACAAAGATTAGTAGGTATGCCTTGATCAAAGATATCAAATAATCAACCCTAAGCTTCTAGCTTAAATCTATCAAGCATGGAAAGAATTGACCTATTTATGGATTCCCTCTAATAAGTTGAAAACATATCACCTCTATAGATATACAAGTCTCAACTAGGAGCCAATGCAATGTCCATACAGAAGTGATGTAATCCCAACATGATTATAAGGAATTCATAACTAGGTTCAATTGAGGACAAATCACAATTAAAGTTAGACCCTAACTACAAGCATCATCATGCATGGATGAATGCATGGATATAAACAAGAATGGGGTATTAACTAATCATTAATTTGGATCATCTAGCCTCTGGATTTAAGTTTAATCAAACACTATCAAAGCATGGTTTAGGCCTTAACTCACAAAAATATCATTTGAACCATTATTTACAAGATTGGCCAAAGTTGTGACTGGATTCTGAAAATTGCTGAGAGCAGATCAGAACTTCAAAGAAATAAAAGGCATGGTTCCTATGGTTTGATCTTGGTGATTATTGGATACAAGATGCCTCTGTGAGTCTAGTTTTTAACTCAAAAAGAAAATCAAGGTTTCAACGGTTAGATCTCTGGGGATTAAACAAATACTAGACATCACTCAGGACTTCATAACTCTCTGTCCAGAGTTCTTGTATGATTTTCTAAAAATAGTACAAAAATCATAAACATTTAGATCATTTTAGGGGATCTTATTAATACATCAAACGTCATATAAAAAATTATTTGGGGTAAAAAATGTTTGATTAAGGTTCTAATTTACTCATTTCAAAAGGGTGTTGCTGTTATGATAGTCTGGACAGATTTTTGTTGCTTCCCAAAACCCATGACCAAACCATTTTAACCATGGAATCTTGTTAAAAAAAATTACAGTGGTAAAACTATGAGTTGTAAACACTTTCCCGTTGGTTTCATTCAGTTCTGACAGTTTGATATTTAACTAAAAATCCTTGATCAAAGGTGGTCATTAAATTCACTGCACCATTTGCCAAGTTTAACTTTGTTTGTTAACTCCAACTATTAAACCATGAAGTTGGACTTAAACCAAACTACTTCTCCTACCATTTGATGGTCATTGGAGACTAAGAACACTTAAACTTGTGGATTTAAATGAAGTATGAAGAAACTTCATAAATCCTCAACACAATGAATCTAAACCATGGAGATAAGTTTAGACTCAAATTATTCCACCTACCATTTGATGGTCATTGGAGACTAAGGGCACTTAAACTTGTGGATTTTAATGAAGTACGAGAAACTTCATAAAATCCCAAGGTAATGAATTCAAACTATGGTGAAAGTTTGAACTCATTGACTCTATACACTAGTATCAACCTCAATCCTCTCATGAATCATGAGTTCATAAGAATATTGAGGGATTCTAAACACAAGGATTCAAGTAAGACATTGAAAGTCTTATGAATCTAAAAAAAAAAGACATAGTCAAAAGAAAAGAAATCAAAGTTCAAGCAACATCAAACTCCAAGATTTATTTAAACTTTAACCCCAAGGCTATTTTGATCCAAACTAATGAAATGAGAGTTCAATCACAATATATGTGGAGTGTGATGAAATGAGGTGGGAAGAAAGGTTTTGAAAATGTGTAAAAGATCCTAAGTATCTATATATTGTGATTGAACTTGGATGTTAAAACTAAGTAACTTAGAGTTTACCTATAATTGTCCTCAACTCCTTTTGTTGCTTTGAGATCTTCCAAGAATAATGATCAAGCTCTTCTTCTAGCTCCTTCTTTTAATTCCACTTCTCTCTTAATTTAGAAAGTTTTTGAAAGATAATCAATATTTGGATCCTAACACTCTAAATTCCAAGTCCCTATTAATGGGATACACATCCTCTATATATAGGCAATCTTTGGATGGTTATTTTGAAAAATTAGCAGCCAAAACCCTAATTCCGGCCGCCTTTTGAAGGTATAAAACGACCTTTTTTTAGGACAGGCTGTCACAAAAATGCGACACTCGGGAGATATCCGCGGCACTCAATGAATGCCTTTGCGGCACTCACTATTTGCTGGAATGGCATTCAAAAAATGTCGCATCGGCACTTACGGAGTGCCACAGACAACTCCTCAGACTGCCACTTTTTCGTGAAAGTTCAATATTTGCGATACTTTAGTAAAATTTACGGCATTCACAGAGTGCCATTCCGGCACTTCGCAGAGTGCCGTACGGCATCCCGTGACTACCGCAGAACTTATCATATGTCATTTCCCTCTGTTTTCTCTTTTCGTCTCTTTTCTTTTTTGTTTAGAATTGAAAGAGCCTTCGAAAGAGCTTGAATCACTTTTGGAAGTCTTGGATTAGTTAGACGCTTGTCATCATTAGATCTTAGAGGTAATACTCCCCTTAATTCGACGTGTGGTCAAAATTGGGGTGTCTACAGTTTGCCCCTCTTCGACAGAGCTTGTGGAGCAATGCGTGTCACAACTGAATGTCGAAGCCTGTATGAAGACAAGCTTTTGACCAGATCGTCGAATTCAGGTAAAAACACAAAATGCATTATAAAAATAGCTGCGCAAACGGTTCATGTCGATCATGCTCAATGGTGAGCTACCTACGTATCCTTTTGGGAATCAGACCAAGACGTAGTTCGGGCCAGGTATAAACACACACAAGCACAAGTAATCATACGAATGGATGCACCTATCCTATCATGATGCACGTGTTCACGCAATGACGGTTGTCAATGTAATTTTATGCTCTACAAATGATGTGATTTGACAATCGTGTTATCGCGATGTATCCAAATGTAATCCAAACCTCATGCTCTTCAATGCTCTCGGTCACTCTGACATAGAGACGAGTTATTTTAAAAGTTTAGAGTTTATGATTATCGGGTTGACTCTAAATCCATTTCAATTTTCAAAATCAAGGGTCAATCGGACCCAAATCCATTTTAATTTTCAAAATTAGTGGTCAATCGGACCCAAATTCATTTCAATTTTCAAAATTAGGGGTCAATTGGACGCAAATTCATTTCAATTTTCAAAATCAGGGGTCAATCGGACCTAAATTTATTTCAATTTTCAAAATCAGGGGTCAATCGGACCCAAATTCATTTTAAATTTGAAATCAGGGACCGAAAGACTCCGAAAGATATTATTTGGGGACAAAAGTGCCAAGAGTGGGCAAAACCAGGGGGTTTGAATTCAAATTTTGGGGTTTATTTTGAATTTTGGGGGAAAAATCAGCGACACTTAAACCGCCATACTCGCGGCACACGCTTCAAAATGCGACAGTCCGTGAATGCCGTGCAGTACTCACGAAGTGCAGTTGCGGCACTTGGTGAGTGCCGCACGGCAGTTCATAGACTGCCCCGCATAGTTTCCGGAGTGCCAATCGATGAGGCAGAATGCTTGTACTCTGGTTTTTACTTCATTTCTTCTTCACTTCTCACAATCTCTCCAATCTGAAGCTCTCTGGAGATTTTTCCTCTTTTCCTCACATTGATCCAAGGGATCCACAGTTAAGTTCTTCTCGATCAGGACTCTGGTATTTCCTTTATTTTAGTTATTTTCTTGATTTTTCCAAAAGAATCGACATTCCGTTCTTTCTCCTTTTAACAGGTTATGGCTAGCGGCTCGAGGAGCAAGAAGAAGGCCAAGTACACGGCCATTCCCCACTCCGATCCTACTTCTTTGCTCTGGGACCCAGACAAGCATCTATCTGCATGGGCATTCCAGCAACAGGTACACATGCTCCCACTTGTTCTTTTCTCGTTCAGTTATTCTTTATGAATCTCATGAATGCAGTGACATTATATTCTTCCATATGAATGTGATGCAAGATGAAGAAAACTCCTCATGCTTTTCATGTAATGAGACTATCGTTTTATGAACCATGTTTATTCATCCATGCTCAGTTCATCGTTTTTTTACTCTATTCAATTTTTCAAAAATAATTTATAAATATAATGCATGTTGATCACAACTTTGTACACCCTCCCATAAATGTGACTTTTACGCTTACGAGTTTTTTTCGAGTGCTGCAATTGCTCTTCTTTTATTCATTTACTTTTTGTTTATTCTTTTGTTTCCTTTCCTTCAAATGCCCTTTACAAACTTATGAAAAAGTGTATGATGACGAAAACTTTTCAGAAAAAATGAGTGCTATGCTTTCTAATTGCTCCTATCCATTATTCATATTTACTTTGTTCCATTCCTTCCATTTTTTATTTCATTTTATTGCTTTCACTCATTCACTTGTTGACGTTTGAATCTTGCAACTTTTGCAGCTCCAGCCCGACATGCTGAAGGGGCACGGTAGTTTGGCTCATGATTTTGAGTGCTACAGGGAGCTGAACGAGACAGTGAAGGGTCTCATTATTGCTGCTAGCTTTGGAGATTTTGTCAAGCTCTTGATGAAGAGCTCGAATGATCTTCGTCAGATACACGCCCTAGCAGAGCATTAGTGGGACACCACCAGCACGTTCCATTTCAACTTCGGGGTGATGACCATGACCCTGCTCGACTTCTCGATGATCACAAGGATCCCCTTTGGGGGGAGCGCCTGTGGTACCTGGATACGGTGTCGGAGTGGGACCAGATCGACCCGCTTTTAGGAGTCATCCCAGACGAGCCCTTGGTCATGGCCAAGTGGTTCATGGATACGTTCAGGGGCCAGCAGGGCTTTACCGACCAGCAGATGGCCCATGGTTTCCTTATGTACATGCTGGGGTGCTCTCTGTTGAGCACCAAGGGCGACCGGATCTCTGTCACACTAGTAGCATCCTTGGAGCCTATGGACCGAATACTCAAGTAAGACTAGGCTGGTGTAGGATTAGCCATCCTGTACAGGCATATGGGGGACATTTCCCGGGATTAGCCGGCTTCTATGGGTGGTTTCCGAAGGGCGTGGGAGGTACGCCCTCTTTTATTTTTATTTTATTTTTATCAAATTCTCAGAAATTATTTAAACTGCGAGACTCACGCCTTCTTTTTCTTTTTCTTATTTTTTCATTTTTATTACAGATTTGGTCCCACGAGTATCTTCACATGATGTCCCCTGAGACACGTGATGCTGACGCCCTCATCATGCCCCAGGGACTGAAATGGGCGAAGGATAGGGTAGGGCGAAAGACCGGGGCTCACAATTTTTATGGCGTTCAGGAACTTCCTAATTAACTTGAGAGAGCCGCACGTTCACTGGCAGCCATGGCTTAGGGTGCTTCTCACTACTTTCGCGGGGATACAGGCATCGGGTGGGTACGACCTGATGAGACAGCTACTAGATGGGCCAGAAGCCCGAGCGTGGTATTTGGGAGAGAGGGTGACTAGGCAGTCTTTGGCGGCTCCCGGATTCTTCATGCCACACCCTCCTCTAGATTCTATGAAAGTCGGACACGCTTCAGGGTAGTGTACTTACAGCTGCTCTGATTGGCTTGGGCATCCATGACTTTGTGGACCACCCCACGGGATATGCAGCTTTTCGTGCAGCTAAGCTGATGCCGAAATTCCCTCTAATAAAAGTGACTCAGGTGAGTATATGATTTCTTTATCCTTTCCTAAGTTCTCTCTTATTCTTTATTTACATTTCAACCTTGTTATTTGTAGCCCGTCCTTGCTGCTGTTCGTCCTCCCGCCTTACCAGAGTCGGATTGGACCATGTCGACTATCTCCTTCGACGAGCAGTTCTTGACGATGATTCCCTGACTCTCTCAGGGTGCCCCTACCATTCCTCTTTAGTATGATGATGACCCGCGTGCTTACACAGAGGAGGGCTTGACGCATGCCCACAGTGTGCGGAAGTGGGTCCTCGGGCGAGAGTGGATGGTAAGAATTTATTCTCGTCTCTCACATTGATTTTGGCTGCCTCTTATTTACTAATCTTTATTTTCGGCTCTTAGTTTCAGCATGAGGGAGCTCAGGCGACGGTCGCGGCCCAGTTGAGGGCACAGGTAAAATCTCCACTCTACTTTCAAAATTTAATTTTATCTTAAGAACTCCTGAGTTTTACCTCCTCTCTCCTTTTAGGTAAAGGAGAACAGGGCACTGGCCCAGCAGGTGTGGGAGCTTCAGGAACGACTTTAGCAGTTCGGCATCAATTTTTGCCACGCTCCTGGAGGTAACGATTCTGGACGAGGTG
Organism: Hydrangea macrophylla; assembly: GCA_033977485.1. Taxonomy (NCBI): domain Eukaryota; kingdom Viridiplantae; phylum Streptophyta; class Magnoliopsida; order Cornales; family Hydrangeaceae; genus Hydrangea; species Hydrangea macrophylla. The sequence goes on from CM066994.1 coordinate 69,089,853, forward strand.
GAGGCAGTGGTGGTAGTAGTAGTTGCGGCCGAGGTGGAGGCAGAGGAGGAGGCGGAGTTGGCGGGAGCAGAGCAGAGTCAGAGGAGGAGCCCCTCAGACGTGTCACGCGCTAGACTCGAGGCCAGGGCCAGGGTTGACCTCACATCTGTTATATTTTCTTTTACTTTTTGAGTGTTTTTGGAGAGGTCACACATACTTGGATAACTATATATATACATATACTTATTTTGATGGCGGCTATTGGATAGCCGGGATAGGATAGGCATCCGCACAACTTTATTTCCTGCATACTTTCATTTTGGTGATTGCGACCATGGCTTGGTCCCGGATTTTATTGCTTACTACTTTTTTTCTTATTCGTTTGTGACCATGGCTTGGTCAGGCACTTTTATTATTACTTTTTATGACCTCTTAGAATGTCATTGCTTTTATTATCTTTTTATATGAATGAATGGATGAATGAATGCGACCATAGCTTGGTCTTGTTGCACGTGCTGCATGATGCGCACGCTTTATTGTTTTTATTCAGTTTTTGTTTGTAGGTGGACAGAAAATAGTAAAAACATATTCTGGCCAAAAATAGGCTTTTGCGGCACTCGATTTGGCCTATGCGGCACTCGGTAAGTGCCGTTGCGGCAGTCAGAGAATGTCGTACGGCATTTACGGACTGTCGCACGGCATATCATAGAGTGTCATTCTACTTTTTCAAGTGCCGCCTTGTGTTCTGGGCAGATCCACTTCTATTTATATCCCGTTCTTTTCAAAAACTCCACAAAACACTCTCTTCTTTCATTCTCTTCTTTTTCAAATAGCCCCCATTAGTTCCCAAATCCTTTTCCCGTGGATGGATACTCTCTCTGGTATTGATAAGCTCAACTTTGAATGCTCTAGACTGAACGACCTCTTCTCCTTCCGACAAATGATTCTAAACAAAAGTTTGCTTCAAGCTGCTACTCAATGTTGGGATCCCTCACTCCACATCTTCCATTTCGGTTACCAAGAGATTTATCCTCTGTTCGAGGAGTTCAGTGCTATTCTTCATACTGATCCTTCCGTGGATCTGACTATTCCTTTGGTACAAGCTGGGTATGTTCAGGATTTGGTAGCTCTTCTCCATATATCCCATAGTGTCGCAGGCTCTTTTATACATGACAGACAGGTCAATTTTGAGCGCCTCTCTTCGGTCTACGCTCTCATCGGGGATCCTTATGACAGCGTGTATCAGGTTGTAGGGTGTAGCGCTTTATCAATCGCTATGCTTTCTTATTTCATCTTTCAGTCATCTTCCGACATTCTTATACCCATTGCCTGTGGTTTGAGGGAAATGAAAAGTGCCATTATGCTGGTTCTTGGTGAGACTTTGATGGGACTGGATCGTGCCCGTTCTACCAGGGCCATGTTATCTGCTGGGGCGCCTTTTGTTTTACAGATTTGGCTCATGGAATGCTTGGGCCTCTTTATCCACCCTTTGTACCTACGCGAATCACTTCCCCATGATCGTATGGAGATCTACCACTTATTCTATGATGTCGATACCTGGCTCGACTGGCTTTGAGGTCTTTCTTCTGATGACATCTGTTGGATCTACCCGCAATGGGTTCATCGCTCTGTCGCGGTACGGTTCCCTGTAGCCTGGCATCAATGGGTTCATCGCTCTGTCGTGGAACGGTTCCCTGGGTAGCCTGGCATCTGGCTGCCAGGCTTGCATGTTATTACTTTCTACATTCCTGATCGGGTGGTCTGCCAGTTTGGGTTTTTGCATGATACTACCGAGGTCGTTACTACTGATTTCACGATGGGGTCCACTTTGTGCCCTTCTATTGTGATGGCTTTCATTGAGGCTTGGCATAGCAGGATGGCTGCTCCATGCCCGAGGACTCTTGCTTCGACTATGCCTGCTACTGAGTATCTTCTAGAGATCTAGACCCTAGTTGCAAGACATGTTTGATGGATACAGGCATAATGAAATAAAACAGACGAAAACAGGGAAAAGCTTGCTATTTACAAAACTTTCTGACAGACCCTGCCTACTCTTGCTGTGCTTTTTGAGATGTGATTTTGTCTTTCTTTTCAAGAATGCTTTCATGTTTTAGGAAATGTCCTAACATGTTCAATCAAAGTGTTCACTCTTTCAATTCGTCTTTAAGTTATGAAGATTCTCCCCTTTTAATGATTTTTCTCAGCTTTTATCACTACTGCTTTGAAAATTGCTTTTGGAATCTTAATCAATCTATACCATGAATCCTTATTTGTTTTTTTATAGTACTTATTTTGATAGCCAGGCGATCCAAAAGCAGGTTTAAGCAATATCTAGGTTCTTTGGATAGCAAACGGAGTTTGCCCTGTTTATAAGGCTCTGATGTGGTTCCTTGGCAAACGCAAGTTTGCCCCTAGTTTGGCACAGGGATTTTTTATGGACTGAAGGCTGATTGACAGCCCGCCTACTTATCCTAGTGTGGGTATCAGGTCCCAAGTAGTTCGGTTTAAGGCTACAAAGGAAAGCACCAATCAGACAATTATTAATGACCGAACCGAGTAGGTTACCTATGTATCCCCTAGCGGGAATCAGGTCAAGCGTAGTTCATCAACTCTGGAGGTTTTGAAAGGAAAGAATTTCAAGCAAAGTATTTCTTGAGGCAATCGAGATTAATTGGTTGTTTAAATTCGACCCCGTCTAGGTCCATGAGATAGGCAGCTCCTCTGGAGAGGAGAGTCTTAATGATGTATGGCCCGACCCAGTTGGGTTTGAATTTTCCTTTGGGGTCATAAACGGGCACTTTAAGTTCTTTGAGGACGTGGTCACCCTCAGCAAGCTTCCTTGGGCGAATCTTTTTGTTGAAAGCATGGGCTATCCTCTTTTGGTACCCCCGAGTATGGTTTAATGTGACACGACTAAAAAGTTGTGCGCTCTTGTGTAACACCCAAGTGTAGGTGATCGTGCAAGTAATATAGTACTGGAAGTCCAGGTCGATCCCACAGGGAAGGAATAGGGAGAATGTCTACTAAGTTACAACCTAAAGAGAAAGAAAAGATTAATATACGGGTGGAGGTTCTAACGAATCCTAATTAATTAAATTAAATTAAATAACAAACTAAAGTATAAAGAAAAATAATAAATTAAATGAGTAAATTAAAGGTGTTGGAAATACGAGAATCCACATTAATCCTAACCATCTACCATGCATACTCATTAATGTTCTATGGAGTTCATTCCTTTTCAGCATTCCGTATTTTTCTAAAGATATAGAATCAATAGCCCTTTCATGACCGGGACTACATCATCACAGTTGATTTAAAATACTTGGAATACGGTTTAAAACAATGGTAATTACTTGCACTCTAAATGGTGTTAGCATTCAAAGTGGTTTTCAAAAGTCATTGAAGAAAATAGCCTTAAGGCTTTAAGTTCTAAAAACTGTTGTGACAAACTGAGCTTATAGGGACAATTTGATGATAGATTTCTAAAACAGAAAGTCATGGATTACTTAAAAGAATCATCTCAGGAATTAACATGTTCGATCGATCGAAGCGCTCTCAATCGATCGATCGGACAGCGTCATCCTTCAATCTATCGAAATGTCTTCGATCGCTTGACTATGGCTCTAGTTCGATCGATCGAAATACCTTCGATCGATCGAGCCCAAGGTTTCTAAAGATTGCATGGCAGAGGTTGGGAATCAATGTTTCATCACATATTCCCAATGTCTAAACTACGGAAACATGAATAAACAAGTACAGGAATGACAAACTAGAGTAATCATAACATATAAACTAATAAACAATGAAATAGAGAAAAAGAAAAGAAAAACCTGGAATAATCTGAATATAACTTGTAATAAACATATAACCAACTTGAATCTTCAATAATCTTCAATATAACAATGGAAAAGAGGAAGAAAAATAAGAATCTACTCCTAATCTAACCCTAAAACTACCCTAAACTGCTATTTTCTGCGTTCTGGAGCGTCCTCTCTTCATCTGGCGTCAAAATGACTTATATATAGGGTTTCCACAGAGTTTACGCAACTTTTGGGTGAATATAAAGTTCGATCGATCGAGCTTAGTTCGATCGATCAAAGGTTCGATCGATTGAACTCTCCTCAATCGCTTGAACTTCTCTGATTTTGACAACTCTGCGCACCGATGGGAGAATGGCCATAACGTTTTACTCGGACCTCGGATTGACCTCCCGTTTGCGGCCACGCGACTGTATCTCAAAGATCTACATTTCATGTCTCTGGAAAAATCTTCCAAATATGAAGTCTTCATTGTCAAAATTGGTGTTTTCTCAGCTGCTTTCGTTGTTTTATCCACCAGAATCACTTTTCTTTAGCTCCACTTCATTGATTTACATTCTAATACCTATAAAACAATGCAAAAATATATGGTTTAGCATTAACACAATAAAAAGAACATTGTTATTAGAATGCACCTAAATGTAGGGACTTTGGGGATAAAAGTATGCATAAAATACCACGTAATACACTAGAAATATGCACTTTTCACCACGAATCTCACCCCCCCCCCCCCCCCAACTAGCTCGTTGCTTGTCCCTAGCAATGAAGCGAACTATAACAGTGTTTATTTAACTCTAAAAATTAAAAATAAAATAAAGTAAAAATCCTAAATCACTTTCGCAGGAATTACGATTGCATTTAGCATATGAAACAAGCCTTTAAACCCCTAGGTTCCCCCTAGTGGACGAGTATTGTCTCGTGAGGGTTTACAGTGAATTTACCCACAAAATTCATGTTTATGGTAATGGTTCCCATTTAAATATTTTCAAGAAAATTTTTCCTCTCATTTAGCAATGTTGTTAAGCTCAACAATCCCATGAAACTCTCTAGTATGCCATAGCAATGAAACACACACATTACAATTAATCTACTATCAAAGTCATTAGAATATTCCATACATGTTAATCTTCAAGTATGTGTGTGAATGGACAACCAAAATACAAAACTTTAATTTCAAAGCTCACATAACCTAAGATTCTATCAAGACGTTCATTTTGACTCAACTCTCACCGAAATTACACTCTCAAGATGAAATGACTCTGAATTAGGTGTAATAATTATCACTCATGATATGGAAGCTATAAAGAGTAAATATGAACGGAATCTAATGCTTCTCATATCTAAATAGAAAAACGGACATTTTAGTGCATAAAGTCTCATGAAAGGATACTTTTCACTAGAAGAGCGAGATACCGTGGAGAACCCCCTCATTACCTTAACTTCAAATCCAATTTACTTAAAATCATCAGGACTTTGAAATAGAGGTGTTTGGTTGAAAAGAAAGAGGCTTGTGATTTTCTATTGGGTCAAAGGATGTGAATGGAATGTCTACTATAACTTTTCAAACTTCCCACGTCTCCAATCTCTCTCTTTTCTTCTTCTCTTCTTTTTTTTTCTTTTCTTTTTTTCACACTTTTCTTTTTATTATTTTTTCTCTTTTGTAACAACCATTGGCACTTTTTTTTTTCTTTTTTTTTTTCATCATGTTTTTTTTCTTTGCCAACTTTCCCTTATTCACACTTACAAACTTCTTGTCAACGCAACACATCCCAATCACACCTAAATAAAGAACTGAGGCTTGAACTCCTAATTTCGAGTCAGGTATTGACTTTAGGATTGCGAAGACAAGGTGATTATGATAAGCTCAAGAGGTGAAGTAGCGGAATAGAATAGAGGTAGGCCAAGGCTATATTTTGCATGTAAGGTCAAAAGATAGCCTAAATCATCTTCTAAGTTCATAGGATTATTCATTTCAGTAAATTCAAGAGCTCTAAAGTTTGGTAAATCCTGAACGTTCTCTTCTAATAATCAGTCAAAATGAAGAAAATTGAGACTTTCAACGAGTTAATACGCTTTTCAAAAAGTAAGAGTAATTTTATAAAACCCTCAAAACAAAGAATGGCACAAAAGCTCACTCGGGTTATTAGTCTCCACTACAGTATCTCAAGACACCTAAGCTATGCTCACTAATCCATTTTAGCTAAGTACAAGGTTGTCACAATGTGCTCAAAGTTGTTTGAAGATTAAAAGGCATAAAACATACTATAACTAAGATAGTAAACAAACTACTATTGTGTATCACATACTAATAGCATACAGAAAATAACACTAATGTATCATAACTAACTACATTAACTATGAGAGAAATACAAGAACCATTTCATTATATTTAAATAAATCTAAAAATTTTTTAAAAATTTTGCAATTTTTAATTTACTAAGTCATGTTGCTAAGCAGGTACATTGACATTAGAGCACCACAAAAAGATATGAGGCATGCAATGGCTTACTCCCCCCAACTAAAACTAAACATTGTCCCCAATGTTCTAAACTAAACACATGGACATGTAAAGTAAAGCGAGAGAAAGAAGGATGTTACCTCGAGGCATTAACATCCAATTTTTTTGTAAGTTACCTGCAAAATCATTAGTAGCAACAAGGAAAAATAGAATGTAATAGAACTACTCAATAAATAAATTCGATTAATCAAGATATTTATCATAAATTAATAACCGAAATTTTTGAGGATCTTCCCAATGAAATAATTTAATAGTGAGAAGAACGTAGGGATCCTCACAAAATTGGAACTCCCCCCAACTAATGTCAGGCTCAAGGTCAGACGAGATGATGCAAAACCAATGGCTTCTAAAGTTATTGGGGACAGTTATAAGAGGAATACCACACTTTTTAGGAATTACACTCAAGGAAAGATCTTTGGTGTTGGTATTTTCTATAACAGCCTCTGTTTTTCTATTATCAAAAACAGGCGGAGGCCATGGTTCAATAAAAGGAGCAGGGTCTAAGTGATGTTCTAATGAAGCTTTACTACCCTCCTCTTGTTCTAGAACAGAATCTATGGAGATATGATCATAGGAATTGGATTTCTGTTCTATGTACATTGATTTGGACTGGACTTGGATGAAGCTTTCTATTTGGGCCTCAATGTTAGTATTACTCAAGAAGGTCAAGCAGTCTAGCAGATTACTAGCTTCTTGTTGAAGTTTAAGATCATCTAATGTGGGCCCAATATTTTCCAAGTCTTCTCTCAAAGAATTTTGAAAGTTAAAATTTCGTGAAGAACATGTGCTAGAATCCTTACCATCCTCTTCCACAACACATTCTATTTGTTCAATAGTGGGGTATACATAACTTTCAAGCTCGGGATGAGAGCTTTGAATAATAGAGAGGATAGGTGATGGGCAACTTGGTGACACCACCTCTTCGGCCGAAAGAGGTGAGAGTTCATGAATATCACTTGAATCTAAATCAGATTTAGATTTTTCAATTATGTCCTCCCTAGGGTCACTATCAAAGGTAGGGAGAGAGTCAACAGGGGACTCCTCCTTTCCTAGTTGCGTGCAATCGCGTAAACTCTCATCATCTTTAACAACCTCATTCCCATCCGTGTAAATCTCCTCACTATATATGTCATCCATTAAGGTGCACTGGATAAAGGAATTGTGCAATTTATCAAGGTAGTGAAGGAGTTGATGTCTGGGGGTGTATATTGAAGAGAAAATGGTTCTACAACTTCATGCTCAATAGTTTGGTTTTGGAGTTCTTGTTGGGTTGTCACTTTCTCGAGTGAGTTGTTACCTCATTCGGTATAAACCCGTCATTATCCTCCAATTCCATTCCATTATTAGTGTCTTGAAATTTAGGTTGTAGTGTTGAAGGATTAGTATAGTCTTCTAAAGGTTGGCTAGCATGTGCTTGTTGATATCTAGTTTCTAATTTATCAAGTGCACTATCTAGCCTTTGCATTTCACTAAGCAGCAATGTTAACATACCATTATCCTCAACTCAGTTATTCTCCTCATTATTATTATATGAAGTTTCGTCCCATTGTTGTTGATAATAGTTCCCATCCCATTGTGTTTGTGTGCAAGACTCCCTAGAAGGAAAGTCTTGGTGTATTTGATAATCGTGGGAACTACTATTATATTCTACATTATTATTTTGGTCATATCCCCATTGCGATTGATAGAACTCTTCATGTGGAGGTTCTTGATATGTTTGATAATATGGGGGACTACAACTATTGTTTTCCCATTGTGGTGGTTTGTAGCACTCGGGTTCATAGTGCGTGTCATAGGTGGGTGCTTGCCAACTTGGGGGATAACAATTTTGATTTTCAAGTGTGCACCTATTATTGGTGCTTGTGTTGTATGGAGGGTAATATGGATAAGACATGTTTATCCAAAATTTTTAAACAATAAAATTTTTATTTATTTACTTGTGAGAGAAAAAGTCCAAAAGAAAATTTTATATGAATTTTATATAATTTTTTTTTAAAGAAAAAGAAGAAATATGGAAATAACTTAGTAAAATCCTAACCTAGTTGCCTTCCCCGGCAACGGCGCCAAAAACTTAACACGACTAAAAAGTTTGTGCGCTCTTGTGCAACACCTATGAAGCACCGACACTTCAAAAATTGTAACGTACCAGTGTCGGACACGTATCGGACGCGACACTTTGCCTGACACTTGCCCGACACGTGTCAGACACTTCAAAACTGTGTCCTACTTTGCATAATTGCATTTTGGCACCCCGACACGCGGTGGACACTTTATAGACACGCGTGGACACGCACGAGACACGTCTGACTTGATTTTCAGTTTTTTTAATGTTTAATAATATAAGGCTAGTGCTAATGCCAAAGCACAATGTGCTAATGCCAAAGCACAAAGTGTCACTAAAAGCTTTAGTGACACTTAGATATGTGTCACTAAAGCTTTTAGTGACACTTTGTGCTTTGGCATTAGCACATTGTGCTTTGGCATTAGCATCACCCTAATATAAAACTTAAAAAGCCCTTTTGTAATGAGACACGTCTGAATTGTAATGTACATGTGTGGACACGCACGAGACACGTCTGACTTGTGGCATTTGCTTGCTTTAATTTTCCTTTGTTAATTGGTATAAAGTGATCCTGTGAAAGCTACTAATTATTACATTTTTTTTACATTGGGTCATTAGATAATTGATAAAATTTCAGGAACACTTTATTTATTTATTTGTTAAAAAATATTATAGTCCCAAGATAGTAGTGGATTGCTACATAATTTGTATTTTCCCCAAGTTGAAGCCTTGATCCAACTCTGCCTTGACCCAAGTTGAAGCCTTTTTTTTGGGCAGAAATTTTGTGTAAATGAGTACTTTTTTACGGAATATATAATCTTAAATGTGTTTTTGTATAAATTCTTTTTGATAACGTGTTTTTATTTATAATTATAATACATAAGAATTAGCATAACATTAAAATTAAAAAATATATAATTAAAAAAATAAACGTATCCCCGACGTGTCGTGTCTTCATTTTTTAGAATTTGTCGTGTCGGCGTGGCGGTATCGTGTCGTGTCCGTGTCGAAGTGTCCGTGTCCGTGCTTCATAGTGCAACACCCAAGTGTAGGTGATCGTGCAAGTAATATAGTACTGGAAGTCCAGGTCGATCCCACAGGGAAGGAATAGGGAGAATGTCTACTAAGTTACAACTTAAAGAGAAAGAAAAGATTAATATACGGGTGGAGGTTCTAACGAATCCTAATTAATTAAATTAAATTAAATAACAAACTAAAGTATAAAGAAACATAATTAATTAAACAAGTAAATTAAAGGTGTTGGAAATACGAGACTCCACATTAATCCTAACCATCTACCATGCATACTCATTAATGTTCTATGGAGTTCATTCCTTTTCAGCATTCCGTATTTTTCTAAAGATATAGAATCAATAGCCCTTTCATGACCGGGACTACATCATCACAGTTGATTTAAAATACTTGGAAGACGGTTTAAAATAATGGTAATTACTTGCACTCTAAATGGTGGTAGCATTCAAAGTAGTTTTCAAAAGTCATTGAAGAAAATAGCCTTAACGCTTTAAGTTCTAAAAACTGTTGTGACAAACTGAGCTTATAGGGACAATTTGATGACAGATTTCTAAAACAGAAAGTCATGGATTACTTAAAAGAATCATCTCAGGAATTAACATGTTCGATCGATCGAAGCGCTCTCGATCGATCGGACAGCGTCATCCTTCAATCGATCGAAATGTCTTCGATCGCTTGACTATGGCTCTGGTTCGATCGATCAAAATACCTTCGATCGATCAAGCCCAAGGTTTCTAAAGATTGCATGGCAGAGGTTGGGAATCAATGTTTCATCACATATTCCCAACGTCTAAATTACGGAAACATGAATAAACAAGTACAGGAATCACAAACTAGAGTAATCATAACATATAAACTAATAAACAATGAAATAGAGAAAAGGAGAAGAAAAACCTGGAATAATCTGAATATAACTTGTAATAAACATATAACCAACTTGAATCTTCAATAATCTTGAATATAACAATGGAAAAGAGGAAGAAAAATAAGAATCTAACCTAATCTACTCCTAATCTAACCCTAAAACTACCCTAAACTGCTGTTTTCTGTGTTCTGGAGCATCCTCTCTTCATCTGGTGTCAAAACGACTTATATATAGGGTTCCCATAGAGTTTACACAACTTTTGGGTGAATATAAAGTTCGATCGATCGAGGTTAGTTCGATCGATCGAAGGTTCGATCGATTGAACTCTCCTCAATCGCTTGAACTTCTCTGATTTTGACAACTCTGCGCACCGATGGGAGAATGGCCATAACGTTTTACTCGGACCTCGGATTGACCTCTCGTTTGTGGCCACGCGACCGTATCTCAAAGATCTACATTTCATGTCTCTGGAAAAATCTTCCAAATCTGAATTCTTCATTATGAAAATTGGCGTTTTCTCAGCTGCTTCCGTTGTTCTATCCACCAGAATCACTTTTCTTTAGCTCCACTTCATTGATTTACATTCTAATACCTATAAAACAATACAAAAACATATGGTTTAGCATTAACACAATAAAAAGAACATTGTTATTAGAATGCACCTAAATGTAGGGACTTTGGGGATAAAAGTATGCATAAAATACCACGTAATACACTAGAAATATGCACTTTTCACCACGAATCATAATGCAGCCAATCTCTTCTCATCAAGCAACATTAATTCCTCATACCTCCCCCGTGTCCATTCTAACTTAGTTATTTCACATTCGGCCAAAACTCTTAGGGATGGTATCTCCACCTCGACTGGAAGGACAACTTCTATTCTGTATACCAAGGAATAAGGCGTGGCTCTTGTAGAAGTTCTTCTGGAAGTCCGGTATCCCCATAGTGCAAATGGCAGCTTCTCATGCCAATCCTTATACGTGTCTGTCATTTTTCCCAAGATCGCTTTGACATTCTTATTCGCCGCTTCTACTGCCCCATTCATTTGCGGTCTATATGGAGATGACTAATAACGGGTGATTTTATACTTTTCTAACAGCGGGATGACTTCCCCTTGGAAATGACTATCGTGATCGAAAATGAACTCATTTGGGACCCCGTATCTGCAAATTGTGTACTTTTTAAAGAAGCTCACCACATCCTTAGCCTTCAAAGTCGTGTACGACGCGGCTTCCACCCACTCAGTGAAATAATAGATGGCCACAATTATGTACCAGTGTCCATTGGAGACCTTCGGAACTATCTCACCAATAATATTAATACCCCAGACGGAAAACGGCCAAGGTGTAGTCATGCTATAGAGCTGAGACGGCGAGGTGTGCATTAGGTTCGCATGGCTTTGGCACTTGTGGCACCTCCAAACATATTCACAGTAGTCTTTGTCCAAGGTCGTCCAATAATACCCCTGTCGGATTATCTTTTTTTCTAACATGTGCCCATTTATGTGGGGCCCGTACACTCCTTCATGTATTTCTTCCATCATTGTTTTTGTTCTCTCCCGTACAAGCATTCCAAATTATACCCGGTGTATGACTTCTTCCATAGCTTATCTGCATAGATTACAAACTGGGTAGAGAATCTCCGGATCGCTTTCCTGTCCTTTTCCAAAGCTCCTTCAGGATATTCTCTCTCCTTAATGAAATTCCAGACATCCTTGTACCAAGGCACTTCATCTTCACTTTCCAATGCTACGATCATCTCAAATGAGGGTTGATTCCTTATCTCTATGGATAGTGGGATCATGGTGACTCCTAAGGGGATCTGTATCATCAAGCCTAAGGTTGTTAAGGAGTCGGCCAATTGATTCTCTTCACGGGGGAAATAGTAGAATGATATTTTCTCAAACTGCACCTTTAAGCTCTCCAGGTAGTCATGTTAGGGTCTCAACTTATCATGCTTCACTCTCCAATCCCCTCATACTTGAGATATGATCAAGTTGGAGTCCCCGAAGACATCAATTCTTTCAACTTTCAAGGCCAGTGCAGCTTTCATTCTGACTATATATGCTTCGTACTCCACCGTGTTATTGGTTGAGTTGTACTTGAGATTGATAGCTAACGGTGTAGGAGTTCCATCTGGTGCCACAAGGATGATTCCGACCCCATAGCCTAACTGATTAGCCACTCCATCGAAATACATTTTCCAAAAATTCTCCTCTATCCCCATCACTCCTTCGTCTGGAAATCGAAACTCACCCTTTTCTTCTGATTCTATTACAAGATCAGCCAAGTATTCGGCGACAGCTCTTCCTTTCATGGATTTGGCAGTGACATACTTGATATCGAATTCGGCTAGTATCATGGCCCACCGAGAAATCCTACTGGTCAACACGGGTTTTTCAAATAGGTATTTGAGTGGGTCTATTCAGGATATCAAGATTACGGGGAAGGCTAACATGTACTGCAAAGCGGGGGTATTTGTAAAATACAACTGCGCTAAAAGAAAGAATTGTATTAGTTTTTATCACAACTTCCCGTGTTATCTGCAATTTGCATTGCAAGGCTAATTTCTATACACTATGATTAATCTATGATAAGTTGTATTGTTTTAGCTGTTGTTTGTGCAGATTACTGCTGTGTGGACTAAACAGATGAACATCAGAATAACTGGAATGCTGGAATGAGAACAAAAGAAGTCAAAGCTGAAATGTGGAGTTCGATCGATCTAAGAAGGTTCGATCGATCGAGAGTTCGATCGCTTAAAGAAAGTTGAAGCGATTGAGTCTTAAGGGTTCGATCGATCGAGACCAGTTCGATCGATCGAACGGGGTATTTCCAGTAACATTTGCGTGCGCAGCAGATGCGGGTTTTAACCCTAGTTTCTTAGGTTTTCTTATATATAGGAGTATTGTACACGTCCAGGGGGACGCCCATTTTTACACTTTAACAGTTTTATAGAGAGAGATAGAGAGTTTGCTTGGTTTTTTGTAGGTTTATATTGGATTTTTACATTGTGGACTGGATTTCTCTGAGTTAATACGAGTATTATTCATTCCAGGTTATTTATATATTGTCATTTATATTCTGCACGTAGTAGTCATAGTTTAATCACTCATCTCGTGATATTACATGCTCAATATTTTGTCAAAACCATAGATTTTGTAGTTTTCATGAAAAACTCGCAACCAAACAAGATGTTAATGATTTCGTACGTTAAATATCAATCTATGACACTCCAGACGATGTCTGAGTAGTCCCAGGTTGGGAGAACACGATGAAACAGTGATCTCCAGCCTCTGCCATGCAGCAGAATAATCGTTGTGTTCGATCGATCGAAGTTAGTTCGATCGATCGAACCAGAGACAGTCAATCGATCGAAGTCAGTTCGATCGATTGAGGGATGAAGGTCTTCGATCGATCGAACTCTCGGATTCTTGAGGATGTTCCCTGCAGTATTCCAGGACTTTTTGTTTTAGGATTTGTTATCATTCTGTCCCAAATAAATGCTCAGTTTGTCAAAACAGTTTTAAAACTAAGGCCCTAAGGCATTTTCTTTCAACACATTTTGCAAACCATCTTCAATGCTAACACCATTGAGGATGCGAGTCTTAACTATTGGATTAAACCGCTTTTACGTATCTTAATTTAACTGTGATGATATGGTCCCGGTCATGAAAGGGCCATGGATTCTCTATCTTTAGAGGAATACGGAAAACTGTGGGTAACATACTCCTTTGTGCTTCAAGGTAAATGCATGGTAGATGGCTAGATTACTGCGGATTCGTGTAATCCCAACACTTTCTTTTAAAGTTAAACATCCTAATTTCAAGTACTGTTTTAATTAGCTAGTTACATCGTTAGTCATATCCTTTAGTAATCTTAGCTGTGGAACTTTGTGTTCCGCACCATTGCTTAATCTTATTCATTTTATTTTATTTTCTTTAGAGGTTAGTTTAATTCAATAGGTCAACACCTTCCCTGTGGGATCGACCTAGTCTTACCAGATATTACTTGCACGTCTACCTACACTTGGGTATTGCACAAGAGCGCACAGAAAAATTTTCGTGTCAAGTTTTTGGCGCCGTTGCCGGGGAAGGCGACGATCAATTCTTTAGATTACCTCAGTCTCTCTTCATCTCTTTCTATTTTTATTTTCTCTTCTTTTCAGTTCTTTTGGGTAAGTTCTCACCCTAGGGACTCTCCTAGTTCATGTCCGAGAATTCTATTGAAGGAATTTTTGGAAATCCTTTCTACTTGTCTGACTCTGATAGTTCCATCAACCCAATAGCCACTCCAACTGCATCAATGGATGATCATCAGAATGAAAATGGTGACAATGTTGTGGTACCAATTGATGAGGCACTCCGTCCTCTTTGCGATCTCATGCAACCAGAACATGCACCTACGCCCTCTTGCATTCAAATCCCACCGCATAATGGCGAATTTCAGTTTCGCAATGGGATGATTCAACTGCTTCCCACTTTTCATGGGATGGAAAGCGAGAAGGCGTATTTACATGTCACCGATTTCGAGGATGTTTGCAAAACATTCTCACAAACTTGTCCTAGGGAGGTGACGCATCTAATGCTATTCCCCTTCACTTTGAAAGATAAAGCGAAGGCGTGGCTCCACTCCCTAAAACCTAATTCAATTTTCACCTGGCATGCGATGAGCACCGCGTTTCTGAAGAAATTCTATCCTACTCGCATGACCATAGACCTTCAGCGTCAAATCAATTCCTATAAACAAAAGAGCAATGAAACCTTCACACAAGCGTGGGAGCGTTTCAAAGATTTGCTTCTCTCGTGCCCACACCATGGGTTTAAGAAATGGCGAACTATCAGCTTCTTTTATCAGGGATTGAATGGTGAAACAAAGAAGTTGGTGGAAACGATGAGCTCTGGACCATTTCTGCGTAAAAACACTGAAGAGGCCGAAGCCCATTTCGAATGGTTAGCTGAATACGCTCATGAATGGTCAAATTCTGACAATATCTCACGCTCACAGATATCCTGTGTAGAGGAGAAAAGCCTATACCAGCTAACCAATGAAGATCACCTCATGACTAAGTATGCAGAGCTAGCAAAGAAGGTAGAGGAGTTAAGCATGAAAGGAGAGAGCTCTAGGCAAGTCATGCCTGAAGAACCATGTGGCACATGCAACATGTTGGGACATACAACTCAATATTGTCCTAATGTGCCATATTTTCAAGAGCAAGCCCCTATAGAGATGAATGCCATGCAAGGTTTTCGAGGGGCGGGGAATTCCAACAATAACTTTCAAAGTAACAATAAATGGAATCACCCCGGTTTTGATTGGAGAAATAATGCTGGGGCCCAAAATCAATATCAACAGCAGCCCTACAACAACAATCAATATCAAGGGCAAAACAATAGGCCAGCCCAGCATTACAATCAAAACAGAACCAATAATTACCAGCAAGCTCAACCCTCCAATGCACCACAAACCAATGCCTATGTGCCACCGCACAAGAAGGTACAAGAAGAAGAGCCACTTGCTAATGCCAATCTAACTCAGCAACTCATCCAAATGATGAGTAGAATGTCTGCTACATTAGAGAGGATAGATGCACGGCAAGAAGTCTCAGGAGGAACATTCCCTGCCCAACCACTTCAGAACCCCAAGGGACATAACAATGGTCCTAACAATCAAGAACATGCTAAAGTTGTGACTACACTGAGAAGTGGAAAAATCATAGAGAAAAGCATGCCTTTGTCCACTCCCGAAGTGTACAAAGAGGAGGAAGTGGTGGATGAAGAAGTTGAGCTACCATCTACTCAAGAGGAGGAGCTGTCTACTAATGACGAACCAATCAAGGCAAACATTGAAGCTCCTAGAGTAGAGGAAGAAGTTGAGCGAAGGCCTGGGAAGGAGTCTGTTAAGGAGGAACCACCAAAATGCCCCTTTCCTGCACCTTATCCTCAACGGTTGAAGAAACCCAAGAATGAGACGAAGAATCAGGAGTTTCTGGAATTGTTTAAGCAAGTTAAAATTAACCTTCCACTCCTAGATGCTATCAAGCAAGTGCCGGCCTATGCTAAGTATCTCAAAGATCTATGCACGGTCAAGAGGAGGCAAAGCGTGAAGAAACATGCTTATGTCGCATGCCAAGCTAGCGCGATCATTCAAAATGAGTTGCCTCCAAAACTCAAAGATCCCGGTACACCTACTGTCTCATGCAGAATTGGGAATCAAAAGATAGATAACGCACTCCTCGATCTAGGAGCAAGCGTAAATCTGCTGCCTTATTCAGTCTATAAACAGCTGGGGTTGGGTGAACTTAAACCCACACGAGTCGCTTTACAATTGGCAGACAGATCTGTAAAGTACCCTAGAGGGGTATTAGAGGACGTCCTGGTCCAAATAGACTCTTTTGTCTTTCAGGTTGATTTCGTGATATTGGACACAGAACCTGTGTCTAATCCTGGTGCACATATCCCAGTTATTTTTGGACGTCCATTCCTCAACACCATTGATGCCACAATCAAAATTAGAACTGGTATCATGACTATCGTATTCGGGAACATGACGTTGAATATCAAGATCTTTTCTAATCCCCGACCTGAAGAATACGATGATGAGGAAGAAATCCATTACATAGACACAGTCATTGAAGATGAAGTTGATTTGGTCGACTACAAAGATCCTTTGGAAGTTGTGATGACTCAATTTGGCGATATCTATCAGCCTGCAGAGTCCACCCCATTGGATGCTGACCTGAACCAGACGTGTCTGATGATGGATACGATAGAGGAGGATAGAGCCGATTGCATGTGGGTAATGCCATATGAACAACTGCCTCTTAAAACCAAGTTGGTAATGCCCTCTAGTTTCCAGTTTCCGGAGTTAGAATTGAAGGAGCTTCCCAAAGAGCTAAAATACGCATTCCTAGGGACTGGAAAAACTTATCCTGTGATCATTTCAGCTGCTTTAACTCATGAACAGGAAAGTAAGCTAGTGGAAATGCTTACCAAGCATAAGGATGCTATGGGATGGACAATTGCTGACCTCAAAGGCATAAGCCCATCCATATGCACGCATAAGATATATCTGGAGGAAGACGCTAAATCCTCAAGGCAAATGCAAAGGCGTCTGAATCCCAACATGCAAGAAGTAGTTAAAAAGGAAGTGCTTAAACTACTTGACGTTGGGATGATATATCCGATATCTGATAGTCCTTGGGTTAGTCCTACCCAAGTCGTTCCAAAGAAAGCAGGCATAACAGTCATCCCGAACAAAGAGGGTGAATTGGTACCAACACGTGTCCCCACTGGATGGAGGATGTGTATTGACTACAGGAAGTTAAATACTGTGACCCGAAAGGACCATTTTCCTTTGCCATTCATGGATCAAATGCTAGAACGTGTGGCGGGTCACAAGTATTACTGCTTCTTGGATGGATACAGTGGATATAATCAAATTGAAATTGCTCCTGAAGATCAGGAGAAAAGCACGTTCACTTGTCCATTTGGTACATTTGCCTACTGACGAATGCCGTTTGGTCTATGTAATGCACCAGCTACCTTTCAGCGGTGCATGCTGAGTATATTCAGTGACATGATCGAAAACATCCTTGAAGTTTTCATGGATGACTTCTCGGTATTTGGCCATAGCTTCGAAGATTGCCTCAGCAATCTCGAGCAGGTTTTAATGAGGTGTGAGGACAAACACCTAGTCTTGAATTGGGAGAAGTGTCACTTCATGGTGACCAAGGGAATAGTCCTCGGCCACATAATATCCGATGAAGGAATCCAAGTGGATAAGGCTAAAATCGACATAATCTCAAATCTACCTGTCCCCCGTACAGTAAGAGACATTCGTTCATTCTTGGGGCATACAGGTTTTTATCGTCGATTTATCCAAAATTTCAGTGCAATTTCTCGACCCCTTTGTCAACTTCTTGTCAAAGATGCACCTTTCGAGTGGTCAGAGAGTTTCCAAAAGTCCTTTGAGGATCTAAAAGATCTCCTCACCTCCGCACCTATAATACAGGCACCCGACTGGAGTTTGCCTTTTGAATTAATGTGCGATGCTAGTGATTACGCCATTGGCGCAGTCCTAGGCCAAAGAAAGGACAATAAGCCATATGTGATATACTATGCCAGCCGAACCTTAAATGAAGCTCAAATGAATTACACTACCACTGAGAAAGAGCTGCTGGCTGTAGTATTCGCCCTGGACAAGTTTAGGTCTTATCTGATAGGGTCACCAATCGTCTGTTTTACAGATCATTCGGCCCTCAAATATCTGCTGTCAAAGAAAGACGCTAAACAAAGGCTTATTCGCTGGATACTCTTACTCCAAGAGTTTGATCTAACAATCAAGGACAAGAAAGGAGTAGAGAATGTGGTTGCGGATCATTTGTCCCGGTTGACTTTTGTTGACAATACTGAATCCCAATCCATTAAAGATGAGTTCCCAGACGAACAGCTACTGGCAGTAAGTAGTCTGCCTTGGTATGCTGATATTGTAAACTACCTCGTCACGGGTGAAACACAAACTCATTGGTCAAATCAAGATAGGAAACGGTTCCTCTCGTTCGCGCGTCACTTCTTCTTTGATGACCCATACCTTTTCAAGTACTGTGCTGATCAGGTCATCAGGCGCTGCGTCCCCAATGAGGATATAACCGTAATATTAGCTTCATGCCATTCTGAGGCATGCGGTGGCCACTTCGCGTCACAAAAGACCGCACAAAAAGTCTTACAAAGCGGTTTTTACTGGCCCACAGTCTTCAAAGATGCTTATTCCTTTTGCAAGACATGCCAACGCTGTCAAAAGCTTGGAACCATTTCTAAAAGGAATTCTATGCCTTTAACCCCTATCATCACAATTGAGATATTTGATTGTTGGGGCATAGATTTTATGGGCCCATTTCCCAAGTCGAATAACTGTGAATACATACTCCTTGCTGTGGAGTATGTATCGAAATGGGTAGAAGCGATACCAACGAGACGAAATGACCATAGAACGGTCATGTCATTTTTAAGAGAGCATATTCTGTCCCGTTTTGGTACTCCGAAAGCTTTATTAAGTGACCAAGGCAAGCATTTCTGCAATAGGCCCTTGGAGTCACTTCTCAAGAAATACGGAGTCCATTATAAAATCGCTCTTGCCTATCATCCACAGTCTAATGGGCAAGCAGAATTGGCTAACCGAGAAATCAAGCATATTCTCGAGAAGACGGTTAGTTCCAATCGAAAAGACTGGGCATATAAATTGACAGACGCGTTATGGGCATACCGTACTGCCTATAAGACGAATCTTGGTATGTCCCCGTACAGATTGGTTTACGGGAAAGCTTGCCATCTTCCTGTTGAAATTGAACATAAAGCTTACTGGGCAACGCGCTCATTGAACTTTGATATTCAAGAGGGAGGTCAGCTACGCAAGCTCCAACTTGCAGAGCTAGAGGAAATACGACGAGATGCGTATGACTCTGCCAAGTTACATAGGGAAAAGTTGAAGGCTCGCCATGATCGTACGATTTTTCGTAAATCATTTGAGCCGGGGCAGAAAGTCTTGCTGTATGACTCTCGCCTCCACCTTTTCCCAGGAAAGCTCCGTTCCCGTTGGACAGGCCCGTTCATCGTAAAAACTGTTTTTCCACATGGGGCGGTTGAGATTGTCAATCCAAAGAATGATGAGTGTTTCAAGGTCAATGGCCAAAGATTGAAACCGTTCTTGGAGAACTTCCACACTGAAGTTGAGCACATCCAGCTGGATGAGCCCAACTATTCTCACACTTAAATCCAAAGAGGAGTTCCAAATTGTTGTTGTATTTCTCTTCTTTCCCTGCATTTTAGTTTCTTTTTCTCTTTTGTTTTTACGTTGTTGTTCGTTCTTTTGTGTTTGTGATCTAGTTCTAATCCATTATACTTAAACCACTCTGTTGCAGGTGCATAGATGCGAGGTGATGATGTTCATTCTGTCGGTTCTTGGGCTGATTCAGAATGTCGTTGTGGTACCTGGACTGAGGGTGAGCTCACACCCTGCCCCTTGCTTCATCAAGACCCTGAAGCTCATTCTCTTATTGATGCTGCTCAAGGGTACATTCCATATCCACCAGCCCTCCTGGACATCAATCCATACGAAAATATGGGATTTCAAGATGACGATGATGTGGAGGAGGATGAAGACCTGTACATGGGACGTATGGTGGATGATGCACTCATGGCCCAATGGGAAAATGATGATATGTGGGAGCCATGGGAAGATCATGACCTCCAGGATGTCGTCCCAGACCGCCATAATGCCATCTTCGTGTTCGTGGATGATTTCCTTGTTCCTGAGTTGGTCCCATACCGTTATGTGCACCTGAGCTACCTGTTATTCAGGCTCCAATGCCCATTACCAGCCAGTGCATTTTGGGAACCTATGCCAATAGTGAGGTTGGAACTTGTCACATTTCTTTGTATTTTTGTTTCTATTCATTGTTTTTCTTTTCGTGTTAATTCGTGTTTCTTGTGTTCTGTTATTTTATTTTCAGTTGTTGTTTTTTTTTGTCCAGGATTGTCACTATGTTCCTAAATGGTATTCCGGTATTCCTCCCACATCAACTGATTCATGGTCTTGGGCCCTACATAAGGCCCCCACACACTCCGCCGCAAGAGGACAGTCCGTTGCGAAATCACACTCCTTTATCCTTGTCTCCATCCGGATCACCTCTTGCATGGGCTTTCAATTCTTTGGAGATGCTAGACTTGTTTGATGATGTCCTTGCTGCTTTTCGGTTGTTCTGGGAAAGGGAATCATCGAGTTTGGACTTCACTTCTGAAGATTCGGCGGGTTATGAAGAGATTGTGGAAGAGGAAATCTTTATACTCGAAGATTAGTGCTGCATTTCAGTTGTTTCTGTTCATTTTCATTTTTTGTTTATCAACTGGAATGTAATCCTTGACAAAAATGTTATTAGTTTTAGTTTTATTTTGTTTGGTTTTCTTTAGTTAAATAAGGTTCTAAATACCATGTGGGGGAATTAGGTTGCAGTGCGGATGTTTTTTATAAAATTTTGATTGACAATAAATTGCAATTTTCTATTCTGAGGATGAATTTCTGGCATACATGCTTGTATGTCAACTGCTTTTCAGTCTCTCTGCATGTCCAGAATGGTTTCTGATAGTTGGGGGTGATGTGGTTCATGTTTCCCATTGAATTCTGGAATTTTTGTGTTCGATCGATCGAACCCAGTTCGATCGATCAAAACCTGGATGTTCAAGCGCTTGTAGTTTATGTTCAATCAATTGAGGTATTTGTGTTCGATCGATCGAACATAGTTTGATCGATCGAACGAAGCTTTTAAACGAGGCGTCTTCAGGACACCTTTTCATTTCCCTCACTCTCACTCTCAATCGCTCGAGCACAGAGGAGGGGGCGACTCGGCAATTTTCGTACCCTTGCATTCAATAAGGCGCCCTGGTCACCCCTCTGATCATCCTCACCGTCATATCATCATCCCCTCCATATCCACTGCGTGTTCTACACCGAGGTAGGCCCCACTTGTTTGTGTCTTCCTCTTTCTTAATATTCGTGTTAGAAAATCCCAAGGGGGTGTCCCCTTGGTCTTAGGATCTCTTTTTGTTAGTTCTTTGTTCGTATAACTTTTGTTTCCTTTTCGTTTCTGCGATCGCTGTGTTCGATCGCTTGAACTG
This sequence comes from Hydrangea macrophylla, assembly GCA_033977485.1. Taxonomy (NCBI): domain Eukaryota; kingdom Viridiplantae; phylum Streptophyta; class Magnoliopsida; order Cornales; family Hydrangeaceae; genus Hydrangea; species Hydrangea macrophylla. The sequence continues at coordinate 69,111,801 of CM066994.1, forward strand.
GTTTCGAGCGATCGAAAGGGAGATGTTCGATCGATCGAACAATGTTCAAGCGATCGAAGTCTATTCTAGTTCAATCGATCGAACCCAGTTCAATCGATCGAACTCAAGCAGTGGCAGTGTTATTTCTTCTTCTCCCTGTCCTTATCTGTGTCTTGTGTTGTCTATTTTTCAGGGCTGCCAGATGAATCTAGTGACGGGCTACCATAAGTCTAAGCCCCTCAGCCGTATTATACCAGATCCGGTACCCGCACACGGGTTCCGGAATGACGAGGACAGGCTATGGTACGAGCGGTATTTTCGGACACGGATGGTGATGGTCGAGCGCCCTATTGAGCATATCTGGACGGAGAGCCCATGGTTCCTTACACGGATCCGCTCTATGCCTCACTGGTTCCATCTCCTTTCATTGGCCAAGAGTGTCAATCTGTCTTGGATTCGCGGTGCTTGTGCGACTATGATCAGCGACCCGGTTGCACCATTCACCTACCATGCCTTCTTCCGGAGTCGCTCATTCATTATCAGTCCAGCCACCGTTTCAGCCGCGTTGGGGGTACCAGAGGTACCAGATTATGTTTGCCCCCACCGGCCTGATGCACCAGTGACCCCACCATCCACTATTATCCGTGAGCTCACTGGAGGCGCCGTTCCGTCTTGGGATGGCGATGCTTTGATCGAGGACCATTTTCTCACTGATGGCTACCATATGATCCACTTGGTCCTCAGCAACTGCCTCCTAGTGACTTCATATCGAGAGAAGATCGCGGCTTGGTATGCGCGAGTCTTATATGCAGTGGGGACGGGACAGCCAGTTTGTATACCACGCCTATATATTGATTTTATGGTCCACCCCACCCGTTATATCTCGTCCAAAAAGCACCTGAAGGGTGCTTGGGCGATTCATAGGGTTATGGCTGATGCCGGGTTCCTCAAGCTCGCTGGAGATGATGTTCGCCCTTCTCCCAGTAGATTTAGTGAGGCGGCTGCTCGCCGCTCCGACGCCCAGAAGAGGAAGCGAAAGGGGAAAGGGAAAGCAAGGGTGAGGGGGAGGAAGAAGAGGCGTGGTGGGACGGACACGGAAGCCGGAGCTTCAGGGACACCTACTGAGGTGGAGGAGCTTGATTCGGATGATGAGGATGATCCAGTTGCTGCGGTTCAGCAGTTTGAGCTGCGACAGCGGTCGCAGACTCAGGCCCAGGGAGAGTCTTCTTCCTCTGTGCCTCTCCCGACAGTTCACGAGTTACTATTGGAGGAGAGAGAGGCCAGGATTAGACTCGAGGGCAGGATAGACCATCTCCAGACTTTGCTGGAGTCCAATCCAGATTGGGGTTGATTCGACTGTTCATTCTACTCCGCATCCATCGACGACCCCGTCTGCACCACCTACTACTGATCCATCATCGGCTGCTGCCCCAGATTCTGCTACTACAGGTCCATCCACTTCTTCTGCTGCAGCCGATCCACCACTTGCCGATCCATCTGCTGCAGCCCCTGCTACTACATCGTTGCCGCCTGCTCCTATCGACATCCCTTCCGATGTAGCTGATGATACGCCATCTGGTGTCGATTAGTTTTAGTTGGGGAGGTGGTGTTTCTGTATTTTTGGTTAGTTATTGTACTATTTTTGGGTATGGTTTTGGTTGGATGGCCTGGTTGGTTGTTTGGTTGGACTATTTGGTTGATTGTATCTATATGGACAGTTTTTATCCCTGTTTTTATTTTATTTTATTTTATTCTGTTCATATTACGATGGTTTAGATTGCTTGGATCATGGTTTTTAGCGTATACTCTTATCTATTGATCCTGTTTGTTTTGGAGATTGTGTTCTGTTTTTCTATGCTAGGTTGCTTTGCTTGTGATCATCCATTTGCTCTATACAGGTGATACCCATCTATTTTATTTTTGAAAATCAACTTCTGGGGACTTTGTTGTTTTCAGTTGGGGGTAGGAGACAATAGATAGGTATACACCCGTAATAATCAGGTTTTGCACTTAGATATGTTTTAAATTTAATGAGAACACAGTCTGTTAAAATTTTGAAAATTTTTAATCGTATTGTTAGAATAACTCTGAATAATCTCTCCTGCTTGTTGATTAGACAATGACACATTTGTAGTATTCTCATCTTCTTATGGATTAAATCCACGCGTTTTTCTGTATCACTGAAATAAATTGCATTTGTAAAGCTATTTATGTACCCAATACTTTTGTGCACTAATTGGCAGCCTTGTAGAAAACCTAAAAATTGAGTTAATATGAATATTGTGCGAAAAGAACAAGTAGTGGAGGCTAATAACCCTTTGTGAGCTATTGAGCCAGTCGTCATTTCTGAGGGGATTCTCATACATTGTCGAATGGTTTTTTCTTGCATATACTTGGTGAATTCGTTGTTAAGTCTCAGATTCTTTAAAAGTTTAGACTGCTTGTTAGAGGAGAACGTTCAGGATTTACCAATTAAAACTCAATGAACACTTAAGTGCTAAAAATTAAAAGTTGAGAAAATGATTTAAGCCATCGTTTACCCATTCTTTTACCTGATATAACTATCACCTACATTCATTGAATTATTTCATCCCTGATCCCACACCTTAATTAAATATTTCCAATATAATCATAAGAATCCATACTCTTGATCTATACCTTGACCTCATCGAGCCGTTTGATATATTTGTTGGGAATGAGTCATCAAAGTATGTGAAATGGAAGAAAGTAGTTGTGGGATATATTTATATAAAAAAAAAAAAAAAAAAGAAATGATGATGAATGAAGGTTAAAAATAAAAAATAAAAAAATAAAAAATAAAATAAAAAAAGTATATGAAATGAATGGGAGATTGGGTGGAGAAAAGAATTAAGAATAAAAAGAGAAGTTGAAATTCCATCACATACTAAAAAAGCACACTCTTCTCTACAACCCTCCTACCTACTAAATAAAAGTCGCAAGTCAAAGTGTTGAAGATTCTCAATAATTGATTTGAACATGGAAGTGTGAGTTGAGTTATCCACGGTATTTCGCTCCTCTAGTAAGTAGTGTTCCATTCCTGAGACTATACACTCTTAAATGTCCGTTTTTCATAGAGTCGAGTATGAAAGCATTAGCACTTATAATATCATCTTTATCAAAGCTTTCATACGATGTGTGATCATTGTAAAGCAAGTTTCTGAGAGACGTTCTTTTTGAGTGTGACCAATGTGAGAATTGAGCTAAAACTGCAAGTTTTCCAAAGTACAATAGTCTATATAACTCTTAATAAGGTTGGACGCATGGTTGTTAATTTCACACACACACGGGTGCATGATGGTAATACATTTGTTATATTTTACTTGGTGATATAGGGGAGCATGTGGGTCTCTTTCATGGGTTGATAGAGGATATTATATTATTGTGGAGTTTAGTTAACAATTTAATGGAAGGGTGAATTCTACAAGTTATTCTAAATCTTCTTGAGCTTAAAATTGGAGAAGTTTGTGGGTATATTCACTGCAAACCCTCACGAGACAACACTCGTCCACTAGGGGGAACCTAGGGGTTTAACGGCTTGTTGCAGCGATTCCTGCGAAAGTGAGTTAGGATCTTTCTTTCTATCTTAGTTTAGGTTGTTTTTAGTTTTTCTTTGTTTCTTAGTTGTGGTAGTATTAGTTTAGGAGTTTTTATTTTATTTTATTTTCGCTTTATCGCTAGGGACTAGCAATAAGCTAGTTGGGGGTTGTGCAAAGCGGGGGTATTTGTAAAATACAACCGCGCTAAAAGAAAGAATTATATTAGTTTTTATCACAACTTCCCGTGTTATCTGCAATTTGCATTGCAAGGCTAATTTCTATACACTATGATTAATCTATGATAAGTTGTATTGTTTTAGCTGTTGTTTGTGCAGATTACTGCTGTGTGGACTAAACAGATGAACATCAGAATAACTGGAATGCTGGAATGAGAACAAAAGAAGTCAAAGCTGAAATGTGGAGTTCGATCGATCTAAGAAGGTTCGATCGATCGAGAGTTCGATCGCTTAAAGAAAGTTAAAGCGATTGAGTCTTAAGGGTTCGATCGATCGAGACCAGTTCGATCGATCGAACGGGGTATTTCCAGTAACATTTGCGTGCGCAGCAGATGCGGGTTTTAACCCTAGTTTCTTAGGTTTTCTTATATATAGGAGTATTGTACACGTCCAGGGGGACGCCCATTTTTACACTTTAACAGTTTTATAGAGAGAGATAGAGAGTTTGCTTGGTTTTTTGTAGGTTTATATTGGATTTTTACATTGTGGACTGGATTTCTCTGAGTTAATACGAGTATTATTCATTCCAGGTTATTTATATATTGTCATTTATATTCTGCACGTAGTAGTCATAGTTTAATCACTCATCTCGTGATATTACATGCTCAATATTTTGTCAAAACCATAGATTTTGTAGTTTTCATGAAAAACTCGCAACCAAACAAGATGTTAATGATTTCGTACGTTAAATATCAATATATGACACTCCAGACGATGTCTGAGTAGTCCCAGGTTGGGAGAACACGATGAAACAGTGATCTCCAGCCTCTACCATGCAGCAGAATAATCGTTGTGTTCGATCGATCGAAGTTAGTTCGATCGATCGAACCAGAGACAGTCAATCGATCGAAGTCAGTTCGATCGATTGAGGGATGAAGGTCTTCGATCGATCGAACTCTCGGATTCTTGAGGATGTTCCCTGCAGTATTCCAGGACTTTTTGTTTTAGGATTTATTATCATTCTGTCCCAAATAAATGCTCAGTTTGTCAAAACAGTTTTAAAACTAAGGCCCTAAGGCATTTTCTTTCAATACATTTTGCAAACCATCTTCAATGCTAACACCATTGAGGATGCGAGTCTTAACTATTGGATTAAACCGCTTTTACGTATCTTAATTTAACTGTGATGATATGGTCCCGGTCATGAAAGGGCCATGGATTCTCTATCTTTAGAGGAATACGGAAAACTGTGGGTAACATACTCCTTTGTGCTTCAAGGTAAATGCATGGTAGATGGCTAGATTACTGCGGATTCGTGTAATCCCAACACTTTCTTTTAAAGTTAAACATCCTAATTTCAAGTACTGTTTTAATTAGCTAGTTACATCGTTAGTCATATCCTTTAGTAATCTTAGCTGTGGAACTTTGTGTTCCGCACCATTGCTTAATCTTATTCATTTTTTTTTATTTTCTTTAGAGGTTAGTTTAATTCAATAGGTCAACACCTTCCCTGTGGGATCGACCTGGTCTTACCAGATATTACTTGCACGTCTACCTACACTTGGGTATTGCACAAGAGCACACAGAAAAATTTTCGTGTCATGTACTGCCTAAGGCGACGGTGCACTAGACCAAAGCCCAATAGGCTTTTTCTAGTGGCGAATATTTTAACTCGTATCCGGTCATCCTTTTGATCAAGTAGTAAATGCCCTTTTCTTCATGCCCTTCCTCCCCTTCTTGGGCCAACATACACCCCATTGAATCTTCGGACACAGAGAGAGATATAATAGTAAGGGCCTTCTGGGCGATGGTGGTGATAGGACAGGTGGGTTTTGGAGATAGGTTTTGATCTTGTCGAAGGCTTGTTAGCAAAGGGTATCCCATTCAAACTTCTCTCCTTTCCTGAGTAACCTGAACAGCGGGTCACAAGTTGAGGTGAGTTTTGAGATGAAATGGATGATGAACTGTACTCTACCCAGGAAACCCCTCAACTCTTTCTCGTTCTTTGGTGGTTTCATTTCTACTATGGCTTTTATTTTGGTTGAATCCACCTCTATTCCTCTCTGGGTGATGAGAAACCCTAACAACTTTTCGGTAGTAACTCCGAAGGTGCACTTTTGGGGATTTAGCCTCATCTTAAACTCCCGTAACCTTTCAAAGAATTTTCTTAATGCCTTTAAGTGCCCTTTCCTTTCCTTGGACTTTACAATCATGTCATCCACGTATACTTCAACTTCCTTATGGATCATATCGTGTAACAGGGTAGTGGCAGCCCGCTGATACGTTGCCCCCGCATTCTTTAACCCAAACGGCATTACCCTATAGTAGTATGTACCCTAAGGTGTGATGAAAGTGGTTTTTTCCCTATCTTCGGGTGCCATGAGAATCTGGTAGTATCCTGAGAAACCATCCATGAAAGACAGGAGTTTGTGCCCCGCGGTGTTATCAACCAGAACATCGATGTGGGGTAGAGGGAAGTCGTCTTTAGGGCTTACTTTGTTCAAATCTCAAAAGTCAACACACACCCTAATGCGGCCATCCTTTTTCAGAACCGGCACAATGTTGGCAATCCACTCGGGATACTCGATGACCATTAAGAATCCAGCTTTTAATTGCTTTTCAACTTCCTCTTTAACTTTCAGTGCCCATTCAGGCCTCACTCGCCTCAATTTTTGTTTTATTGGTTTTGAATTAGTGAAGAGGGGGATATGATGTTGGACTATCTCAGTATCAATACCTGGCATATCATTATAAGACCATGCAAAAACATCCTTGAATTCATTTAATTTTTGTAATTCACTTGGTATTTTATGATCAACACATTCATCATATTCATTAAGCGCATTCAAGTAGGCAGAATTAGTCATACTTTCATTGATTTTCTTAGGAGCGATTACAACAGACATGGAAATTGAAAGACACCTCATTTGGGCCATTACAGACTCTGGGTGTGGGGGATACCTATCACTAGACTCGAAGACCCACTCTTTCTTTCTTTCTCCTCCCAAATCAGTGATGAAGCACTCTTCCAGATCCTCTGTCTTGGTAATTTCTTCCATTTCTTTTTTTTCTAGTTCTTCCACATCATCCTCCTCGTTTTCTTCATGTACCTCTTCAACCAACCCCTCAGCATGTTCTTTTTCAACCTTGTCTTCTACGATCCCTTCTCGGCCCATCCCTTCGGTTTTTGTGCTTTCTTTGCCTAACAGTTTTTTCATGACTGAGCCATCCAGTGCACTAATCCAATCTTTAACAGTAGCTGACTTCACGGGCATCTGCAAATGTGGATCTTGATACTCAGAGAATTCATGGGGGAAAAAGATCTCAAACCCTGGCTTCAAACAATTATCTTTTTGATTTATCCATGGTTCAGGGAAGCCACAGAAGGGAAAATCTTCTCCCTCCTTCACAAAGTATCCATTGAGCGTCTTCAGGTAAGGGTCCAATGGTGCATCAGTTGCCTTTTTCTTCTCTTTCAGCTCTTTCTTCGATGGTTGATAACCAGACCATGAATGTGAGTCTGAGTGGCAATCTTTGGAAATTCCAGCAGACCTTGATGATTCTTACCCAATCCTATACCCGGGAAAAAACCCATCTTCTTCATGATATCGGCGACCAACGAACTTGCGTATTGATCAAAATATAGCGACAGGAACTCTCTCGACGTCTCTTTCTCCAACATGTTTATAAACTCGAACCCCCCCCCCCCCCCAGACTTGTCTCCTCTTCTTAGAATTGCACCTCTAGAATCGGTGCGCTTGATGAAGCTTTAGACGGACGGACCCAACTGTCCCTGAGAATATCACAGACTTTGCTCTTCCAGACACACTTGACTTTCTGATGAATTATAGACGGTATGGCACCCAGACTATCTAGCCACGGTCTTCCTAGTAGCAAATTAAAAGAAGTAGGGATGTCAATGACCTAAAATTCGGCTTCCTTTTCCACAGGCCCGACAGGGAGATGGAGGATAATTATCCCCATAACCATCCCCTAAGTGTTGTCATAAGCCCTTACCTTCTGCTCAGACGGTATGAATGTTGATTCATCCAAACCCAAGCACTTAGCTGTTTGGAACAGGTACACATTTAGAGCGGATCTATTGTCAATAAGACAAGCGGGCATAGTGTTTCCCAGGCATTCAACAGTGACATATAGTGGTTTATTGTGAACAGGTCCTCCCAGAGGTAGGTCATCTGATAAGAAGGTAATAGACAAAAGTCAGAATCCTACTGATCATTACCACGAGATCTTCTGGTGTTGTGTTGATAGAAACATCAGATTGGTTCAAGATATCCAGAACTGCTTGCCGGTGACGTTTGGAAGCAATCAACAATCCCCAGATGGTATTGTTGGCCTGAGTCTTTCTCATATGCTTTAGAATCCTATCTTCCTCATCTTCTTCTTCGTTTATTTTCCCTTTTCCTTTATCCAATTCTCTCCCCGAGTGATCCTCCTCCAGCTCATGTGGTTTAAAATGTCTCCCTGACCTGGTTAGATGACTGACTTCTCCTTTGCCCATAGATTATCAACTTCGGAAGCAACTTTTAAACTTTCTTTCTCTGCTCCTTCTTCGTCGCTCTCGTACTACAGGTCATCTTCCACCTGACCCACATCGGTGTTTCCAGTTTCTTGGTTCCACCAATCCAATTGATCCCCCAAAGTGCAGATTATCGGATCCCCCGGTATCTGATAAGGCTTCCTTGGTGTCCCGGCTTTAGTGATCAGCCTACACGGATCGAAGGTCGTATCTCCCATCCCCAAGAAGTAAAGGCCTTGTGGCGGTGGTACAGCATGATGGTTCGGCAGCGGATTCCTAGTAACATTAGGGGTCTTGATAGGCGGCTCGGATATCACCTTATTATAAATGGGTCCTGGATTTTGTGCCTTAGCCTTGTGCACCGATCTGTAGAATGACCCTTTTGTTGGTGGAATTGGCAATAGAGATCTTCTCAGAAGGTTGGCAGAAGTGGACTTGGTAAAGGTTGAGGCTCCAATGGAAGATGCCCCTTTGCTGTCAGCCTATCAAGAGCGGTTGAAAGTGATACCCCCAAGTCTGAGAACTTCCTCGGCTGTTTGTCCCCTCTTCTTCTTGGAGTTATATCGAATTTCCTTTCCGGCCCACTCAGCGCATTGACATCGGTAGGGCCAGAGTGACCCCCCGAATGTCCCCTATAGTTCGGCCTCCTATATCTGTTTGGCTGTTCTTCTTTCGTAATCAACCCTTCTTGAATCGAGTCCTCTATTCTTGTTCCCACATCAAAAACCTCTGCGAAAGTGTTGATTGATTGGAATCTCATTTTCTCTTGATAAATAAACTGAAGGTTTTTCATCAACATTCGGATCTGGTCTTTCTCGGATGGTCTCTGTACCATTTTAGCTGCTTTTCCCCTCCACCTACTCAAATACTCAGCAAATGACTCCTTGTTTCCCTGCCTGGTGGTTTCTAAATCTCGGAATGTGACATCCAAGTCTTGGTTGTACTCATACTATGCCACGAATGCTTTGATCACTTCTTCCCAGACCCTGGTTTTGCTTGGTTCGAGAGTGAGATACCAGGATAAGGAAACTCCGGTTAAGGTTTGTGGAAATAGGACCGCCATCATGGCAGTGCTCAGCCCACTGAGTTGGAAAGCTCCGATACACATTCTCACATGGCTACAAGGATTCCCTATCCCATCAATCATATCAAAAACTAGTATTTTAAAACTGACAGGTAGCATTTCGAGAACCCTATCATACAGACCTTCCAGCTCTATTAGGTAAGTATCGACCCCTTGAGCCTTGCGCATTAACCTTTCCAGCTTCTCTATCTTTTCGGTCGTTATCCTCTCTTTTTCCCTTTCTGCTCTTGCCCTTTCTACTCTTGGCATCTCTAGTTCATCATACCAACCCTCTTCCCAAATGGGCGGATCACTGTTCAGCAGATTCACGATTGGCGGCGGACATTGCTTCTATCATGACCATCATTCGGTTCATATTCTCAGCCTGTCGTCTCATCTGTTCTGCTTGTTATTCTACCAGTGTCCTCAACTCTGCTGCTTCTCCTTCATTCCTTTCATCAGCCATTTCATTGTCTTCTTCCCTTCTCACTAACCTTGCAGTGGGACCTCTAAACCAAATCATGCCCAAACTGGATGTTATTTTTGTCCTACAAAAGGAAAAATATTTTTCAAAAGACTTTTCTATTTTTCTTTCCCTTTTTATCGGAATCTTTGTTTTTTTATATTTTCAAAAAAGATACTTGACAAGATTTCCATGAAGTGGTTTACATGTCACACGGATGCAATGCCTGTGTGCGTGTGTGCCTACTTTATATGCAAAAGAAAGGAAAATTCTAATCCTAGCAAATAGACACATATGCATATAAAATCCTCGCTTATGTCAAATGTGCCAATTTCTCCTCTCATTATGATCCTTATTACCCCTTTCAAGGATTGGTTTGTTTTCAAAACTTCTTGAATATCATTTGGAAAGTATCTCTTGGATCTTTTGGAAACAATTCTTTGAGAATTCTTTTGAGAATAAAGACGAAAATTTTGTTTTGAAATTCAATTGAAAAGCATTTCTCCAAGAACAATTCCTAAGGTTTTTTTTAAAGATGATCATGTGAGAATATATTTTAACAAAGATTAGCTTGGAGTTTTAATCGAAAGTGAACTCCAAAGACTTCTTGAAAGAGCGGTTGAAAACTTTGGAGTAAAGAAGGCAAAAGTCCATTTTCTTTCAAAGGCGGATTTAAAAATTTTGGGTAGAAGGATCATATGATTGGATTATCACCGTACTTTTCATGAATTCGGATACATACAAGGTCAATGATGCTTAACTAAACATGATATAAGAGGTGTAATCTTATAATTAGAGTTCGGCATGTTCTCAAATGTCATGGGACATGAAGAAAAATTGCTCAAAAGTGATTAAGAGGTTACACATCTTTCATCAGTTAAGTATCGTCATCATCTCAAGTAATCCCTTTTGGGCATACAAAACTCCCTAGCATATAACCTTAATCAAAGATTTATTCCCTAAGATTTGACAAGTTCTATAGAAACTACTATGCAAAGGCTGGGTTTGGTCAAATAAGGTGCCCTTGACACACATCCGATAGGATTCTTAATATACCAAGTCATGGTACGAGATCAAGGGTGATCACACAGTCCCATGATTACTTGACGACCAGGTTGCCCCAAGCCTCCAAGGTCATAGTTTCGTGCAATCGACTGGTGAGACATGCAAGTGAAATGCAACAGGCACACAAAGATTAATTAATTTGATTAAAAGGATGCTTTCAAGTCTAATCCTCGAGTGAACCCAAAATAAAACTTCTGGTCTGCGAAACCAGAGATTCTGGGTTCGATCCCCAGTAGAGTCGCCAGATTATGGATATCGCAGTTTGACTACCCCCAGCTTTATGTTAAAAATCTTTTCTAAATTCAAAATGAGTCGCTACTTAATTTTTTTTAAAAAGAAAAATTAAGAAACCATTTTAAGACTAACTGATCTTCTGCGAAACCAAAGATTAACTAGGTCTGGGGATTATACAATGAGAGAGGAAGGAGTCCAACGGACTAAAACACCCTCTCTCATCCTATCTCGCGATAGGCCTCTACTCGACATCCTTTTAATCAAACTATTAATCTAAGCATGCCCTCAACTAATACATAGGTATAAATATACACTATACAAGCATGTTGAAATGGTGTAAAATTGCTAATAACAAAATATCATTCATAAATCATATAATTCAATTAACAAGTAATATGATATGCAATAAGGAACTAGAGAACTTACCCGGGATCTAGCCGCGAATATTAAACATGTAATGCATGCATGAAAATAAAACCTAAGAAAAGATATCTAATCACATATACAAATAAGGAAGAAGCCTAGGCTAAGGTGTCGCGTATGAGGTTTAAAATCAATTAAAATCAAAGAAGTAAATCAAACTAGAGAAGGGGTTGAGAAATTGTACCTCAAATGTGCTACAAAGCAAAGATTAGTACGCATGCCTTGATCAAAGATATCAAATAATCAACCCTAAGCTTTTAGCGTAAATCTATCAAGCATGGAAAGAATTGACCTATTTATGGATTACCTATAATTAGTTGAAAACATATCACCTCTATAGATATGCAAGTCTCAACTAGGAGCCAATGCAATGTCCATACAGAAGTGATGTAATCCCAACATGATTATAAGGAATTCATAACTAGGTTCAATTGAGGACAAATCACAATTAAAGTTAGACCTTAACTACAAGCATCATTATGCATGGATGAATGCATGGATATAAACAAGAATGTGGTATTAACTAATCATTAATTTGGATCATCTAGCCTCTGGATTTAAGTTTAATCAAACACTATTAAAGCATGGTTTAGGTCTTAACTCATGAAAATATCATTTGAACCATTATTTACAAGACTGGCCAAAGTTGTGACTCGATTCTGAAAATTGCTGAGAGCAGATCAGAACTTCACAGAAATAAAAGGCATGGTTCCTATGGTTTCATCTTGGTGATTCTTGGGTACAAGATGCCTCTGTGAGTCTATTTTTTAACCCAAAAGGAAAATCAAGGTTTCAACGGTTAGATCTCTGGGGATTAAATAAATACTAGACATCACTCAGGACTTCATAACTCTCTGTCCAGAGTTCTTGTATGACTTTCTAAAAATTGTGAAAAAATCATTAACATTTAGCTCTTTTTAGGAGATCTTATCAATACATCAAACTTCATATAAAAAATTATTTGGGGTCAAAAATGTTTGATTAAGGTTCTGATTTACTCATTTCAAAAGGGTGTTGCTGTTCTGATATTCTGGACAAATTTTTGTTGCTTTCCAAAACCCATGACCAAACCATTTTAACCATAGAATCTTGTTAAAAAAAATTACAGTGGTAAAACTTTGAGTTATAAACACTTTTCCGTTGGTTTCATTCAGTTCTGACAATTTGATATTTAACTAAAAATCCTTGATCAAAGGTGGTCATTAAATTCACTGCACCATTTGCCAAGTTTAACTTTGTTTGTTAACTCCAACTATTAAACCATGAAGTTGGACTTAAACCAAACTACTTCTCCTACCATTTGATGGTCATTGGAGACTAAGAACACTTAAACTTGTGGATTTAAATGAAGTATGAAGAAACTTCATAAATCCTCAACACAATGAATCTAAACCATGGAGATAAGTTTAGACTCAAATTATTCCACCTACCATTTGATGGTCATTGGAGACTAAGGGCACTTAAACTTGTGGATTTTAATGAAGTATGAGAAACTTCATAAAATCCCAAGGTAATGAATTCAAACTATGGTGATAGTTTGAACTCATTGACTCTATACACTAGTATCAACCTCAATCCTCTCATGAATCATGAGTTCATAAGAATATTGAGGGATTCTAAACACAAGGATTCAAGTAAGACATTGAAAGTCTTATGAATCTAAAATAAAAAAAGACATAGTCAAAAGAAAAGAAATCAAAGTTCAAGCAACATCAAACTCCAAGATTTATTTAAACTTTAACCCCAGGGCTATTTTGATCCAAACTAATGAAATGAGAGTTCAATCACAATATATGTGGAGTGTGATGAAATTAGGTGGGAAGAGAGGTTTTGAAAATGTGTAAAAGATCCTAAGTATCTATATATTGTGATTGAACTTGGATGTTAAAACTAAGTAACTTAGAGTTTACCTCTAATTATCCTCAACTCCTTTTGTTGTTTTGAGATCTTCCAAGAATAATGATCAAGCTCTTCTTCTAGCTCCTTTTAATTCCACTTCTCTCTTAATTTAGAAAGTTTTTGAAAGAGAATCAATATTTGGATCCTAACACTCTAAATTCCAAGTCCCTATTAATGGGATACACATCCTCTATATATAGGCAATCTTTGAAGGGTAATTTTTGAAAATTCGCAGCCAAAACCCTAATTCTGGCCGCCTTTTGAAGGTATAAACCGACCAATTTTTAGGACAGACTGTCACAAAAATGCGACACTCGGGAGATATCCGCGGCACTTAATGAATTCCATTGCGGCACTCACTGTTTGCCGGAACGGCATTCAAAGTGCCGCAGACAACTCCTCGAAATGCCATTTTTTGTGAAAGTTCAATATTTGCGGCACTTAGTAAAATTCAAGACATTCATAGAGTGCCATTCCGGCACTTCGCAGAGTGTCGTACGGCATCCCGTGACTGCCGCAGAACTTACCATATGCCATTTCCCTCTGTTTTCTCTTTTCCTCTCTTTTCTTTTTTATTTTGAATTGAAAGAGCCTTCGAAAGAGCTTGAATCACCTTTGGAAGTCTTGGATTAGTCGGACGCTTGTCATCATTAGATCTTAGAGGTAATACTCCTCTTAATTCGACATGTGGTCAAAATTGGGGTGTCTACAATAGCACACGTGCACCAGGGCAGCGCACTAGCAGCCCGTGTGCGCCAGTATCGAGTAGTACCTGCCCATGTGCGCATCAGCACGAGCACAGCAGTGAGCACCTCTCCATGCATACTAATTTTAAGACCTCTCTTGCATGTTTTTTTCTGTGCAAATGCATTAAAACATATTCATATGCCTAACAGTGCATTAAAAGCATAGGGCACAGCTCCCAAAATAGTCCTAGCACCTGTCGTGGCACGTAGCCCTGTGCACACAGCACACGCGCATAAGGACCCTCTCTTGCTAATCATCACTTCCATGACCAACTAAACCTAGATCTAGGGTTTCAATGAAACCCTAGCCAAGCAATAGAGTTTTATTTATGTTTTTCTTTTAGTTTTATTATGTATGGATGATGATTACATGTTTAGAGGATTTTTATAATAAAATCGTACTTCTATTGATTAAATCATTGCTTTCAAAATCTATTCTTGTCTTAGATCTATTTTGAATGTGATGTACTCAATGATCTATATTTGATGTGCTTGTATGGATTATTTACATGTAATGGTACTTAATTGAATTGTGATATCAAGTATCCGAATAGTTTATGCCTAGGAAAGACGGATTGTGTTGCAACCCTAGTTTAGTGTAAGACAATTCGTGCTAACCGAAGATGAATTATGTTGGTGATTGAATCGTAGTTATCTTCTTGATGGAGGAATTGGGCTTGTAGCTACAATTCTCCATTATCATCCAACTTAATAAGCTAATTGAATTCATAAATATTCCTATTATGAAGCTAGTGGTGGATTTGCAATCCTAGGTTACTTTAAACATATTTATAAAAATAATTTTAAATCGCTTTCATAGTTTAGAATTAATTTCATTAGTTTCATTAGTTTAATTAAAATTTAAATCAAAATCTCATTTTCTTAATTAATTAGATTTAGGTTTTAAAATTAAAAGTTGTAGTAATTCAATCTCTGTGGGTTTGACCTTTACTTTCACAACTACAAATCTTTAGAAAAGTAAAGTATACTTTTTATCTTGATTCTGACAACATCAATTTTTGGCGTCGTTGCCGGGGGATTGCAATTCACTACCTTTAGTTTTAGAATCTTAGTTTAGTTAATTCGTAAATATTAGATTAGTTTTTATTTTTCTTATTTTCCGTTTTTGTTTTGAGTTACTCATTTTTCTTTTTGTTTTGTAATTTCTCAACTAATCAAATTCTAGCATGTCGGAGTGGAAAAGCTTAGCACACCAAAGGAGCTTACGCAATTAAAATAAAATAAAATAAATAAACATTGCTTCCTTTAAATTTCGCATCAAATCACTGTAAGTCAGGGCGCTGAGACACAATTACTCGCATTAGGTTAGGTGTGGAGTGCACACTACATTAGCTAGGAAACCCGGGGCGCTGGGCTTTGACGTGAATCACTGCATAAGGATAATTACATGCATCATAGTGGTACTGTGTGCTTGCGTGCTTGATTACTTGCGTAGTTATTTTTGTTTTTGTTGAGTCTGTCGTTGTTTTAGTCTATTTTCTTTTAGTATATGTTTGGTACAAGTTCAAGTAAACCTAAATTACATCCGCTTAATCTTGAACTTGAACGTAGTCTTAGAGTCCTTAAGTCTTCAACTCAAGCTTCTAGAGCTCGGTTGACAATAGACGACGAATCGACACCAAAACCATCGTCTTTATTTGAGTCTAAAATAAGAAGTACCTGTTAAAGACTAAAGAAACCACGTGTTAATATCATTGGTCCTATTCTAATGGCCGACTTAGGTAATAACAGAAATAACTGAAATAACCCTAATATACCTCCACCTCCTCCACTTAAAGATTATTTTATTCCTACGACTTACACGCCACAAAAATGTATCGACTTACCAGAGGCGACGGCATATCACTTTGAGATAAAGTCGTCTACCATCTCGCTACTTCCTTCATTCCACGATCGTATAAATGAAGATCCTTATCAACACTTAGGGGATTTCCAAGACATTTGTTCTACTTTAAAAATCCAAAATTTCACTGATGATGAATTAAAACTACGTCTCTTCCCATTCTCTTTAAGAAATAAAGCGAAGTATTGGCTCTAATCTCTTGAGCCAAACACAATTAGAACTTGAGAAGCCTTATACACCTCATTTTTACAAAAGTTTTTCCCTATTATACGTACAAATCGAATAAGAAAATCCATAACAAACTTTGTGATGCAAGATGGGGAAACACTTTATGACACGTGGGAGAAATTTAAAGAATTATTACGTTCCTGCACACATCATCAGGTCCCTAAGTGGCAGTTGGTCCAGGTCTTTTACGAGGGGCTTATTCCCTCTGTCCGTAATACTGTCGATGTCATTTGTGCGGGTACCTTCCTACACAAAAGCGCCGACGAGGCCTAGAAAATTTTTGAAACATTAAGCGAGAACTTGATGCATCAGGCCGTGTCGATACGTTCTAAGGGATATCTTCCGCAACCCAAACGTAAGGTGAAGTTTGAGTCAAGTCATTCAATTGAATTTCAAGAACTATCTAAAAAACTTGACTTACTCTTAACAATGAACCAAACAACAGCCCCACCCGCTCATGAAATTTGTCACATTCTATACTTACATGTCCATTGGCATCTCAATTTCTAGAATTTGTGGAGCAACACATTAACTCTATTCAACAATTCCCACGAAATAATTCTAATTCTAGTACTAATAATTCGGACGAACCATGGCAAAGACACCCTAACTTTTCACTGAGAAATAATAACAATAATAATGAGACGACAAATTTCCCTAACGCGTATAGACCCCAAATTTATCAATATACACAACCCAATCCTCTACCTCCTCCACCTCTACATAATAATGCATTTGAGGAGAAGGTGTTGGCCTCACTTGAAAGTTTTGGTCAGGTGATCCAATTAGTACACTCTCATATGCAGTCCATTGCGAAGCTGGAGTCCTAAGTGGGATAAATAGCTAACACGCTAAATCATTTAACCGAGAGTAAATTTCCAAGTCAACCTACTCCGAAACATAAGGGACAATACGAGGTGAGTGGTACGAGTGCACAAGTAAATGTCATCTCAACTAGGATGATGACACGTGAGGAAGAGGTGATAGAAATTTCAAAAAAAAATGTGAACGATATGAACATTAACTCTAATAAAGAGAGGGGTGAGGACGTGAGCCTAAATAGAAAAGAAACGTAACAACCCCGACGACTTATATTCCAAAACTGCCTTTCCCACCAAATGTCGATGAACCGACACACTTTCCAAAGAAAATGTCAAAAGCTGAGGATATACTCGAGGTACTCAAACAAGTTAAAATAAATATCCCATTCCTTGATGCGATTAAATAAATTCCCGCTTATGCTAAATGCCTTAAAGACCTATGCACTCAAAAATGCAAATTACGTAGTTATACTCCAAAAAATGTCTTTCTCACTGAAAAAGTAATTTCTATTTTCAAAACGTGCCTCCGAAGTATAAGGATCCGGGTACGCCAACTATTTCATGTGTCATAGGTGACACGGTCATTCATAGGGCTCTCCTTGACTAAGGTGCGAGTGTTAATCTCTTACCTTACCACGTCTACAAACAACTAGGTCTAGGGGAACTTAAACCCATGACTGCTACTATTCAATTAGCGGATCGTTCTGTCAAAGTACCTAGAGGAATCATCGAAGATGTTTTAGTTAAAGTAGATCAATATTTTTATCTCGTTGACTTTATGATCCTTGATATTGAACTTATGCTAGACGCTAGAAAACACACCCCGGTCATTCTTGGTCGTTTGTTCTTAGCAATCGTTAATGCGCGTGTCAACTGTCGAACAAGGGTGATAAAGGTGTCGTTCGGGAACATGAACCTTAAATTAAACGTGTTTAACGCTGTTGATCAACCTCCTAAAGATGATGATTATCTATATATGGGGGTAGTGAGGTTAGAAGAACGGTTGAACTTAATCAAGAAATAAACATGAGTGAGGAGAATAATATAGTAAAAAATGAGCAAACGAATTCGACTAATCCGGATTCTAATGACGAATTTACTCGGAAGGTAAGAAATCGATTTGAACATGAAAAGGGAGAGTCGTCGAATGAATTAGCTCATAACGACCTTATTTCTATTTTTCATCAGAGTCTTCCTAATACCTTCACGGGTACAATGTCTGAGTTACAACCTCCATAAATCTGAGCTAGAATGGTCTAACTGAAGACGTAAAAGACATCACTTCTTGGGAGGCAACCCAAGCTTTATTTCATCTGTTTTGCTTACTCTTTGAATGTTTATAGTTGATTTGAGTCTTTTGGGAGTTTTTTGGACAGGTTTGGGGGTCGGAGTCAATTTATTTAATAGTTATTTATATAAAATAAAATAATAAAAAAAAGAAGAAGAAAAAAGAAGAAAAGACCAAGTCACCCGAGCGGCCCGCTCGCGCGACAGGTCGCTCGCGCATCTCGCTCGTGCGAGTTTGCCCCTTAGAGAAAAATTTTCAACATTTTTTTATATATGCCTCTGTTTCACATCGTGCCTAGAATCGCGCACGCGAGGGGTTCGCTTGCGCAATTCATGGACTTAGAAAATTTTTCTTTAGTTTTTTTAAAAACATGCCTTTGCATTCCCTCGCGGAGGGGCTTGCGCGGCCCGCTCGCGCAAGGGAGAGTTTTCAGGATTTTTCTCTTTGTCTTCTTACCTCCTGTCTACCAAATCTGGTCAGCTGTTTTTATAGTTTATGTTTGTTCTTTTCATCCTCTCAGTATTTATTTGCTTTCATAGTTCTGTTTGTTTTTCTTTTTATTTCCATAACGTCTTTTAATTCTCTTTTAGTTTCTACTGATTAAAAAAAACATGTATATCCATTTCTTTTCTTTATCATTGTTATTTTGTTGTTTATTTTCTATTGTCAAGTATTGAGAGGTGAATTAGTGTCTCTATTTGGAGCATTTGAACTTTCATTCCATATTCATATACGTTTACCTGGTTTGTGATTGTCAAGATCGAGGTACTATCATTCCTTCCTTATGTACTCTCCTTTCTTTCATTTTATTATTTCATTGGAGACAATGAAAGGTTTAGGTTTGGGGTATACACTCACTTGCACATATGCACACACCGCACCAATTTTTCAAAAAAAATTTGATACTTGTGCTTGAATAAATGATGTTACAGACATTTTTGCAATCTCAATTCGATACTTCTTTTTATGTAACATAGATTGTTATAGAATGGTAAACAAGAGAAAATGTGATTAAACATTTGCTGAAGTCATGATGCGACGTTGCAGGATATGTATCGTTCGAATCGTAGTTTTATATCATAGATTTGCACACAAACCTATGCACTACACGTAATCACTTGAATACATGTTTGATGTGAATTGTAATGTGATTCGGATTTCTAGATAACACATGGTGGAGACTAAACCCAGTGAGCTCTTGAGCCTATCTTTTCTTTATAGAGGGTTATGAATACATTTTGTGTTTATCAAATTTCATTTGAAATAGTGTATCTACTCGTTGTTTAGTCTCATTATTCTTGTTATGGTTGATAGTCAAGTTAAAATATTTGCTACCATGCTAAATAATCTTTCGTCATAAATGTTGAAGAACCGTATCACTATAGGAGATGATGGTAGGCCCTCTTTGTTTACTGCCGACATATAAAAGAAATAAAATTTCCTTAGTTCGCCCTTTTGAGCCATTAAAATGCCTCTATTTCTGTAATCACCATTATCCTTTTTTTTTGCTCCAACTTGGCCAACTTGGAGTTCAACACTAAAAGATTGATCAACTTTTAGTGTTGATAAGGCGATGTGTCAATTGAGAAGAAGGAGACAAGATGCTATTGGGGTAGTTGTTTTGTATTTGATGAATAGTCATTCAACAAGCAAAGGAAAAAAAAAAGAGAGAGAGAAAAGTAAAGAAAGGGTGGTAGAAAAAAAAAAGGAAGAAGGTTGAAGAAAGAAAATATATATATATATATATGAAAAGAAAAGAATGAAAAAATAAAAGTTGGTAGAAGATTGAATAAAAGAAATTGAACATGCCTTACAATACCATTCTAAAACTACCTAACAAATCCTTTCTATACTTTTTCATTGCCCGAGCCACATTACAACCGTTGAAAAGTCCTATTTGATCCTAGGAAACATGGTTTGGATATGAAAATGATGGGAGGGGGATTAAAACATGGCCATGATTAATTTGTCTTGACTGTTGGCGTCCTATCCATGAGACTACTGTTCTTTCGTGTCATGCATCTTTTTCGAGTCATATGTAAATATTTTTCATTTTGAAAACATCGTTCCTTTGCTCACATATAATAGAGAGATTACCCATGTTCTGAATGTTTTATTTGAGAGTGTAATTAACATTGTGAGATTTGTAGTCAAAGCATAGTTGGATGGTTATATGAGTTATATTCCAAGTTCATGACATGCACGTGTTCATTTAACTACCACATCACACACGTGCAATTTTATGAGAAACTCTATTGGTTTATATGATGCATGTGCTTGGGATTGTTTTTCATGACATAGGTAGAATTTTGATTCCATATCTTTTTGTTCGTTATTCTATTTCAAATCATTGTTTTATGATAAGGAGTATTGAATGTTATGTTCTTCGTTTTAAAACATTTAAATTTATAATGAAATAAAGATGGTTGTGGGTGACTTGTTGACGAGAACCCTCACGAGACTTCACTCATCCGACTAGGGACACCAAGAGGTTTAAAAGGCTTGTTGTATGTGCTAAATGCAATCGCGTTGCCTACGACAGTGAATTAGGATTTTTAAGTATAGCAGTATTTATTTTTATATTTTTCTTTGCTCGAGGACTAGTAAAGAGTAGGTTTGGGGGTGTGATCGGCGACGAATAGTTACCGTTTTATAGGCCTGAAGATACGCTTTGTTAACCCATTTCATGTGGTTATTAAGTGTTTTTTAATAAGTATTCTAAATTTTGTAGGTTTTGGAGCTTTAACTTAAAAATACACTAAAATTCAATTATTAGTGGCTTTGGAAGTCATTCTGGGCTCAAACGATGATTCTGGTGAAAGCTGAATGCAGTAGCAGCCTCAGAAAATCGCATTTTTGACAAGGAATACTTCAGATTTTAGAAATTTCTCTAGAGATATAAAATGTAGATCTTCGAGTTATGGATGTGTGGCCACAAACGGTGGGTCAATACGAGGTCTGAATCAAACGTTGTCGCAATTGTACGATCGGTGCGCAGAGTAGCGAAAATCTGAGAAAAGTTGGAAAATGGCCTGGTCGCTGGAGCGACCTGCGCGTGCGACCCACGCGAGCGACCCATTTAAAAAGTCAAAGTCGCGTATTGCGAGATCCTGAAGAGCCCTGTGCGATCCGAATTGGCTAAATATGTCCAGAAACATAAAAACAGCAATTTTAGTGTGATTTGGCTTAGAAAAGCTTTCTAAATCCTTCCAAACTCTATATAAATTCTATTCTAAATCAATTTTGTGGTTACACAACATATACACAACATTAGATACATCTATATACAACTAAACTTTCAGCCATTGAAGGGAGGAAAGCAAGGAGAAGAAGAAGAAGATCAAGGATTTCCATGGCCTCCTCCATCAACCTCTTGCCAATCATCACTTCCATGACCAACTAAACCTAGACTTAGGGTTTCAATGAAACCCTAACCAAGTAATAGGGTTTTATTTATATTTTTCTTTTCGTTTTATTATGTATGGATGATGATTACATGTTTAGAGGATTTTTATAATAAAATCGTACTTATATTGATTAAATCATTGCTTTCAAAATCTATTCTTGTCTTAGATTTATTTTGAATGTGATGTGCTCAATGATCTATATTTGTTGTGCTTGTATGGATTATTTACATATAATGGTGTTTAATTGAATTGTGATATCAAGTATCCGAATAGTTTATGCCTAGGAAAGACGGATTGTGTTGCAACCGTAGTTTAGTGTAAGACAATTCGTGCTAACCGAAGATGAATTATGTTGGTGCTTGAATCGTAGTTATCTTATTGACAGAGGAATTGGGATTGTAGCTACAATTCCCCATTATCATCCAACTTAATAAGCTAATTGAATTCATAAATATTCCTATTATGAAGCTAGTGGTAGATTTGCAATCCTAGGTTCCTTTAAACATATTTATAAAAATAATTTTAAATCGCTTTCATAGTTTAGAATTAATTTTATTAGTTTCATTAGTTTAATTAAAAATTCAAATCAAAATCTCGTTTTCTTAATTAATTAGATTTAGGTTTTAAAATTAAAAGCTATAGTAATTCAATCTTTGTGGGTTCGACCTTTACTTTCACTATTACAAATCTTTAGAAAAGTAAAGTATACTTTTTATCTTGATTCTGACAACATCAGTATTTGGCGCCGTTGCCGGGGATTGCAATTCACCACCTTTAGTTTTAGAATCTTAGTTTAGTTAATTCATAAATATTAGATTAGTTTTTATTTTTCTTATTTTCCGTTTTTGTTTTGAGTTACTCATTTTTCTTTTTGTTTTGTAATTTCTCAACTAATCAAATTCTAGCGTGTCGGAGTGGAAAAGCTTAGCACACCAAAGGAGCTTACGCAATTAAAATAAAATAAAATAAATATACATTGCTTCCTTTAAATTTCGCATCAAATCACTGTAAGTCAGGGCACTGAGACACAATTACTTGCATTAGGTTAGGTGTGGAGTGCGCACTGCATTAGCTAGGAAACCCGGGGAGCTGGACTTTGATGCAAATCACTGCAATGCGGAATGTCATCTAAAGAATAGAAATACACAGGGTAAAATTAGTATCCAACCAAAAATAGAGAAACAACTAGATACAATTGGAATCATATTGCACAATATTAGAGAAGTAACAAGAAAAAACAGCCAACCAATAAGATTAATTTACCCATCCACCCTACTGATCGCCGACAGGAACCAGAAGAACCATCTGTGGGCTCAACAACATACTGATCCGGCAATTCTTAAAGCTGCATCCTCGTGTGTAGCTTCTGTGCAGGATATTCCTTCTCCATCATATTTGGAGATCAATCACTAAGAACTAAAATAACATAAACCTAGAGTTTAAGCTCATCAGGTTCCAATTTTTAGAAGGAATTTAAGGATGATAGCTAAAAATTAAATTTATGAAAAATGAATAAAGAGTATTTGGATTTGGGTGCAACTAATCTTTAAAATCGAAAAAAAAAAAAGAGGGTAAATTCAGTACCTTTAATAGTTCCATTACTGAGAGTTGGAAGCCCATGAACCTGAAATATGGTCTTCATAACATCTAAAAGGACATAAAACCATAGCTACAATGATTCTTGCACCAAATTCCCAATTTAAACAACTTTCAGATTAAAAACACAAAACTTTTTCCACGACACCAAAAAGGCCAATTAGTGGAAAAGGGATCAATACAAAACATCAAAATCAAGAGCTAACGAAGCAAGATTTATAATCAGAACAACAAATCACAACAATCTGTGACTAGTACAACATATTTGACATAATTAGACCACAGAAAAATCATCAAAGTCAGAACTCCATTTTTCATTTTCAACTTTTCTAATTTATATTTGAGTACCCACTAATATGAGGTAACTACCCACTACATTTCCCCGCTTTCATGAAGTACCTAAATAATTCCCTTAGACAACAAATCGATCATATATGTCTAAAAAAATACATATTAACGAAAGGAAACAGACATTCATCTATGTACCAGCTGCTGCAATATCTCCAGCATTGCAAAGGAGGCCCTTGGGACTAAGGCCATGAGAGTCGACCACCATCGCTGAAATAGAGTTGCATGGCAAGCAAGTAAAGCTGTGAAACATCCAATCAATTTGAGCTTTGAATTAGGGTTTGGTCTAATTTGAACTTCGATTTGCTTTTATCTAGGTGTGTGAGTATAGATCTCGGTATGCGAGTACAGATCAGAGAGAGAAAGAGAGATATATCAAAGAAAAAGTGAGAAAGAGAGAGTAGGTGTGTAGATCTATGTGCTTGTATGTGTGTGTATGGTAATTTATATATATATATATATATGCGAGCGTGCCAGACAAATGTCCTCTTTGAAATGAACGATTTGACAAATCAGACCAGTTGAGAAAAACAGAGGAACGAGATTTCTCTAAAATAGGTTCAAATTGCCTTAACCAAAGATTAGGGACTTGGGATGCGAGATAAACTGAGATTACTAGATTAGCTTGAAAGAAAACAAAGTATGAATTCCTTTAAACCATTTGAAGCCCAATCAGAAATGAAATACAGAACTACTCCTAAATAAACTGATAATTAAAGACAAAAGAAAGTACATGATAAAAGATAAAGTTAATGCTAAGTGTTCTTGATCTCCGGGATCCCTTCCTCTTGTTGCTTCGTTCCTTTATATAGGTACTGGCAATGGTAACCGCTTCTTCCACGCTGAGTAAGGGTGTAAACAGTTTGGTTCTGTTCGGTGTGGTTTTTGATGAAACCGATCGGTTTCGGTTCGGTTCGGTTCGGAGTGTGTAAATTTTCGGTTCGGTTTCAGTTTTACACTGCACAAATCAAATGAAAACCGACCAAACTGATTGGTTCGGTTCGGTTTGTCAGTTCAGTTCGATTTTTGAACACCCCTAACACTGAGAAACTGCCCACTATCTCCACGATCTCAGAATAATGGGCCTCATTCAAATCCACACTTGTTACCGTTTTGTATTACACGTGTCACTCGTTGAGCTCAGGGTAACCACCAATAACTGCCCTGCCAGTGACATGGCTTGAGTCCTTGATACTGGCGCTGTCACGTCGCATCAGCCTGCTTCCTCATCAGCCTGCCTTTCACGCTTTGCTCCTTCTCAGTTTTCGTGGGCTCCACTTTGAATATTATTTTCTGGTACAAACAATGCCCCCCAACATCCCTTTCAAGTAAACGCACAAGTGAACCAACTTGATGGGATGTTGTTGATTTAAACATTGGCACTTCAGGGCATAGGATTTCATATGCTGCGCACCCAGGCAACACACGCAGCATGCACGGGCTGCGCGCCCAGGCAGCACACACGCTGCGTGTGCTGCCTGGGCGCGCAACACGTGCTGCCCGTGCGTGCAGCATATGGAATCCTGTGCGTTGAAGTGCTGCCATTGCGCGCAGCACGTGCACACTGTGTGCGCTACCTATGCGCGCAGCACGTGCTGCCCGTGCGTGCAGCATATGCGATCCTGTACGCAGCACGTGCATGCTGCGTGTGCTGCCTGTGCGCGCAGCACTTGCTGCCCGTGCGTGCAGCATATGCGATCCTATGCACAGCCCGTGCACGCTGCGTGTGCTACCTGTGCGTGCAGCACGTGCTGCCCGTGCGTGCAGCATATGGAATCCCCCACCAAATCATAGCCTCCTTTAAAGGAACTATAACATATCTATAACTCTTTTAACCGCCAATCTTTCAGGGAATGATAAGTTGATGCCTAAAAGATAGGGATAGTCTTTTCATGAAAGGACACTGATTTGACCTTCATTTACTTCTTTTTTGTATCGTTACGCAGTCTCTATCTTGATCTTTAGAGAGATTCCAACTTGAAATCTGCGCAAATATTAGGAAAGTCTCAATTTCAAAACTGCTTCTCACATCAAACCTTTCTGTATCCTTCTATACTTCAACTACTTAAGCCCTTTTCTCTAGTTCTTTCAGCCTCCATCTTCTTCTTAAAGCTTCTAATCCCCATGGCTGAAAACCTTTCAGGGTCCACTTCATCTCCAAGTACAGAGGAAATGGCCACCAATCCTCAATCGCGTGCCAAAGAATCTCTCAAACAATTCCGTGCTTCTGCTTTTGAGGGCGTCAGTCTGCATGTAATAGAATCTTCTCCTGACTTCCTTTTTCCTATTCTTGGCCCAAGTATTGCGCAAGAGTTTGTTCTTCCTCGGGTTTCCAGTCTCCTCCCTCGTAGTGGTCTATTCTTATCCGAACATCCTAATCCCCCACTGAAAAGATGGAATAATAGTAATGACATTCATTTTTGGCCCTCGAAACCCTTACTAGAGTGGCTGGCCTGGGTAACCAGAGTTACTCCTTTTAAGTTGGATGAATGGAGCAGGCAACACATTTATGACCTAATGCTTTTGACCACCGTGCCATTACCGATGAATACCCCTCTTCTTTCTTCTGCTTTGGCTTTTTGGTCCATCTCTACTAACTTCTTTCATCTTCCTTGTGGAATGATGTCCCCTACTCTCCTTGACTTAGCTGCTTTGATCGGAGTCAGGCCAGATGGTGATCCAATCAATGCTCTGTTATCTCAGTAGGCTTACTCCATTCCTCCCATTACTTTTGGTTTTGAAAAGAACACCAGCTACCAATCCTTTATCCTGGAACACAAAAAGGATGATGGCCCTTTGACCGATACGGAGTATCTTGCCTTCCTTACGTTCTGGGTTAGCAGATATCTGACTTGTCCCCCCTCTTTTAAGGTAGTAAAATCAGATCTTCCCCTAGCCCTAGCTTTGGCTTCTGGCCAAGTACTGACATTAGGCACTTTTTCTCTTGGCTCAGATTTACAGAGATTGTTTTAAGTTGATAAGTAGTAACCTGGAAACTTGGGGAGGTCCCTTATGGATCCTACAACTATGGCTCCATTTGTATTTTCCTGAGATCAGTCCTTCTTGCGCAACTGTATCAGACTCATCAATCTATGGCCAAAACTTGGTCACCTACTCTTCTAGCCCCTTTAGTTTTTCGAATTGCCTAAGTTTCTTTTTCTCTCTCAGGACCCCTTCTCCCAACAGATTTTTGTCCCATCACCCTCCTTTGTACGGGCCAGGCTGGTTTAAAGCTTCCCTTCTTGAACCAAGCAGTCATCCTGAATTATGGGCATGCTATTTGGTCTCTCGAGACTGCCATCATAGGGTGACAAAAGAGAATTCTGGGAATAAACAATGTTGTGTGGAATCCTATTTTTCGAATTATCATGCTCGCCAGTTTGGTCTAACTCAAGCAATCCCTTACCCCAATTTTTTGTCAGGCAACTCGAACCTTTTAACTCGCACTATCTTTAAGACATACGAATCATTCCAACAGGTAAATGAACTCAATAGGCTTCTCCTTGATCAATTCGAGTTCCAGTCATTCTCTCATCATCCTGCGTCTACTCCTTCATTTGACACTTTCTGGATGGAACACTTTGATCGCTGCTTTGGTGATTTTGAATTATTGCTCAATACACTGTCTCCGATATCATCATCACCTACTAATCCTTCACTTGTTCAGACTGCAGGCAAAAGAAAGAAAGGCCCAGGTATGGATCCTGACACCAAAGCTGATTATGATTCCATCATCAAATTTGAAGAATTTTATAAGTTAAAATGGAATCCTCTTAAGCCTTCTGAGTCAATCTCTGAGGCGAGCCGCATCAGAATCCGACTAAAAAAAGAACGAGTGGAAAAGAAGGCTTGTGAGTATCGAAAAAAAAACATGGCAAAACTCCAAACTGGCAGCAGCTTTATGCTTTTGCCAAGAATTGGATCAGAAAGACCTGCCTTTTTCCACCCTTAGCCGAATTTTGCATTGCGGAACCTGTGGCTCAGACTGATGTGACTATAGGGGTCACTGTAGCAGGTTATTAGTCTGAACACTCTATTCCCACTACCTTTGGTGGCGCCCCTACAACTAGTCATCAGGCTACTTGGTCGTTTCCTGAATTTTTCAGTCAGTCTGTCCCCTTGGTTTCTAGAATTTCTTTAAAAGCTTAATACCAAGAGATGTGATTTTTATTTTGTCATTTCTCCTTATTACTTCTTTTCTTTTGATCAGGTACTCCAAGCCCTGCTGTCACTGTGTCTCCCAAGAAGAAAGTTGCTCCTCTGAAGGCTCCCCTTCCATTCCAATTCGTTGTAGTTCTAGGGACATCAAGCGCTCAGATTATGCAGAGACAGTGAAGAAGAATTCCTTAGAGGATACCACTTCTGATCATCCTATCCATATGGACGATAAGGAGGCTGAGCCCGTTCTGCATCAGGATGCTCCTAAGACGGCCAAAAAGACACGGCTTAAAGCCCGAGCCCAAAAGAAATTACGTGATAAATCGGCATTGAGCAGCTCACAGCTTTCTCTTGACTCTGTTCAGGAATCAGAGATTGCGAAAATAGCAGAGCTCTCCCCGACTTCTTTAAAAAATCCTTCCCTTGCCAAGGCTTCCTTTCTCACTGGCCAAAGCAAAACTGGAGTCTCAAAAGACATGGTTGATGGCCCGAGTGTTCTTCCCAAAATCTCTCAATGCTCAAAGACTCTTTTTCCTCAACCTCCTTCTTTGAAAACAGGGTTCGGTTTCTCTGCTTCAATGAGCCATACTTCTTCAGATTCCCAGTTATTAACTCACATCAAGGATCATACATCAGTTTATGCACCTGTACATCATGTCTCACTATATTTTTCAATTTCTACTCAATTTCATCAGTCTGAGTTTGAGTACTCCTGCTATCCAAATTTTCAGACTGATCGGGAATAACCCTAACATCCTGGGTATTCTCAGCTTCTTGCTCCAACTAACGTAGAAATGACTCCCATATACAGGCCTTATATTTCTGTAAGTATTTTCCATTTATAAGCCTGTTGTGTACTTGCCCATCCAAGTTTCTCAAGTGGTAGGCCCCCCGTTTTAGCACTTCGTGGATTTTAAAGGGCCCTTCCCAATTAGGAGACCACTTCCCCAATCTATGGTATTTGAGTCCTAATGGCAGGATAGTCTTCATAACTAATTCTCCCGTAGAGAAAGATTTGGCTCTTACCTTTTTGTTATAAGCCTTCTCGGCTCTACGTTTTTGCAGCCTGAGATGGTCTAGAGCCAAAAGCCTTACCTCGTCGAGATCTTCTAGTTCCGTCAGCATAGCTTGATTGTACTCATCTATATCCAAATCATTTTGCTTAGCAACTCTCAAAAGACTTAACTGTCAACTCCATAGGTAGCACGGCATCATGACCATAAGTAAGTGCAAATGGTGTAGTGCCGGTGCTTGATCTTTTTGAAGTTTTGTAGGCCCATAAAACTTCAGAAAGTAACTCATGCCAAATTCTAGGATTACTGTCAACCATTTTTTGAATATTTAGCTTGAGGATTTTGTTGGTTGATTCTGCTTGTCCATTGGCTTGGGCATAATATGGGGTTGAATTGAGAATAGTAAAACCATACTCAAAGGCAAATTCCAACATATCATCTCCAGTAAAAGGAGTACCTTGATCAGCCGTGATGGTATGTGGTAATCCAAACCTATGAATGATATTTTCCTTAATGCACTTAATCACTTCATTCTGACTGACTGATTTAAGCGGAATAGCCTCTACCCACTTGGTAAAATAATCAGTAGCCACTAGAATATATGCATGGTTTTTTGATGAAGGTGGACTAATCTTTCCAATCATGTCCATCTCCCATTCTTGAAATGGCCATGGTTTGATAATGGACTGAAGGTTGACAGCGGGCACATGTTGAATTGGCCCATGTCTCTGACAAGCCTAACAACCCTTGGCAAAGTTGATACAATCCTTTAAAATGGTAGGCCAATAGTAATTATATCTCCTTATTAACCATCTCATTTTTGTCCCAGCCTGATGAGCCCCACACAATCCACTATGTACTTGCTTCATCAGTCTCAATGCTTTTATTTTACTAGGACATTGCAACACTGATTCATTCGCCAATTTTTTAAATAACTCACCATTAGCCAGGAAGTAGTGTACCACTTTCCTTCTGATCTTGATATCAGTAAGCATATTAGGATTCTCTAAAAATTAATGATTGGTTCCCTCCAATCATCCTCATCAGCCTGAAGGGGCATAGCATACTCAATGTCCTCCTCCTCTATAATTAATGACTTAGATCTTTTTTCGACCGTATTCATCCTTTGGAAGACGTTTGTTGGGATCTTAAGTCCTGAAGTAATTTGAGCCAATTCGTTGGCCTCTTCATTTTCTTCTCTTGGCACATATTACACTACTGACTCGGAAAAACCGTTTATCAGCTTTATTGCAATTGTATGATACCTTTTTTAAAATGGTATTATGCACTTTATATTTTTCCCCTAGCTGATTGATTACTAATTGAGAATCTCCAACCAATTTCACAATCGTGGCCTTCATTTCGTACAAAATTTTAAGGCCAATGATCACGACCTCTAATTCAGCCTGATTGTTGGAACATTCAAAATTGAATTTAAATGAAAATTGTGTCTTTTTTCCACATGGGGATGTAAGGATGATCCCTACCCCTGCTGACTCTTCAGTACTAGATCCATCGAACCATAATACCCATGGGGTAATAGATATGTATCCAATTTCAACCCCTTTCAGGATTTCAGGACTTACATCCAGGCAAGGATGATCAGCCAAGAAATCAGCCAGGACTTGTCCCTTAATATCTTTCTAGGAGACATATTGCAAGTGAAATTCCAATAATGTTAAGGATCATTTTGCCACTTTTCCAGTGATAATTGGTCTTGACAACATGTATTTAATAACATCAGTCTTGCACATGACTTCCACTATTACAGGCAGCATATAATATCTTAACTTAATACAAGAAAAGAACAAAGCCAAACACAACTTTTCAATTGATGTATATCTTTGTTCTACATCAGTCAGAACACGGCTTAAATAATAAACCGCATGTTCTATGCCTCTATTATTAATTTGAACCAGCAAACTTCCAATTGAATCATTAGAAGTTGAAACATACAATCCTAAAGGCTCATTTGGCTTAGGAGAAACTAAGACCGGCGGCTTGGCAAGATATCCCTTGATTTGCTCAAAAGCTAGCTGATGCTCCTATCTCCATATGAATTCTTCCTCAGCCTTCAATTTTAACAGTGGACAAAAAACCTTAGTCTTGCCTGCACAGTTAGAGATAAAGCAGCACAAAAAATTAATTTGCCAAAGCAATCTCTATAATTATTTCTTGTTGGCTGGTGGTTTAGACTCTATGACGACTTTGGCTTTATTTTTATCAACTTCGATTCCCCATTGGTGAACTAGAAAACCCAAAAAATTTGCTGCTGAGACACCAAATGCACATTTTAAAGGGTTCATTTTTAATTGATGGCATCTCATTCTTTCAAAACTTTTTCTCAAAAACTTTATGTGGTCATCAAAAGTTGATTTTACTACCACGTCATCTATATAGACTTCCATCCATTTTCCAATCATGTCGTGGAATATGGCATTCATTGCTCGTTGGTAAGTTGCCCCAGTATTTTTCAATCCAAATGGCATCACCACCCATTCAAATGTTCCAATTGCCCCTGGTCATCGAAACCCTGTTTTTCCAACGTCATCTCTGGCTATAAAAATTTGGTTATAGCTAGAGTGTCGATCCATAAAGCTAAGGATCTCATGCCTGGATGCAGAATCCACTAACATATCCGCAATGGGCATAGGATACTCATCTTTTGGAGTGGCTTTATTGAGATCTCTAAAGTCTATGCATATTCATAATTTTTCGTTCTTTTTCATAACGGGAACAATATTTGAAAGCCAATCAACATACCTGGTTATACGGATGAATCATACCTTCAATAATCACTCCACTTCTTCCTTGACTTTCAAGATGATCTCACTTGCCATTCTTCTTGGGGTTTGCTTATAAGGCTTATATCCTGGCTTTATTGGGAGTTGATGTTCCACCAGACTTTGATCCAACCCAGGCATTTCATGATAACCCAGGCGAAACAGTCTTGATATTGGATCAACAAATCAAGCAATTTTTCCTTAAAATTTGTTGGAAGGAGTTGACTTATGAATGTTATTCTCTGACCATCTACCCCCCCCCCCCCCAAGTTAACTTCTTCCAACGGATCTTGGACCTCGTCCTTACCATCGTCCAACTTGGATGAGGCCTGTGGTATTTCAGACTCTTGAATGTGGTCTGGTACATCTTGATCAATCTCTTCCTTCACACAATCTGCTAGACACACTGATTTTTGGACTTGTACCTGCACATCATCCTAAATTTGGTGCATGATGTCAAGATAAACCTCAATGTGATGTTCTTTCATTAAACTATATTAATAGTTTTAGCATATTCATGGAAACCTCCACTTATTGTGGAAACGATCCCCTTAAGACGGCCATTCTTGTCAATTCCCCAAAACCGTAATGGTGTTACTTCCATGTCATAGAATTTAGCTTTGGCCAGATGAGCCTCTACTAGAAATGGTTTCTTATCAGCGTCGACGATTTCTGGCTCATCTTCTTCTTCATTCCAAAAAATCAAACACTAGTGCAAAGTAGATGGCACACACCACGCCGTGTGAATCCAATCACGACCAAGCAAAGCATTATAATGAGAAGTAGTATTTACCATAAAGAATGACGTTAAGGCAGTCCTGCTTCCAATGGACACGGTGACTGGGAGTACACCCTTTGGCTGGACTGATGCCCCAGTAAACCCCACTATGGCCACATTGGCATCTATTAAATCTTCACTGGTTTTCTGTAATTTTTTAAGCATATGTGAGGGCAACAAGTTAACGGAGGCTCCATTGTCTACTAGTATTTTGGACACTGGTACACCGTTAAAATTGGCCTTCACATATAACGGTTTCAAGTGTTTGGCCATTCCAGCATTTGGCTTATCAAACACGATAGCCATTTTCTGTTTTGATTCTAAAATTGGCACATTATGAACAAAGGATCTCAGTGCTAGAGTTTCCTCCGTGATGCACACCATAGGCTCTAAATCATCATTAACGTCTCCTTCTAAACCATTAGGCTAGCCATCATGAAACATGAAATCCTGTGGCATTGTATACACCATGTTGTCGTAGAAGGATAATAATGATCATCCTATCTGGAAGGCCACATCTTGTTCCACGTTTACACTTTCTGACTGGCTTGAATCTAGGAAGCCGACTGTTTGTCTAGCCTCAGTTTGGATTTGATCGCTCACAAGAGTTTCATCATCTTGAGACAAGTTCCCTAACTCATACTGGGCAAGGTTGTCTTCATCTTTTGAGTGGTCAGAACTTGAAGGGTTACTGGTTGCTCGGCTTTAGTCTTGGTCTATCCTCTTGAGGAATTCTCATCATCCTGATCCAAATTTCCAGACTCAGACTGATCAGGGCTATTGTTGTTAATGGGCTGGCAATCCATCTATTTTATTGTTGCCAGTTTATCAAACTCTGACAAATCATCCCCCATTTCTTTAAGGCTACCGTTTGTCTTGATTTCATCCTAATTCCTCAGGTTTTCATCAATTTTACGAACCCATTGGTTAGACCTACCTTCAAATCTTTGAATAAACGATTGCTTTTTCATCTGAGCAGCCTTTTTTGGTAACATGCGCAGTTTTTGGGTTCGAGTTAAAAATGACGAGTCCTAGTGCTGAGGGAACTTAGGATGCTGGACGTACATCCAACGCCCATCTTGTGGTACAGGTGGCAACACCATTCTCGTCTTGGTATTAGGATATGTGGCTGGCTCCGAACCTCTTTTTTGCCCTTGACTACTTGAACCTATGACTTGAGTCTGTGAATGACGATTCCTCTGTCTCTTTGGCTTGGCTTGCCTACTTGTTTGGGGCATCATCACCTCTTTACCCTTGTCTGGCCTATTCTTATTCAGTGTGACCTGAAAACCTCCTGATCGTTGGACCACCCTGCTCTAATTACTTTGTTTTCTAGGGGCTCCTCCAATATCATCATCCTATTTTCGGAGCGGTACTGCCAGCCTCTCTACGCAACTGATATAGAGAACTGGCTGTTCGCTGGCCTCTGCTAATTCATGCAAAGACTTTCTTGCCATAATGTGTGATTCATAAAAATTAGGAGCATGGTAATACACTCCAGTCCTAGTCTCGAATGGCGGTGCCTCTGGATTGAGGCTTCTAGATTGACCTTTTGGCCTTGAAATCTCACTTTTCACCCTCTCTATTGTAGAAGCACTTTTAATCCGCCATTGTTGTTTAAGTGGCTTTGTCATGTTGGTAAAATCAGCTAATACCATATTGACATGCGCTTCATCCACGAACGGGCTTTTGTCAACCTGCTGCATAGGTCTATCATTAGGGAATTTTATTGTTCCATTTTTTATCCACTTTTGTATGGACTCACGAAATGTTGTGCAATTATTAGTACTATGAGTCCATTTATTATGCCATTTACAAAAAGTTTTTCCTTTCACCTCATCGTTTGATGGCAAATCATGTGACAGTTTTATTTTCTTTTCTTTCAGCAACCAATGGAAAATCATATCAGCCCTGGTAATATCAAAATCATATTTTTTGTATTAGGCTTATCAGTCTGATTGGTGGTATTCTTGTCTTGAGCTTGGGTTGGCTTACGCAAGACGTCACACACGAATGGCTTCTGAGTGGCTATTTCAGCGGCAGCGCATTCGTATGTGCTCTCATTTTCCTCATCAGCCTAACTTTCATCCTCGATTTCCACTCTAAGTGTGCAAGCTGATGATGTCCCTTGTAATACACACCCCTTGTATGATTTTTCTTTTAATTTTCTTCGTCCACCACTTCTCGTATCGTGCCATAACATTAACAATGTGGCACAAGTCAGTGAACTGCTGACCCACAAATTGCATTCTAAGTGTAGATTTTAAATTATCAACGGCTAATCGCACACACTCTTCCTTTGGTAACCTAGCCCTACACTTATTTCGTGCATATTTAAACCTGGTGATAAATGTTTCTACATTCTCTCCTGCATTTTGTTTTAATCTAGCTAAATCAGCAATGGTCACATCTGGATAAGTCTGATAAAACTAACTATGGAAGATCCGTTCCATATCCTGCCAATTTTGGACAGAGCCTATGGGAAGGTTCACATACCATGTGAAGGCTGGTCCAATAAGGGAATTGGAAAACAACCTTAATTTTAACATGTCATTATACGAAACCTCACCACATTATGCCATGAAACGAGCAATGTGCTCTAAGGTAGTTTACCTATCCCCACCAGAAAACAAGGTGAATTCAAGTATCCTAAAATATCTCGGGAATTCAAACATCCTATCAATAAAATCTGGATATGGTTTCTGGTACTGCGGGAGTATAGGAGCCCTAAACACTCCTCCAAACAGTGTTCTTAACTGGTCATTAACCTGCTCCCTAACTTGCCCATGTACATGTTCCCTGATTACATCTATCACCTCATCTCTATTGACCCCCAACAAAATATGGCCCTGAATATCAGGATGATAGGGATTACGTACCTCATTTCCAGCAGGCTGATGGATTAGAAAAATCAGGAATTCCATTGTGCATTATAGGTGGTGGATATTGAACTCCAATTGGCGTTATTGGTTGCTCGTATCCTCCATTGTGCCCCAATGATGGCCTAAGCTGCCCCCCCAGTCTGCACTGCAAAGTGTTGCTGCCCCCCAGTCTACATTGCAGAATGTTGTTGCCCTCCAGTCTGCCTTGTTGGATGATAACACCCCCCAGGCTGATAGGTTTGCGCTTGGGACGAACTTGTTAAGTGTGTCCCCGGTTGGACAAATGCACTTGTGTTTAGTATCGGTGGCTGAGTTGAGAACCATCCCATGGAAGAAACAGCAGTATGTGGGTGAGAACCCTCATAAGAACCAGGCTGATGTACTGGAACCATCAATTGTCCAACTGGGAATTCAGGGCTAATATTTGTGTTAGGGCCATTCAGTGGCCGTTGAACACCCGTAGGCCCCAGATTCTGTCCCACCTAACTTTGTTGGTTACTGGAACTCGATGTGTGGTCAAACATGCCTGATCCACGATGAGTTGAAAATCCAAGCACTGTAGGCTGGGCTAGAACCTTCACATTCCCATAATTCAGTTGTGGAGCCTGATTTATAGGAATCTGCACAGACTCTTTTTGGGCGCTGCCTTTCAAAGAAGACACTGGACCAAATTTTTCAGTCATGTATGACATTTGCAGGTCAATGCTCTTGGTAATCTGGTCTCCCATCTTCTGCATCATGTTCGTAAATGGTTTCACAATTGTGGATGTTAGTTGTGAATTGGCTTGAAGCCAATCATGCAGCGCACTGTCCAAATTGAAACGTATTGCTGATGCGTATTCTTTAAGAGCCTGCTGGTCTGGTCCACTTGTTGTGGCCTCGACATTTCCAAGCGATTATTTGGGCAATTCATGACTGTCATTGTGAGACCGATCACTCCCTTCAGCCCATTCTTCCACTATCGGCACATCCATCTCTGGTAGCGCTACGACCTCTTTATCTTTTGACAAGTTTTTTCTTGGTGGCATGATGAATTGCTCAATTCATCCCTCGATCCCACCGGGCGTGCCAAAAATTGTATGGCAATTTATATAGATATGCGGGCGTGCCAGACAAGTGTCCTCTTTGAAATGAACGATTTGATGAATCAGAAGAGTTGAGAAAAATAGAGGAACAAGATTTCTCTAAAATAGGTTCAAACTGCCTTAACCAAAGATTAAGGACTTGGGATGCGAGATAAACTGAGATTACTACATTAGCTTGAAGGAAAAAAAAGTATGAATTCCTTTAAACCATTTGAAGCATAATCAGAAATGAAATACAAAACTACTCCTAAATAAACTGATAATTAAAAACAAAAGAAAGTACATGATAAAAGATAAAGATAATGCTAATAACTGCACTCAGGGTAACCACCAATAACTGCCCTGCCAGTGACATGGCTTGAGTCCTTGATACTGGCGCTGTCACGTCGCATCAGCCTGCTTCCTCATCAGCCTACCTTTCACGCTTTGCTCCTTCTCAGATTTGGTGGGCTCCACTTTGAATATTATTTTGTGGTACAAACAGTGTGTATAGACCTATGGGGTGTGTGTGTGTATGAAAGAGTGAAGGTTAGGGTCAGCATTTGTGGTACCTTTGTTCTTTAAATTAGTTCTGGTAGAGGAGCCTGAGAAAGAGTTTGAGAGCAAGTGACAGAGGTGGGCGGCGGCGGCTGCGGTGAGGCTAGGTGAGAGGTGAGCAGCAAGGTGTCTTCTTTCCTTACTTTTTCTCCCAAAACTTCTTCTAATGGCTACAGAGAAGAGCAACGAGGACCCAGAAAAGAAGACCTGTGAGTTGATTTGGGCGGAGCTTCCCGGAGAAGCAGATCTGGAAGTTGACTTGGCCGCAGTCTCTCTCTCTCTCTCTCTCTCTCTCTCTCTCTCTCTCTCTCTCTCTCTCTCTCTCTAAC
This sequence comes from Hydrangea macrophylla, assembly GCA_033977485.1. Classification (NCBI taxonomy): domain Eukaryota; kingdom Viridiplantae; phylum Streptophyta; class Magnoliopsida; order Cornales; family Hydrangeaceae; genus Hydrangea; species Hydrangea macrophylla. Next base: position 69,149,063 of record CM066994.1, read on the forward strand.
AATATAAAATTATGAGATATGTGAGTTACTACCTATTCTCTTCTATTTTTTATTTTCTTTTTTCTTTTATCTTTTAGAGTATTATTTTCTTTATGATTTCTTATTTCTCTCTAAATTTGTAACTGAAATTTACTGTTAGTATTTTTTAAAAAACATCATAAAATTAAAAAAAAAATACGTCTAGCTGAAAATTACTAACACACTTCACACATATCTAACGGAAATTTACCATTACAAATTTGTAACGGTAAATTTCCGTTAGAAAACCAAAAATGTTGGTGTTAGAAATTTCTCTGTTTGGTGTACTGTACAGTGGTTGGGCCTTCCTCCATACCAGATACCGTGTCCTGGTCGGGCCTTCCTCCAACCAAACACCACAACTATCAATGTTACAATCCTCAAACTTTGAGGAGCTTACCCCCGGATAGAATTGCACCAAACCCACCTTTGACTCAAGTAGACACATAGCATGCTCACATAAACATTTATACATGCTTTTCTTGCATTCTCACATGCATAATTAACGGGCCTAATTAATAATGAATTTCACCCGGATCCAAAATATCACATTGGATATCTAAAACATGTAATTTCCTATAATTCATAGGTTTAGAATTCATACCTCGTGCAAACGTCCAATAACTTTGAAGAATTAACTAGAGGCCCAGTTAAACATCGGATCTCTGATTATGCTCGATTCCTATAAGTTATACGTGGTTTTTCCCCAAAATTTTAGAATTAATATTTTTATAAACTTAACCAAACAAGGTCTAAGTGATATCAAAATGAAGCCCTTACCTCAAGAAGTTCGAATATGAAATTTGAGAGAAAATAAACGGGCAGAAGTCCGTCAATTTGCGTCAAGAAGCTCTAAGCAATAAATGACCTCTTGATTTATGTTTTCTAGAAAAAATAAATGAAAATATCTTGAGTTTTCTTTACATAGGCAACACTCTCGAAAATTTTGTTTACCTCCCCACGAGTTTCCAAAACTCTTAATTATCCCCCAAACCGTCTTACACGTCCAATTCATTACTCTACGAGTGGAAACTAAAATTTTCAAAAGTTTTCGACTAAGTTCCGTTTGTCGCTGTAATTACATTCCGAAAACTAGTTTCGTAGAATTTCTAGATAACCTACCTTTTTGCAATACATCTTATTAGTTACGTCAAAACCATCAAGTTGATCATAAACAAGATTAAAACTATCAGAAATTTTGCTACACAGGTAATATCACTATTCACATATATCAGATAAAAATCAAATAACATTTAAGTCATATAAATGTCATTTAGTCAAATCAATGCCTCGTGATTCTCGGATTACCGTATCCTCAATTGACACCTCACCGTTGACCTACGTCAGCTCTACCTCAATTATTAACCAACATTAATAATTTCATAAATTCACTTATGCAATTTAAAACAATATGATTTTCTCGGGACGAATGTGACAGTTCTATTATTTTTCCTAAAAATCCGTGACCAAGCGTAGCACGTGCATGACTTAGTCATATTTTTCTCACAGAATGGGACATCTAGACCAAATTGCTTATATTAAAATAAATTTAGGGACCAAATTAATGCAATTGAAAATACAAAGACAAATAAATAAGATAGGGACCAAACTCCAAAGATATATTTTGTAAATTAGACCATACTTACATACCAACATAAATGTATGCCCATAAAACCCTATTTAACGAGGACTTTGGCGAGAATACCATCCGTTTTTGGTTCATATTTACCTGACCCATTACATGTTCAACTTATTTCTTAAATCCATCACTTTCTTAAAGTCGTTAGTTCAAGAAGCGACTCCATAAAAAAAAATTAAATAATTATGTAAAAATCGCTTGTCCAACTTGCGACTTCTTTGTGTGGTGGGAAGAGGAGAGAGAAAAAATTGGTGACCTTAGCCAAAAAAAAATGAAGTTGGTGAAATCATTGGTTCAACTAGCGATTTCTCGCTGAGGCAAGTAGTGAGTTAGACTAATTTTTTATTTTTATTTTTTATTTTATGAAATCTCTACTTGAACTAGTGAATTGAAGAAAGTGGTGAATTTAAAAATTAAGTTGAAAAACGTGACGTCTCATTTAAGAGTGCTTTTCGTGCTGTTCCTTCTCACAGAAGTGGGACCCAGGACAATTTTTAAAAAAACTATTTAAAAGTGCTTGGTTCTACTTCTGTGAAAGAGAACAACACGAAAAATACTGAGTGATTGATCCTACTTCTGTGAGAGGGAATATCACAAAAAGCACTAAGTGAAAATCACCCAAGTACTGTCCATATTTGGGGCACTAATAAATTCTACTAACACTCACGCCCACATTCTATCTCTCTCTTAGTGGCACTGCGCGTGACAATGTGTTGTTGAATGCTACTAGGAGAGAGATAGAGTGAGTGTGAGTGTTAGTGAGATTTGTTAGTGCTCCTAACATTGTAAATAGGAACCCAAAATTGATTGGGTTGGGTCCAAAATTCAGCGAACCCAAAACTGATGGGTTTGGGTTTAGAACCTTTAGGTTTGTTATATACTAGTCTAAAACCAACGTTCTCGTCGTCCCCTATTCCTTCCTCTCTTAAACCCTAAACCCTAATAACTGTTTTTTAGGGTCTCTCTCTACAATTCTCTCTCTCACTCTCTCTAAAAAGTAAAAAAGAAGGAAGGAAGAAGCGGCGGCCGAAGATGAATATGAATGGGCTCTTGATATTGAGGAAGTCAGTGTCGTGGAAGCGACCCACACTCGCTGCCTTCCAATCTCTTCTTAATCATCATAACAACCATTTCTCTTCAAATGAACGTTTCTCCACCAGCAATGCCCCATTTGTTGCTGTCCAAACCACAAACTTTTTCTCTACATCACAACAATCTCTGACCACCAGGAGCTTTCATCATGTAGCTGGTTCTGGACCACGTCCTCTGAATTTCAGGGCTTCATCCAATGCAGAGTATGCCTTGGCTGATTTATCCGATGAAGAGAAAGACACATCATCGTCGTCGAAACCCAAAATGGGGGCTAGCAACGGTGATGATGGTCTTGACATATCTAAGCTTGGAATTTCTGATCAAATTGTTTCTGCTTTGGCCGGTAGAGGTATCACTAAGCTCTTTCCGATACAGGTACCATTTCTCTCTCTCTCTCTCTCTCTATATATATATATATATAGGTAATTTATGTCATTTTTATTTTTACTGTTAATTCTTGCTCCTTTTAGCCAAAAAAAAAAAGTCTTTTTTTTCTTTTTCCTTGTTGAAAACAAAGATTGGGTTTGGGTCTTGTTTTTGAAATGAAATGAAAGAAACCCTATGTGAATACCAAAGGTTCGTGCAGCGGAAAACAATACTTTAAAACGGTTTCCTAAACCCATGATCAAGTCTATATGATGTATTATACTACAAAGTATGGACAAAGCACACAAAAAGAGTTAATCAGATTGTTACCCTTCAAGCGACCAAATCGTCCAATCCTGATTGATCTGGTCTCTTTTTGGTTCAAATAATGATTTTTATTGAGGTTAGCTTTCTGATATTGTAATTATACCCAGAGAATGGAATGAAAATTGTACCTTACTTTTACAGAGAGCCGTGCTGGAACCGGCAATGCAGGGGCGTGACATGATAGGTCGTGCTAGAACAGGAACAGGAAAGACCCTTGCTTTTGGGATTCCAATCATGGATAAAATCATCAAGTTCAATGATAAACATGGGTTTGTTGCTTGCACCTGTTGATCCCATTTTCTCTCTCTTAATGAGTTTCATTCTCATTTTTCGTAAAAATTTTGTTTTTGTGCAAACATGCAGACGTGGAAGGAATCCTATGGCTTTGTGTCTAGCTCCCACTAGGGAACTTGCTCGCCAAGTTGACAAAGAATTCGCCGAGTCTGCCCCCGTATTGGACACACTGTGTGTTTATGGGGGAGTGCCCATTGGGCGACAAATGGGTCAGCTTGACCATGGTGTTGATGTGGTCGTTGGTACACCGGGGCGGATTATTGATCTTATAAAGAGAGGTGCGCTGAATTTATCAGAAGTTCAGTTTGTTGTCCTCGATGAAGCAGATCAGATGCTTAATGTTGGTTTTGCGGAGGACGTTGAAACAATCTTGGAGAAGTTGCCCCAAAAACGTCAGACCATGATGTTCTCTGCAACGATGCCTAGTTGGATATTAAAACTTATCCACAAGTATCTGAAAAATCCATTAACTATTGATCTTGTGAGTGCAGATGTTTTAATTCATTTTCTATTTATCGCACAAATTCATTTACTATTTTGTTCCATAATTCTTTGCTGCTATCATATGGCAACATCACCAAGATCATTCTCCAATCTGTACTGCAGGTAGGAGATTCTGATCAGAAGCTGGCTGAAGGAATTTCTCTATACGCAATTGCATCGGAGATTCGTGAGAAACCATCAATAATTGGGCCTCTAGTAACAGTATGTATTGAGAGCTCTTAATTTTCTGCTGGCTCCATTTCAATAAATACTTAATACAATTTTGTTATATTCAACTTTTTTCATTTTTGGAAGTTTTTGAATACATTCAATACTTTGCCTTGCTTGGTCGTGATGTTGTATTGTTTCTTTAAACTGTTGCGTATATGCTCTATAGGAACATGCGAAAGGAGGGAAATGTATCGTTTTCACTCAAACGAAACGTGACGCTGACCGGTTAGCATATGCTATGCAAAGCAGCTTTAAATGTGAAGCTTTGCATGGCGACATCTCGCAAGTTCAGAGAGAGAGAACTCTTTCGGGCTTCCGGGATGGCCTCTTCAATGTTTTAGTCGCCACTGATGTTGCTGCTCGTGGCCTTGATGTGCCTAACGTTGATCTGGTGAGTTTTAATATCGTTTTTACTTGTCTACCGGGTATAGCATTACAGACATGAAATGATGATGTGTTACCCTATCTTGTAATTTCCCCTTTCTATAAACATCTTTTCACACCTCGTCTTCCTCATTGCCCCCAGAAGAGGAGAAGATGTTGTGTTCATTTGTTTTTATATATGCTAAACTGCAATTTACTACCTTAAAACTTTGACCCGTTTTTCAATTGGATTTTTTTCTTCAAACATGGCATTATATTTCTTTAAGTGAAGCAATTGACCCCAATCACTACCAACTGCTAACAGAATGTTGATGCGTTAAACTGAAATCATACTTATGTTGTAAAAAGCTTACATGGCAATATGGCATAATACATCAAAAAGCGTGTATATACATGTACATACACACACACATATCTCTCCCGCCTCTCGTCTTCTCCATTTCCCCTGGTTTTGGTTTTAATTTCTCCAGGGGCCGTTTTAGTCCTTGTTCATCCTTTTTTGTTAGGTAGCCTTTTGTGTTGGTCTTGAGATGTGTATTCCTGGTGTATATGGGGCACCCCCGTATATTTTTCAGTTTCAGAGATTTATTTATTTTTCCTTCTTATGGATACTAGTCTTGCCATCTTCATGCCTTATCCGAAAGGAGGAGCATAAGCCATCAAGTATTTGGTTTTGCAACTCTATGGCCCCATATCTTAACTTTTTGATAATTTAGGCACATGTTGACCCTGTGATTTTATTCTTGTTATCTTGTTTTCCACACTTTTTTGTTTTTTTTTTTTTTTTTTCCTTTTTTGTTTTGTGGATGGAAATATGTCAATGGCTATAACTACCAAAACGCCTAAATACTCACAAAGATGCATGGAATCTTCAACACACCAACCCCTCCTTTCAACTACTAACGAAAGAATGAGTAGAACATATACAAAGAGAGAAAGAGGAAGAGCAAGAAAGAACACTGGTTTGCAGGACTAGCTACACTGTTAACAAATGTTTTAAAAATCGCTAGGCGGTAGGCGGGCGGTGGAGGGGGGCCTAGTGCCTAGGGGCCTAGGCAGGGGACTAGTCGAGGCCTATGCAGAAAAATTATTTTTTAGCAAAATTAATAATATAAAGATAATTCTAATGTAAAATAAATAAAAGAAAAAATAAATAAAAATTCACATGATCAACTTTGTAATTTATATAGATGCATAGGTGCTTACCCTTACCAAACCAGGGTCACACACACACAAAAGTACAACACAACCACACACAGAGTCACACACACACTGTCACACGAAACACAACCGCACACACAAACACACACTTGACTTGACGACACACACACTCGCACACACACTCAACCACACACAAACACACACTCGACCACACACAAACGTGCACACACTCGACCACAGAATCGCGACACACACACACACACACACACTGTAGGACACACACACACTCGCACACACTCGAATACACACACACACACACTCACACACTCGAACACACACATACACACATGCACTGGAGCAGTGGAACAGAGAGCCCCCAATTTCAAAACCCTAATTTGATAATTTGAGAAAGGGCAATGCTAGGGGCACTAACAAAATTCACTAACACTTACTAACACACTCTATCTCTCTCTTAGTAGTACTGCGGGGTCCGCAGTGGACCCCATAGTGCCACTAGGAGAGAGATAGAGTGTGTTAGTAAATGTTAGTGGATTTTGTTAGTGCCCCAAATATTACTCTTTGAGAAATTGGAAACCCTAATTTCAGTGGAGCAGAGAGAGAAGATACATGCACTGGTAGTCTGGTACGTACCTCTTCTTCTTCTTCTTCTTCTTCTCACAGTCTCGCAAGTCACAAGGCAGTCGTCTCTTCTTTCCTCTCGGTCTCGCACGTTGACCGTGTGTGGTATATATATATATATATGTATTTTTGCTTCTTATCTAACCAAAATTACGCACTTACCCCCACGTCGCCTAGCACCGCCTAGGCCTGCCTAGATCCCGATTAATCCATTGACCGATTTTATCAAACGAGTAAGGGAAAGTGGCAGCGGCTGAGCACCACCTAGCGCCTAGGCGGCCGCCTAGGCCGATTTTTAGAACACTGCTGTTAACCAGTGTTGAGCAAATAAGGCAGTAAGGTGAATGACTAGTTGGTTATTTGAATTGAGGAATTTTTTATTTATTTGATGTGCTATTTAGTAACCTTGTATTGCATTTCTTTAGAAACCTTACTTGATTGCTCAGGTTATACATTATGAACTTCCAAGCACTTCGGAGATTTTTGTTCATCGATCTGGCAGAACAGGACGTGCTGGGAAGAAAGGAAGTGCAATTCTCATTTATTCTGCACAACAAATGAGGGATGTGAGGGGTATTGAACGGGATGTAGGATGCAAATTTACGGAGGTATGATATCAGTCTTTAGTTCGTTCAGCTCCTATGTCTTCACATGTGATAAAGTTGTCATGTTTTCAACCCATTTCTTTCTCAATAAAAACCAAATATGGAGTAGGAGTGTTTAGTGCTGGTTTGATTAATGGGAACTTGTGGGTTTGATTGCTTTCACTGCCATGGACATCTGGAAGCTCCAAAATTCTCTGAATGAGCTAATGAAATATATGAAACCATTCTTGCATTAGGATGAGTATGGTTTGCATTATCCGTTCCAGGTCGGGTTTCCTCTTGGATCATTTCCGGCCCAGATATGAGTTTTTTTTTGCTTAAGGTCTGAAGGCCATGTCTCAGATGAAGCATTATTTTAGGTTTTTATTTTTGCATGTAAGTTGTGGGCGTGGGCATGCGTCGTGATTTTAGAAGGGATTAGGAGAGAAAAGGTTTATGACATCACTGTACAAATTTCTTGGTGGGATGAAGCATTCCCATTTTATCTGCATGAACTTAATCCCCCCCAATCCTCACCACTTAAGGCCTGCTCTCTCTCTCTCTCTCTCTCTCTCTCTCTCTCTCTCTCTCTCATATTTCCATGCTACTATGTGACGAGTTTTAAGTTTATGGATCTAATCCACTTGTAATTTTCCTATTGATATCAGCTTCCTAGGATAGCGGTGGAGGGTGGAATTGGTGAACTTGGGGGTTTTGGTAGCCGTTTTGGTTCTTTTGCAAGTATGGGAGGTGGTAGATTTGGGGATTCAAGTTCCAATCGTTCTGGTGGGTATGGTTCTGGTTTTGGTCGTTCTGGTGGGTATGGTTCTGGTGGGTATGGTAGTCAATCTGGTCGAACGAGTGGTTTTGGCGAATCTGGTTCTGGCCGATTTGGATCATACGGTGGATCCGATTCAGGTCGATCAGGTGGTGGATTTGGTGGATCTGGTCAGAATCGTTCTGGTACATTCGGTGGTTCTGGTAGTAGTGGCCGTCAAGGTGGTTTTGGTGACCTTGGTAGTACAGGTCGTTCAAGTGGTTTTGGGGACTTCGGTTCAGGTCGTTCCAGAGGATTTGGCGATTATCGTTCAAACCTAACTGCTGGTGAATTTGGCGAGACTAGTACGAGTCATTTTGGTGGCTTTGGAGACTACAAGGCTGACCTGAAGACTGGAAGAAAAGATTTTTGACTAAAAACGCGAGGTGAGCTTATTCTCGTTTTTCACAAGAGAGTGTTGACCTTATTTCATATTAATTCCGAATAGTGGTACTTCATTTGGACAGAATCTTGGCACCTAATTTCATTGGGCGGTGATATTTGTATGTAATCAGTTTAATATTAGATTTTATAATTGATCTATGCTCTGAAAGTTATCTTTCTTTCCTATTCAAATATTTGAACTGCAACCCCGTTTCAAATGCCAATAATGATTCACGAAAGTAGGATGGCTGATTTAGTCATTTACAAAGCGCGTACTTTGATGTTGGGGGTTTTGGTTTTATTATTATTGTTATTTGTTATTTCTTGATGATTTTTCTATGTAATCATTTATTGTTCACGAGATCATGTATTACAGTATTAGTAGTCGCAGCATCTACCCATATATCTCTGACCATCTATCTATCTGAGCATGGTGAAATTGTCAGCTAGAAATTGCAGCATTTTTCCGACATGTAGGCACCTTATTTCTTCTTCTCTTTTATCCTATCATCATTAACGCAACCTCTTATTGCTGCTGATTAAGATGATTATGTTATTCAGACCTATTTTCTGACATCTATCTTATGTAAAATTAAGTACAGAAATCATCACTGTTGTTGAACGCAGATAATAAAATTAAAAAAAAAAAATGTTTACTACCTTTGAACCAAACTATAAATGCTTAGCAGAGTGTCTAGTGGTCATTTTGTTTGCACTGCAAAATCCTTTGTTATTGAAGTGTCAGTTTGTATCCCAAGTGCTTATGTTTTAAGAATTTAGACGTGTATAGTTCTCATCTGTTGAGTTTGTAACTTTTTGGAGCTTTGGGTGTTTTTACTTTTTTATGTATCAAGTACTGGTAGAACTAAATTGAAATTAGAAGACTTCAATTCCACTTCGTATTTCCATGGCAGAGCATATAAAAATACAAATAAATTAAAAAAGAAGGAAAAATTCAGTGTTTTATATGACTGACCTTGATTTACAGAGCTCTCAGCAAAAAAAAAAAAAAACAAAAACAAAAACAATTTTGTTTAAACTGCTTTGGCCCCAAACAATTAATAAGGGATAATTACATATCGGTTGACTTTTTGTTTAAAAAATTCGAAGTCAATCTACTACTATTTTAAAACATTTTTTTAAAAAAAATTGTTAAAACTTTGTGTGTAAAATTAAGAGTAACTCATCACAATGTTAGGAGCATATTCACAAAGTTTTGGTGTAGTTTAACGTGCAAACGTAAAGTAGATTGAAACATAAATAATCTTCTTAAAAGTTTGTTTTTTTTTATATTATAATTTGGGTTTGGGTGATGACTTTTTAATTTTAATTTTAATTTTTTTTTTCAATTTTGAAAAAGTACTACTCGTCTTCTAAATTTGCAAAGTTGACTGAAATCTAATTATCTCATACAAATTGCTCTTCTTCTCGTTATCTTTCTGTTCTATTCTATTATGTCCAAGTGACTTGTTTAATCCAGTAGTATAGTAGCATCTTTAATTCTTGTTTACCTTTTGTAACTCAAATTTTGAGATAACCCCCAAACCATTCTCATCGCTTCTGGATCCCTTTGACAAAGCTTGTGTTTAACGCATTGTGAAGGGACAAAGCTACTCTTCTCTGAAATTCTGTATATCAGCCCAAGGATTTAAGAGCATTCCTATGGTTTGGACTTTGGAGTTGATGTTTAAACACTTACACACGCATATATATATATATATATATACAGACATATATTTATGCGCCATTTTGTTATCTTTCTCTTTTTCCATGGTGATAAATATAACTATAAATTTAAATCTCCTAATATCGCCTACTCTGTTGGAGTTCCCAATTTATTGATTTGTAGTTTGGAATTGATCCAAATAGATTGTTGTACTATTTGGGCTATATTGTCCGTATTTCAGTTAATTTGTGGTGATGGGTTTTTGTTAGTATGGTTATTAACTTCAGGTTTAGGTTCATTACACATTCTTATTTTGGGATAATTTTGGGATTCTATTATATGGAAATACTGTAGGCTGAATAAACCATCTAGTTCACAGGTATCAACAATTCCAATTTCAGCTGTGCAGAGGACTAAGGAGAGAGGTGGGGTTAGGTTAGAGTTTAGACCGGTACGGGCGAGGGCTACCTCCATCTCCAGCGGCACCGGCTGTGATGGGAAAAAGGAGAGAGATGGGTGGTGGTGGTAGGTTTAGGGTGTTGTGTGAGAGGCAGATGAGATGCGTTACTTTTTAGGGTTTCAGTATGAAATGTCTATATAGTCCATATGCAGCTATATTAGAAATAAAATTCTTCTGTTTTTTTCATGGGTCAGTTTTGTCTGAGTTCCAACGATCACAAACCGACCCACCTATTTGAACTCTAAAAAACATATGAAAACAAAGCCTTTGCAACACACTCTCGTGTTTGAAGTGTTCGATTGCTTCAATTAAGAGGATTTAGAAGCGACCAATTTGTAAAGAAAAGTAGATGTGTAAGAGAGAGTTCGAAGTCGAAAACTCGATCGGATGTAGTCCTTTAAAAGCCTTCTAAGTGAAAGAAATTGAAAGTTGAGATGAAGACAGACTATAATTTAACTATAAGTCTTAGCACATGTAAATGAAATAGTAACAAAAGGAAAAGTAATGAACACTAACTTGAACAGACTATACTCCTACGGAGAAGAAATGAAAATACATATTGAAACTACATGGATTGATAAAGGAATGATCAAACTAACTAAGTGGAGTTAAGGCATTAAGGAAAACTAAAACTGAGTAAACTAATTAAACCAAACTAATTAAATTAATGGCCATGATGGCCGGAAAGGAAGAAAAGAATGTATTGCTATATTGATGTATTCATGTGATTGTTTGGTCAATGACCCATTATAAGGAGTACAAAACATCTATCTATAGATGAATTACATAACTAACTGTTTGAATTTGAACATTTTTATCTTATTCCATTAACTAGCAATTTAAATTCCTACAACTTCCAAGTAGTTAACTACCAATTAGTGGGAGATGCTCCTACAATGACAAGTGTCTTCAAGTGACTTCCATACACCCTTCTGAGAAATTATTCAGTAAACCCGTCATGCCACGTCAGCATGTTGATGTGGCGTGACCATATATCCATAACCATCCACTTGCCCCTCCTTCTAGGGAGATCATGATAAGTGGTTATCATATTTAAAATTTCACTAACCACTTGTCATGATCTCCTTAGAAGAAGGGGACAAGTGGATGGTTGTAATTAAATGGTCACACCACATCAACATACTGACGTGGCGTGACGGGCTCACTGAATAACTTCTCATATCTCCATCATCACCATTCTCCATCATCACCATTGATATTCACCACCTTTAATGTACTCCTGTAATGACAAGTGTCCTGCAAATTTCATGGCAAGTCAAATAATTTACAATAATAATAATAATATTATTATTATATAAACACATTAAAATTATATTTTATGATTTATGGTACAAACACCACCAACTGAAAAAACTATGTTCAGGACTCGTGAGTCGAGCCATTAATGGTTAAAATCGGAAAATACCCTTCGGATGGTGTGAGTCTTGGGTTTAGGTGAACACCCCTAACGGTCATGACTGGAATGCTGGAACCAAGTTACTGTACCACCGTCCAAACGCCATTGGCACTGTCTGTACGGTCCCCTATTTTTTTTTTTCTTACTGAATTTGAGCCATTTCAAATCAATATGCAGACATGGCTCAATGTTTTGCTATGATATTGGCAAACATAACCAGATTGATACGTTTTGCTTTAACAACATTTGATGTTAGAAATCACAAGTTTACACACCATCTAGAGGGAACTACTGGTAGGATTGATTTTGATTTAATTTGGAAAGATTGCTTGCTTGGTAGGACGGTGTAGAGGTGAAGTCCAAACTGTTTAGCATAAAATATATAACATGTGTGAATTGAATTATTGTAAAAGGCACAAACAAATCTCATTATTTAGAACACTTTTAAAAATCGGGATAAAGTAAAAAGGTATTCCTCCGTCCCTTTTTTTGAGTCTACTTTTGGTAACTCAACTTATTAAGAGGACAAAAAGAATCTACACCTATTTTCCACAATTGCCCCTAATCATTGCAGTAACTTTTTTAGTTTTGTCTTGGTGTAGATTTCAAGAAAGGGTAGTTTTGGAAAGTAAGAAAAAATTGTATGCCAATTTAGGAAAATAGACACTAATTTTATAACATACTAAAATGGAATATAGGACTCAAAAAAAGGGAGTAAGGGAATAAAATGTACTGGCTCATGAAGCTAGGATAAGACCACTGATATGTAATGGAACGTGGGAACACCAAAACACTATGTGAAGCTTTAAAAGAGTAATATTTGGGACACAACCTTCATACAACTTGATGATGCCGAAAACTGGTAAGGGCAATTCTAAGAAGAAAATGAAATCACAGAAGGTTTGCGTGTGGTTCGGCCCCGTTAATGAGGTGACCTACGTCCACTGTTGCGTCTATGCGCGTTCACTAGCAGATCACCGGCGGCCTGGTGAGCCAACAAAGTGGGGCGGCACTACCAGTAATACCAGCCGGGTGTATGCGTGTATGTTGGTGATTTATCTAAGGTGTATTCCGCTTAGGGAGTTGATATTCGGATCCCCTTTGAGAGGGTAGGTGGGCTCTTTTATAAGTGTAAGAGTCCACCTTTACATGGTAAGCTTCACTAGATTAGGAAGCCTAATCTAATCACAATAGATTTGCCCAATATTTGATGAGTTTCCTAAGCAGTTAAGGAAACCACTAATTCTCTTGATCGAGCGACAGCTGTGTAACGATTTGAGGGGAAACGTGATTGATGCCGTGATCCTCGGGGCCCCACTACGACCGCCCGAGTACCTCGGGTGGCAACTGCAGCATCCCTCGGGGGCGTGGGCTCCATGCCTCAAATCTGTCTTCCCCGGGTCATTAGCTGAATTACGTGGCGGTTAGGTAGTTACAAGATATTTCTGGACATATCAGCTGCCCCCCATTTTCAGAGCTGAGATGACGCTTTATCAGATGAGGTCGGAAAATTAAGAACGCCCTTCATAGACCGCCCGGGAAAATACCGGGTCCCCCACCGGACCACGGCTAACACGGGATGACCCAGCGGCTTTAAGGACCGAGCGGTAGCTGTACAGGCCTGAGATCCCCGATGCCACGTGCCTTCTGGTTACAAGCACAGTTCGGGCTTAAAGCATCCAGTTTAAGAGGTAACTGAATCGTCCAGCTGGCAACCAGACTATCACATCCCACATTTAATGCTCACGCCTTCTGAGGCGACGCCCCACGTGCCCGAAACGACAGTTTCGGCGGGAGAGTACATGAACCGTTCGATCAGATTGGATCCCAACCGTTCGTTCTGCTTATATAATGAGCACTATTTATCCTGGCCTCTTCACTACTCAACACTAGCTGAATCGCCTGAGCAAACTCTCCGAGCCTCCTATCCTCTGCTGTCTTTGCCTTTCCCAACTTTTATCTGCACCAAATGGCCTCACACGTTGACCTAACATCAGACGAGGGGCTTAAGGCATTCCGGGAAGATTGCCAAATTCCCGAGGACGTGGTGATCCGTCCGTTCGTTGAAGGAGAAGAAGTAGCCCCTCCTTTCTTCCTCATCAGCAGCTATCTGCTGCTGATCGTGGGATTACGCTTTCCTCTACCGGTCTCCTTCTGCGACCTTCTTCAGGGTTTGCAGATTCCACTACACAAATGCCGACCAAACGTTGCCCGCCTCTTATGGGGAATTTCGGCGCTGAACGAGCGACTGGGGTTGTTTCTCCGGGCTGCCGACGTTGCGAGGTGTTATATACTGGGCATTGACAACAGAGGCCCCTACTTTCGCCCTAAGACCGAGGGGAAAGACCTTGTCCGAGGTCTAGACTTCCCAAACAAGAACTGGCAACGGTACCCTTGGGTGCTGGTTGCTGGTAACTGGTTGGAGTATGACGGTCTCTGCCCTCCTGCGGGTTATAATCCCGATCATTGCAAACAGGCCTTCATCGCCCTCCGTGGAGTCGCCCCGTCCGAAGATGACATGGAGGCTTTCGACCAAGCCATCGAGGCCGGTATGTCGTTCTCCTACTTGAAAGGGAGACCTGCGGAGAATTCGGGCGTCGGATCGTCTTCTGCAACCGCTGCCGCTGCGGCATCTGGATCGCGCCGCTATACCCGGTCGATGGCGACCGGGGCGCGCCCGGCCAGCAGGACGGGCCAACCCGAGGGGCCGGTCACCTTGTCCACCAGCAATGACTCCTCCTCACCTGAAGATGTAAGCCCGCCTCCGGGCCCGTCCAGAAAGGGCAAGGAGAGAGAGGTCGAAGAAGAGCCTCAGCCCCCACCGAAGAGGAGCCGACCGGAAATATTCACCGGCCCCCGCATGCCGGGCTCATGGTCGGATTTCTCTCTTGCGAACATGGAAGAACGCTTGCAGGCGGTGGAGAAGATGGGCGCTGAGTTGCGGATGGACTCCGCCCTGCGGGGGGTGGATGTCCACGCCTTGGAGCTGGCCGTAGAGGGGCTGACGGCGAAGGTGGCTGCCCTGGAAGAGGAGGTCAAGGCTTTGAAGGGCCAAAGACCTTAAGGGCATTTTTGTTTACACACATATGTACATTTTTCCTTCTTCTTCTTTTTATTTTCTTCCGGGAAGGCTACTGTAATTGCTCCCGTCTTTGTATAGTTTCCCTTTTATAGCAATAAAAAGGTCCCTGAGGCCATCTTTTTCCTTCGTTAAGTCCCTTGAACTGTGTGTCAATTCTGTACAACTCTGTGAGGTTAATTCCCGACCGGCTCGCAAATGCGCCCGGGCTATGGTTGCTCGGGCCTGGACCGCTGCTTCCACGCGTCAACCAATCGTTGGTCAGGTTAGATCCTAACGAATGGAGGCGTGGGCGTAACCAAACCGTTCAGAAGCCAACGGAAACGTCTTTTACGTGTACTTAATGCGCGCGCCTTTTGAGGCGACCCCCCACGTGACCGAAGCGACGGTTTTGGGCGGGATATTTTCTGGACCGCTGGATCTGTTCTGATCTGGGCCGTTCGAGGTCTTTTATATAAGGAGCACTCGCCCCACCTCCTGCGCACCCTCCTGATTCTCTTGTCTCTGATCTTTCTTTTTTTCTCTTCCCTGTTCCTTTTTCCTTTCGAAGCGAAACTGGAGAGAACGAATCTTGTGGGGTTTGAGCGGGAGTGGGATTTCTTCCTTCTCAGATTTGTAGCGTTTTTCGAGTCAGGTGGAACCCTAACTCACTTGAACCGGACGGGTGTTCTTTGCGTGGTCCTGAGAGAGTGCTACCTGGTGTTGCGGAGCATCTACTTGCTACCATTCAGGTTAGTAACCCTGCCCCCCCTGTATATCAGGCTCGGGGTTTTCGATCCCTTCGCGAGTCGTCCTTTGTGTCGGTTCCTTCCTGCCGGAGGGCCAGAGATGGAGCACTCCGGCTTCAATTCCGCGTCGAGATCGGAGAGTGAGCAATACCAGTCGGGGTCCCCGGGTGCTAGCCAAGGCCAGCTCCCGGAATCCCCGTCCGACCACCAAAGCGGGGCCTGGATCCCCATTCGCTTGTCCAGTAGTCAGTCTTCCGAGGAGGCCCCTGTCGCCTCCGTTTCGAGGGGATTAGGCGACGAGCTACCGGAGGAGACCGACCGCATGGTCTTCGCTTGTGAGTCCACCTCTTCCGTTCTTCATTCTGGAGACTTTCGCCGGATTAGGGAGAGGTATTCCCTTCCTGACGGTTGCGCCCTAGCCGTGAATTCCGGCGGCGCGCACCTATATCAGTCAGGGTTTGTCACCCTGTTTGAGGACGCTATGATGGCGGGCCTCCGACTTCCGCTTCACCCGGTGGCTCGGGACATATTGATTTTTCTTGACATCGCTCCCGGCCAGTTGGCTCCCAATGGGTGGAGGTTCTTGATGGGGTGTATATCATTGTGGCCCCAGGCATTCGGGTATGATCTTACCCTACAGGAGTTCCTTTGGGCTTACCGGCCATTCCCTGTGCATAATGAGTTGGGGTTCTTCTCGTTCTCCGCCCGTCCGGGCAGGAAAATCATTGACAACTGCCCTAGTAACAATAAAGGGTGGAAGGGAAGATTCTTCCAGGTATCTACCCTTCATCTCTGTGACATGGCTCCGGGGAGCCAGCTGAAGACATCCTGGGCCAGGGAGTTGAAGGGTAAGACCGCCCTTCCGTCCTTATCTGCTATTCCGAACTATCCGGAACACAGTGGATTGTTGACCAGTTTTCTTCTCTCCTTTTTTTTTTTTTTTTTTTTTTTTTTTTTACAGCGGGCTCACCTAAACCCCCAGAAATTTCTGAGGCGTGCCAGGCCAGGATCTTGAAGCTAGCGAAGTCGCCCGTCAGCATCTGGAACGTGCTGTCCCGGTCGGGAGGGCTCATCGCTAAATACTCCCCTGAGCCGCCTATTCCGGCCCCCAGCTCTACACCCATCATCCCTGGTAAGTGTGCCAGTAACATGTACTTGTACTATTTCTGCCCCTTGCACCTTTGATCGTACGATCTTTGTTTCTACAGAAATGGCTCCCAAACGCAACTTGGATCAGCTGCGGGAGAGACAGGTCGCCGCTACCGCCACTGCTGCCGCTCGGGTGGCAATCGCCCAAGGAAAGAGGCCGGCCACCGAGGTTCCAGGCGGCGACCGCCCACTCAGGCGCCTTCGCCACGGGACCAATACCCGTCCAAGTCCCGTAGGGACATCGATTCCCCCCAGGCCGGCTGTTGAAGAGCCCGTGCCCATGGCTGATGTTCCATCGGGTTTGCCCCCGGGCGGGCATGATGAGGCCCGGGAGAGACTCAGGCCCTGCCTCGCGCCAAGCCAGGTGACGGCGTGTGCTGAGCTAACCCCCCAAGGGATCCAAGGATGGCTATACAGCGTCTCCCACCTGGTGAGTGTTCCGCTTCTTTTTGTTTAAACGCGGACTTGCCCTGCACTTGTTACTTGTTTAACCGATGTGTGTTCTCCTGCCGTAGGTTGGCTGCATAGCTGCGGGGTCCGAATCCGTCCACTCATCCCTGGCCGCGAAGGTGGGCGCCGCTGAAGCCGCCCTTTCGGAGGAACGGAAAGAGCTGCAGGTAGCAAAAGCTGCCCTGGCCGTGGAGACGAGCAAGACGAAGTCGCTGGCCTTGAGCTTAGGGGCGGCTCAGGCGAACCTGGCAGCGGCTTTGGCCGAACTGGAAACTTCCCGGGCCCTTATCGCGGCAGCCGAGGCCCAGGCTAAAGCGGTGACCGAGGCGCCTTCCGCAGAGGCCTTGGAAGGAGCTTTTGACGATGGCTTCTTCCAAGGTTATGAGGATCTGAAGCGGCGGGTAGCTCGGGACCACCCCGAGTGGGTTCTCTCGGCCTACGCGGGGATTGACTCGGATTACTGGGACATCGGTGAGGATCCCGGACTCGGTGAAGCTCCAGCCGCTGGCGAGGGGCTTGCGGCCGTTGGAGATCCTGAGGTCGTTGCTGAGGCCACCGAGCTTACCCCGGAGGGAGGCTTAGCGGAGGGGGGACTTACCATTCCGGGGGAACAGGCCGGGGAGACCGAGAACGTGCTTAATGCGGAAAACTGACTTCCCTGTTATTTGCTTTTGTCGTTTGTAGACTTTTATTTTTCGGGGAGGCTACTACAATTGCCCCCCAAGCTCTGTACACTCATTTTCATTAATGAAAAGGCCCTTGAGGTTATCCTTCCGTTAACTTTGTTGTACTGTGCTTTTATCTTTTGCTAGTATCCGTACGGCGTTGGCCAACCTAACATCTGCCTTAGCAAATGCTTTAGGACCGTAACCCACAGAACACCTAGTCGAATGATATAATTCCCTGTTTTGGCCTTAGCGTTACCCTTTTGTCCTCCTGTCCCCTGCCCCCCAAGCATTTTGCAAAGGCAGGAGTGCGGGTGTACGGGACTGAATGGCCGTAGGGAATCGACCTGGAACATGGGTGGTTGCAGGAGCATTTGAAGCTTGCCATCGTTGGCCACCTAGGGGTTTTGGCCCCATCGCTGGCTGGACCTAGGCGAAACTTTAGTTAATTTCCTGTTTAGGTATGGGACCCTCTTGCCCCCAGGGCTCCTGTTAAGGAGGGGGCGTGTTGGGGATCCTCCATAGGAAACCGACCTGGAACATGGGTGGTTGCAGGGTCCTTTGGGGTTTAGCCATCGTGGGTCACCTAGGGGGTTTGCCCCCATTGTCGGTTGGACCTAGGTTAAACCTTGTTTAATTTCCTGTTTAAGCCTGCATTCCCTTGCCCCCCAAGCGTTTTGTTAGGGAGATTGACGGGAATACCGACCGTAGGAGACCGACCTGGAACATGGGTGGTTGCAGGGTCCTTTGAGACTTGCCATCATTGGCTGCCTAGGGGGTTAGGCCCCATCGTTGGCTGGACCTAGGCGAAGCCTGCGCCTCGGGGTTAGGCCCGAGGTCTTTTTGTGCCTTGGTGTTTAACCAAGGTCTTTGAAGGTGCCTCGGGGTTAGGCCCGAGGTCTTTTTGTGCTGGGGTGGAACACTTGAGTAGGAACTTTGCAGGAAAGTAATTGCTTTATTTCAAATTCATTTTAACTGCTCGGGTAGAGCTACAAAGAATCCTAATCGATCGCTAACCCCCTTCATCCTTGCTACTAAAAATATTTTCGAAGGTGCTGTATGTTCCACGGGTGGGATAGCTCACGCCCGTCAAAATCTCGTAGCCAATAGGTTCCCGGTCGATGAATCCGGGTGACCGTATACGGACCTTCCCAGTTCGGCCCCAACTTCCCATGATTCGGGATTCTGGTCGACTGGTTTACCGCCTTCAGGACAAGATCACCCACTTGGAAGCTGCGATGCTTGACCTTGCTGTTATAGTACCTCGACACCCTCTGCTTGTACGCTGCCACTCTCAGATAGGCTTGATCTCTTTTCTCTTCTACCAAATCAAGTTCGGTTCTCAGAGCTTCCTCGTTGCCTTGCTCACTGAAATTGGCTACCCGGTAGGAGGGCAATCCGAGCTCTGTGGGGACTACAGCCTCGAAGCCATAGGTGAGTGAGAACGGCGTTTCGCCTGTCGCTGCTCGGGGAGTGGTACGGTAGGCCCACAGGAGGGTCGGCAACTCTTCAGCCCACAGACTTTTGGCACTTTCAAGCCGAGTCTTGATTGATTGCAAGATTGTCCTATTCGTCACCTCGGCTTGGCCGTTGGCCTGAGGGTGCTCGGGAGAGGAGTAATGATTGGATATCCCGTAGCCCGAGCAGAACTGCCGAAACACCGGGGTGTCAAATTGTCTGCCATTGTCGCTCACCAGTACACGGGGGGTGCCAAACCTGCTGAGGATATTCTTCTCTATAAAACCCTCCATCTTCTTCTCGGTGATGGTGGCCAATGGCTCGGCTTCTGCCCACTTGGTAAAGTAGTCCACGGCTATGACAGCAAACTTGACTTGCCCTTTTCCCATTGGCAGGGGGCCTACTATGTCGATACCCCATTGAGCAAACGGCCAGGGGCTAAGGATGGGTGTCTGCATCTCTCCCGGACAATTGATCATGGGGGAGAACCTTTGGCATCTGTCACACCTTTTCACATAGTCCCTGGAATCCCGAGCCATAGTTGGCCAGTAATAGCCTTGCAGCAGCGCTTTCCGTGAGAGTGCCCGAGCTCCAACGTGGTTCCCACAAATTCCTTCATGAATTTCATACAAGATCGCTTGAATTTGCCCGGGATGAACGCAGCGGAGGTATGGGATGGTGAAGCCCCTTTTGTAGAGTATGCCATCAATTAAATGGTACCTGGCTGCACGGTATTTGGCGCGGCGGGCCTCATCTTTTCCGTCCGGTAACACGCCGGTTGCTAAGAATGTAACTATGGGGTCCATCCAACTGGGTCCCAGGTCCACCGGGTCCACCTCCATTCCTTCTGAATTGATCACACTTGGCTCGGGCAGATATTCTATCCTTATCCCGGGCAAGTCTGACTCAGAGGATGAAGCTAGGCGGGCCAACCGGTCGGCCCTGGTGTTCTCCTCCCGCGGTATCTGCGTGATGGCCAGTCCTTTGAGTCTCTTCGAAACCGTTCGGACAAGGGCCAGGTACGCCACCATGTTGTCTTCTCGGGCCTCATACTCCTGACTGACTTGGTTAACCACGAGCTGGGAATCACTGTACCCTTGAACCTGCTGTGCTCCCATAGATGTAGCTAACTGTAACCCTGCCAGTAGGGCTTCGTACTCGGCTTCATTGTTTGAAGCGCGGAATCCGAACCGCAGCGCATACTCGAGCTGGATTCCGTCAGGAGAGGTCAGGATGATTCCTGCTCCGCTGCCTTGGTTGTTGGAAGAACCGTCGACGTAGAGTATCCAGGTCGGGATGTTGATCTGCAGCCCGGGCGGCAAGACTGGTGGGTCGAGCTCTTCGGTCTGATCCTCTGCATAGGTAAACTCGACCAGGAAATCTGCCACTGCCTGCCCCTTGAGGGCTGTCCGGGGTCGGTAGACCACTTCAAATTCTTCCAATTCCAGGGCCCACTTGACGAGTCTTCCCGATGTTTCGGGTCTGCTCAGGATCCGGCGCAACGGCTGGTCTGTGAGCACTGCAATTGTGTGGGCCTGGAAGTATGGGCGGAGCCTTCGAGCAGATGTCACGAGCGCAAAAGCGAGCTTCTCAATCCGGGAATATCTGCTTTCGGCACCCTGGAGTGCTCGGCTTGTGTAGTACACGGGGAACTGTATCCCGTGCTCTTCCCGAACTAAAGCTGAACTGACCGCTGAAGGCGACACCGCCAAGTATAGGAGCAATTCTTCCCCCGGTGCTGGCGTTGAGAGCAGAGGGGGAGAGGCCAAGTACTTTTTGAGTTCCTGGAATGCCCCCTCGCACTCCTCCGACCATTGAAACGCCTTTCGGAGGATTTTGAAGAATGGCAGGCAACGATCAGTGGCTCGGGAGACGAATCTGTTCAGTGCGGCTACCCGTCCGGCCAAACTTTGGACTTCTTTGGTTGATCGGGGGGACTTCATGTTGATGATGGCCTGTATTTTCTCGGGGTTAGCCTCGATTCCCCGCCTGCTGACAAGGTGGCCAAGGAATTTTCCGGACGAGACACCGAATGTGCATTTGGCCGGGTTCAACCTCATTCCGAACTTTCTCAAAATGCTGAAGGCTCCGGCCAGATGGTCCAAGTGGTCGGTCTCATCGCGACTCTTGACCAGCAGATCGTCAACGTATACTTCCATAGTTTTACCAATTAGGTCTTTGAACATGTGGTTGACTAACCGCTGGTAGGTTGCCCCGGCGTTCTTGAGGCCGAAGGGCATCACCTTGTAACAATACGTGCCTTGATCTGTGATGAAGGCAGTTTTTTCTTCGTCTCCGGGGTGCATGCTTATCTGGTTGTACCCGGAGTAGGCGTCCATGAAAGAGAGGAGCGAATGGCCGGCGGTGGAGTCCACAAGGAGGTCTATCCTAGGCAGTGGATAGCAATCCTTGGGACAAGCTTTGTTCAAGTCCGTAAAGTCCACGCACATTCTCCATTTTCCGTTACTCTTTTTGACCAATACGACGTTGGCCAACCAGTCGGGATAAAGGACTTCTCGGATTGAGCCCGCCTTGAGGAGCTTCTCTACTTCCTCAGAGACCGCAATTTGCCTTTCGGGGGCCATGCCTCGTTTTTTCTGCTTCACCGGCCGAGAGTCCGGGTTGACATTGAGGCGGTGAGACATAACCCGTGAGTCGATCCCAGGCATATCTTCGTGGCACCACGCGAAGACGTCCTGGCTTTGGCGCAGGAACTGGATGAGTCTTTCCCGGAGGCTAGGCTCAAGGAGGGTACCGACGCTGACAGTCCGGTCTGGGAGTTGAGGGTCCAGGACCACTCTTTCCAACTCCTCTACCGGGCCGACTTTGTCGCTTGGGTCCCTCGGATCCATCTCCTGGACGCTGAAGGATTCTGTGGCGGCGCCCTTTCGCAGGGAGCTGACGTAACAACTCCGTGCGGTCATCTGATCTCCGCGTAGGCTCCCGGGCCCCTGGGGGGTCGGGAACTTAACTGTCAGACTGTACGTCGAGACGACCGCCTTGGCTTTGTTGAGGGTTGGCCTACCGAGGATGGCATTGTAGGCGGATGGTGTTTCCACGATAACAAAGTTCGCCAGCACAGAGGCTTGCTGAGGGTAAGTTCCCATGAGGACTGGAAGGTCGATGGTGCCGAGCGGCAATGTGCTGGACCCATTGAAGCCTACCAGTGGGGTCGTCACCGGTCGTAATCGATCCCGGGATATCCCTAGCTGCTCGAACGCTGAGATGAACATAATGTCCGATGAACTGCCCGTATCCACTAGTACCCTCTTGACCACATAATTGGCGATGGAGAGCGTTACAACCAGCGGGTCATCGTGGGGGCAGTGGAGATCCTGCACATCGTTGGAAGAAAAGGTCAACACGTCGGACGGCGGGGAGTCGGTGGATTGGACATGCCAGACATCCGCCCGGGATGCCCGAGCATGTCTCTTCCTTGCCGACTGCGAATCCCCTCCGCCCGAGGTACCGCCGGAAATCACATTGATCTGGCCGAGAGGTGGAGGCTGATCCGGAGTTCGGTTACCTTGTCGGGGTTGCCTGTCTGTTGTGACAAACTCGGCTAGGTGCCCCTGCTCAATCAGCTTCTCTATGGCTATCTTCAACTTAAAGCAGTCGTCCGTGTCGTGGCCATGGTCCCTGTGAAAACGGCAGAATTTGTCCCGGTTTCTTTTGCCGGGGGGTGCCCTAAGCTTTGCTGGCTGCGGGAGTAGCCTCCGAGCCTCGGCCGCGGCCATTACTTCCTGGATAGGTCGGGAGAGTGGCGTGAAGGTGGCTTGGGGCTGATCCCGGCCACCCCGCTGCTGGTCCCGGCCGCCTCGCTGCTGATCCTGTCTGGGCTTCTTGCCCAAACCTTTGTCCGGCCCTTCGTGCTTGCGCTTGGACCTCGGAGACTCATCTTCCCCGGTTCCGGAGCGCTTTGCCCTTAGGAATTCCTCGGTATCAATGTGCTTGCCGACCCTGTCCGAGAGTTCCACCAGGGTTGTCGGTCGGTCACGATAGAACGACGTGGCAACCTTGGTGTGTTGGACCCCTGAACAGAAGGCCATGATTGCTGCTGTCTCATTGAGATTACGGATCTGGAGCCTCTGCTGATTGAAGCGGTCCACGTATTCTCTCAGAGACTCTCCTTTGCGCTGCTTCACAGTGAGCAGCTGGGTGTCCGGCTGTGATCGGTCAAGCATTCCCACGAACTGGCTGACGAAGAGTTTGCTCAGAGATTTGAAGTCGTCAACCGTCCGGGGCCTCAGCGAATGGAACCATTGCGCAGCCGATCCCTTTAAGGTGCTGGGGAAGGCCAGGCACAGCAGTTCGTCGGTTGTAGTAACCAGTGCCATCTGCGCCTTATAGGTGCGGATGTGGTCCACCGGACTTCCCTTGCCATCGTAAGAGCTAAGGTGCGGGGGCTTGAATTTCCGCGGAATGGGGAACTGTGTCACCCGGGAGGTGTAGGGCGACTCCGTTTCCGTGTTTGTGAGGTCGTGACCGGACTTACGGTTCAGCCTCTCAATTTGCTGCTGCAACTCTTCGACCTGGGCTTTAACATCAGTGTGCCCGGTCCTCCTATCTGCATCTGAATAATAAGTGGGGTCGGACGATGATGCCTCGTCCTCATCCTCGAAGCGTGTCGATCTTGGGGATAGCACTCGGCTACGGGTCCGGGATAACCTGTGCCTAAGATCCTCCCGGCTCAGGGTGGGCGGATCGCCGACCGGCTCCCTCACCTTTCGTCCGGACGCTTCTCCCCTTGCGGCTCGGCGTCGTTCGATGAGTAACCGGGCGTCCTCCACTCGTCGTGCTCGGCGAGGAACGTACCGAGGCCCTTCCTTTGGACGCCTCGTAGGCTGGCTACGTTCTCCCTCTCCATGGTGTTCTCGATCTGGTGGGGACACTGGTGCAGATCGGGCTTTTCCGCGGGTCCGAGCGGGCCTTTGGCTATGAACGCTCTTTTCGGGCCGCTTCCCCGACGAAGTGTTTTTCTCGTGGTCCTTGACCACCTTTCCATGCTGGGCCATGAGCGTCTCTATTTGCTGTTGCGCCCGGATCTGACTCTCCAAGAGTTGCTCCAGTGCCGCCGTGACTTGCTCGGTGGACATGGAGGCAGCCCGTGTTTCGATCTGTAGACCCTCCTGGCCTGACTGGTCCGCCTGACCTGACTGATCCGCCTGACCGGTCGAGTCAGCGGTCTTCTTGCCCTTCTTCTTCGGCATGTCGATCAGTCAAAGATTTTTTCGATGAGGAAACTGACGCTTCCCACAGACGGCGCCAAACTGATGATGCCGAAAACTGGTAAGGGCAATTCTAAGAAGAAAATGAAATCACAGAAGGTTTGCGTGTGGTTCGGCCCCGTTAATGAGGTGACCTACGTCCACTGTTGCGTCTATGCGCGTTCACTAGCAGATCACCGGCGGCCTGGTGAGCCAACAAAGTGGGGCGGCACTACCAGTAATACCAGCCGGGTGTATGCGTGTATGTTGGTGATTTATCTAAGGTGTATTCCGCTTAGGGAGTTGATATTCGGATCCCCTTTGAGAGGGTAGGTGGGCTCTTTTATAAGTGTAAGAGTCCACCTTTACATGGTAAGCTTCACTAGATTAGGAAGCCTAATCTAATCACAATAGATTTGCCCAATATTTGATGAGTTTCCTAAGCAGTTAAGGAAACCACTAATTCTCTTGATCGAGCGACAGCTGTGTAACGATTTGAGGGGAAACGTGATTGATGCCGTGATCCTCGGGGCCCCACTACGACCGCCCGAGTACCTCGGGTGGCAACTGCAGCATCCCTCGGGGGCGTGGGCTCCATGCCTCAAATCTGTCTTCCCCGGGTCATTAGCTGAATTACGTGGCGGTTAGGTAGTTACAAGATATTTCTGGACATATCACAACTTTCATACAACCTCCCCAAAAGATGTATCTATCTCTCTCCTGTGATGTCACTGGACCCCACAGTGACACAGGAAAGAGATAGACACATCTTTTGGGGAGGTTGTATAAAAGTTGTATGAAGGTTGTGTCTCAAGTATTACCCTTAAAGGAATTGCCACTTCCATTTTACATTGACATTTTATGATTAAAAGCTTCATGAAGAGAAGTAGGGGCTTGAGAACAACTCCTTTTGTCACTCGCTCGGGTCGATTGAAATGGCATATATTGTAGAGAGTCGTCCAAAGTCCAAATCCAGAGTTCGATAACAAGGGGATTAAATAGGGTATTGTCTGGGAATTTGGTTCTCCGTCCAAAAATAAATATACGACATAATATTGCATGCTTTGAAAGTATAAAAATATACCAAGCAGGCTTGAATCCCATTCCCTTGGGGAATTCATCTGTCTTCTGTTGTTCGTCAGTCGTGAATTTAGTCTATTTGACTTTCTCATTTTGAAATTGGTCATTTTGAATCATTTACCACCCCTGAGATTTGACTAGAGAACAGTTACCCCCCTCATATTTGAAAAATAACTCTCCTCCCTCCTTCCTGTGGTAAAATTACAATCTAGTACTCAAAATTAATCAAAAAAAAATAATTGAAAGTGTTTACAAAATATCTAAAGAGCCCATCTGCTAGGCATTTGCAAATTTTACAATTTTCACTATTCTAAAAAAAATTATTTCTGAAATCGTTTGAACAATTATCATAATCCTCTGAGGTTTGGCCTTAATACACATACCTCCCCTCACATTTCAGGAATCTCGCTTTCCTCCCTTATTTCTGAATTTTAGTGTTAGATTCCCTTAAATTTTCTGCTGATTTATTAAAGAGAGGGGGGGGGGGGGGGGGAATTGATACTAAAATTTAAAAATAAGGGAGGTAAGTGAGAATCCTGAAATGTGGGAGGAGGTATGTGTATTAAATCCAAACTTCAGGGGAGACAGGTGATATTTACCCTTCTTTTAATTTTTTTGAAATTTTCACAATTTTTCACGAATGTGAAATCTATATTCAACATTTTGACGATCCTTTGAAAGACATCAATATTTTTTCCAAAATTTTGATTTTTTTTCTTCTTATGTCTTCTCGTATAAATAGTTTTAAAATTTATGTAATTTTCATTTCGAAGAGGAAGATATGGATTTACATGTCAGCCCCAAGGTCGTTTCTATCTTTTAAAAATTATAAATTTAGTAAAAAGTCTCTCATTTTAGACTTATTAAGTTTAAAGTACAATTAGGTCTTTTTTTCTTTTTTTTTTCTTTTTTTTTTTTGGTTAAAACTCTATGACTACTGCAAATTAATCAGATCAAATCTCTATGTTTTAAATATTATGTGAAATTTCGCATAACTAGTTCAATTTTTTTTTTTTATAAAGTTATCTGAAATTTCACATAACTTTATAACATATAGACCTTTCACTAAAATAAAAAAAAAAACGTGTTGGACTTAATATTACTAGAAAAGTTTATTTTAAAGGAGTTTTGTCACGCCCCGGAGCAGCAAAAATAGAGAAAAATAAATTTCTTTTCTGGGTCCATAAGGAATGACAAGTGAAAGTCACTTAATATCCACACCACACAGTACTAGTCCAAAAGATAAACATGAACAGTAACAAAACCAACTGAAATATAAAAGCAGTATCATTATTACAAACATCAGAGTGGTCCTCGGGATCACAATAGGTCTGGAGACAACAGTTGTCCAAGTACCCGTTAAAAAAAAAAAAACAGAGTTTGACAGAATATAAACTAGATATAACTATCTTCAGATCTTCAGCTGGCGTAAGGATAGTCGTCGGCATAATACTCCTCTCTCGTATAACCAGCATCAGTGGGGCCATCCTCGGCATAATCCAACTCCGGGCACCGTAAGTTCCAATAGCCGCATTGTTAGGGATGAGGCAGTCTGGACGGGGAATGTCCAAGCAAATAAAAGCCGTCAGCTTACTGAAAGCTGAGTGAGAACTAACTAACACAGTCTCGAAGAAATAACGTAATTACCAATCATGCACGATAATAAGCAGTGATAAATAATATCTTTTCCTCTTTTATTCAAACACGTCATTAGTCGATTCTTGTCATTCTCTAAGGCTGACTGTACCAATCCCAACTAACTATACCGAACTAATGATATCATCACGACATACTAGTGCTCATGTTCACCGCTTTTAAGAACTCTTACTGTTCACCGATTTTAAGAACTCTTGCGAGCACTACACATCGCTCTCAGATAACGACTAGTTTATAGGCGCACCAATACTCATGTTCACCGCTTTTAAGAACTCTTACTGTTCACCGCTTTTAAGAACGCTTGCGAGTATCGTCTGTTCACAATCAATATGTATCCGTACTTCTTGCTAGCACAACACATAACGCTCACATCCCACACAGATATGTTCACGACCAACTCATGATACTAACATACTTGTACTGACGGTCACCAATACCCTACTGATTTAAACACCATGATTAACCAATGTCACCTACCATCATAACTCAAACCTTATCTCGTTATCGCGTCTTATGTTATTAACATTCTGATCCTGACTACGTTACTCACCGTGTTATCTTAATCTCATTATCGCATCCCATTACCTCCGTAATCCATAATATTGCATTATAGGAACATGGAACATCAATTAAACAGCTAAGCATTTTTTTGTTCTGTTAAGGTTCGATCGATTGAAGTCCTCTCAATCGCTTGAAGAAAGTGATGTTCGATCGATTGAAGTGTTCTTGATCGATTGAAGTCAAGGTGGTCTCGATCGATTAAAGTCATTTCGAACGATTGATACTCAGGGTTGTTCGATTGATTGAACTCAGTTCCTCTCTCTGCTCCTGTCACACCCGTCCCAGGAATTCATAATTTTATCATGCATATTTGTAATTTGGGAGTTTATCAATGTTAGTTGATAATGGTGATGAGGTTGACTGTGAATCAACGGTAAGGTGTCAGTGAGGACACGGGAACATGGCAGTTCATATTGCATGGGCATGAGTAAATGGTATTTATATGATTTAAATGTTATTCGACTTTATCTGGTATTCCTGTGAATAGTAATTATGCATGTGTAGTATAATTCTGGTATTTGGATACTTTAGTATATCATGTTGAGAACTGTGGTGAGAACATGAGTGATGCGTTAATTAAAAAGTAGGTTGTGTAGAGATTCCACAGAATACAGTTTTCAGACGTTATTTTTGGACCCAAACGAAACCTAGTCGAAAACTTCTGAAATTTATCATTTTCACTCGTAAAGGCATAAAATGAACGTGTGCAAAGTTTAGAGAGCTAATTAGAAGTTTGAGAAACTCGTGGGGAGGTAAACGCAAATTCTGAAGAGTTTGCCTATATATAGTAGTGGATGAGATTCATTCTCATCCACAACTCACAAAATATCTAGAGAGAGGAGAGAGAAGGGAGATTTGGTTGCCACGAGCTTGCCGGCGACATACGACGACCTTTCGTGCGTCAGTTTTTCTCCATATTTCGTATTTGAACTCGTGGAGGTAAGATCTACGTTTTGATACTACTTAGGCTGTGTTTGGCCAATTTTTGTAAAAATCTTAATTCTAGGAATTTGGGAAAAACAGGTATAAACTTGTAGGAATCGTCTTAAATTCGAAATTCGACGATTAATTGACCTCCTAGTCGGTCCTTCAAAGTTTGGAGGAAATCGCACGAGGTATGAAGTTCTAACTTGTGAAATATAGAGAAGTACATGTTTTATATTTCGACGACGAAATTGAGATCTGGGCAAAATTCATGTGTTAATTGTAGGCCCGTTAATTATGCACGCGCTAAATTGTGAAAAGCATGTCTAAATTTACGCGAGCACGTTGAGTGTCGATGTGGGTCAAAGGGGAGTCTTATACAAATTCATGCCGGAGTAAGCTTCTCGTTGTTTGAGAATTTTAGTAGTGACGGCTACTGTGCATGGTTTTAGGCTTAGACTTGCCATGGCACTTGTGGGGATGTAATGGTTGTAGGCTTGGACTTGCCATTAACATCGCGGTTTAAGGCTTGGACTTGCTATTGGGTTTGTGCCCTCAAACCATTACTTTATATAGGAGACATTGACATTTTAATATATGGACATCAGCTTTACATTTTGTTATGTATGTTTCTTTCATGAGATGATTGTTATCCTTAAGTATCATAGTAAGTAATGCGTGTATGTATGAGATACATACAAGTGAGATACGAATTGCTACTCTTTTTTTCTTAGAACATGTCACAGTGGATGATGGGACTAGGATATCTCATCAGGTTTACACTGTAGCTTGATTAACTACCATTGGATGGAGTGATCAATCTCAATCACTAGAGTGTAACTCTTAGTTAATATGCTAGTGCTTATAGTGCATTGACGGACCTGAGCTTTCCTATTGACACTCAAGGCTGTCAATCAGTCGATAGGAACTCATAACTTGTGTAAGGTACGTGTTCTCAATCTTGAGACGATTATGAACACAGACTGTGGATATGACTGCTTTGACTTACCAATCAATGAGGTCTATAGAAGATCAACACCTGGGTATCTTGGGTATGTCATATTCATAGGGTTGTGAACATATATTGTCAAGACAGAATCTACCCTCTGTTTCAGAGTAAGCATTCCCTTGAGAATGTCACCAAGTCGATTACTGAGTACTGCAGTCTTGTTGATAAGAGTTATCAACATGTTTGGTAATCATGAGAGGTGAATGAGACTCAAGGAATACAAGAAGTAATCGATATTCAGGTTGATAGTAACAGTTATCCGACTACCTGAATATGATTACGAATGCTGAAGGTAGAGGGACATTTGTATAACACACAAGTCTAGTTATAGCTTCGGATATGTTCTTTTGCGTTGGAGTTCAGTTATCGTTTTATAGTGGAGTAAACGTTAACAGACCAGTTAGTTAGTTTGCTGATCAAAGAGTTTGGTCACGGTAATTAACAAACTGGTCTGAGCCAACAATAAAGAGCCTAGGAGGTCCCACTCTTAGCTCCGCCAGGATACTTGGAAAGACACATGAGGAAGTTGTCAAGACAAGTTCGATCGATTGAAGTATGTTCGATCGATTGAAGTTTTGGCAGTCTCGATCGATCGAGAATGGTTCGATCGATCGAACGTTCGATCGATCAAAGATCTTCGATCGCTCGAAGTCTAGGTCAGTTCTGGAAATCTATAAATAGGGCAGCTGCGTTCTGGAAAAGAAGTTCGTCGTTTTAGAACGTCAGAAGCTGCAGAAACTGTTTTAGAGCCCCAAACCTTCTTTTTCCTCTCTATTAGAGATCCCACCATCTCTAGTCTCTCCGGCAAGCATCCGTAGGAGACATAAGGGTGAAGACAACCTAGTGGAGGCTGCTGCATCACCAAGGAAGAAGAAGAAAATCAGAATTGGGTTCAAGACACTAAGGTATAACTCTTGTCCCTTCTTGTGCGCATCTATGGAATTAACGAGTAGTAGATCCTGGGCTACCATTAAGTTTTTATAACTTGACTTTTCCGCTGCGCGTTTAAACTTTTAACTCAAACCATTTTTTCCATCAATTGGTATCAGAGCCACGCTCGTTTGGATCTATAGATGCATTTTTTGGAACACTATATTGATTTGCATGTTGATTTTAGAACTGTTTTCGAAACGACATTGTCACAGATCTGTTTTTGCAGTGTTATCGCAACAGAATACAAATCTGTGATTGCATGGGATGCAAGGCGGGTTCGATTGATTGAACATGTTTCGATCGATCGAACATCCTCTGTACTCGAGCGATCGAACATACTTCGATCAATCGAAACCTTCTGGTGTTCGATTGATCGAATGAAGTTAGATCGATCGAGACAGATTCTTTGTCAGACTCTCTGTTTCACAATTGTAAGGTGTTTTGAAATTAAAAGCTTTATTTTTAAAAGTATTCTGCAAATTTTTTAAATCATTCTATGAAACATAAAGTTCAAGCGATTGAACAGAGTTCAATCGATCGAAGGTTCGAGCGATCGAATGGTCTTCGATCGATCGAACTGTGACAGAGAAGTAAGATGTTGTTTTAAGTTCTAAATCAGTATGTAAAGAGTTTATATACTGTGTGAATCAATTAAGTATTCCAATAGTTACATATATTTGTTATGTATGTGTAGATGCGTGTACGACTAACCCTTTTTGCAGCTAGTTTAGTCACTATCTCCCATGGCACCAAGAATTTTAAATTTTGTATTTAAATTGTTTGAGATTGGTGCATGTTGTAATTTAAGTTTTGTTTGGTTTTAAGGCATATGTAAAGGGCGCTGCGACTTCAATCCTACGAAAAGGAAAGTCGCACCGGTTTCCCTAGCCTTTTATTTTGTTGTTGCTATTTCTATTTCTAGATAAATTGTAATCTTCGAAAGAAGCATAAGACAAATGTAATAGAATTAGAAATTCCATGAAGATGGAGCAAGGAGCCATTGTCCATGAAGATGGAGCTGGAAGTGATCAAACCAAAAAGGAGGTTCTATGGAGATAGAGCCATGGGAGATAGAGGCATCGTTTGGATGTCTTTATTTTCAATTTTAGTTTTTTGTTTTATGTGCTTGGTTGTGATTGGCATTTTATTATATTGTTACTACTTGCATGCACGTAAAACAAGTTTTCTAAAATAAGATTCAAAAACTGTTTTAACGCATTAGTAAACATTGGATGTTTATGGGTAATGTATAAAAACAAATTTTTCTAAAAAGCAAAATCCTTAATTTACCAAATCTAGTGGGAGAGGGTCTTATTTATTGACACCCACGATCTTCCATTAACGGTTCACTGTAAGATGAGTAGTGCATTCTGTGTCACCTCGTCAGGGGTGATCATTCCATACGGAGGGTGCATTACTTATTGGTTACTAGATGTGAACTTCTTTTGATAGGATCAATCAGACGTGTTAGAGGGTGACCACCACACAGAGGCGCTACTTGAGACGGTTGTGATTGGATCTTAGTTAATGGTACACACTAGCTAAGCTATGGATAAGGGATCCCACACGGGGCATTGTTCAGAAACTTAGAGATCAAAAGGGATCGGGAGTCATAACTTGTTTTTGCAAGAGTTGCATAGCGGGCAAGTCTTGATTAATCAAAAAATAGAAAATTGACCACCACACGGAGGCTTTATTCTTTTGTTTTGATATTCCGGCGACTTTGTTTTAAAATAAGAGTTTTAAGGATTCTTTTATTTCAAACTGTCAAATTCTGATATCCATATTTATTTTGTTTGTTTGATTTTCAGTAATCATAATGTCTGGATCTACATTTAGTCCACTTGCCACCATACTCACTCAAAATAAGTTAACTGGAAACAACTACACTGAATGGAAACGTAACCTTGACATCGTGTTAACTGCGGAGGATCACATATATGTCCTCACCACCCCATGCCCCGAAGAACCTGCGGCAAATGCTTCGGCAGCTGCCAGACGCGAGTTCGACAAATGGAAGAAGTCGAATGGAATGGCTCGTTGCTATATTCTGGCCTCAATGGCTGGTGTGTTGCAACACCAATTCCAATCGAATGATTCTGCTAGTGACATTATCACATCCCTGAAAAAGATGTTTGGGGAGCATGGCAGGCCTGCCAGACAGGTAGCCATGCAAAAGATAATGAGTGCAAAGATGTCGGAAGGGACTCCAGTCAAGGAACATGTTTTAAAAATGATTGGTTATTTAAACGAGCTGGAGACCCTAGGTGCCAACATCGATGCACAAACCCAAGTTGATATGATCCTCAATTCGTTGTCACCTTCATTCGCTCAATTTAAACTTAACTATAATATGAATCAAATGAATTTTTCAATGAGCGAATTGATGAGTTCTCTTTTGGCAGCGGAAGGGGTGATCAAACCGGGGGTCAACGTTTTGAACGTTGAGAAAAGCGTTTTCTCTTCCCGATCTACACCGAAAGGAAAGAAAGGGAAGAAGAAGGCTGGTACTAGTGGTCCAAGTGTTGGACCGGTCCCTAAGATTGCAAAATCTAAGGGAAAAGGTAAGGGCAAAGGGAAGGTGGGTGGCCAAGGCAAAGGAAAGTGTTTCCAATGCGGAGAGAAGGGCCACTGGAAGAGGAACTGTCCAGAATTATTAGCTACAAGAGTTCAAGGTATGATTGAATCACATGTGATTGAAGTAAGTTTTATTACGGATACTTCAAACACTTGGTGCATTGATTCTGGTGCGACTAACCATATCTGTAATTCGTTGCAGGGGTTCAGATCAACCAGGAAATGCAGTGATGGGGAAATCGTACTTACTCTAGGTTCTAGCGCAACCGTTTCTGCGGTTGCTATAGGAGTCGTAGTTTTAGAATTTCTAGACAATAAAGTTTTGATTTTATCAGATGTACTTTACGTCCCTTCAATGAGACGTAATTTAATTTCAGTTTCTAATTTATCGAATAATGGTTATTCTTTTCATTTTGGAACTGAAGTTGTGATTAAAAGAAATAGTTCTTTTATATGTTCTGGTGTTAAATCAAATGGTTTGTATGTGATTACTCCCAATATTTCTAAAGATTCTTGCTTGGAACTTAATAACTCAATGGTAACTATACCATCTAAAAGAAAAGTGAAGGAAAAAGTGGTTTAAAGTTAGAGTTTAAACGCGCAGCGGAAATAGGTTAAGTTATAAAACTTTTGGTATTCCAGGATCTACTACTTGTCAATTCCATAGATGCGTACAAGGGGTGCAAGAATTATACCTTAGTGTCTTGAACCCAATTCTGAAACTTCAACTTCCAACAGCCTCCACTAGATGATCTTCACCCTTATGACTCCTGCGGATGCCTGCCGGAAAGACTAGGGTTGGTGGGAACCCTAATAAAAGAGGATAGGAAGGTTTTGGGAAGACTATGATAGTTTCTGCAGCTTCTGCGTATAAAAACGACGATCACTTACTTCCAGAACTCGAAGTGACTTCGATCGATCGAAGTGACTTCGATCGATCGAACCTTCGATCGATCGAACTATTCTCGATCGATCGAACCTGCTGACTTCAATCGATCGAACATACTTCGATCGATCGAACCTGTCTTAACAGCTTCCTCAAGTGTCTTTCCAAGCATCCTAGCGGAGCTAAGAGTGGGACCTCCTAGGCTCTTTTTTGTTGGCTCAGACCAGTTTGTTAATTACAATGACCAAACTCTTTGATCAGCAAACTAACTAACTGGTCAGTTAACGTTTATTCCACTATAAAACGATAACTGAACTCCAACGCAAAAGAACATATCCGAAGCGATAACTAGACTTGTATGGTGTACTAATGTCCCTCTACCGTCAGCATTCGTAATCATATTCAGGTAGTCGGATAACTGTTACTGTCATCCTGAATCATGATTACTTCTTGTATTCCTTGAGTCCCATTTACCACTCATGATTACCAAACATGTTGATAACTCTTATCAACAAGACTGCAGTACTTAGTAATCAACTTGGTGACATTCTCAAGGGAATGCTTACTCTGAATCAGAGGGTAGATTCTATCTTGACAATATATGTTCACAACCCTATGGACATGACATACCCAAGATACCCAGGTGTTGATCTTCTATAGACCTCACTGATTGGTAAGTCAAAGCAGCCATATCCATAGTCTGTGTTCATAATCATCTCAAGATTGAGAACACGTACCTTATACAAGTTATGAGTTCCTATTGACTGTTGACAGCCTTAAGCGTCAATAGGAAAGCTCAGGTCCGTCAATGCACTATAAGCACTAGCATATCAACTAAGAGCTACACTCTAGTGATTGAGATTAATCACTCCATCCAATGGTAGTTAATTATGCTACAGTGTAGACCTGATGAGGTATCCAGTCTCATCATCCACTGTGACATATTCTAAGTATCAAAAAATAGTAATTCGTATCTCACTTGTGTGTATCTCATACACACACGAATTGCTTACTATGATACTTAAGGATAAAACAATCATCTCATGAAAGAAACATACATAATGAAATGTAAAGCTGATATCCATATATTATAATGCTAATGTCTCATACATAAAGTAATGGTTTGAGGGCACAAACCCAACAAAAAGAACCTTCCACTAATCCAACAAGGCTTTGGCACATGAGGCTTGGCCATATCAATCTAAATAGGATTGGCAGACTAGTCAAAGAAGGGATCTTAGGCGATTTGGTTCTCGAACCAATGGAAGTCTGTGAGTCTTGTTTAGAGGGTAAGATGACCAAAAGGCCCTTTCCCGCAAAGGGCAATAGGACCAATGCATTGTTGGAATTAGTTCATATTGATGTGTGTGGACCAATAAATATTAGAGCAAGGGGTGGTTATAAGTATTTCATAACATTTACCGATGACCACTCTAGGTATGGATATGTGTACCTAATGCAGCACAAGTCTGAAGCCTTTGAAAAGTTCAAAGAGTTTAGGGCTGAAGTGGAAAAGCAATTGGGCTCACATATCAAAGCCATTCGATCTGATCGAGGTGACGAGTACCTCTCTAATGAGTTTATTGATCACCTCGAACAGAATGGGATTCTGTCACAGTTGACTGCACCTGACACGCCTCAGCAGAATGGTGTAGCTGAGAGAAGGAACCAGACTCTTTTAGACATGACTAGGTCAATGATGAGTTATTCAGAGTTGCCATTATTCCTTTGGAGTTATGCTTTAGAAATCGCTGCATACATACTAAATCTAGTGCCAAGCAAATCTGTTCCCAAGACACCACGGGAGATGTGGATTGGGCGCAAGCCTTCTTTGCAACATCTCCGGATATGGGGGTGTCCGGCACATGTGCTGAAAGGAAAGATGAGCAAGTTGGATTCTAGATCAGAAGTATGTTATTTTGTAGGGTATCCAAAGGGTACTTATGGATGGTATTTTTATGATCCAAGAGAACAGAAAGTGTTTGTTAGTACAAATGCTGTTTTCTTAGAGGATGATTATATCATGAACCATAAACCTAAGGGAAGGATAGATCTGAGAGAAATGGAAGGAGAGCCCTCAGTCCAACCCGCAGTTGATAACGATGTAAATCAAGAAAATACCACTTCTTCACCCATTTCTGCACCGGTACCTCGTCGTAGTGGGAGGATTATCAGCCAGCCTGATAGATACATGTTCTTAGGAGAAGTTTTTGAAGCTGTCTCCATAGAATCTGAATCAGATCCTGCCACATACGAAGAGGCAATGGTTGATGTTGATTCAGAACATTGGGTTAAAGCTATGAAGGCTGAATTTGAATCTATCGATTCTAATCAGGTCTGGGATCTTGTAGAACTTCCAGCTAATATTAAACCCATTGGTTGTAAGTGGGTCTACAAGAGGAAAAGAGGATCTGATGGAAAGGTTGAGACCTTTAAGGCTAGGCTTGTAGCGAAAGGTTATACTCAGAGGGAGGGCATTGACTATGAGGAAACCTTCTCCCCGGTAGCCATGCTCAAGTCCATCAGAATACTCTTATCCATTGCTGCATACCTAGATTATGAGATCTGGCAGATGGACGTCAAGACTGCATTCTTAAATGGCAATCTTGAGGAGGACATCTATATGTAACAACCAGAAGGGTTCATAGCTGGTCGAAAAGGTAACTTGGTATGCAAGCTACAAAAGTCCATTTATGGGCTTAAGCAGGCATCCAGGAGTTGGACCATCCGATTTGACCAAGCGGTCAAGTCGTTTGGTTTCATACAGAATCTGGATGAACCTTGTGTATACAAGAAGTGTGAAGGGAAAGTGGTGGCCTTTCTTGTGCTTAACGTTGACGATATTCTACTCATTGGAAATGATGTAGCGGCATTGTCAACGGTCAAGGTTTGGCTAGCTAGTACTTTCGATATGAAGGATCTAGGAGAGGCGAGCTATATTCTTGGGATAAAGCTCTTTCGGGATCGCAAGCGAAAGATAATGGGATTGTCTCAAGCTGGTTATATCGATAAGGTGCTAACTAGGTTTTCAATGGATAATTCGAAGAAAGGTTTGTTACCTTTCAGGCATGGTTTAGCGTTCTCTAAGGACCAGTGTCCCAAGACACAGGAGGAAAGGAATCGCATGGCAGGAATTTCATATGCTGCGGCAGTTGGAAGTCTCATGTATGCGATGTTATGCACTAGACCAGATATCTGTTTTGCCGTTGGCATGGTTAGCAGATAGCAATCGAATCCAGGTCCAGAGCACTGGACAGCCGTTAAGCACATTCTTAAGTACTTGAGAAGGACTAAAGATTACATGCTTATGTACGGTGGTAATGAGTTAATTCTAGTAGGATATACTGACTCGGACTTTATGTCAGATAAAGATTCGAGGAAGTCAACATCCGGACATCTCTTTACCTTGGGAGGTGGTGCTGTTAGTTGGAGGAGAATTAAGCAGAAATGCATTGCAGACTCAACTACAGAAGCTGAGTATGTGGCTGCTTGTGAAGCCGCAAAGGAAGCTGTTTGGCTCAAAAAGTTCCTAATGAGCTCGAGGTGGTACCAGCGTCATTGTCACCTATTACGCTTTATTGTGATAATAGTGGGGCAGTGGCTTAGTCCAAGGAGCCAAAGAACCACGGAAAAGGGAAGCACGTAGAGCGGAA
Source organism: Hydrangea macrophylla (assembly GCA_033977485.1). NCBI lineage: Eukaryota > Viridiplantae > Streptophyta > Magnoliopsida > Cornales > Hydrangeaceae > Hydrangea > Hydrangea macrophylla. The sequence goes on from CM066994.1 coordinate 69,187,040, forward strand.
ATATCATCTTATCCGAGATATTGTTCAACGTGAAAATGTGATTGTCACCAAGATTGCCACCGTTGACAATCTTGCTGATCCGTTTACAAAGGCTTTGCCACAGAAGGTCTTTGATCGTCATCTAGATAGTCTAGGTCTCAGATGTAATCCTGTATGGTACTGAGTGCAAGTGGGAGTTTGTTGGGTTTGTGCCCTCAAACCATTACTTTATATAGGAGACATTGACATTTTAATATATGGATATCAGCTTTACATTTTGTTATGTATGTTTCTTTCATGAGATGATTGTTATCCTTAAGTATCATAGTAAGTAATGCGTGTATGTATGAGATACATACAAGTGAGATACGAATTGCTATTCTTTTTTTCTTAGAACATGTCACAGTGGATGATGAGACTAGGATATCTCATCAGGTTTACACTGTAGCTTGATTAACTACCATTAGATGGAGTGATCAATCTCAATCACTAGAGTGTAACTCTTAGTTAATATGCTAGTGCTTATAGTGCATTGACGGACCTGAGCTTTCCTATTGACACTCAAGGCTGTCAATCAGTCGATAGGAACTCATAACTTGTGTAAGGTACGTGTTCTCAATCTTGAGACAATTATGAACACAGACTGTGGATATGACTGCTTTGACTTACCAATCAGTGAGGTCTATAGAAGATCAACACCTGGATATCTTGGGTATGTCATATTCATAGGGTTGTGAACATATATTGTCAAGACAGAATCTACCCTCTGTTTCAGAGTAAGCATTCCCTTGAGAATGTCACCAAGTCGATTACTGAGTACTGCAATCTTGTTGATAAGATTTATCAACATGTTTGGTAATCATGAGAGGTGAATGGGACTCAAGGAATACAAGAAGTAATCGATATTCAGGTTGACAGTAACAGTTATCCGACTACCTGAATATGATTACGAATGCTGAAGGTAGAGGGACATTTGTACAACACACAAGTCTAGTTATAGCTTCGGATATGTTCTTTTGCGTTGGAGTTCAGTTATCGTTTTATAGTGGAGTAAACGTTAACTGACCAGTTAGTTAGTTTGCTGATCAAAGAGTTTTGTCACGGTAATTAACAAACTGGTCTGAGCCAACAATAAAGAGCCTAGGAGGTCCCACTCTTAGCTCCGCCAGGATACTTGGAAAGACACATGAAGAAGTTGTCAAGACAAGTTCGATCGATTGAAGTATGCTCGATCGATTGAAGTTTTGGCAGTCTCGATCGATCGATCGATCGATCGAGAATGGTTCGATCGATCGAACGTTCGATCGATCAAAGATCTTTGATCGTTCAAAGTCTAGGTCGGTTCTGGGAATCTATAAATAGGGCAGCTGCGTTCTGGAAAAAAAGTTCATCGTTTTAGAACGTCAGAAGCTGCAAAAACTGTTTTAGAGCCCCAAACCTTCTTTTTCCTCTCTATTAGAGATCCCACCATCTCTAGTCTCTCCGGCAAGCATCCGTAGGAGACATAAGGGTGAAGACAACCTAGTGGAGGCTGCTGCATCACCAAGGAAGAAGAAGAAAATCAGAATTGGGTTCAAGACACTAAGGTATAACTCTTGTCCCCTCTTGTGCGCATCTATGGAATTAACGAGTAGTAGATCCTGGGCTACCATTAAGTTTTTATAACTTGACTTTTCCGCTGCGCGTTTAAACTTTTAACTTAAACCATTTTTTCCATCACTTGCCGCTACCGGATGAAGGCGTATTTTTCTCCCTAGAGACTATTGATATGATTTATGAGATTAAAGCATGTTTTGTCATATATTGCATATGTTAGACTTGTACGCTCAGCATATAGCTGAGCAGTGGAGATGTACTCCATTGCAGGTAAGAAGAAAGACAAGAAGAAGCATGATGAATGAGGCCGTTAAAGAACGCTGGCAGAATCATTTGTTTATATTTTTGTTTCTATTTCCTAAACTAATATCAAGGAATTAGGTTATGTAATACGTTGTAATAGATATTTGGATTAGTTCCGTAGTATGGTAATCCTGTGTTTGAACGTCTGTGGTTATGTTTTAAATGTTGTAATTCAATTATGGTTGTGATTGTTGTTAGTATGGAGAAGCATGAGTTGTGAATTTTTACAACAGGGCTGCCCAGCAGGGGAGCAATCGACTGGACCCTATGTCAGTCGACTGGATCTCGTGTGATTGAGACACTGAAAGTGAATAGTAAGAGAAGCAGTCGACTGGACCCTTTATCAGTCGACTGAACACTGTTGATTTTTGGCTACTGCTTCTTACAATGGTAAAACTAGTCGACTGGATCCCCAGGTCAGTCGACTGGACCCCTTTTTGAAATGTTAAATTTTAGTTCTGCATAACACAGTCGACTGGGTTCCCTGATCAGTCGACTGGACCTCTGTTGAGAATTTTTGGGTTTTGGTTTCTGCTAGGAACAGTCGACTGGACCCTAGGCACAGTCGACTGAACCTCTGTTTTCAAAACTGTTTTCTGTTGAAAGGATTCGATTGGCCAAAACTTTTTAAAACTCTGATTTTTAATGGATCCCACTTATATTTTCCGCTGCTATTTGACTTTAATGGAACTGGATAAGCCTTAATGGCGTGCCACGTGTCCTATTTCCGCGCGTAGCAGGATGGGTCGTGACATTTAGTGGTATCAGAGCTATAGGTAACAAAACTTTGGGGAACGTTCGACGACTAGAGGAGTGTTGAGTGAATTGTCACATGTTCTAAATTGCATCCATACATATTAGAGATGTTTGATGCATATGTATGTTGTTTTACATACATGCTATTGTTATTGTTGTACATGCATAGTATTTATGCATTGAGAACTACAGGATTGTAATCATGAGTGACGAAGAGCGAACTCTATCGCCACACACTCGACGTATGAATGAAATGGCAGAAATGATGGGGAACATGGGGAAAATGATACGGAATATAGCAGAGCGACTGCCTCCCACGCCCCAAATCGAAGTGGAACCAATAACTATAGTGCATGCACCCGAAACTAGAGGCATAAGATTCGTATCTGAACAATTCGCTCGAAAGAAACCAATGGAATTTCATGGGACACCCGATCCAACGCTCGCAGAACATTGGATTATGGACATGGAGAGGATTTTCCGATCTATTCCGATGAACGACAGGGAGAAGATGGAAAATACAAGTGATGTGCTAAAGGGTGAAGCCCAGAACTGGTGGGTAAATGTTCTAGATCAAGAGGCACCGATTACTTGGGAAGGGTTCAAGGCGGAATTCAATCGCCGGTTCTTTCCGCGAGCCGCCTACAATGCAAAGAAGAGAGAATTTGATAACTTAAAGCAGGGAGATATGACTGTAACCGAATATGCTTTCAAGTACAACGCTTTGTTGAGATTTGGAAAGGGTTCCGTACCAGAGGAGGAAGATAGGACAAGGAAATTCGAAGAGGGTTTAAGGGAAAATATTCGTCTAAGGGTGGAAACCTACGAACATTCGACTGTGGCAGCAGTACAACAAACGGCGCTAGTGGTCGAGAGTGGAATGGAAAGGTTGAGGCAAAATCAACACGGTAAACGAGGCAATGAGAGTGGGGATAGGAACCAAGGCGGATCTTTCAAGAGGCCATTTCAAAGAGGCTCTGGTTCTAGTTTCAGTGATTTCAGGAGAACGCCAAGTAACATACCGTTGTGTTCACTTTGCAACCGACCACACTCAGGCCGATGTTTCATGACCAAACCCCAGAACAGGAACCAAGGTGGGGGTAGTACTAATTCAACACCCGACATGAGAGGCAAGTGTTATGATTGTGGAGTATTTGGGCACCAAGCCAAGGATTGCCCGAGGAAATATCCTCAGCAAGGAGCTAGTTCTATGGCTTCCAGTGGGTCGAAGCCTAGGCAATCCAATGACGGGGGACAAAGGATGGAGCAACATCAAGGAAGAGCATATCAGATGAACCCAGGAGATATGACTGCTTCCGAGACAGTAGTCTCAGGTATGGTGCTTGTATGTTCACACTTAGCACACATACTTGTCGACTCGGGATCTACGCATTCATTTGTATCGCATGCCTTTGTTGAACATTTGAATGTTAAATTGGCACTGTTAGGATATGAATTGTCTATTGCTGTGCCACTTAGTAAATCGATAATGACGTCTACTATATATAAGAACTGTGAGATCAAACTAGGCGAGAAGTTGATGGTTGTAGACCTTATACCGATTGTAGTGAACCATTTCGATGTGATACTGGGAATGGATTGGTTAGCTCTTAACCACGCCACAATAGACTGTGAACGGAAAGAGGTTAATTTTTGATCACCGGTACATGGGAACTTTTGTTTCCAAGGAAGTGGGGTTATACCGCCGCCGTATTTGATTTCAGCTATCCGAGCGGGAAGGTTATTGAAAAAGGGATGTCAAGGATTCCTATGTTCAGTGACTAATGTCTCAGCGACCGAATTAAAAGTAGAAAACATTCCGATAGTACGAGAATATCCAGATGTATTTCCTGATGACCTACCAGATGTTCTTATTAAGAGAGAGGTTGAATTCACTATTGAGGTTATACCAGACTCAAGACCTATATCAAAGGCACCGTATAGAATGGCACCCATAGAATTGAAAGAGCTGAAAATCCAATTACAAGAGCTACTTGACAAGGGTTTCATTCGACCAAGCATTTCACCATGGGGAGCTCCAGTATTGTTTGTGAAGAAAAAAGATGGCTCAATGCGTATGTGTGTTGATTACCGAGAACTGAACAAGTTAACGATTAAGAACAAGTATCCACTGCCGAGAATCGATGACCTATTTGATCAACTTCGTGGGGCTCAAGTATTTTCGAAGATAGATTTGAGATCGGGTTACCATCAGTTGAAAGTGAAGGCCGAAGATGTTGAGAAAACAGCTTTCAGAACGCGTTATGGACACTATGAGTTCTTAGTTATGCCATTTGGAGTTACCAATGCACCAGCTGCGTTCATGGATCTTATAAACCGAGTCTTTAAGGACTATTTGGATGATTTTGTGATAGTGTTCATTGACAATATCCTTGTTTATTCGCCAAGTGAGATAACACACGAGAATCATTTGAGATTGATACTTCAGAGACTGCGGGAAAAGCAATTATTTGGAAAATTCAAGAAATGTGAATTCTGGCTACCTAGCATTACTTTTCTTGGTCACGTGATTGATAAGAATGGAGTTTCAGTTGATCCTCACAAAGTAGAAGCTGTATCAAATTGGCAAAGGCCGACTTCCGTATCCGAAATTCGAAGTTTCTTGGGATTAGCGGGATACTACCGCCGTTTTATTGAACATTTCTCGAAGATTTCATTGCCAATGACAAAATTAATGAGAAAGGGTATTATTTTTTAATGGAGTCAGGAATGTGATGACAGTTTCCAAGAGTTGAAGTCACGTTTGACGAGAGCACCGATATTGACAATACCATTTGGAACCGAAGGATTTGTAATCTATAGTGATGCTTCACACAAAGGGTTGGGATGTGTGCTTATGCAAGGTGGTAAAGTAATTACATATGCTTCTAGACAATTGAAGACACACGAGGCAAATTATCTGACGCACGATCTGGAATTAGCCGCGGTAATTCATGCTTTGAAGATTTGGAGACACTACTTGTACGGGGAAAAGTGTGAGATATTCACGGACCACAAGAGTCTGAAATACATTTTTCACCCAACGGGACTTGAACATGAGACAGCGAAGATGGTTGGAGTTAATGAAGGATTACGATCTTTTGATTGAGTACCATCCGGGAAAGGCGAATGTAGTAGCCGATGCATTAAGCCGGAAGACGCCGAGGAATTTAGCCGACGAGCTAACACAACAAAAAGAGTTGATAAAAGAGATGGAACGCCTAGAATTGGATGTGATTCCAGGGGCCAATGATGGCTTAATGATGGCGATCATAGCACACCCAGATATTATTGATGAGATCAAGAAAAAACAATTTAACGATATCTATTTGTGCAAAATGAGGGACGAAATACCTTTGGGGAGAGGACCTGGGTTTGTGTTGGAACGAGGGACGTTGAAACTGGAAAATCGATTATGTGTACCGAATGTGAAAGACTTGAAAGAGAGGATTCTAGAATAAGCTCATAGTACGAAATATTCAGTGCATCCGGGAAGTAATAAGATGTACAGAAACTTGAGAGAAAACTTCTGGTGGAAGGGTATGAAGCATGAAGTCGCTAAATTTGTATATGAATGTTCGGCATGTCAACAGGTCAAAGCAGAGAGACAAGTACCCGCGGGGTTACTACAGCCATTGCCAGTGTCAGAATGGAAGTGGGACGAGATCACGATGGACTTTATTTCAGGATTTCCACGATCATTCAATAAGAATGATAAGATTTGGGTTATAGTTGATCGACTAACCAAGTCAGCTCATTTTCTACCGATCAAGACTACTACACCGTCCAAGTTAGCAGAATTGTATGTGAGAGAGATTGTAAGACTACATGGGGTACCAGCTGTGATCATATCGGACCGTGATAGTAGTTTTACGTCAAGGTTTTGGGGAAGTCTACAGACAGCTATGGGTACGAAGTTGAGTTTCAGTACTGCTTTTCATCCTCAGACCGATGGACAGTCAGAGCGTATGATTCAGACATTAGAGGATATCTTATGATTGTGTGTATTGGATTTTGGGAGTGATTGGGAGAAATACCTACCATTGATTGAATTTGCGTATAACAACGGATTTCTGTCAAGTATTGGTATGGCACCATATGAAGCTTTGTATGGCCGTAAGTGTCGATCACCGGTTTGTTGGACCGAGGTTGGAGAAAGAAAGTTGTTAGGACCTGAGTTGATACAGGTGACTACTGAGAAGGTGAAGTTGATTCAGGAGCGACTTAAGGTAGCTCAGAGCCGTTATAAGAGCTATGCAGACTCTAAACGACGACCGATGAATTTTGAAGTTGGAGATTTCGTATACTTGCGAGCATCGCCTTCGAAAGGCATTGTACGATTTAGAAAGAGGGAAAAACTCAATCCGAGATTCATAGGACCTTTTGAGATCCTAGAGAGGGTAGGTCCAGTGGCTTATCGATTGGCCTTGTCATCAGAGTTGGAACATGTGCATAACGCATTTCACGTATCGATGTTGATACGGTGTATGACTGATACGAGTAAGATCATTGTACCTGAACCGCTGCAAGTTCAAGGAGACTTGACTTATGTGGAACAACCGGTCGAGATTCTAGATCGAAAGGAACAAGTCTTGAGAACTAAAACGATTCCGATGGTAAAAGTATTGTGGCGTAGTCACAGGTGGAAGAAGCTACATAGGAAAGTGAGGAAGACATGAGGAATGAGTATCCGTACCTGTTCGACGTATGAGGTATAAGTTTGGGGACAAACTTCCTTTTTGAAGGGGAGAGTTGTCACACCCGTCCCAGGAATTCATAATTTTATCATGCATATTTGTAATTTGGGAGTTTATCAATGTTAGTTGATAATGGTGATGAGGTTGACTGTGAGTCAACGGTAAGGTGTCAGTGAGGACACGGGAACATGGCAGTTCATATTGTATGGGCATGAGTAAATGGCATTTATATGATTTAAATGTTATTCGACTTTATCTGGTATTCCTGTGAATAGTAATTATGCCTGTGTAGTATAAATCTGGTATTTGGATACTTTAGTATATCATGTTGAGAACTGTGGTGAGAACGTGAGTGATGCATTAATTAAAAAGTAGGTTGTGTAGAGATTCCACAGAATATAGTTTTTGGACGTTATTTTTGGACCCAAACGAAACCTAGTCGAAAACTTCTGAAATTTATCATTTTCACTCGTAAAGGTATAAAATGAACGTGTGCAAAGTTTAGAGAGCTAATTAGAAGTTTGAGGAACTCGTGGGGAGGTAAACGCAAATTTTGAAGAGTTTTCCTATATATATTAGTGGATGAGATTCATTCTCATCCAAAGCTCACAAAATATTTAGATAGAGGAGAGAGAAGGGAGATTTGGTTGCCACGAGCTTGCCGGCGACATACAACAACCTTTCGTCCGTCAGTTTTTCTCTAAATTTCGTATTTGAACTCGTGGAGGTAAGATCTACGTTTTGATACTACTTAGGCCGTGTTTGGCCAATTTTTATAAAAATCTTAATTCTAGAAATTTGGGAAAAACAGGTATAAACTTGTAGGAATCGTCTCAAATTCGAAATCCGACGATTAATTGACCTCCTAGTCGATCCTTCAAAGTTTGGGAGAAATCGCACGAGGTGTGAAGTTCTAACTTATGAAATATAGAGAAATACATGTTTTATATTTCGACGACGAAATTGAGATCTGGGCAAAATCCATGTGTTAATTGTAGGCCCATTAATTATGCACGCGCTAAATTGTGAAAAGCATGTCTAAATTTACGCGAGCACGTTGAGTGTCTATATGGGTCAAAGGGGAGTCTTATACAAATTCATGCCGGAGTAAACTTCTCGTTGTTTGAGAATTTTAGTAGCGACGACTACTGTGCATGGTTGTAGGTTTGGACTTGCCATGGCACTTGTGGGGATGTAATGGTTGTAGGCTTGGACTTGCCATTGACATCGCGGTTTAAGGCTTGGACTTGCCGCTATCGGATGAAGGCGTATTTTTCTCCCTAGAGACTATTGATATGATTTATGAGATTAAAGCATGTTTTGTCATATATTGCATATGTTAGACTTGTACGCTCAGCATATAGCTGAGCAGTGGAGATGTACTCCAATGCAGGTAAGAAGAAAGACAAGAAGAAGCGTGAGTAGTGAGGCCGTTAAAGAACTCCGAGGGAATCATTTGCTTATATTTTTGTTTCTATTTCCTAAACTAGTATCAAGGAATTGGGTTATGTAATATGTTGTAATAGATCTTTGGATTAGTTCCATAGTATGGTAATCCTGTGTTTGAACGTCTGTGGTTATGTTTTAAATATTGTAATTCAGTTATGGTTGTGATTGTTGTTAGTGTGGAGAAACATGAGTTGTGAATTTTCACAACAGGGCTGCCGAGCAGGGGAGCAATCGACTGGACCCTATGTCAGTCGACTGGATCTCGTGTGATTGAGACACTAAAAGTGAATAGTAAGAGAAGCAGTCGACTGGACCCTTTATCAGTCGACCAGTCAACTGAACACTGTTGATTTTTGGCTCCTGCTTCTCATAATGGTAAAACCAGTCGGCTGGATCCCCAGGTCAATCGACTGGACCCCTTTTTGAAATGTTAAATTTTAGTTCTGCATAACACAGTCGACTGGGTTCCCTGATCAGTCGACTGGACCTCTGTTGAGAATTTTTGGGTTTTGGTTTCTGCTAGGAATAGTCGACTGGACCCTAGGCACAGCCGACTGAACCTCTGTTTTCAAAACTGTTTTCCGTTGAAAGGATTCGATTGGCCAAAACTTTTTAAAACTCTGATTTTTAATGGATCCCACTTATATTTTCCGCTGCTATTTGACTTTAATGGAACTGGATAAGCCTTAATGACGTGCCACGTGTCCTATTTCCGCGCATAGTGGGATGGGTCGTGATAGCTCCTCTCTTCGTCTCTGTCTCTCCTTCTCTTGTTCTTATTCTTTTTCTCCTTCTTCTTCTTGATAGAAACTATATATATATATTTATATATGAGTACGTTTATATATATATGGAGGTATGTGTATAATATATATAATACAAGCACACAACTCTATCTTTAGCTCTCTTAAGTTCAGCAACCCAAAAACTTACGAGTAGAACACACACACACACACACACACACACACATATATATATATAAGAGATGAGGTGCAGGTGGCTATCTTTGCGGAAAACCTGGAATTCTGATGATTACACATTCGATCGCTCGAGAGCAGATCGATCAGGTTTGATCGATTGAAAACAGTTTGATCGATTGAAGTGGCGACCACGTCATAAATTTATGTCGGCAGGGTTTCGATTGCTTGAACAATGTTTGATCGCTTGAACTCCGGAAATGTTCAATAGCTAGAAAAGACTTCGTCGGTTGAAGATAGAATTTCAGGAAATGGCAAAGGAAATATATAGAATCTCTGAGTACAAATAAATATTGAAAATACAGGGTATTACATTATCCACCACTCATTAAGGATTTCGTATTCGAAATCAAAAGCACACAAGGTCTAAAACAAAAACGGAAACTTCTCACGCATCTCTGACTCTAGCTTCCACGAAGCTTCTCCTTTATCATGATGCTTCAACTTAATCTTGACTAATGGAATCTCCTTATTCTTGAACTTCTTGATTCCACGGTCTAAAATGCGAACTAGTCCTTCGTTAAATGCAACGTTGCCATTGACTTCAATATCTTTGAAGTTGATCTCGTGCGTTGGATTGTGAGCACACTTCCTCAGCATACTGATGTGGAACACGTTGTGCACTCCTAACATCTTCGGTGACAATGCAAGGCGATAAGCAACCTTCCCAACACGTTTTAGAATCTCGAATGGTCCAATGAATCGCAATAATAGCTTGCCTCTCTTCTGACTAAATCGGATGATGCCCCGAACAGGTGAAACCTTAAGTAGCACATGGTCTCCGACGACGAATTCCAAGTCTTTAAGTCGCTTGTCAGCATAACTCTTGTGTCGGGTTTGAGTTGTCTTCATTTTCTCACGCATAATCTGAATCTTCTCACTTATTTCTCGCACCATCTCTGGACCAAGAAGTTGAGTATCTCCGACTTCGGCCCAACATAACGGCGATCGACAAGGTCTTCCGTACAAAGTTTCAAATGGCGCCATCCCTATGCTCGAATTATAACTGTTATTGTAGGCGAATTCGATCAACGGTAGGTGCATCTCCCAAGAATTCTCAAAATCAATAACGCAAGCGCGTAACATGTCTTCCATCACTTGGTTGACTCGCTCAGTCTGCCCATCGGTCTGCGGATGAAAGGCTGAACTCAAGTTTAATGGTGTTCCCATCGCTGTTTGGAGACTCTTCCAAAACTCTGCAGTAAAGCGTGAATCCAAACTGACACGATTGACACAGGTACTCCGTGTAACCATACTACATGTTGTAGATACATTCGGCTCAAACGTTTCACTGGATATGTCATACTATAGGCGGTAAAATGTGGCGTCTTCGTAAGTCGATCCACGATTACCCAAATAGCATCGTGGTTCTACTGTGACTTCGACAATCCTACCACAAAATCCATGGTTACGTGTTCCCATTTCTATTGAGGAATCGATAATGGTTGTAGAACTCCCGGTGGTTTATGATGTTCTGCCTTTACTTGTTTACAAGTAAGACATTGGGCCACATACTCAGCCACTTCTCTCTTCATTCCTTCACACCAGAAATTCTTCTTCAAGTCCTCATACATCTTCGTACCTCCAGGATGTATAATCATCCGTGACTTATGTGCTTCATCCAATATTTCCTTTCGAAGATTTTCTTCGTCAGGTACACAAAGTCTACCTTTACGTCGTAAAGCTCCGTTTGTACTGATACTCCAGACTTCTGGTTCCTTGGCTGACATCTTGGCGAACCTTAACTTTAAATCTTCTGTTGTTTGCTGAGCTTCTATGATATGGCTGATCAAAGTTGGCTATACCATAAGACATCCAAAACGTTTTCTTTCCATTGGTTCCACTGGCTGAAGCTCGAATTCAGCTAACACTTCCAATGTTTTTCATTCTCGAATTAGTAATGCAGCGATCACTAGTAGAGGTTTACGGCTCAAAGCGTCTACTACGACATTTGCTTTGCCTGGATTGTATTGCAATGAAAAGTCATAATTCTTGAGCAACTCCATCCATCTTCGTTGTCGCATGTTCAACTCCTTCTGAGAGAACAAATACTTCAAGCTCTTATGATCAGAAAATAAATCAAACTACTCTCCATAGAGATAGTGTCTCCAAATCATCAATTCAAACACTGTTGCTTCCAATTCCAAATCATGAGTCAAGTAATTCTTCTCATGTAGCTTCAACTGTCTTAACCCATATGCAATGACATTCCCGTCCTGCATAAGCACACAACCTAATCCTTGGTGCGATACATCACTATAGATCACATACCTTTCTCCACTCTTAGGTATCACGAGTACCGGTGCAGAAGTCAATCTTTCCTTTAACTCCTGAAATACATGCTCATGCTTGACTGTCCATTCGTACTTCGTTTCCTTCCTTGTTAAATTTGTCAAAGGTCCTACTATCTTGGAAAATCCTTCGACAAATCTCCTGTAATATCCTGCTAAACCAAGAAAACTTCTGACCTCTGTCGCATTAGTTGGGCTGTTCCAGTTTAAGACTGCATCAATCTTAGATGAGTCCACTGTGATAACGTCCTGGGATATAACATGTCCCAAGAATTTGATCTCCTATAGCCAAAACTCACACTTACTGAACTTAGAATACCACTTACTATCTTGAAGCGTCTGCAAAGCAATCTGTAAGTGTTCCATGTAATCTCGCTCCGTCTTCGAGTAGATCAGGATGTCGTCGATGAATACTATAATGAATTTATCCAGATATGGTCTGAATACTCTATTCATTAAGTCTATGAACACTGCTGGCGCATTCGTCAATCCAAAAGGCATAAATAGAAACTTATAATGCCCGTGTCTTGTCCTGAACGCAGTTTCGACACATCCTCTGGTCGAACTAACAACTGGTGATATCCGGATTGTAGATCGATGTTAGAGAAAATCTTTGATCCTTGCAACTTGTTAGCCCCAAGGTCTTATTCCATGATTTTGATGATTAACAAACTGTCAAGTTGCATTTTCTAATGGTCTAAAATTGGTTAAGTATGCAGAAAGAAAATCATATATCCTTGAATGTCCACATGATCATGAACAATCTTCACAAATAGAGATTTGAAGATATTTGCTCAAAGGATTCTAGCTTGATAAAGAATTATGGGTTGAAGATCTTGTTTCCAATCTATTCTAGGACTCTATGTAAAGCAATTCATGTATATGAACATCACTCTTAAAGGCTCAACAATTTTACATAAGAACTAAATTATCAAACACTTGTAATCTTTTGAAAATTTCATAAGAACAGTCGACTGCCCTTTTGTTTCAGTCAACTGAGGCATTAGTCGACTGTTCAGTCGACCTGGTTGAACAGATATGTTATCAAACTGCAAACCAGTCGACTGCCCTCCCGACGCAGTCGACTGAGCTAACTGTTTTTCTAAATCTCTTTTAAACATCAGTTGACAGTCCTGTGTAATCCAGTCGACTGGGCGACTGCGAAAAACACAGTAACAGCTAATTAACTTCATTAATGAAGCATTTAATGCTCCCAACCACTTCCAACGGTTGAATCTTTTAGGGAAGCTATAAATACATATATTTGAACTTCATTTAAGGCTATTGATTAATCTATTTTGAACAGATTTTTTATCACATTCAATTATTGAGCCCTAGTTTGGTGAGATCATAAATACCATTGCTCTAGACTTCAATTGTATATCTTGAGAGCATTCATTGTGAGCCTAAATCTGTATCTATCTACTCTATTGTGAGAGTTTCCTTTTTTTTTTTTTGTAACAAATTCTATTCAAAAGAAGTTTGTTTTTAGGGTTGATGTAACCTTTGTCCAAGTGAAGAGGTTGTTCTTCAATTGGAGAGATTGTAAGGGTTTGATCTTCACCAAAAGAAGATTGAGTTAGTGAATTCCTCAAGAGGTGTTCTTGAGGGGTGGAAGTAGGCCGCGGGGTGCGATTGTCGAACCACTTAAAATTGGTTTACTAGTATCTCTTCCCTTATCTCTTTACATTTTTGTTTGTGATATTGTTTAATTTGCATTAAATTTTTTAAAAGGTTAATTTCCACTAAAACCTTATTCACCCCCCCCCCCCCCCCCCCCCCCCCTCCCCCTCTAAGGTTTCCATACTTGGGCCAACACAATTGATTGAATAGGTCATCTATCCGGGGTAGTGGATATCTATTCTTAATCCTAACCTTGTTCAACTCCCTGTAGTCTATACGGAGTCAAAGTGTTCCGTCCTTCTGCTTCACAAATAGAGCTGGTGCCCCCCAAGGTGACGTACTTGGACGAACAAATCCCAAATCTTCAAGCTCCTGAACTTGCTTCTTCAATTCTAACATCTTAGTTGGTGCCATCCTATATGGAGTCTTTGATATCGGCAACGTATCAGGAATTAATTCCACACAGAAGTCTATTTCTCTCTTTGGTGGAAGTCCCTTAATATCCTAGAATACATCCTGAAAGTCTTGTACGGTAGAAATCTAATCCATCGTTGGTTCCGTACTCATACTCTCGATTGTAGCTAAACCACTTGTCAAGAACATATCACTCGTCGACTGACACTAAAATCTGATCGTCTGTCCTCCAGGAATTGGGAATACAATAGTTCTAGTAGGGCAGTCCAAATTGGCATCATACTTAGTCAACTAATCAATCCCTAGGATAATGTCGAATTCTGACATCGACAATACTACCAAGTCTGCTGGAAGATTCCTATCTCCCAAGGTCAATGGATAATCTTTGAACACTTTATCCAACTTAACAGTCACTCCCAAAGGTGACACAGCATGAAGTGCTGGCTCAAGTGTTTGGGGTTCTAAACCCAACTGACGTATAATCTTAACAGCAATAAATGAACGTGCAGCTCTAGTATCGAATAAAGCTTTAACTAGACTATGAAAGAGTACAAGTGTCACACCCCAATTTTTCAGACAACCAAGTATTAATCAAGGGAGAACCCTCAACCAATATCTAGCCGTCCAATCATCAGAGGTGCTTGTAATATAAAAAAACATCACACAGTTTGTACCGAAATAAATCATTACTCACAAGTGCTAAAGCAACGGTCAACATCCAACTAAAAAGTCAAACCTTAAATCCAACTCCAAAACATAATAAATATCTAAAAAGAACACTTCACTAAAATAAAATCTTAAATCGTTAAATGGCCCACAATGCCAGAAATTATTACTAAACTCTCTAGGATGAATTAAAACGAATAAGGAAAAAGAGCACAAGACTCCACATGTCTCCTGCTGCCAGATACCACGACCTCCCTACTAGCCCTGCAAATTTTGATCGGCTACGCTCCAACAAGAACGCACCCGCGAGAAAAAAAAAACTCACGGGTCAGTCACATGACTGGTATGAGTTAAACCACACACACACAGTTTCAGGATCACCAGTTGACCCTTTAACTACCACACAAAATATTAACTCGGGCAAGAGAGTAGTTCCACTTCACATAATGGGACGAGCGGTAGTTTCCCTTTATGTGGTGGCCATGCAGTTCTCGCCCGAATTTAAATAAAGTAATACTTACCTAACGTCCCATGGTGAGTCAATACCTACAAAATGTTAGTGGACCCACCATCCTGCAACCACAAGATTAATAACAGCAAAATACTACAAGAATATGCAGAACTACTTGTACTAAGATATAGGAAGGATCATTATCACAATTTACTCACTACGCGTCCCAATACAATGTATAAGAAAAAGAACAACAGAAGAGGAAATCAACATTTTATATCCTTTAACCCATAGGAAATTTTATTAACAATAATTCTCTTACTTATATAAATGATTTATTATTCAATTTCCTAGGTTCACCACTTGGCTACCCTCCATGGTACACCCACACATATATCCCATGTGTGCCCGGACATACTACCAACATCCACTCTGGTGCCGGCCAGTTTGGTTGGGGTATCAACCAAACCAGGTATACACACAGAAGGCTAGTCAATATGCCTAGACGTCTAACAAATAAGCCGGGCATAAGGCTTAGGCCAGCTTGATCACGAAGCCACTGGCAAAAAGGTACACTCAGCAAGTCGAGCTACCAAAAACAATATCACAACTGGGAGCGGTGAACACTAAGGAACTTGAAACTATTTTGCATTTTTGGAATTATACAATTTAATCGGACTCAACGTTAATGACTATCACCTTTTTTTTTTATAGCTCAACATTATAAGAGAATTCATGTATCTCCAAGTAATCTTCGTTAAGTCATACGAACGAATATAAAAAAAAAACAACGAATCATATTTCTCCAATTTCGTCCATTTTAATATACTAAAAAAATCTGCTACTGAAATCTTCAATTTCTGCCCAAACGGTGCAGAATCAGGAAAAACACCATTATTCAAAAAACGTGCAGAATCACGTTTTACATGAGATGCGCGGACAGAATGTTCAAATTCAAAGCCACGATTTTCTAATAATTTTCTAAAGTTTCTGCGACTGTGTGAATTACACAAAACGAATTTCACATCTATTTTCTAACAAATATGAATATTTCACCTATGGTTTTGATCAAACTAACGATTCACCTACCCCTTTCGAATACCCTAATGTCATGATCGCAAAGTCACACGAAGGGGAAATAAACTATCTAAATTACTTCAACAATAGCGTGTATCCATTACAAAGATTTAACCCTAACAATTTAAATTAAACATGTATTAATTTAGTTACTCCCATATACACATATACCTACGTGTATATATATATATATGAATACACAAAGTTTAACTCACCTAGTTGATAAAAAATGGCAATCACGAATACCCCACGATCCACACGTGACCACGAACCCGGGACCGTTCTCGTTCTTCTCCCTTTTCTTCTTCTTCTTCTTCTTCTTCTTCTTCTTCTTCTCTCTCTCTCTCTCTCTCTCTCTCTCTCTCTCTCGGCGGCTGTGTAAAAAGGGGGAGGGGTTTCTCTTTTTTTTTTTGACTTAATGTATATACATTAACCTAATATTATATAACTATAGATATACACACACAATATAATATTAAATAAATATCATAACACACTCCACACCAAACACACGCACACGTGCACTACTGGTATTCTCAAATTTTAAAATTTTCAATAGTATTTCCTATGGTGTAAAACACTCACACTAATTTTCGTATATTACCCACATTAAAATTTCAAATAAAATCGTAAAGATACCAAATAAAATACTATAAACTATTTAAAATAATCGGGATATTACATTATACACACCTCAAAGAAAATCTCGTCCCGAGATTTGAAACACGCACGAACACTACTCGAATAGCTCGGGATGTGACTTCCAAATCTTCTCCTCAAGTTCCCACGTAACATCGTTAATTCTCTCACTCCATTGCACCTTCACAAGATTCACTACTTTCCTTCTCAAATACTTCACATCTCGATCAACGATAGTGATAGGTCGAACAACATACGTGAGGTCATCGTTAATCTCAAGCTCTGTCGGACGGACAATTTGTGTAGGATCTTTCACACACTTTCTCAACATTGATACATGGAACACATTATGAATTGCCGCCAATGCCGGTGGCAACAGTACTGTCATAGCCTGGTCCCACAATAGCGGAACCGAAGCCCGTGGCACGCCACCGAGGCTAAACCAATTCATTAACGTTCCCAAAATTAGGTTTGAAGAACGCACGCAGCGGAAAAACAAAACACATTTTTCAAAAGCAGAGGTTCAGTCGACTGGGTCGGGCCCTCAGTCGACTGAAGTAAGCAGAACAAAATAAACACATTAACCTTCAGAGGTCCAGTCGACTGCTTCTACCAAAATAAGGAAAGAAAACTGGACTGCACTGTCCCGTCGACTGCCCCGTCGACTGCTTTTACCATATTAAGGGAAAAATAGTTAACTGCACTATCCCGTCGACTGCCCCGTCGACTGCCCCGTCGACTGCTCCTCTGGCAGCAGCTCATTCTGCAGATTTTCAAGTTTTAAAAGCTTCCTAACTTTCACCAATGATCAACCACTCCATCCAAACTCAACCCAAAGTAATCATAGCTGTATTAAAACATTTCTAAAGCAGAATTACAACATGTCACTAACTATTACAACGGTTTAAAATCCATTCTAACATACCAAATTAAACATGGTTAAAACACCCAATTTCTTATTACAACATTCCTATTGTCCCAAAACTACAAGATTTAACATTCAAGTTGCCTCACAAGCGAACTCCCAACCCACGTACTCACTTTTGCAATTCCTCGCCAGCATTTATACCTGCAATGGTTATTTGAATAACCACACATATTTTGATTTGTTTAAGCTAAAGCTTAGTGAATAAATCAACATATGTACAAGAATGATAAACATGTCCGCATTCACATCTCTACATTTCATACTAGTCGCCGGAGACTCACGTGCCCGTCCATACTCCCAATCCGCGACTCCTCGCCAATAAGTCCACGCGAAAGGGTAAGACCCACGATTCTTCTCTTCAATCGTGCGACCTTAATGCCTATATCGGCTCCACAAAATGGCACGGTGACCACGTGCTCCTTCTGACCCAAATAAGCAACTTAACATGCTCAAATACATATCACCATACTCGCGGTAATCAAAATATATCACCATGCTATTGGGCCTACTTATCAATATAAATGCCCAATATGAACTACACAAGATATTTCTATGAATTAATACATGCTATTCAAACATAACATGAATACATGCCAAGAAATCATTCCAAAACATAGTTGAATCACTCACCTCCGATTTATGCTCTTAAACTTCGATTCAAAGAAAACCCGTGTACAAAGAACGTGTAGAAGTCCGTCTAGTACAATTCCTATGGATCAAAATTCCATTTATCAACTTTTATGAAAAATTCTAGAAAAAGACTTTTCGGAAAACTTAGCCAAACAGGCCCTAATATATATATCAAAACGAAGCTCTTACCTCGAGGAGCTCGAATATGAAATATGGGAGAAAACAGACTGACAAAAGGTCGTCGTTTGGCGTCGCAAAGCTTGAAGCAACTAATTCTCCCTTTGGCCTCCCTTTTGGCCTCCTTTTGGAATTTAGGTCAAGACTTATAAAAAATGTCTTAACCATCTCTATCTATATATAGGCAAAACTCTCGGGAATTACGTTTACCTCCCCACGAGTTTTCAAAACTCCTAATCAGTCTCTGAAACTTTCTATACGGCTTATTCATAGCTTTACGAGTGAAAACTCAAAATTATAAAAGTTTTCGACTAAGTTTCGTTTGGTCGCTAAAACGCGAATTTCTATATGACGTTTCCGAAGTTGCTAATTAGCCTACCAAATTAATAGCCTGTTAATTCGTCCTCACCAGGATATTAAATCTAACAACAGAAATAAATTCTAAAACAGAAAATAATACAGATATAGAAATACACACGTAAACATTTAATTCCAAATAAACAATTAAAGTGTTCCACAGTGACCGTCTCATACTCGGAGAGACGTCACAACAACAACTCCTCAATCAACACAGTTTCAAAGGGTTCTCTAATACAGACACCCAAATCAACTCGTGAGTCAAAACTCACTCAAACACGTGCCAAAATGCACAACACCTCACATTATCATGCATGACAAATGCAATGAAATGCAATAACACAAATGCGGGTGTTATAAGTACTCTATAGGCCAACTCTCCAACCTTTCCGACAATCTCATAAGGTCCCACAAACCTCGGAGCAAGCTTCCCTTTCTTACCAAAACGCATCACACCTCTCATTGGGGTTACCTTCAAGAACACGAAATCTCCCACTTTGAGTTCTACACCCTTGCGCTTCCTATCAGCATAACTCTTTTGCCGACTCTGAGCAGTCTTAATCCACTCTCTAATAACACTCACCTTCTCAGTAGTTTCCCGAACCATCTCTGGACCCAAAATAGGTACGTCACCCACTTCTGTCCAACACACTGGAGATCTACAAGGCCTCCCATACAACGCTTCGAAAGGTGCCATTCCTATGCTAGAATGATAACTGTTATTATAAGCAAACTCCACTAATGACAAGTGTTCTTCCCAACTACCACCGAGATCGAGAACACAAGCCCGCAACATATCCTCAAGAATCTGGTTAACCCTCTCAGTCTGCCCATCGGTCTGAGGGTGATAAGCAGTACTAAGGTCTAACCGGGTCCCCATCGCCCTCTGAAAACTCTCCCAAAACTCTGCCACAAACAACGAATCTCGATCCGACACAATCGAGACCGGAGTCCCATGTAAACATACTATCTCCCGAATATATAATTGTGCCAACTTGTCTGCCGTTCTATGCACACTCACTGGAATAAAGTGCGCCGACTTAGTTAGCCTATCCACAATTACCAAAATTGACTCATTTCCCTTCTTGGATCTCGGTAAACCATCCACAAAATCCATAGAGATACACTCCCATTTCCACACAGGTATTTCTAAAGGTTTCAACAAGCCAGACGGTCTCTGATGTTCCGCCTTAACCTGCTGACACACCATACACTTAGAAACATATTCTTCAACATCTCTCTTCATACCTTCCCACCAAAAGGTTCGTTTCAGGTCATGATACATCTTAGTCCCGCCAGGATGTATAGTGTATCGAGACCGATGTGCCTCATCAAGTACTTCCCTCTTCAACTCTTCACTATCCGGTATACAGAGTCTTCCTTGAAAACATAAACTTCCCTCTGTATCCACAGACCAATCCGTCGGACACTCATCAAGCAAATCCACTACCAAGTCATTGAGACGGTTAACTAAAATTGTATCTAACCTCTGTATTTGTCGAACTTTCCCTATTAAAGTCGGTTAGACAACCAAACTCCCAATATATGCTTTCTCACCTTCATGCCCTGGCTGAATATCAAGAGATGCTAACACTTCAAGAGACTTCCACTCCCTAACCATCAAAGAAGCCATCACACTGTGTTTCCGACTCAGGGCATCGGCCACTACATTACCCTTACCCGGATGGTAAAGAATCTCAAAGTCGTAACAACTAATGAACTCAACCCATCTCTGTTGTCTCATATTCAGTTCCTTTTGTGAAAACAAGTATTTGAGACTCTTATGATCTGTATACAACTCAAATCTCTCCCCAAACAAAAAAGGCCTCCACACTTTCAGTGCAAGCACAACAGCTGCCAACTCTAAGTCATGAGTGGGATACCTCCTCTCATGTGGCCTCAACTGTCTAGAAGCATACGAAACAACCTTCCCTTCTTGCATCAAGACACAACCCAAACCAGTCCCACTAGCATCTGTGAACACTACAAGCTTCCCTCCTTCCGTCGGGATAGTCAACACTAGCGCGGTGGTCAACCGCTGCTTCAACTCCTGAAATGCTTGCTCACAATCATCTGTCCACACAAACTTCACATTTTTACGAGTCAACTTCGTCATTGGAGCTGCTATGAGAGAAAACTTCTCAATGAATCTCCTATAATAACCTGTTAATCCCAAGAAACTCCTCACCTCTGTCGGATTAGAAGGTGGTGCCCAGTCTTGCACTGTTGCGACTTTTTCAGGATCTACTGATATTCCCTCAGCTGAAATAACATAACCTAGAAATCTTACTGCGGTCTCCCAAAAATGACACTTACTGAACTTGGCATACAACTGATGCTCCCGAAGTATCTGCAACACCACTTTCAAATGCTCTCTATGCTCCTCCTAAGTCCGTGAATAAACCAAAATGTCATCTATGAAGACAATGACAAAACGGTCCAAATACGGCCTGAACACCCTATTCATCAAATCCATAAAGAATGCTGGAGCATTGGTCAAACCAAATGGCATCACTGGAAATTCATACAACCCATACCGAGTACGGAAAGTTGTACGGGGAATGCTCTCTTCCACCACTCCCATTTGGTGATACCCGGTCCTCAAATCAAGCTGTGAAAAAACCGTTGCTCCCTTCAATTGGTCAAGAAGGTCGTCAATCCTGGGCAAATGATACTTGTTCTTGATTGTCACCTTATTCAACTCCCTGTAGTCTATACACATACGAAGACTACCATCCTTCTTGGATACAAATATCGTCGGAGCTCCCCACGGTGAGTTACTAGGACGTATAAACCCGATTCATACACACCTCAAAAGAATTACACTACTAGAAATAAAGATCAACTAAGAAGAAAAATGAATCTACCAGAAAGAAATAATTAACGCACCCTTTCTGAAGCATTTCATCCAATTGCTTCTTCATCTCTCCCAACTCCTTGGGCGCCATACGATATACTGCCTTAGAAATTGGTATGGACCCCGGTACAAGATCAATCCGGAATTCCACCTGTCTCTTAGGCGGCAGTCCAGGGATCTCCTGAAAAACATCCTCAAAATCGCATACCACTTCCACATCACTAATATTCTTCTTCGGTATCTCCACCGAATATAGGAAACTAGACATAACCAATTCTCCACTATCTGGATACGTATGCGAGAAACGAGGTAATCCTGGGGTATCTATATGAATGGTCCTCTTAGCACAATTAAGGATAACATGGTTCTCCCTAAGCCAATCCATCCCCAAAATAATGGAAAACCCTTCAAACCCCAATACAATCAAATTAACAAGGAAAGTCCTATCCCCAAAGTCTATCACAAAATCTTTACAATGCTCAAATAGAGTAACTGAACCCCCTAGAGGTGTTCCTACACTCACAGGAACAAGTAAAGGCGTAACAGGAATACTCTCTCTCAAAACAAACTGACGAGAAATAAAAGAGTGGGATGCACCCGAATCAAACAAGACACGAACATTGGAATGAAAAAGTTTGAGGCTACCTTGCACATTCTCATTGCCTGGCATCACTGCAAATGCCCTGGCTGGTGCTGCTTGACCCTGTCTCGCGGCCTGCTTATTCCTAGGAGGGTGAGGACATTCCCTAGCAATATGTCCTGGTAACTGACAATTGAAACACACTTTAGGAGCTACAACCATCTCTCCCCTTACCGGTGGTGCTCCAATCTGAGGCACTGGTGGACGGAAACCAATCTGTGGCTGCGGGCCCTGTTGACGTTGACCCTGGAAGCCCTGATTACGCTGACCACCCTGACCTGAATCACTGCTGGTTCTGCTACCTGAAGTTCCCCTGATTTCCTGGGAACCGCTGACCGCCATATCCTTGTCTTTGATACTGCTGACCTCTCCACCCCTGATCATAAGGCTTAAATCTGTTCCCACTACGTCCTGTATCTTTTTGCTGACTTTGAGGCCGAGTGTCTCTAGAATTCTCATTGATCTTCGCCCTTGCTGACCTCTCAGCCTGAAATTTTTGCTCCTTCCGCTCGAACTTCAAAGCCAAATCCACCACTTTGTTGAAAGGTTCACTCTCTGCAGATAGCACTGCCTTGGACAAGTGATGTCCCAATCCGTCAATAAATTTTTCGTTCTTCTCCTCCGTATCAATCAGATGAGGAGCATACTGGGATAGCTCGTTGAACTTCTTTACATACTCCCACACAGTCATAGTACCCTGAGTGAGGTCTTGGAATTCCCTAGCCAATTGTGACTTCACTACACTGGGAATAAAATTCTCCTCAAATAATACTTTGAACTCCTCCCACGTCATCTCTGCCACGTCATAAGTAGCCCTCAATGATTCTCACCAAAGCAAAGCTGCACCCTCAAGCTGTTGAGATGCCAACTCCTATTTCT
Source organism: Hydrangea macrophylla (assembly GCA_033977485.1). Classification (NCBI taxonomy): domain Eukaryota; kingdom Viridiplantae; phylum Streptophyta; class Magnoliopsida; order Cornales; family Hydrangeaceae; genus Hydrangea; species Hydrangea macrophylla. The sequence goes on from CM066994.1 coordinate 69,210,426, forward strand.
GCACCTCTGTGACCTGCATCCTCTCGAACACGAACTCACACTTTCGTATCCAAGCATCTCCTGCTAATGGACCCTTTTCCCCATCGAATGTTCGGCCACCTATAGAAACAAAATCCTTGTTCCTTTTAGCAAACGGATCACCCTGGTTTCCTTGCTGATTGTTCTGCACAGCTTGGAGAATCTGGTTCATCATAGCCCCCACGTCGACCTGAACTAAGTTGGGATTTCCTGCCCCAGCTCCTCCAGAACTCTCACCACCTCCAGTCTGAGTTCCATGACGGGTATTGTAGCCTCCAGCCATAACCTTCATAAGACAACCACACATACATAAATATCTGAAACAAACTCATTCATTGTAATTAACAACCCATTCACCACATTCCGAAGATCACCTAGACACTCTCTAATCTAGGGCAACCATGAGCTCTGTTACCAAACTGTCACACCCCAATTTTTCAGACAACCAAGTATTAATCAAGGGAGAACCCTCAACCAATATCTAGCCGTCCAATCATCAGAGGTGCTTGTAATATAAAAAAACATCACACAGTCTGTACCAAAATAAATCATTACTCACAAGTGCTAAAGCAACGGTCAACATCCAACTAAAAAGTCAAACCTTAAATCCAACTCCAAAACATAATAAATATCTAAAAAGAACACTTCACTAAAATAAAATCTTAAATCGTTAAATGGCCCACAATGCCAGAAATTATTACTAAACTCTCTAGGAAGAATTAAAACGAATAAGGAAAAACAACGCAAGACTCCACATGTCTCCTGCTGCCAGATACCACGACCTCCCTACTAGTCCTGCAAATTTTGATCGGCTACGCTCCAACAAGAACGCACCCGCGAGAAAAAAAAAAAACTCACGGGTCAGTCACATGACTGGTATGAGTTAAACCACACACACACAGTTTCAGGATCACCCGTTGACCCTTTAACTACCACACAAAATATTAACTCGGGCAAGAGAGTAGTTCCACTTCACATATTGGGACGAGCGGTAGTTTCCCTTTATGTGGTGGCCATGCAGTTCTCGCCCGAATTTAAATAAAGTAATACTTACCTAACGTCCCATGGTGAGTCAATACCTACAAAATGTTAGTGGACCCACCATCCTGCAACCACAAGATTAATAACAGCAAAATACTACAAGAATATGCAGAACTACTTGTACTAAGATATAGGAAGGATCATTATCACAATTTACTCACTACGCGTCCCAATACAATGTATAAGAAAAAGAACAACAGAAGAGGAAATCAACATTTTAATTATATCCTTTAACCCATAGGAAATTTTATTAACAATAATTCTCTTACTTATATAAACGATTTATTATTCAATTTCCTAGGTTCACCACTTGGCTACCCTCCATGGTACACCCACACATATATCCCATGTGTGCCCGGACATACTACCAACATCCACTCTGGTGCCAGTTTGGTTGGGGTATCAACCAAACCAGGTATACACACAGAAGGCTAGTCAATATACCTAGACGTCTAACAAATAAGCTGGGCATAAGGCTTAGGCCAGCTTGATCACGAAGCCACTGGCAAAAAGGTACACTCAGCAAGTCGAGCTACCAAAAACAATATCACAACTAGGAGCGGTGAACACTAAGGAACTTGAAACTATTTTGCATTTTTGGAATTATACAATTTAATCGGACTCAACGTTAATGACTATCACCTTTTTTTTTATAGCTCAACATTATAAGAGAATTCATGTATCTCCAAGTAATCTTCGTTAAGTCATACGAACGAATATAAAAAAAAAAAACAACGAATCATATTTCTCCAATTTCGTCCATTTTAATATACTAAAAAAAACTGCTACTGAAATCTTCAATTTCTGCCCAAACGGTGCAGAATCAGGAAAAACACCGTTATACAAAAAACGTGCAGAATCACGTTTTACATGAGAAGCGCGGACAGAATGTTCAAATTCAAAGCCACGATTTTCTAATAATTTTCTAAAGTTTCTGCGACTGTGTGAATTACACATAAAACCAATTTCACATCTATTTTCTAACAAATATGAATATTTCACCTATGGTTTTGATCAAACTAACGATTCACCTACCCCTTTCGAATACCCTAATGTCATGATCGCAAAGTCACACGAAGGGGAAATAAACTATCTTAATTACTTCAACAATAGCGTGTATCCATTACAAAGATTTAACCCTAACAATTTAAATTAAACATGTATTAATTTAGTTACTCCCGTATACACATATACCTACGTGTATATATATATATATATAAATACACAAAGTTTAACTCACCTAGTTGATAAAAAAATGGTAATCACGAATACCCCACGATCCACACGTGACCACGAACCCGGGACCGTTCTCGTTCTTCTCCCTTTTCTTCTTCTTCTTCTTCTTCTTATTCTTCTTCTTCTTCTTCTTCTTCTCTCTCTCTCTCTCTCTCTCTCTCTCTCTCTCTCTCTCTCTCTCTCTCTCGGCGGCTGTGTAAAAAGGGGGAGGGGTTTCTCTCTTTTTTTTTTACTTAATGTATATACATTAACCTAATATTATATAACTATAGACATACACACACAATATAATATTAAATAAATATCATAACACACTCCACACCAAACACACGCACACGTGCACTACTGATATTCTCAAATTTTAAAATTTTCAATAGTATTTCCTATGGTGTAAAACACTCACACTAATTTTCGTATATTACCCACATTAAAATTTCAAATAAAATCGTAAAGATACTAAATAAAATACTATAAACTATTTAAAATAATCGGGATATTACAACAAGCGTACCTTCCAGATGTTGCTGCTCATCAGCATTAAAGCCTGCTTCTGTTGGGATGATAGCATTCATCCTTGTCTGATCTGGGGGTCCTTGGATTACTTGTACTGGTGCCCTATAATACCCTCTGCGTGGTGCACAGAAATCCTTGCTCAAATGCCCCGACTTATTACAATTCTAGCAGATGAGATCCATTCGGTGGTTTACCTTATGGGCTATGTAAAACTTGGCAATGTGCCCTGGCTTTCCACAATTTAAACATCCTCCAGTGTGGGTTGGCGGGGCTGTTAGTAATGCTTGCGGCTGTGGTCCTTGCTGGCAATATTGCTGGGGTTGAGAATATCTCTGTTGTGGCTTCCTGGTTCCTTCCCAGGTTCTCTTGTTCCCTTGAAAATTTCCATGGGGTCTCTACCCTTGGGTATTCCTTGGCGACTAGGTCTAGAAATTCTGTGGCTGAAATCCTCTTGATGACTTAGGTCGATTTATCTGGGGTTGATGTGCTGGATAGGCGTTCTTCTCCAGTCCTACAGCAAATCTGATGATCTCTTCAAATGACTGATTCAGGTAACCAACCATCATATATCTAAGGTAGGGGTTCAATCCTTGCTGAAATCTCTTCACCTTCTTCAGTGGGGTGTCTATCATATACTGGGAAAATTGGGATAGACGTTCGAACTATGTTGTGTATTCTCGCACAGTCCATCCTCCTTGGACCAGATTGAGAAAATTCCTCTGCTGATGATCTCTCTCATCTTTTGGAAAGTATTTCTTTAAAAATCTTCCTTTGAACATCTCCCAAGGCATCGCTCTTGCAGTATTTATCCCTACAGTGGCTCGCCCGACTTCCCACCAATCTGTGGTGGCGTAGGTGAGACGACGCTTTTCTTGTTCACTGCATTTTAATGCTTTAAAAATCAACTCCATTTCTCTTATCCATTGCTCAGCTTTCCATAGTTCTGTTAACCCATCAAACTTTTCAGGACGTAGTCTACAAAAATTTGCTAATAACTTGTCTCCAGTTTGCTTTGTCTGAAACGGTGCCGCTGGGGGTTGGACAGGTCGCTGATTGGTAGCATGGTTGTAGGTGTCCCCTACATGTTCCATCGTTTGCATAAATGATTCAAAAACTCCAGATGGATCCGTTTCTTCGGGTATAGGTGCTCCAATACGCGCTTGGTGATTTCTGAAGGGTCCTACCATAATGATAACGAGTGTCGCCTACAAGAGACCCACTGATTAGCTGAAAGTCTTCTCATAGAAATGAAAACAAGATAGAACTAGAAGCAACAATAATTAATAGTTCTACCAAAAAACACATAACTCAAAAACACCACAATCCATAACTAAAGTACTGCTCGAATATATCAAAAGATGTACCGCATAATACACACTAGTCAAACTGTGTACCCCATGGGACAAAGGCTAAAACAGTACTAAAGTCAGCTAGTTACAATACTACCACTATTACTGATAATATCTATACAAAGTTATGGTCAAATAGCTATCTCTCAAGCTCCCAAAAACTCTTATAGACAACATGTCCTGATATAAAACTAACAAAAACTGAACCCTGCAAATCTGACTCAAAAATTGTCAGCATCTGATCCTGCTACAGGTGCCTCATCCTCTGGTGCAATGTCCATCTCCATAGGCGGATCACCCTCATCTGGTGCTACTACTCCTCCTACTACCACCCTAATATCCCAATCCTCGACAATCATGTCGTCAACCTCCATCTCCTCAATATCGAAAGCTGGTTCGGCTACATCGACGATCAACTCAGCAAAATCTCCAACTAGGGCCATAGTATCTGCTAATGCAGCCTGTCCTATCGAAACTCCGGCTGGCTAGGCAACCATCGCTACTACCCACTCGGTTGCCATGTTAGCAATGGCTTCCATATGAAGTACGGGTACGGTTAGTAAATCAAACATAACGGGTACCTCTGGTACTATAATCTCCTCTGGCTCGATTGCAACATCCTTTATACCCTCATCTCCTACTATGTCATCCCCTCCGGCCATAACATACTCATCACCTAACTTTGAGTCCTCCTCTGGCTCCTCATCATCCTCGACAGGCTCGATGTCCTCGGTAGGATCCCCCTCTGGGTCAATATCTGCTATCGGCTCGGCCTCTAGCGACTCTGGCTCCTCAGGCTACTCCTTTGGCTCTGGAACGGGTGTCTCAAGTACCGGTGATGGTGGTGCTACTACTGATGCTACCTCGATAGGTCTTCCAAGAATAGCTCAAAGCTCAATAGCGTCCATCTCCAGCTTACTCTGGATTAAACGTAAAATTTCCTGGTAAATATCCCTACTAATCCTTGTTGAATGATAAGCATCCGTGCGCATCTCCGTAGGGTGGATCTTCCCGGTCACATAGAGAGCCTTCCACATGTCCTTCTCTAGATATCGGCTAGCTGTCTGGTGTATGCAGTCATGATAAAACTCCGGGTCAGCTGGCTCTACGGTATCCCCACGAATCACGTATCCTCCATAGGCATCAGTCACAAACTAATGGAACTCTGGATCCATACTGCTAACCTGCAAAGGAAAACTAATTATCGTCAGAAGGACGAACTTATCTTAAACTCATATCTCATCTCAAGGATCTTAAAATACTAGAACCAGATGGTGTGGAATCGTTTAGTGAACGAAAGTATCACAACCTAGAGCTTTGATACCAAAAACCCTGTCATGCCCCAGAGCAGCAAAAATAGAGAAAAAAAAAATTTCTTTCTTTGGGTCCATAAGGAATGACAAGTGAAGGTCACTAAATATCCACACCACACAGTACCAATCCAAAAGACAAACAGGAAACGAAATCAACTGAAATATAAAAGTAGTATCACTATTACAAACATCAGAGTGGTCATCGGGAACACAACAGGTCTAGAGACAATATATGCCCAAGTAGCCGTTAAACAAAACAAAGTTTGACAGAATATAAACTAGATATAACTATCTTCAGATCTTCAGCTGGCGTAAGGATAGTCGTCAGCATAATACTCCTCTCTCGTATAACCGGCATCAGTGGGGCCACCCTCTATATAATCCAACTCCGGGTAGTATCCAACACCGTAAGTTCCAATATCTGCATTGTTAGGGACAGGGTAGTCTGGATGGGGAATGTCCAAGCAAATAAAGGCCGTCAGCTTACTGAAAGCTGAGTGAGAACTAACTAACACAGTCTTGAAGAAATAACGTAATTACCAGTCATGCACGATAATAAGCAGTGATAAATAATATCTTTCCTCTTTTATTCAAACACGTCATTAGTTGATTCTCGTCATTCTCTAAGGCTGACCATACCAATCCCAACTGACTATACCGAACTAATGATACCATCACGACATACTAGTGCTCCTATTCACTGCTTTTAAGAACTCTTACTGTTCACCAATTTTAAGAACTCTTGCGAGCATTATACATCGCTCTCATATAACGACTAGTTTATGGACGCACCAATACTGATGTTCACCTCTTTTAAGAACTCTTACTGTTCACCGCTTTTAAGAACGCTTGCGAGTATCATCCGGACACAATCAATTTGTATCCATACTTCTTGCTAGCACAACGCATAACGCTCACATCCCACACAGATATGTTCACGACCAACTCATGATATTGATATACTTGTACTGACGGTCACCAATACCTTACTAATTTAAACACCAAGATTAACCAATGTCACCTACCATCATAACTCAAACCTTATCTCGTTATCGCCTCGTATGTTATTAACATTCCGAACCTGACTACGTTACTCACCGTGTTATCTTAATCTCATTATCGCATCTCATTACCTCCGTAATCCATAATAATGCATAATAGAAACATGGAACATCAATTAAACAGCTAAGCATTATGATATAAACTAAAAGGAAACATTCTTGTTCTGTTAAGGTTCGATTGATTGAAGTCCTCTCAATCGCTTGAAGAAAGTGATGTTCGATCGATTGAAGTCAAGGTGGTCTCGATCAATTGAAGTCATTTCGATCGATTGAGACTCAGGGTTGTTTGATCGATTGAACTCAGTTCGATCGGTCGAATTTCGTCTTCTCCATATTCTGGCAGTGAACTTCCAGAATCTGTTAGGGGTGTTTGGGTCCTCTGATAAATGTACAGAATACGTAAAATATCATAACTAAGCTACTGAGTGAGTTCGGAACTCACCGAACTCCGTTAAGGGCGTGTTTGGCAACTTTGAAAGCTTCAAAGTTTCTCCAATGGTTTCTTCCTTCCTCTCTCTGCTCTTCTCTTCGTCTCTGTCTCTCCTTATCTTGTTCTTCGCCTTTTTCTCCTTCTTATTCTTGATAAAAACTATATATATATATATGAGTGCGTGTATATATATACATATGGAGGTATGTTTATAATATATATAACACAGCACACAACTCTCTCTAGCTCTCTTAAGTTCAGCAACCCAAAAACTTACGAGTACAACACACACACACACACACACACACACACACACACACATATATATATATAGAAGAGATGAGGTACAGGTGGCTGTCTTTGCGGAAAACCTGGAATTCTGGTGATTAAACGTTCAATTGCTCAACCTTAGTTCGATCGCTAAAGAGCAGATCGATCAGGTTTGATCGATTGAAAACAGTTTGATCGATTGAAGTGGACCACGTCATAAATTTATGTCGGCAGGGTTTCGATTGCTTGAAAATGTTCGATCGCTTGAACTCCGGAAATGTTTGATCGCTTGAAAACACTTCGATCGGTCGAAGATAGAATTTCAGTAAATGACAGGAAATATATAGAATCTTCGAGTACAAATAAATATTGAAAATACAGGGTATTACAAGTTTTAACTTAAATTCTAATTAAAAATAGGGTAAGGGTAGTTTATGTATATTTTAATAAACCAAACACTGTTCAATAAACAGAATGAGGGATTTGTTATGACTAATAAAAGCTCGAGGGGCGCTTCGGGGGGGAGGGGGGGTGTGTGTGTAGTGTTCTTCAAACCTGAGAGGGCTAAGTGTTCTCAAGTCAAACCTCAGGGGTGGTAGGTGATATTAACCCTTTTATAAATGGGGGCTGCTATTCTACAACAAGAATGTTGTAAGATAGCATTATACACCAACTTTTAGCGGCGAACAAAAATATTTTTAGTGACCAAAAAAAACTTTTAGCGACAAATCTTTTTAAAATATTTAAAGGTGAAAAAAAATGTCACTAAAGGTGTAAAAATTCATCGCTATAAGAGTTTTTTCGTCGCTAAAGGACACCGTGTTGTAAGTTAGCATTCCCCTGTATAAATTGTATTCAACTAATTTATCAATTAAGTTTTGGAATAGATCTATTTTTATAAAAGTGTACTCTTAAGGACTAAATCCTACATTACCCTTATTTGAATGGGTTTGCATAATGATCATCACTTACCGCCCATACTTAGTACTCCTTTCTAAATTCCTAAGGCTCTATTCGGTTCATGAATTTCATAAAGGGCAAAAAAAAAAAGGAAAAAGAAAACTAGTTCCCTCATATTTTCCTTAATGCTTAAATAACATCAAAATTTAAAATTTTCAAATATACATATATGTAGATACATATATATATATATATATATAAAGAGGAAGGAAAATGACTCATTAAGTCATAACATTCAAAAAATTTAATTTATTCTCATCTTTCCTATTTCCTCATCGTTTTCATTATTAACCAACCATAGGAAAATATCTTCCGCCATATTTTCCTTTGTTTTCCCTCCCCAAATCCAAGACCCAAACAAATCCTAAGAGGGTGAGAATATGAGATTATTAACCACTAGGTATAACTAAATACCTACTGTTGTTTCTAACCCAAATCTCAGTAATATGTTCTTCCTGTCAAGAAAATGTGTAGCGGGGTAAATTAAGCTTCAACACACACACACACACACACACACACACACACAAGGGCACCCCAGCTGCTGAGATACTACATTCAGAAAGCTTATTGCATTATTCAGCTACCTTTTCTTTTCTTTTCTGCATATATATATTATTATATTAGAGAGAGAGAGAGAGAGAGAGAGAGAGAGAGAGAGAGAGAGAGAAGGCAAAGAACTGTTTATTATCGCTCTGTAGTAAACAAAATTGAAAGTAACAAACAGACATTTAAATTGCTCGGTTGCAGTAATATATATGAGAGGGAGAGATATCATGATTCATTGATTGATTCATGGATTGAAGAGCTTCCTGAAAGGACCATCTTTGCGGTCTTTAGCGGCTTCAGTTAAAGCAAGGAACCGCCTGAAACCAGTAGTAGCCGCACCTCTACCAAGGGCGGCTGCTCTTGTTAGCACATCCTCTCTTGAAGATGAAGAAGATGAAGAAGCCATAATTATTCCAGCAGAGGCCATAGCTAAAGCTGAAGCGGAAGTGGAAACCGAATTGGTTGTAATGGCCGTAGAAGAAGTGGCAGCTGGGACAACAGATGAGGAGGCCATAGGTGAGGCTTGAATAATCCCCGATCCACGTTTGTTAAAATCCTCCAGTATATTTTGTTGCTCGGCTTTCTTTAAACCCTGCACAAAAATCATATTCGAATTTAAATCCGAGTAATTTCTGATGCAACTTATATATAACTGCTGAAGGCCATGAATCAAACTTAATACAGCTAACCATAAAGTCATGCTAGGGGTACAACTATTTTTTACAACTCATTTACAACCATCTCTCTCTCTCCTAAGTCACACTGGGCCCATTGAAGTTTAACCGGACCCCACAGTGCCACTTAGGGAGCGAAAGAGATGGTTGTAAATGAGTTGTAAAAAATAGTTGTACCCCTAACATTGTTCCAAATGATATACACTAAATATAACTTGAATGGATAAGGGAGGAAAGAACTTTTATAATAAGAGAAAATAAACAAACAGAAGGTGGATATCTTAATGAGATCACACTGATTGACGTTCTATTAGAGAAATAAAGGCGGCAAGCTATGTAGCGCGGATACCGAACACGCGACACGGCACAGAAAAGCCGACACAGCAAATCCCAAAAATTTAGGACCAGGACACGGACACGGCGAATAAAGTACTATTTTAAATTCATTATATAAAACCAATAATAAATTATATTATTTAGTCACAAATACAAATTTTGATGAATCATATTCCTCACTCAAGCAACAAGGTACCTATTATGATATCTGTCACTAGAATCAAATTACCAATAAGAAAAGGATCACAAATCAACATTACAACGTTGTCTATGGCAAGTGTGTTGTGGCCTTTGCGACATCATCTATAACACTTAAGTCACTGCCTATTTACAATTAGGAATAGTTTATAGGACCATGCAGCTACTTGGTCATGGAGCATGCATCTTGTCTCAAATGTGCCTGGACATGTCGATTGCATGTCAATTTATATAAATAAATAAATAAAACAAATTGACACATTTTTGGGTGCTTCAAAAACATATCCGGCTGTCAGACACGGGGAAGGAAGCCTAAATGAAGTGTCCATGCTATACAGGTGGAAAGTTCACAAGAAAACGACACATTTCTCTCTAGTTCAAAACTTCAAATCACCTCAAACAAAAGCATCCAGAGAATTGGATAACCAGACAAAATGCACGCAAACACAAATGCATGAAAGAAAAAAAAAAAAAAATCAGCAGAAAATTAACTGATTGAAGTCATCTAGGATCGGGTTGCTAATGCCTGATGTTCGCTCAAGCTACATAATTAATTGTCACCACTAATGAAGCAAATGCTAAATTACAGGTTCTAAGGTGAGTTTTAAGATCATTACGACAAACTGAATGCATAGGGAGTATTACTCTTACCTAAAAGAGAAGGGAACATCTTCCAACAATTATAAGGCTCGTTTGGTTTGCAGATTTAGAGAAGGAAAGAAAATGGAAAGGAAAACTATAATGTTTCCATCCATACTTAAATAACTTTACAAATTAAAAAAACTTCAACATATCATAGGACAGGATGAATGGAAGTGAATCACAAGATTTCAAAATAATAAATCTTTTTTACCATATTTTCTTTTCCTTCTTATTTTTGTCACGGTTTTCCTTAATAACCACCCAAAGGAAAGTGTTTTCCTTGGTATTCTCTTTTCCTTTCCCTCACTAAATCCATGACCAAACAAAGTCTAAGGGAATAAGAGAGCGGAGAGGACATTTCTACGACAATTAATACAAGAAAGATGAAATGGAGGATAGCTTTCAGCTGTGTACCTGATCGCTTTTTAACCCTGAAGCACCTGTGTGGACACAGGCATATAGGACATGGCAGAAGAAGAAGAAGAGGAAGAATAAGAACAGAAAGGGGAAAAGAAAGAAGAATAAAAATAGAAAGGGTAACAGGAAGAAGAGAAGAAGATGGCAAAAGAAGAAACTCCAGATTCACTGTCGCCGCAGCTATAAAACACATCGGGGTACCTGTGGTGGCTTGACCCACCAACTCAGATGAGTCTACATAGCTGATTGTTGTAGTGAGGAAGAGAACGACGTGAAAGAGACGAGTGTTTTAACCCTAAATCGATATATTTTCTTTACTTATTTGAGTAAACCACTGGATCTTCAAATATGGATATTTTACCCCAACCTGTTAAAAATCCTAAAAGCAGTACCAAAAAGTCATTATTTTCCCAATATTTCAACAGAATTTCATTACCTTTAACCATGCTACTTAAACCCTTATTCTTTAAACGAATCATACTTGTCATTTTTTTGACCAATTTGACTCTCTTTAGCCGTGTCGGGTACCCTTTTATAGATTTAATGGATCCGGTGCTTGGACCCGCACCCGCACCTTAGTCAATGTAACATAGGCTTGCCGAGTATTGTGTGATCCACCATACTATATGGTAACATGCTAGGTAGTAGTAAGAAATTCTGTGTCATAAAAAAATGGTGACCTGACTCGCAAAATAAGAGTAGATTTGTGTGCCCTGGTGGTACAAGTCAAGAGAAGAAACAAAGTGACAAATCAGTAAAATATTGACAGTTATTACCTTAAGCTCCAGAATCCGCTGAAATTCCAAAGGCGTTCCCTCCGGTAGCAATGCACGATATGTATCCGCCACAGAATCAACTGGGGACAGTATAACCTGTAAAATGAGGCCAAATAAATATGTATCAACAGAAAAAAATTATTAAAAAAGAAACTCACATGAAAAAGGAAAAAAGAAAAAAACAACACTGATCTACCCCTCACCTTAAGAAGTGCTTCAGCTTTGCTCATCTCACGACTTACAAATTTAGAGTAGCTAGCAGCACTTGATGTCTGTTTATACAAAAACTCTGAACTGGTAAGTGCACGTCTTTTTCACAAAATGATAATAAGCATGACCAAAAACTTTAAAAAGCACGATCATTTAAAACCGCAACGTTCAATGAGATCAGGAATCATTATCGGACAAGTGAAACTTCTTTTGAAATGATACAAAAGCCCATTTTTAAAATGCTTTAGTTTCTAACAGGCAGAATCTCATGATACAAGTCAAAAATGTTAGCCAAAATCCTCAACCAACTTCTCAAGGGGAGCTAAAACTAAAGTAAAAAACAGTAGGGAAAAAAGAAAAGAAAAGAAAAGAAAATAAAATCCCAGTATTTTTATGCAATCTTCTGGCTCATGCTTACTTAAATTAGGTCATCTTGGTGGTAAACTGGAGGCAACCAAGCCTTTCTTTAAAACATCTCTTTATCTACACCAGAGCTCACCCTTACCACTATTCTCCACTCTATGAGGCAAGATCAATTAAAATCTTGTTCTCAATTTGCTTTGCCACTTACTCTAAACATTAATCTCTATTTTGGCATATGCCCAACGATGATTCCGCGGACGATGATAAAGCTAGAAAAGCCAAAGTATATAATGCAATATGAGCTCTATTTGTGCATAAAACTACATAGAGTTGTATGTGCTACCACACCTGTCTTCCAAGAGAAGGAATGTCTAGAAGAATTGTCTTTACGGCCTGAGTATCCAACAACATCTGCAATAGTGTAAAAAAAAGACTTTGCTTGCATAAATTATGAGTGTAAATATTATTTCCTGGTGAGAGTATGCACAGCTTTTATCACATGAATTTTAACACAAAATATTAACGATCATTTGGTAGTAACAGTTTCTTGAACTGCTTGCTGACATGAGTTAACAGGTAATGAGGCACAAAACTTGAACTGTAAGTGCAATGTATTTCTAACCATCACAAGTCAGACAGAAACTAAAACAAGAAAGTAAACTTTTTCTGAAAAAAAAAACGTCAAAGATCAAATATAATTCTCGTTTTCTATTTCATTTGCAACTTTCCAGGAATTTAAGATCCATAACAGAACAGAACATTATCCAGCGCACAAAGTAGAATTTGAATCTTTAAAAGCTGTAAAGAAGTCAACAAAAGTGAAACGATCAGAAATTTCAATGAAGCCAGTTCAGATATCCATCTAGCAACTCCTATAATGCGACATGGGCTCAAATTGTTATTGTAAATGCAGAAACATGTATATGATGTACTGCTTGAACAAATAAAAGATGAGTAATATTTGGGGCACTAACAACTTCCACTAACACTTACTAACACACTCTCTCTCTCCTAGTGGTACTGTGGGATCCGCAGTGGGCCCAGCAGTATCACTAGGAGAGAGATAGAGTGTGTTAGTAAGTGTTAGTGGAAGTTGTTAGTGCCCCTAGCATTGCCCATAAAAGATACGCTTTTATTATTGCAACTATTTAGAACTTCCTTTAACAAATAAAACAAACCCATCAGAAGACATCAAAGTGGGTGATTCATGTACACAAAACCAAGCTATACAAAAATCTAAAATCCTAAATTCCAAAAATCTGCAAAATAATCAGACAAGAAAGATAGGTCTGACCACGTAATTATTTCTTGATGCCAAACACATTAAAATAATAAGAACAAAAAAAAAAAAAAAGTAAAGATGCTGATGATCAATACTTGTTGGGCTCCTGTTTCTGATATTTGCTTGCATCTGAAAATATTGATGTAGAAGCGTGGACCAAGAGATGATGCCAGCTGCGTAAATAACAATGAATGAGCATATTGCCTTCAGAAATAACTTCAAAAGAGAAAAATAAAAAAGATTGCTTGAACTCTGAGAAACTTCTTTCTATCTAACTTCGACTATTATTCTTTCAAAGTACAAAACATCATAAGTTAATGAGAGAGCAAAAATGATTCCGCATAAACTACGTATATTTAAAATATACACATATATATATATATATGTATATGTTTGTAATCACCTTGTCTAAGAAAAACTGGAAGTAAACCAGAGAAAGAAGGCTTCCAAGTATGGGTATACTACTTGTAAGGATCATATTTATGCCATTCACATACCTACAAGGAAGTGACATTAGATTTTCATAGCATCTCAAGCACTACTATGAACGGTTTAAATTAATCAAAAACCTGAATCTTACTCTGACTGGTCACCAACACTTTCAAGAGTACCCCATGGAACGCGTGTCATTGCCGCCATCTCAGCATCAAATTTACTTTCCAAACCATGCACTAAAGTTACCAATGCTTTTGTTATGACCGCTGAAAATTCATCCTACAAAAATTCATGGTTTCTATCAAATTAAACAGCAAACGGACTTTGACAGAGTTAATTTATCAAGCAGTTTTTACCTGCACCTCTGACATATCCACGCCATCCACTAATTGAGAATCAATTATTTTGGAGACATTTTCAGCCAGCTCACCAGACTGTCAAACGAATGCAATCTGAGTTATTATGATATTGCTAATTATCTCTATTCTTTTCAGACAGCTTTTACATTTACTAGATATGCCAAATTAGCAGTAACTGGTCCATTCACGTCATTCAGAATCATGGTAGTTGGTGCACACTAATATTAACAGAGATTCAGAGAACTACAAGGCATCTCTAGCCACAGGACTGTAAAATGAGTTCCGAAGTGCAAAAATTCTGACGTTTAGTCGAACAATAAAGACATGTGTTGCAAGTTGATCCACCGTAAAATGAGTTCCAGAGTACAATAAATTCTGATTTTCATCAACTATTTATATCCAGTGTTCTAAAAATCGGCCTAGGCGGCCGACTAGGCGGCGCCTAGGCGCTAGGCGGTGCCCGGCCGCCGAGATTTTCCCTAGGCGTTTGAGAAAATCGGCCAGTGGATTAGTCGGCCTCTAGGCGGGGCCTAGGTGGTGCTAGGCGGGCTAGGGTGAGAATGCTACAGAGTCTTATTTGGGTCTGACTCTTTGGAAAAAAAACCCTAACATTAGTATATATATACACTTACGGTTTAAGTTAATTATGGAGAAATCCTAATAGTTTTTTAAATATTAATAATCTTTACTTATTTCCAAAAAACACCACATAACCTATATATATATATATATATCTATTATTTGAACCACAAATCTATAATTCTTTTTAATTAACACCACATAACTCGTATATATATCTATTATATAATTAATTTTGTTTATAAAACAAATCCGCCACATAACTCGTATATATATCTATTATATAATTAATTTTGTTTATAAAACAAATCCGCCTAGGCCCCGCCTAGGCGTCCGCCTAGGCCCCTAGGCACTAGGCCCCCCTCCACCGCCCGACTAGCGCCTAGCGATTTTTAGAACATTGTTTATATCCAATGAACTTGAAACAACAGAACGGGCAGAACATAAAATTAATAAAACATAAGCAAAAACAAACAGAATATGAAAGCAAATTAACAGTATGTAAAAACTCGATAACATGTTTTGAAGACCAAATCAAGCTGCCACCGTCTCCTTGTTCAGTAATATGCCACAAAAGCCTTAAACCCAAATATTTCAAGAGTGCCAATAGGGATATTTTAAGTTTATAAACAGTCTCAATGTTAAATATCATTTTATAAAACTGCTATTCATTTACATGAAAGCCCATGCAATTAAAGTTGAGAAGACGCATTCTTCAAGAGTTAGGAATAGACTTTATACTTCTTTTTACTTACTCTTCAAATGTTCCTAGTCATGAGATTAGAAATTGGACTTCAATCATTTGCGTAGACTAACAATGTCATGTTTGTTTTATTTGATAAAACAGGGTGAATCTCCATCAATAGTATCGAGAAAATGTACATTGACCTAGAAAAAATACACTAAACATGACCAATTATAAACCATTTTACTTCCTGACAGTCGATTATTCTTAGTTATAGTCGTGCAAGTGATCATTAGACTGCACATGACCAATCATAAACACGTATTGTTAGGTACAATGGTTTACACATAGGGTATCTAAATGTACAAGGGATCCATCACTCTTACATAAAGAAAGTGAATGTCCTATGTAATCTTCTATGGTTGGGGAAAATCCGAGGCCAGGACTGGGTGATATTTAGCAAAGAGTTCTTCAGTTTCAACAGTTAAAGTGGTATCATTGATTCATTAGAGCAAAAGACATGATTAATATTATTTTGTTTGGTAACATACTAAGGGAGGATTAGATGAGATTTAATTCAACATTGTAATAACCTGCATTTTTCTTGCATTGTCATATTTAAAATTATATATATTTTGTCTGCTTTTATCCTTATGTGAAAAATTTATTTCTTGACTAATCTCATTATTGAAATTACTTTTGGGGTCAAAATGCAATTTTCATAAAAACTGGCAATACCTGTGTTAAATTTCAAATCTGTATTTCAAAACGGTGGAATTATTTCTTTTAAAACTCAAACTGTATTTTTATAAAATCAGAAAACTATTTCTAACATTAAAATGAATTTTCTGTATTTTTGTGATAAACACCGTGTCACGAAAATACTAGTTTAGGTTTAAAACTGTCCGCGCAGTGTTAAACTTCCACAGAATTTTGGGAGTAACTGATTGGACAAATTTCTTTATACCCAATTATTATTGCTAAAGTTTTCCCTTAGGCCTTGTTTGGCAAATGCTTGTAGTATGTGTGTTGTCCTAATGCCATAAGCTTGATTCCCAAACACACCTTGACCCACACCAACTCCACCTACCCTTTCAATTATCAATGGAGCATTATGAATTGCAAGTGTATATTTACACATCATTGCTGCACTTTCTTTGTAATTAGTGGAGATTAATGGAGAATGAGTGGGATGTTAGGCAAATGTTTTCTAAGTGGGAGTTTGAGTATTTATACACCCAACCACACTACACATTCTACACTCCTAACATAGAGAGCTTGAGAGAGTCACATAGAGAGATAATAATTTCAGAATTTGAAGAGCTCAATCCTCCATAGCCAAGCTTGAAATTGGGGATTCTTAATTCTTGTATTTCTTTCTCAACAACTTCTTCAATCTACATCACGGTGAGTATTACTAACTCACTCAAAATGTAACTCATTCCTTATTTACTGATTTAGGTAGTTAATTTTAACAGTAGCAGAATTTTGTTTTCAGATTTTTGTTAGGAAAACGAATGAAATTTAAGGTTCTGCCCGCGTTGTCCCAAGTAAAACTCGATTCTGCACACTTTTCGTCTAATGCAATTTTCTCAGATTTTGCACCGTTTGGGCAGAAAATGAGGATTACAGTAGCAGAAAAAGTATATTAGAAATTCAATCTAATATTTTCTCTTTTAATTTTAACAGTAGCAGAATTTTGTTTTCAGATTTTTGTTAGGAAAACGAATGAAATTTAAGGTTCTGCCCGCGTTGTCCCAAGCAAAACTCGATTTTGCACACTTTTCGTCAAATGCAATTTTCTCAGATTCTGCACCGTTTGGACAGAAAACGAGGATTTCAGTAGCAGTTTTTAGAATGCTATTAGTTATGTTTAAAATGATTAAGGCAATGAATTACGAATTTTCAATCCCCGTACGCGTATTATTTCTTTAATTCTGTGAATTCCTTTATGTTTAAAGTTTGATGACATTCATGTGGAGTCAGTTGTACATGCATGGTGAGTGTTGGTAGTGTGTAAAAGAGTAATGATAGTGTGGAAAAGAGTAATGATTGTGTGGAAAGAGTATGAGTTTGAGTTGTGGTTGTGTTTGTGGTTGTGGTTGTAATTGTGGCTGTGGTTATGGTTGTGGTTGTGGATGTGATTGTGGTTGGAGTTGAAAAAGAGGATGAGGGTGTCTTTGAAATGCGAAGGTGGCAAAAATGGACACTCCCTGACGCCCATGGAAGCGTTAAAGTGTGTGAAGCCGAACTTGGACACTCACTGGCACCCATGGAAGTGCTAAAGTGTGGCCTATAGACACTCCCTGAATGACTCGAGTCTGGATACCTGTGTGGGGGTTGCCCCGGTATTTGCATGGCGGTTAGGGTATTCAAAGTGTGAGGCATTGGACACTCCCTGGTACCCCGGACCAAAGTGTGAGGCAAACTGGACACTCCCTGGCGCCCCGTTGCTAAAGTGTGGCTATCTTAGTATTTCAAAGATACCAGGAGTAGGATAGAGGGTTGTTGGGTGTTGTCGAGAGAAAAGAGTCGGATAGATGAGATGGTGCATTGTTCTCATACACGGTCACATATGTGTGAAATTATCTTTTAAATAATGTTGTGGTTGTTTTCTAAAACGAGTTTTTTTATCATAAATATAAACTTGTGGTATTTAAATGGAAATGGGAAAAAGGTAAATGAGTATGTTTTACATTCAGAGTTATGTTTTTAATACTCACCAGCTTCTTGAAGCTGACGGCGTTGATGCGTCCTGGACATTCGTGTTCAGGCTTTGCAGGTTATAATCAGGATGAACCATATGACTATGCTAATTGAGATCAACTGCTGAGAAGAGAATTTACTTTTATATGCTTTATGTTTATGTGCTTTAAGATATGATTTGGTTTTGTAATAAGGATGACTGTAATAGACTTTAAGTTATTGTTTTATTTTAAGGCGGTCTGTGCCTTAGTTAACCCCGTACCATAAGTTGTAATAAGTTAGAAAAAATTTTATGAGCCCTGTTTACCCTACTCTGATTAATAGTTTTATGTTGTTAGAAGTTTTTGGGACGGAATCGATCCTTCAAACTGTCGCGACCTACGGGTCCATAAAGGAAATTAAACGCTTTCCATATTTATGCTACGTCGGGGCGTGACAAACATAAACTAGAAAGAATCCAAATTTGTGATACTTTTATGGTAATTATTTCTACTATCAGATTAGTAACAACCAAGGTATGCCACAGAATGTGTAATTTGTAGAACTTGAGGCATCATGCTGGAATTAATAGTTAATTCTTGTAGTTACGTAACTTCACCCCAAATCCTAGATTAGACAAGGATTTGGTTCCATTTTTATTCATGGCCAGGAGTAAAGAGCTGGCACTCCGCACACCCTTTAGCTATCATTACATGGACTCTTCAAAGTGTCCAGAGGACACGAGTATGGATGCCATATCCGACACGGGTACTTCGCCTTTCTTGGCTGAAAATTATACTAAACTACACTAGAAGGATCCTACCCAAGTGTGATGCAAAGATAGTTGCATGTATAAGAGCAAATTGGAAAAAGAATAAGAACTAGGGTTTTGGTAAGACAACCTCCATTAAAGAGCTTAAAGCTCAACTTGCTTTACAAGCAATATCAAATATAAAACATCCCAAAACTAATTTACCCTAACCCTAGCCTACTATTTATAGCCTATTTAACCCTTACTAATGTCACATGCTTGTGACTAAACTAAAATAACAACCAAGTAAATATTACAAGCTAAGTACAATTATTATAATATAAAGTACTACAAATTACTACATCAAACTCTCCCTCTAAAAGAAATTTGTCCTCAAGTTTAAGAATTAGCTTTCTTAATTGCATTTCAGCAGTGGCTTTCCTCTTGATATTAATCTTGGACAACATTGTGATTGCCACTCCTTGTTCATTTGTATCTTCAACTCTTGAGATAGGAAATAATACGGATATTTGATCTTCAAATTGCGAATTCGCTTTCTTGGCCATAAAATTTTCCATAGATTCTTCAACTTCACATCCCTCCTTAATCACATGATCACACAACTTAATTTCATTCTCATCATCCCATGTAGGCAACTTGAAGGCGTCACTTTTAACAAACCCCTCAACAAAAGCTTCCAATTCAACCATAGTCTCGTCCTTAATACAAAAAGTATCTCCAAGAGTATTAATGACATTTTCATCTAAACTCTCACTTTCATAGCCATACTCATTGTCACAATTTGTTGAAGCAAAGTTGTCCTCCTTGGGAGACCAAAGAAGTTGAATAAATTTCAATTTCGTATCATCTAAATCGCTTAAGTTTTCATCAAACACACTTCCAAGGCAATAATCGAATGCCGGTTCCTCATACGACTCCTTGTCATCGTCTGGGTTTAATTCTTCCTCAAACCCACTTTCACAACAATCACCAAATATCGGCTCCTCATCCAAGTAAGTATCCTTAGGTTCATCATCAAAGTACTCATCAAACCTCAATTCATCCTCAAAGTCCAACTTAAAAGAATGTTGCATTAACTCCACACTTTTAGTTGGAAAGCCATTCATGTGTAAAAATTTTCTTTCCAACTTCTTCCTCATTGTGTACCAATCCTTCATTTTAGGCTTGCCTTTTCTCTTTCTAAGGACTTAGTTTGTTCCCACCACTCTGCAACGCATCCTTTCAAAACTTTCTCCACTAATTTCACTTTCGTTTCTTCAATGGTATCATAGAAATTGAATACAGCTTCAACTTCATCTACCCAATCGACAAATTCCGATTCATCACCGTAGAATTTCGGAATTTGAATACTAGCATAAGAAGGTTGCAAATGCTTTACCTTAAGTGTTAAGGTAGCAATTTGCCTTCTTAAGTCAACCAATTCATGTTGGGTACCCTTAGGCCCCGTGGGATAAGCTAAATCAAATTCAGCTCCATCCGAAAAATGCATGGCATTTACTCGCCCTCTACCCGTTCTTTCTCTTCCTCTTTGAGCCATTGTAAATTAAAATCAAGGTCATATCAAAAGTATGGAAACTAGAATCGAATATCAAAACACAAGCCAAGAATTACCCAACAAATAACAAACCTCACCAAAATACAGGTCAATTTCAAATCAACAACAAACCACATCCAACAAGAAGCCAATTCACAACCCCAAACAAAATCACTTGCTGAAAATTCAACCACAACCAATTGGGTCAATCACAGCCCAAGATAAGCCAGAAAAGTCGAATCAAAGAAACCAATCAAGAAACAATGGACTTACCAATTGAGAATCAACACCAGTAGCGCAATTGATGTAGTTTCATGTTCGAATCTGGTGAATCGGAGAAAATTTGATTCGGAATACTCAATTGCAATTGCTAGATAAGGTTACAAGCCACAACCAAACTCTAGGTCAAAGGCGACAGAAAATTTTGGTTCATCAGGCCCGTGTGGTTCGAAAACCGATTTCGGTTGTCATCACTGCTTCACGATCAGGTTCGCAAGAGTTTTCAAAGCTCTGTTTGGTCCAGATTCCACCTACGACTTATCTGGTTTGTTAATTCCAGTCGCGATACTACAGTTCCGATTCACGAGGCAAGTTCGAAGGTTCCAGGTTCTATTTGGGATTGTTTGTGTTGGAATTTTGCTGTCAGAAGCTAATCGAGACTCCTAGCAGTGGAGAACCTCGTCTCTGTCCAAATGCTTGGTTGCAGTCGTGACCTCCAAGGTCTTGTTTGGGTTGAGATTTAAGCAATTCTTCTTCTATTCCAGGTTCCAATTGAGGCTCTGATACCAAAGGATGCAAAGTAATTTGCATATATAATAGGAGATTGGAGAAAGAATAAGAACTAGGGTTTTGGGAAGACAGCCTCCATTAAAGAGCTTAAAGCTCAACTTGCTTTACAAGCAATATCAAATATAAAATATCCCAAAACTAATTTACCCTAACCCTAGCCTACTATTTATAGTCTATTTAACCCTTACTAATGTCACATGCTTGTGACTAAACTAAAATAACAACTAAGGAAATATTACAAGCTAAGTACAATTATTTTAATATAAAGTACTACAAATTACTGCATCAAAGTGTCATACCCATGTCCACAAAGAGTCGTGTCAACACGGGTACTTCACCTATTTAGAAGAGTCCATGTAACATAGGCTATCAACCCCTATCTCTTACTCACCATCCATCTTCAAAAGTCGAAGTTTCGCATTGGGAGTCTAGAGGAAATTCTACGAATTCAAGATTCGTTAGTGTGGAAACACTTAAAGACTGGACAACTGTGCAGCAGTTGTGGATCTTCTCCAACTGCTTTTTTTTTAATATAAAATTAACGCAATAAGGGCAATATTGTGAAGAATTCTATAGTGTGATTGTTCGTTTAGTATATATTATAGATTGACATGGGGTTTAAGGAATTGTTTATAATAAACTTGTTTATATTCCAGTTATGGAAATCATTGCTTTCACGGAAAGATTTCTAACGCTCCTCAAACTCTTTATTCTCTCACATATCTTTTACTCATTGTCAGGTCATGTTCATCTTTGGAGGCTCACATTGAAGGTTGTTAGCATGTACTATGCCGAATGCGATATAATCTTTAATGTAAAGAAATGTGCACAAGCTACTCAAATGAATCACAACATAGTCAATTTTATTATATTGCAACCTATACAAATAAATGAAATTACAATAAACAGTGTTGGGATTTATCGTGACTGAGATATATTATTTGGTACACATTAAAATAATCAGATGGTTTTGAATCACACGTACACATTGGAGCAGTAGGCCAAGATTTTATATATCAACACTGAATTGAAAACAGGGTAAATTACACTTTGCACCCTTTAGTTTGGGTGCAATGTCACTTTGGTCCCTCAATTTTGACATTTTAGTCCCGACTGTTTCAACTTAGTTTAAATATAGTCCATTCATCATATTTTCTTTCAATTGTAGACGGATTTAGGTTCAACATAGAGGTGTTAAGTGTAATTCTTCTAAGTAAATTTAACATTGTACCCCTAATGATACCTCATGTGTGCATCATGTGACCTATTTTTAGTGGGAGATTTCGTAAATGGACTACATTGAACCTAAATTGAAACTGTGAGGACAAGTGTCAACATCGAAACTACAGGGACCATAGTGACATCACACCGAAACTAAAGGGTGAGAAATGTAAGTTACCCTTGAAAATATTATCGGGATCGCATTACAAGCGTACAGTGTGATGTGTCATGACATGTGGAACAGGAAGTAGTTTGTAGCATGCGTTAGCATGCAACATGGTACTGTGGGGATGGCTTATATAACATATACAGACACTTAATTGGAAATTAAAATGTGGTGCATGAGGTGCAAGACTGTCAAATTTTAATGTAGACTATGACAAATGAAGGGTTTTAATCAATATAGGATGACAAATGAAGTACAAAGAACTCTCTTTGAAATTCGAGTATTCACTTGTTTCATTTAATTTTAAGACCTGTTACATCAGCAGATAATATGTTATTCCCAGTGGTCTCTAAATGCAATTCCAATGGAAACATTAGACATTAAATTATGTCACCACGTTGACTGTCAATTCAAATATTTAGTTCTTTCTAATAAATGCCTTGGAAATAATGAAAATATCAGAGGATTGAAAAAAAAAAAAAATTTAAATGGAGTCACCGGTATTAGTGTTATGGAACATATTTTTAACATAACAAATTTCTATCAAAAATTGCTAGATGACCGGCATTTCCTACTCCAACAATGCCCATTATCTAAAACAAAAGGAGATATTAAACAAAATAAGACACTCAATATATCAATTTTTTAGGCACTCAATTCTATTCCAAGAATCCCAGTCCGTATCAAACATCGGACAACTGTTTCTAAATCTCCAAATCAGAGTCAGTTGCCTGGCAGCTAATTTTGTACATAGAATTCAAAATATCACTGATCAGAATAGAAAGAAAAATGAGAAACACCACTACTTACCGTTTTGTGGCAATATTCAGCTGTATTCACAATATAACAGATCACTCTTTCGTCCCTATCAGATGTCTGCATGAATTATTCAAGTTGATAGCATATCAAGATTAAGTTCTTCTTCAGAAGAATATGGAGTTTTTCACACTTATTAGGAAGAATAAAGCAACTGTTTTCATACCTTTATCTGTCCATCCATACCCGTGGCAGCCGCAACAATTCCTGTACCACCTTTAGGCAATCTTGCAAAAAGCTTTGTAGCATATGCTTTAAGAATTCTTTGAAATACCTAACAATATTACGAGCAAAAAGTTATTTTTGTTTGAATCGTGTATATATGACCTTTAGACTATTGAAGCACGAAGAAACATAGATCAATAAAGTTCAATAGCTTCAGATACTTCAGAGACCTCAGAATAATGTAAATCATCAGTTCTATTTTGGAGTTAAGTGAGAACATTCACAAACAACACATCTCAATGGTGGTGACACTTAACTGTGAATAGAGTACTATTGAAATCACCAAGATAAAATTATTTTTTCCCAGTTTTTCCCTTCTGTAATTTGCTTTGAGAATCTATATCAACAATGGTATATAAATACCTGCAACAGTAGCAGTAGGGTCATACTAGTGTACAACGCACCTTTCCACGTGACCGTAGCAGTAGGGTTAAATGGCAGTATTGTCACGCCCGTCCCGGAATATACATTCTTTTAAATGCATAATTGAATTTCGTGTGAATTATTAATGTTCATTAATAATTGTGAAAGTGGTTGACGTGGGTCAATAGTGGGTGTCAATTGAGGACACGAGGATTTGATAATCCGTGAAGCATTGGCATGAATTAAATGACATTTATGTGATTAAATGTTATTTGATATTATCTGGTATTCATGAATAGTGTATATACCTGTGTAGAGTAATTTCTGGTAATTTTGACCTTGTTTGAGATCGTTTTGAGTAAAATAATATTGACGTTAGTGATACGTTATATAAAAGGTAGGTTATCTAGAAATCTCAAGGAAATAATTTCCGGAACGTAATTACGGACCCAAACAGAACTTAGACAAAAACTTTTATGAATTATAGATTTTCACTCGTGAATCAATAACTTAGACGTTTAAGACGTTTCGAGAGATGATCGGAGAATTAGAGAACTTGCGGTGAGTTAAACACGGTTTCCAAAAGTCGTGCCTATATATAGAAAACCTTGAGATACTTTCATTAGTTAAAATATCTAAAAATCAAGAGGAGGCCACAAGGGGGATTTATTGCTTCAAGCTTCAAGACACAAATTGACGAACTTCCGATCGTCAACTTTTCTCCAAATTTTATATTCGGACTCCTCGAGGTATTAACTACGTTTTGATATCTATTAGGCCACGTTTGGCAAATTATTTCCGAAAAGCTAATTTTAAGAATTTGGGGAAAACATATGGATACTTGTAGGAATCGCTTATAAACGGAAGTTCGACATTTATTTGGTCCCCTAGTACCTCCCCTGAAGTTATAGAGTGATAACTTAAGGTATTAATTCTAGACTTATGACTTATAAGGAAATTACATGTTTTAGATACCCGGCTTAATATTTTGGATCCGTGCAAAATTTATGTATTAACTAGGCCCGTTAATTATGCACATGAAAATGCAATAAAAGCACGTATACATGTTTATGTGAGCATGCTATGTGTTTATGTGGGTGGAAGGGGAGTTTGGTGTAATTCCATCTGTGGGTTAGCTGCTCGATGTTTGAGGATTGTGGTATCGATAGTTGTTGTGCCTGGTATGGAGGAAGGCCCAGCTAGGGTACGGTGCTTGGTATGGAGGAAGGCCCAACCAAGGCACGAGATGCGTGGTAAGAGGAAGACCTTACACATCATCATTCTCATTTACCGGATGGAAACGTACCACTCTCCCTCGAGACTAATTTGATGTGTTTTGATGTTTTAAAACATGAATTGTCATATAACCATATGTTTAGAATTGTGCACTCAGCATATAGCTGAGCAGTGGAGCTTTACACCATTGCAAGTGAAAGGAAGAAAGGGAAAAAGAAGCGAGAAGAGTGAGGGAAAAAGAAGCGAGAAGAGTGAGGCTAACAGGAATGTTGTTTGAGACATATTTTCCATTCCAAATGTTGTAAAGTGAAATTTTGAGAAGTTAGAACTATGAACTTCAACTTGGAAGGTTAGGAATGGTTTAGTAATGTTGTAATATGTCTCAAACTAATGTGGTTATAGTTGTAACGAATCCGAGCTTGTGGATTCTCGTTTTGGAATACTTAACTTGTCATTTCGGAGTTTGAATATAGGTTATTAGTACTTTTATGATTTGATCCCAACGAGCCCTTAACTTAATCCGTTAATGTTTTCAAAGCGTAGACATGCTGTCTAATATGTTTATATACCTTTGGTAAAGTTTCTGAATGATTAGAAATCTGTATGTTGAGTTTTGTCGTGTTTGCGACGTTTTAAAAAAAAAAAAAAGGGGAGGGGGGGAGGAAATAGGCAAAGTGGACTGCTTGTGGATAGTGCTTTTACAAAGGAAGTACCTTTTTCGGAAAACACTGAAATGTTCTATTTTGCTTCTAGGATGCCTTTGGGGTCCCTAATAAAACTTCTATGGTTAATTTGAAATATAATTACCTTTTCCAATTGATACGGATTTTACGGACTCATAGTTCAATTTTTTTTTCTTCTAAAATGAACTTTGTTTTAAAGAGTTTATTCTCCGCTACTAGAGTTATAGAATGAATTTGGACGAGCCTCGGTGGTGTGCCACGTGTCCTATTTCCGCCCGTAGCGGGATGGGTCGTGACAAGTATTATCTCCACATAGGAGATTAATCCCAAATTTAACCTCATAAAAGGGGTTGAGGGTTAACATTTTTCGCCAATTTTAGAATTTTCAATTTCATCAATTTTGAGAGAAATCTTAACAATTTCACTTTAGTCCCAAACCACAAGGAGGTTAAGTGTCCACTTTTGAACCACAGGGGGTAATGTGAAAATGAGTCTAACCATAGGGGTAAAATGTATTTAACCAATTTTTTTTTTCTTTTTACGTTCTTGGCATTTGGTCCTCCTTGGTGTTTCTGTTTTGTTTCTGTCTCTTTCTTTTGATAGGAAGGCATGTTGATCTTGAGATGTAGTGTACATCCCCCCATTGGTGCCTTTTCAATGAAATACACTTATCTATCAAAAAAAATTATTAGAAAAAACAGTCGGCAGGGTCCTAAATTAAATGTGACCAACTAATAGTTGATACCTAATTATCAATTTGAACTCCTCAGATATAGAAGACTGTTCAGATACCATTTACCTTTTCGAAACATAAGCAAAAAAAATTAATTGTTTCTGGAAAAGGTAAGACTGGAGGATATGATTTAGAAAATCTGAATGGTGTCAAATATTGAGGACTCTCTACCATGCTCCTGTTCTGAAGGAACAGTAACAGTTTTTCATAAACAAGCATAACTTATATCGGCAGCTTTTAGTCTGATGGGAGCAGTGAAAACATTATGTAATACCAATGAGAAATATTTTCAAGAATGCTGTGGAACATTAAACAATACATAATATTTGCTGAGTTCGAGAATATACCTTGAACAAATTTAACAATGTCTGGTTCTTTGTCAAAGCGCTGCATCGCTTTAAGCTTCTCCTAATAATCAAGAAGACCTTCACAAAACACAAAGAGCAATTACATTGACACAATGCATTTTGATGGCAGCTTCCAAAACAAAAAGGTAAGTTTTGACACTGGTAATTGATGCAAAGCCTTTGTCGAAAGGAAAAACTAACTAGTAGACATTTTGTTACAAGTTACATGTAAAAAAAAATGTGAAAGAGTAACCAAGCTAAGCCACTATAGATAGAATATTGAGCATTTTACAATTAGAATAAGACAGAAGTGGAGAAGGAAAGAATAGAATATTGTGCATTTTACGATTATTCTCTCAAGTTAATAAAGTATTATTTTCAATGAATGGAAAAAATGTCAAAAGGTGATGAAAGATTCTTCTTTCTCCTAATCCGTCCACTTTTGAACGGATTGAAATTTATGGGCCCAGAGGGGAGAGATCTCTCCCCTCTTCCTCTCTCTCCTCTCTTCCATCCAACCGCACAAGCAATTCTAATCTCTTCCCTCCACCCCTCTCCTTTCTTCTCCTCTTCGCTCATACTTAACAAATCACAATGGATACTCTCAAGCTTGACTAATTCGAAGGATAAAACTGCGTTATTAAAGGAAGTTAATAGAAGAGACCACAATATCATCTGATATTAAGGTCCTGTAGTGCTAAAGATTTGTTTGATGGAAGCGAATTTGTTACTAAAAACTGGAACAGTATCGGCCCAATTTCATTTAAGAAATGACATGGTAGGTCTTTTTCGGAGTAAAGTTTACAATTAAAAAAATTATAAGAAGAAATGTAAGTAGGCAAAAAATAGTAACTACGGAGAAACATAAGCAGAAAACTAGATTACTCAAAACACATACCATTGATGAAAATTTACGCCAGTACTATGCAGAAAACAATTAGATGGAAAAAGGAAGTAAAGGAATATGTTCCCAACAGCATATCTAACAGACACAAATCTGTTATGGTTGGGTCCGCCATTTAATCAATGCCATAAGCAAGTGTAAAATTTACCAGAAGTTCACACATGCAATAGATTGAATATCTATGATTATTTTTCTAAGCATCCGCAAAGAAACAAGAAGGGATTATATTGATGATATTATGAAAGGGGTTACAAAGGAAGCAAATATAAAGGCAATAACACAAAAGGTAAATTTCCAAAATACTACAAGGGATGACGTCACTATAAGGCATAAGCCCTAATCTACTCAATTACTAAATTGCCCTTTAACACTCCCCCTCAAACTGAAGGTGGAAATGAAAATTACAACCAAAGTTTGGAAAGGAGATTACAACCAAAAACCAAAAACAAACTCTCAACTCCACCGAGTCATCAAAAAATAAATCTACATCCAATAGCGATGATCATCGAACAACAACGATCCAAACTAAAGCTTGTAATTGATGAATCACGGATAACCCAAATGATGGATTGTCAAAACAAATCTCTACCTCACTAGGCCGACGAAAAGGGGTTCTCGATTTCACGAAGACAATCAGCAAGGGAACATTGTCAATCTCTGGAAGAAAATTCGCAATTATCAAGATTCTCTCAACTTAACAAACGAAGAAGAGGCTAGGGTTTTCTCGATCTCACAATGATGATTGGCAAGGGAACATTCTCAATCTCTCAAAGGAGATTGGCACAACTGTTGTGAACAAGAGTCGTTCGTAGCTGCTTGACTTGAACCAGAAACACTTTGTGGGTCTCCGCAGTGTTTGATTAGGGTTTGTTTGGGATTTCTCAAGCTCTCGACAGAGATCGGCAATGGAGGACAATACTCTCGACGATGGGTCAGCAATTACAAACAAAAGGTGGCTAATGTGAAGATGATAGGGGTCCGGTGGGCCGCGGGCCACCACCCGCCGGTAGGGTGTGGGTCTGATACCATGTAAAGAAACTACAAAGGGATTATATTGATGATATGATGAAAGGAAATACAATGGAGGCCTATATATAGGCAATAACACAAAAGGTAAATTACCAAAATACTACTAGGGCTGACGTCATTGATAAGCCCTAATCTCAATTACTAAATTGCCCTTTAACAGTATCCAAAGAAATACATATTTCTACACAGTTGATCCCAAACTCGATTCCATCCCTTTTTTACAATAGGTGTAGGAAGGGAAAACAATTTGTGCACCTTAGCAAAATTATGGCAGTACTCTACATTTCTACATGCTTGGCAGGACAAAATACTGTCTGTGTGTATCAACATAAATAGACTAAATTCGTGCTTAGAAATCGCTCAAAGATGTAGAGAGGATACCTGCATGCTACTTGATAGAATACTGGTCTGACTTCCCTCCTCAATTTCCCATGTTTCCTCCTATTATTATTATTATTATTATTTATTTTTTTTTTGGGGGGGGGGGGGGAGGGAAAAGAGTCAGAGTCAATAAAGAAAATATTTACATTGAAAATAAATTACAAGAATTTAGCAAGGAACAGTACACCTCAAACAACCTGTACAAGTTTCTCCAGACTCTCCATGAGAGTCTTCTCCTCTAGTTCTACATATACTGCCAAGTGAGGCTCAAAGCAGGAGGAAATAATTCCACGAAAGTTAAACTGCCACATCAGTTGATACAGATAATTCTCAGCAGCCAAATTTACTATTGAAAGCTAAACAATTAAAAAAATAACTGCGAAATCTAAAGACCATGAGAATAGTACTAGGGTTGTTTAAAACAAGTCAAAAACTAAGCTAACCATGGATTGCTAATCAATTCATAAGTAAATTAAAAAAAATACATGTCCCAAATCAAGAGAACTTGTAAGGAAAAATAACGATTGCAACTGTTAGATCTATTGACGAAGCTCAACTCTGCATTTAGCCGAATGGTATAATCAACCAATCATCATGAAGTGACTTGGACTTTGGGGTAAGAGATTGGATTTTATTTTGGAAAATAATCCATCACAGTTTCACTTGCTCAAACTGGAACTAACTAGATCATACAAAAGGAACAAACCAAGGGAGTCAATATCGACGTTTTGGGCATTTGTATGTAAAAATAAGATTTGAGGATTTCTAACATTGACCTATCAGCATGCTATTTTTTATTCTCTCTAACAAATAATTCATGGGCCCAGACAGACTTAACACATACCCCAGCTCCAGGTACTGACAGATCTTTGTGTCCATCTTTATCCTACCAATACAAACAAAAAGGTAGAGTTGGTCCCCAAATTGAAAATTGTAGTGTAATTAGTGTTATCAACTGCACCTACTGAACAGAAAGATTTATCATCATCAAGTAATTTTCAGTGCAAACCTCATTTTCACTTCCTTGATGTGCAGCAAGCTTTTTCTCGTACTTCTTTCGTATATCTGATACATTTTGACTATTACTTTCCCCCCCATCTATTTCTTCATTGACACTTCCCATTTCTTTGTTTCGAGTGCCACCACCAAATTTTTCTGCTAACTCTTCCTCAAATTCGAGAGTTCTTTGTAAAGCCTACATAGGTACAAAAATATAATAAACCACAAAGAATGAAACTGCCACATAAATAAAATGTGCATGAGAAAGAATAATTTAACCTAGATCGTGGATAATTTCAGTACACAGAAGTGATAGAACAGGAATAGTGACATGGTCCTCCACATACCCTAGTATGCGGCATGCTGGGCAGGGCTTATATACTCAAACATCCCTGAAAAGGGCAGTTCTAAAATTTAGAAGCAGGAACCTTTTAAATTGGTCAAACTCCCTCCTCGGACTCTCGATTCCGCACTTCTTACTAACAAGCTTGTCGGAACCTCACTCCCCTCATGTTAGAACCTCGCTTTCACCCCGCTCCCATCACAACCAAGTCTCAAAATAGCTTATAAATAGATTCAAGTTCTTATTTTGCTCAAATATTTTACCGAGAAAATATTTTTATGTCGGAACACATGGCTTAAGACTTTCAAAAACAAAATTACAATCAAAATATATAATGTCAATCTACATCCCTATACAATAATTAGATGTAGAATATATCTATATCAAATATTTGGACGCTTCTTAAACGCTCCCAACATTTGAACCTCTTAAAGTTTAACGCTTCCTTGCTCCCACTCCCGCTCCCGCCTCCGCCCCCACCCCCGCTTCGTGCTTCTAAGTCAGGGCAATTCTTTGAACATAGCAAACAATAAAGACTGTTACTAATTGGGCAAATTTTCCACCAACTTAAAATTTTGCTATATTGGTTATGTAAGATTTAGAACTAAGTATTCCTTGCATATAGCTACTGAGGTATACCCTGTCTGTCTATTTTTTCATAGACACTGTTAATTAGTGTTAGGGGTATTTCGGTCTTTCCGTTCTCTTGTTTATCCCTACTATAGAGGGTTGTTTACTAGTCTCCATTGTTAACTTTCCGTAAAACGCAAGATTGCAAAAATAAGGTCGCTTGTTAGTTGTTTCCAATTCTTGGTTCTTCTCCTTCTCTATTTGTTCGAATTTTTCATAGTATCATAGCCTTGATCAAGTGCTGGACCTTTTCAAATACACAGCACCGGAGAACATCAGAGAGCTTGAGGATCAGTTATAGAACGAGGTTGTCATCGACTCATCGTCCATACGATGACGCTGTGTTGACATCTTCTGGCAAGTTTTTGGCAAGGAATTCAGGGTTTGTCATTGCCCCCTTGAGCCAAGTACTCAAGTGATTTTTGCAAAAAAATAATAATAATAATAATAATAAAATTCCACATGTAGGATTTTTCATTTTTCAAATGTTTTTCAGAAAAGTGACCTATTTTTCTGTCAATCTGCCGAAAAATTTTGGACCGTCGATCTTGTCCAGGGGGTGCAATCAGGTCTTAACGGGTTTCCTTCGACTGACCCACCCAAGGCCATTTGAGTTGTTTTTGGTGGCTAATGTTGCAAAATAGCTGGTCGGCTGCTTGAAGCTTGGACAGCTATAGTTCGGCTAAGACTATTTGATGTTTTTGGAGCATAGATCATCTTTTATTTGCAGTCTGTGTTTTGTTGTGCAGAGGAGGACAAATTAACCACTTAAAGTGTGTCCTATTGGGATGTTAGGTGGTGTCGGGATTGAAGATTCCACTCGATCAAAAACTATATTGTTACTTTCCCTCCATATACACCACCATAAACATAGAGGAGTAACATTCGGTATATCCTCACTTTCTTCCGAACTTTGGTCCCTCTCCAAGCCACCAGATTCTCATGCACTTGTTCTGTTATCCCACTGGAAGTTGAACTGTGCTGTGACATAAGCATACTCCAACAGTTCCTTCTGGCCATGGTATAAAATTGTGGTACCATTTATGGACTCAGAAAACTTCAAGAGAACTCAGTCGTGGCACCGCTGATCGGTTTCAGGCATGGTTCAAAGTCGCGGTATCGGTCGCGGTATCGGAGTCCATTGTGATGACTTGGTGTATCGACGCTGCGGCCTGGTATCGGGCGATACGCTCCGATACGCTATATTTAAGGTTAAAAAAATATGAAAAAATTATGAAAAATTCTAAAATAATAAAAATAGCAAAATTACCCTAATAAATTACCACAATACACAATGTACCAAATTATAAAAAAAAAAATGTCATTCAATTCAAACGATGCCGATCTAGTGTCAAATAATTGTACACATAATTAGATCGAAATTGTTCAATACTACCAAATAATACATATATTACAATAACATGAAATATCAAAGCCACATAGAGTGTCGTGGCCCTCGTGGGGGTTCGTTATTCCCTTAGATTTAGATTTATTATTAATATAAAAAGAGTTTAAGAATTTTAGATATATATATATATATGAATTAAAAAAGAGTTGGAAATATAAATTAAGATATATATAATGTGGAAGAAATTTAGATAATATTTGTTAATCCTTATTTTTTATTTTTTTTAAATATTAAGATGTATATTAATGTTATTACATACTAAATTTCCTAACACTCGGCAAAAGAAAAAAAATACTAAATACCCTAAGATGTGTATATATGTAGTACTATATAAAAACCCTATTAATAACCCCACTGATAGTATCGTCAAACAAACACACACAAGCACACATCGACACGCAGTCGACACACACACAGAGATCCATACTCGACACACACACAGATCTACACTCGACACACATACGCGACACACACACGCACAGATCCAAATCGACACACATACACATCTGGAAAGAGAAAGAAAGATAAAGAGAAGCTTGAAGGCTGGAGTTCTTCTGAAGAACAAATCGAAAATTTGAGAGAGAGAGAAACCCTTGGAGTTCTGGAGTTCTCGACAGAACATCGGGTATGTGGCCACATTTTTTATTTTTTATTTTGCTTTAGATCACCTCAAATCATTGGAACCCTTCACGTTTCCGACGACTCGTGTCGAGTTGTCAAGATCTCGTCCGTATCAGCCGATATAACTCGCGATACCTTAAATATTTTGACTCGTAGGTGTATCACCGAGTTAACTCATATCAGACCCCACCGAAACCGAGTTAACTCGGCCGATTCAACTCGGTATCGGACGAGTTTTTGAACCATGGTTTCAGGTAATATGCAACGATACACCAACTATAAGGCTTTGAAACTTTATGTTAAAGGGTATATTTGTAAATATATATATACATATATACATGTGGTTGTCCCACATCGGTTAAGGTGTAAACAGTCTAGGTTAGACACTTAGACCAAGCCTATATAAAGGCTTATTGTATTCTTTTTTATTGTATTGAATATACAAAGAGATATTCCCATCATATATTCTATCTTTAAATGGTATCAGAGCCTCCCATATCTGGGATTGCTACATAGTTCGTGACCGCCTTCTTCGTGATCGAGAAGTTCGGAAGTTTTTTTTTGTTTCCTTCTTGTTTCAGAATCAGCCTTTTTTTCTTTTTTTTTTCCTTCATAAAAGAGAGAGAGAGAGAGAGAGAGTGACAGAAACCTAGGTTGCAGCAGCCGAACCCTCCCCTCCTTCCAGTCACCTACCCAGTTGCCTCCCACCTACAGGCGACAGTCACCCCCCTCCGGCGTACCAAGCAGCTCCGGCGACCCCAAAGCTCTGACAACCCCTCTTTTTGGTCTAGATCTCTTCTTTTTTTTTTTTTTGGATTTCGATTTGCCTTCTTGGTTCAAATCTCCAAAGTTTCTTCATGGTATCAGAGCTAGGTCCATTCCCAACCCTTTAAAAACAAAAAATAAAAATAACCCACACCCCCTCGATGACAGACCCAACAAAAGCCTGCAAGATGATAAAACCCAAAAAGGCGCACGTGAGAGACCCAAGAAGAGGCTGCACGTGAGGGGACGTGTTAGATAATATGTCCCACATCAAATAAATATGGAGTTGACTATGGATAGATATACATGTTCAGCCTCTCCACCTAAAAGCTTAAGCTTTTGGTTGGCTCCAAAGTTTTTATAAGATGAAAATAACAAAATCTATCCATCACTTGAACAAAATATACAATGTAGAACACAAAAGAGGCTCTAAAGGAATATTTAAGAAGTCTATTATCTTATCAATTAAAATTGCATATTCTTAAGAAGTCATTTGAATTTCCCTAAG
Source organism: Hydrangea macrophylla (assembly GCA_033977485.1). NCBI lineage: Eukaryota > Viridiplantae > Streptophyta > Magnoliopsida > Cornales > Hydrangeaceae > Hydrangea > Hydrangea macrophylla. Next base: position 69,245,277 of record CM066994.1, read on the forward strand.
TGTATCATAAATCTACAAGGTTGTAATGAAATTTAACCATTTAGTTCACTCTTTCAAAGGATTTAAGAAAGCAAAAATAAATAAATAAATAAATATGTTTGATACTCACCGAATTGACATAAAGATCTAAATATCAAGTTTAAAAACATATATAAGTCACATTTGGATAATTGGAAAACAAGAGTAAACTATGGCCCTTTCTTGTGGAAATTTTTTTGGCTAAGCATAAATAGCCAAGTATTCAACACAATTTTGAGATCGAGTCTAATACACCTTTTCACAATTTTAAGAGCAGTATAGTTGAAGAGAAGCTTTAGGCATGAAAACAATGCTTATCAAATGCTAACAGTTGGACAAATAAAGGATTGCACAATTCAAGTAGAAAGGCATTACAAGAGGATAAGGGAAGGTTTTAAAAAGACAGACTGAAACAATGTGACGACCTATCAAATAGAAAAACAATGTGGCTTGAAACATAGCTGATGCCAAAAAGGTTCCATTAAAGTTATCAAAACAACCTTCTGTTCAAAAAATCCTAGAGATGATGCAACTAGGTGAAGTTCCGATTACCTATAGCATGAACAAATAAAGAAAAACAAACAAGCTTATAAGAATATGGATCCATGACTGCTTTCTAAGTAACATACTACTTTTACAAAAGAAAAACCAAAAAGAAATAACTACCAGCAATAATGTCCCAACATCTGGCTTTTCTTTTAGATTATCAAGGATCTCAACAAGTTGTGACCTGAAATAATAGAACCGTTGAAAACGTTAACAATTCAACATGAAGTTAGTCTAGAGTTGATAATGTAATAACACTTCATAATTCAATCGGGTTAAGCAAACCACCATTGACCTCTTCACATACAAACTCTAGGCTAAAACCTTTCTCATGAACTCCAAAGTATCAATGTGTTTTAGTAAGCTCCTCAAGAGAATCTAATAAAAATCAAGGATAAGATGCTATTTGCTAAATAATCACAAGAAGACCAGCCATATCTGCTGTATAGCTTAGATTAGCACCAGCAGTAGTCATAGATAATTAGCCTTTTAGGTCATTGTAAGGTCAAATGTCAAAAGGTCATGAAGTTGTTCTACTTGACACCCATGCATGAGCCCAACATGGATTATTGATATTTTGTATTTGTTCATTACCAATCTTAAGCAAAATTGTTTGGAAACCACATGGACTTCTACAGCCAAGTACAACTGTTATAACAATTAACTTATCTGGCCATCCACAAACTACTTTAATCATATTTGTTAAACAAACATGTGCATTTTACATTCAAAGATGGAAGGTGACGAACCTTGTCAACTTGCAGAATTGGATACAGAGCAAATAAGCAACGTGCCATGGAGAAGGAAAGATTTTCCAGATTTCCTCATTTGTTCTTAAACGACGCTTGATCCAAGCATATCTCCTTTCAGTTTTATCCAACTTTGCTAGTTCTAAACATAATGTAAATAATTTCAAGATCATGAGCATCAAAAGTTGACCACGTATATTTCATTTTCTGGTGAATGAACCAAATGAATTGAGAGGGGGGTTGAGTTGAAATGTACAAACCAGCTCCTTCAAAGATCTGACGGTACGAAGTAAGCTCTCGGCTGCAAAAATTCTTGACCAACTCTTCCCTCACAGATGGCTCCAAAGCGTCAACAACTAAGCAAGCATCCGATAACTGCTGGAGTAAGTTACTCTCTTCCGTCTCTTTCCCCGTACCTAAGCTGGGATAAAACATGGGGAAACAAAATAAAGAGAAAGTGAAAAAGAAAGAATTATAAATAGTACTTTGAAAGAACAGATAGCATATTCGCTGATAGAAAGTAGGTGCACTTGGGTGGTTTTCTCTAGTGAATACAAAAAGTAAACCATCAGAAAACATCCACAAGGAGTAGTTACTTTTCAAAACCAGTAAAACAACAAAAGGGAAGAAGCAGGATGGGGGATTTCAGGCCAAGGTCGGAATTTCCTTAGATATTGATAGCTGCAGTCATGATTCTTGCCCTTGAAACTTCTAAACGTCCATTACTTCTACTTCCAGCATTTAGAAGTCAAAGCTCTTACTTTTGGGATTAAAACAAGTTTTTATCAAAAATATGCTTGGAAAGTAAAATGGTGAATCCTGTTAACTCTAAAATCTAGGTAATTTTTAGCCACATGGCAAGCTTTACACTAGCTTGGTCTTTCTCTCACCAAGTGCTTCTTTTATACCAATTTTTTTTTTCCTCTAGTGCTCATTAGTTTGACCCAGAATGCATGTGAAAAAATCTTATTATCCTTTTGATCTTACCCACCAAACAATAGACCTACTAGGTGATCAAAATTGCTCAAGTGAGTGAGGACTGAGTAAATGAAGATAAGTCATTACTAAAGCACCAGGACGAGCAAAAAGGAACATAACCTCCGATGCGATAAAAAGAACTAAACCATATCAAGGTCCTAATTGTGCGACTTTGGTACGATGTGCTGCCAATGCAGATTCACGTATCGCACCACCATGCAGTATATAGGATAAATATGAGTCCCAAACTGAGAAGCAGAGACAATTGGTATCTTTATGACATACGTCTATATCATAAATTGTATATCCTGGGGAAGAAGGATATAAAAAAAAAAAACTATTATAGGAACAATCCGAACAAATGGGGAACACGTGGAATATTTTACTACTAGCAATATTCTTTTTAACAATTAATGAGCACCAAAATGAGGGCACGCCCATGTCCACAGGAAGTATACACTGAAAACAAAAGCTATTGTCTTATATTATCTAAAATACTAAAAATGAATCAAGAGATCTCAATATATTGTCCCGCATGAATCCAGGTGGGTCCATTGTGTGTCCTATGCCTGTTCGTCTAAAAAGAATGTTAAAAAAAGACATGTATTTTGATGTGAAAACATGTCTGATACGGGTCTTGATACCATGTGGCCTTTCTAAGGAATGTCCGTGCTTCCTAGAATGGACTACTGCTATGAAATCAGCAAGCAAGAAAATCAACAAAAAATGGAGCAACACATTACTAGCATTATATGGAGTACCTGAAGCTCCGAAAGTGCATTAAAGTGCAAATAACACATACCTTGAGAAATCAGAGAAAACATGAGACTTGAGAATTTGTTTGATGTTCTTAAACTTCTCTCTGAGCTCTGTGATCTTTGGAATATCCCTATACGCCTCAAAATGACTACATAATTGGTTTACAGCCTGAAATGCAACATGAACCAAGCAGAATGACCATTATTGCAATTAAGAAATGGTATCAACCGTTAATAGTCTAACATGAAGTGCTCATTGATCAGGTTTGAGCACCAAGCAGACACAAAGCACAGTGATTAATAAAAACTTACTTGGTACAACCAGGAACAACATGGTGTAAAAAATGACCCCAAAAATTATCTCCATATGTAGATCAGTTCATGGTTTATCACAACATTAATTAATCTCAAGTCTCAACTAATACTTACCCTGACTCACCTCACCGTCCATATGTAGGTCGGTTCATGATTTATTACAACATTAATTAATCTCAAGTACTACTTACCCTGAGTTACCTCACCCTCCACAAGTAGTCCAACTAATCTTTCTGCCCTACCAGACTTGGGCTAACGTACCCTGCTCAAAAATCTTTAGCAACACTGTATTGGTAGAGATCTTCCAAGTCAATTTATCCAAGCTATAGAAAACTCAAAACTTCCACTACTACTTTCATACTACTTTCATAATTATTACCTATATAGGGTTGATTCTCGATTCAACAGGACCATATTATGGCATCAAAAGCATTGAAAAGAACAGATTTCAGTTAAAAGATCAACTCTATCCTAAAACTTAAGATTGCAATTTGTCCTAATGGTGCATTCAATGATACTATTTCTTCTAGAGGTACTAGAGTTCCTGTAAATATTGATACAAACGTAGTCGGTTTTATAAAGATAACTGAATTAGAACTCCTCCATAATCAAGGTATAAATATGAATAATTGAGGCAAAGCGGCCAGGTCCACAAGCTAAAGCTCTTGTTTTAAGTGGCTATTAGGATAAGCTCCAATCCGGCTAATAACTATGAAACATTTTGTGATTGCTTCTCAAAATTCTGATCTCCAGCTAGAAGCATTAACCAAACCAACTCATGTTAGGGGTGAAAGTTAAACCCGAAAACCGAACCAGGCAGTCTGGTCGGTTTTCCCAAAAACCCTCCAAGCTAAAAACCGAACCGACCAAAACCGACCATTCGGTCGATTTTTAAAATGACAAAAACCGACCAAAACCGAACCGACCAAATCTCACCCCTAACTCACATTCAGCCAAAAGAATTGGTCCCTAAAGTATGAAATCAGAAAGGAAGACCCACCATGAGAATCTTCCATAGGTGTGTTATAGCAGCATAGGGTTGTTTAAAACACTAGAAGATAGCGGACAAATTGGGTGAGACAATCTGAAGATACAAAAATTATGCATGCAGAAAACCAAACAACAATAATAGAGGAAGTGAATTGATCTAGCCACAATTGTTTCAAAAAATCTATCTCATTCTGGAATTTGTAAACTCAGCTATTGTCAATGCCAAACAGTCACTAGACACTACAGAAATCATGAAATAAAACCACCATAAGCAGTGGGGAACAAACCTCAAGTCCTAAAGGGTGTGGGAACAAAGATAAAGTGAACAGCGGGCAGATTCAATACAATAGGTAAGAGGAATGGACTTGTGATTAAAAAATACCACAACCATTTAGAAGCTATAACCTCCAATAAATCTAGAGCAGCAGCAGATGAGGAGGAAGAGGAACAGCAGAGACAGCAAAAGAAAGGAAAACAACTGAACACAATGAGATGATGTACTTATCAATAAGTGTTAAAGATTAGTCTAGTTAGGATTATTTTTAGATAATGATGCAGTTTCTTTTAGTTTTTAAAGATTTTAACTGATTTGGTTTTAGAATTTGAATTGTATCAGATTGTCTAATTTTGACAAAATTAGTTTTGGATTAGTTTTCACTTTACTGTTTTCGCAGCCTATAAGTAGGTTTGTTATTTGTATATAAAAGTAGTCTTGAATATGAATATATGAGACAAATTTTGGAAGAGCTTTGAGCTCCCTCTCCCCCCTCTCTTCTCCCTCTCTCTCTAGTTCCTAGATTGGAACATATTCTTCTTCTCTTGCGTCATTTTCTCTCTTTAGTCCCCTCTATGACACGACCTTTCCATGCCAGAAATCCCAAGTCCGGATATAATCATAAATGAAAGACGGATTTTTTTTTTTTTTTTTTTTTGGCGACACAAATGAAACAAAAGAATACAATGCATTGTAATTACACAGAAAAAGCCCAAGTTAATTAAGCAAGAAAACAACAGAAAATTAGTATCCCTGATATAGACCATCTATGGCACAATGATGCAGATATAGTTTCAACAAACTAGCACTTTTTCCTCTAACCATTAGGTTTTTGGATGATACCATAAGATTCATATTAGTTCACTAGAAATTTTCTATAGCTTCTGTCCAAAGTACCCAAAATTAACATCAACATGTCCAACTAGGCGACTATAAGTAAATAGTTGGACATCTTGATTCAAAGAGCTGCAGTTTACACTTAGAAGCAGTTGTAGATCTTTCTCTCTCCCTCAATCAAAACTCAAAGCACCTTCCTTCTGATTATATATTATAACCAAACCAAACCAAGCCTTGTGTCCCAATCAATTGGGGTCGGCTGATTATATATTATAACCACAAGAAAAAAAAAACTAAATAAATCAATAACACAAGAAGAGAATCAATACGCAAGACAAAGTCGCATTTGACAAATCGTTTTATTTAAAAGCACTGTTGCCTTAATGACAATTTTTTCATTTAAAATTCATAAAAATAGCCCAATTCTCAGTATGCACACTAGCCAATAGCCAAGTAACAAAAAGGCTGACAAAAAGACAGAAATTCCATGATAAGGGGAGAGTTGTCCAACAAGAAAAATTAAGGAAAACTTTTGTATTGGTTAAGTCTCACTGGGAAGAACAATATGCATACAGTTAAGTACCTCTAACTGCGCAGCTGCCTCCTTATATTGTCGTTTTGAAGCCATTACTTGAAGTTGCTCAACTGCAGAAACTGCAACATAGGGGAAGAAAAACAAATGTCTTTAAGAAATTATATACCAAAAGACATACTTATTTGGCAGCATAGTCTTAATTCAACTCAGAATAGAAAAGCTGTCATTAAGCATTTCTTATCACAAATTCATCTTAAAGACTATCAGGCATAAAGACATTTGCAATTTTGGTAAAATTAGGGCAGCTCGACACATATGGAGGTCTATGATCTTCAATGCCACTAGTTTCTTTATGTACACAAGACAGCAAGTAAAAAATACTCCAATTTTCAGTAAATATTCCATCGGGTTAATGGCATATGAAATGCAAACTACATTTAAGTAATGAAAACTTCTGGAAAATCACTTTATTTTCCCATGCAACTCTAACTGCTTGGTTACCGAGTTGCCAATTCAACTCCAGGGACCACAGAAAGAAAGTATAAGTATGTCAACCTTTTGACTAAAGAAACAGATATCAAAAGGTTTTGGATGTTCATATTATAGCACACAATAACATGACCATAAACTAGTGACAATAGTCTTTTAAGACGCATCACCTCTGGTGGAACTTTTTCTTCCGATGTCTTGACAAAATTTAAAAAAAAATGCAATTTTTACTAAATTCGTAAAATAAAGAAAAAAAAAATTTTAAATTCATGATTAACGATTTGATTTTGCAACTATTGATAGCAACGTCCCACTGTAGACTCTCGTTCTTTTTACGTTGAATTCTTTTTTCTTAGATCATCTAACTTTGTAGCTTCTGTTACTCTCTTTTTAACATTACATACTTCCTGTCCATATGGTGGTAAGAAGCGGGAACCTTCAAAAATGGTCCAGCTCCCTGCGCCCACCCCCACTCCAACCCCCATTTCCGCTCCCGCCCTGCTCACGAAGAAACCTTTGAACCTGATAAAGTTTCACACTTTCCCGCTCCTGTTCCAGCTCCCGCCCCCTCTCCCGCTTCGTGTCCTATGGTGCCTTACTGAATTACGCCTTACTTATTAAAGAAAAAGAGCTTGATTACCAATGAAGGGTGGATATAGAAACAAAACAAGATGGAAAAAGACTAACCTAGCATGGTGAGACGATGAAGGGCAGTAATCGTAGTTGTTATATGCTTCTTTGCAAAGTCCAGTTTCTTAATGTCACGGCATATTTCCTGGACCATCGTTTCGCTTTGCTCAGCTTTTGTTTTTATTTCTCGAATCTTATACATGAGTTCCTGCATTTTAAGACAATAAACACTTTAACGAATAAAATCTAGAAAACAGATAAGAAATGCCATCAGCAGACCAATGATCTTCGACACTGTTAATAAGGACAAATTGTATACTGTGCAGTAAGATTGATGCTTATCAGAAATAAAACATTTGATGCTTAAATGAGATTATTTCCATTAAGAGAACAGACCTGCACAGCACTTGTAGCCGCAGCAAGATCCTCTTTGGCTTTAGTTCCTGAGTTGCTCTGGAATTACAACAGCTCAGTAATCAAAGAACTTGTAAGATAAAGAAAATATAATGAACTCAAAAGCATCTAGTTGCCTAAGAAGGTGAGTGCATGAATGATCTTTGTTTCCATAATGTTGTTGTTCATCTCAAATCCGGGATTGGAGGTTCAACACGTGCTTACCTTCAAAACAATTGAGTGGAATCATTCACATGTCACATACACAACACTGAATTATTAACACTATTGAGTTTTACAATCTTGGAAAAACTCCCAAGCAAAATCAGATCAATACAACGAAAAGGACAAGGAAGTTTAAACTTTTCAACAAAGAAAAAAGTACACAGACGGAGAATCCTTAATCTTCAAAAGTCAAATGATGACGTAGAAAATGGCAACTTTTTGCATTTTTACAAAAGAAGTGACAAAGATACGGAATTAAGGATAACAATATGTAAACACAGTACATGAGATTTTCTCCATAAAATATTGGAAAACACCTAAATTAGGAGCATACAATTGCTCGTAAATTTTAAACTTCAACCTTGTCCTTAATATAATTTTTTTTTTTTTTAATTACTGAACCCCTTCCGTTTCGTAAACTTCCACCAGACTTTCTGTATTGCTGTTCCTTGTCACTTCTACGTCATAATGTCTAGTAAAGTAAATTTTATTCGCAATAACAAACTTCGTACGGTACATCACTTCTAGAAAGTGTTTCAAGTTATAGGCTAAAGTAAGTATGACCCTTCAAAACCGTGACAACCCACAGAAACACAAAATCCACCTCCGGACAAATACATTAATAGTGGAAAATTGAAAAACAAATAAGCAAAGAACTCAACCTGTTGACGAACAGCTGCCAAAATTCCAGCGTCTACACGGCGGATTTCACCATGTATCTTCTGCATAAGTGGCTCAACTCCAGATAAAGATGCCTCTGGACATTAAGGATCATCCATATTGTCAATTAAAACTAAACCAACAAGTAGCAAGAAACACATTAACTATAAGGGTATTGTATGACATGAAACAAGATTTAAATCTTAGAATCACAATCAATCAAAGTCTTCCATTTTCATTCTGTTCATCCCTTCCACTGTCTTATTTTAGAGGCAATTCTTTTCGTATTTTTATCGGATTTGAATTTGATGCCTTTTCTGCTACATATTTGATTGTTTAATGTAAAATATTCGGTTCAGCCAAGCCGAAACAAGCATGCGTCATCCTACTTGAATGAACACGATTATGATAACGCATTTAAATAACTATACACGCAGAAAAGGGGTCAACAACTGTGCTTTCAGGCATTTCAAATGAATAAAACTTATCCATACAGGTCGCAATTAATCAAATCGAAAAGCACCGATCAGCCTCTTTTTTTTTTCTTTTTTTTTTTTTTTTTGCATTATGCGCTACACAGGGGGAGGGAGTGCGCATGAGACTCGAAACCACAAACACATAACAATCAACATTGAAAATATAGATAAACATATACATTAAAAAATATATATATATATATATAATCATTGTATATGACCTGTGGGGAACATCTGGTTGATGTAGTCCAAGGCGCTAGACTTGTCCATTGTTGGTCCAACTGAAAGTTTAAGCTCTTCAATGCCTCACCAACCAACCAATAACAATTGGCTCAGATTCAATGGAACTCATGAAGATCTGAAATTTTGAACGCTATGTATGTCCATGATTTGTAAAATTTCCATTTCAAACAGTTTCAGAGTGTTTGTCAAAATATGAAATTTTGAACACTATTGCAATTGATGATCTGGGTGTGAGTGGGTTGGTTATATTTGAAGAAAAACAAAGATTGAAGAGAGTAACAGTGAGGTTTCAGATTTGGTGAAGAAGAAGAATGTATGAGAGAAAGAATATTTTTTTTAATGGCAGAGAGAAGAGGATTTTTTTTTTTTTTTTTTTTTTTTTTTTTTTTTTTTGAGGAGAGAAGAGGAATATTGGGTGTTTTAGATCTGGGTTTTTTCTGGAAGAAGCAAAATAATCGATCGGTATGATGTTTTGCTTGAAAGGACTAGGGAGAATGAATCGATGATGAGAGAGAGAGAGAGAGAGATTGGACAGAGCTGACAGCTGAGGAGTCTTCACATTCGGTTTTCGAATTGGCTCAGTTTACTAATGTTCAACCCGAACCAGTGTCGTAATGGAGTAAATATTGCTTGTAACGGGTGTATCAATGTAGGGATGACAATTTTCTCCGTTCAGTTGGAACTTCATGCTCCGTTTTTAATGGAACAAGTTTGGAAGAGTTATAGAAAATACTTTTGTTCACCTAATTTTTGGTGCGACGATGCTCACTTAAGTCTTTCATTGGTCAATGCAGTGGGACCTAGGATTTAATTAATAGTATTTAATCATAGGTCTCACTGCATTGACCAATAGAAGGCTTGGGTGAGCATTGATGCACCAAAAATTGGGTGATTAGAAATGCTCTCGGAGTTATAACAGGAGTATGAGTGGATTTGGTATGGAAAAATAAAAACCCTATAGGAATCGGGGCGGAGTTAGTATCTATGAAATACTACCATTTAAAACCCGCCCCGCCCTGATTTAATCATTAAATTTCTAAACTACCCTCATACTTACTGTTATTTATAATAAATCAGGACATATACATACATCTCTTTCTCTTCAGTATTAATATTTAATTTCTGAATTGTGATTAACAAATTTAGAATCATTTGTGTGAGTGGTTTTTAGGAAATTAAGCTAAAATATAAGTGGGTTTTGAATTATAAACGAACATTTAATTTTGGAATGGTGATTAACAAACGGAGTAGGAGTGTAACAGGAGTACCCGATAGTAAATGGAGTAGGAGTGGAATAGGAGTTGATATTTTACTTAAACGAGACTAGGCGGAGTCGGAGTCAGGGTCGGAGTAGGAGTAGGAGTGGGGGGAAAATAAACGGAGTAGGAGTTGGTATAAGGGAACTCCGTACCAACTCTGACCCATTGCCATCCCAATATCAATGCCACTATATCACATCACTAATAGAAAAAAAAAATGTTTTTGTTTACGTGGACTAAAATTCAATTAAAAATAGAGGATAAATGAACAAATAAAATAATGTGATTGGTTTGGGATATCACATCACCCTTATAATCGTTGCATCCAAGATTTCTTCGTCATAATGGGGGTGTCAAAAGGGGCGGCCCGCCCGCCACCTTGACGAGTTGGAAAAGTTTTGGCGAGCCACGAAACGTGTCGACGAGATAGACAGGACGGTACGAATTAACTCGGTACGATGACTCGCCCCAACACACTAATTTGTGGGTCAACGGGGGCAGGGCGACTAACTCGCATGTTGGTTGGAAAACACCTAAATTAAAGAGCAAAAACTAGTTTTTTTATTTTTAATAGAAATAATTTCTTAACAAATCATTTATTTGAGTTTTTATGTTATGATAACTACTTGTTATGATAACTATGAATTTATGTTTGTTGTATTTGGTATAGATTGAGCTTGTTATTTTTTGTGTTTCATATGAATGATTATACTTGTTAATTAGGCGCAAAAAAAAAAAAAAAAAAACTGCGTAGCATATAAATTAGTTATTATTTTTTTAATTATTAATATTTGTAACAGATATATCTGTTAGAACATCTATTACTAATTTTATGATTTTTTTTTAATTAGTAATGGATATAATTATTCATTATTTGTAACGGTTATAAAGAGTTATAAAGTCCATTACCAATGGTCAAAATTAGTGTTGTATGTATGTTACTACTATATTTAGTAACGGTTTAAGCGTTACAAATTATAACTTATAACCGTTACTAAATCCGTTAGTAATATTCTCATTGGCAATTTATAACGAAAAAAAAAGACTAATACTAATGCCAAAGCAGAGGGTGTCGCTAAAAGTTTTAGCGACGCTAAAACTTAGTGTCGCTCTCTGTTTTGGCATTAGCATTTTCTGCTTTGGTATTAGCCTCACCCAAAAAAAAATCGTTACTAATATTTTTACTAACGGGTATAGACCATTACAAATCGGTCCAAATTGTGTAGTGATTTAGCCAAATGGTGTAGTGAATTAGCCAACTGTTTTTTAAGTCAACATGCTTTGGCTAATGTACTTAATTGAGTTATATTTTAGAAGGTCATGTATATGGGGCATTCTTTCTCTATCTTTGCTTGAGAGAGTGACAAATATCAAGCTTCTAGTTAAACACAAAGCTCTGTTAAATTATAGTCACTCACACATCTTCGATCTAAAGTATAACGAAGACAGTGTATTGATAGGTAAGTACGTATTTCATCTGCATATTCTTTACACTTGGTCATGTCCAGTGTACTTTTTAACAAGCACCCATACTTCTCAGCAAAAAAAAAAATAACAAGCACCCATACGTTTGTTTTATTGTCTCTACACTAATAACTTAATACTAATCATATATTTTTTAACATGCATTAGTCTAATTGAATTACTAATTTCCATTTGATAATCTTAGTCTAAGAACACTTTAAGAATAAAGGCACTTAGAAGTGTAAGGTTTTTTATTCTTAACTTTGTAAGAACAAATTTCTCAACTTTAATTTTATGAACTTATCATGAAAATTAAATAATGATTATTTTCCATGCTTATCCTAAACATGCTCTTTAAATAATGAGGCTGTTAAGCAATGTAATACTCATTAAATCATTGACTGCCATTAAAAAAAATTGTGTTCTTCCAAACTTGCCCCTTAGATAAACCTCACTCCAAATAAAAGTTAAATGATAGTCCACTTAAACTGTTGTAAATTTAGAGAGAGAAGTGCTGTAAATTTAATAGTCAAAGTGATCGTTGTTTTTCTTCAGAAAATTCTTTTAAAAGTAATCTATACCTTTTATTTTCTGGTTTTAAATAATCTTTGTTTAAAAGATCTCTGTCTATTTCAAAATCTGAAATAACATTAACAGAATACCCTCCTGATAATGTACTTTCATTATCAGTATTGTTATGATAAACAACTCTGGGCATTTGGGAATCATTTCTTTGAATGAACTTCAGTAAATGAAGAGATAGATGTAGTTGCCCTGGAAAGTCAGTTTATTAATTCTACAGTAAGAACTACTCAGAATTATTATCCTAGGCCTACACCTATTGATCTCCAATTCGAAGAAAGACAGGTTATAAATCCAATGCAATATAATGGAATATTGATGGTTTATCAGATCATCAGATTAGTCCTGTTCGTATGGTAGAGAGACAATATGTTTCTTTCTGTGCCAAAAAGCATTAGGATGTTCAGAATTTAGCCCACCACCAAACTTGAAAAAAAAATTTCAACCAAAGCTCGTCCTATTCAAATGAATGAAGAACTGATGGAATTTTGCAAAAAAGAACAAATTTGTTTTATAAAAGAAGAATTTGGTTCATAAGCGAATCAGTGAACAAATTTCAAATACTGTTTTAAAAACAAAAATTGAAAAATTCCTAATAAAAAAGATTTACTAAACAGACTTTGCCAAGTATCAATTTTTTCAAAATTTGACATGAAGTCAGGATATTGGCAAATTCAGGTGACTTTCATGAATTTCTCCATTTGGAAATAAACCCCATTGGTTTAATATTACATTACTTGTAACATTAACATTCTTTGAAAGGTACCATTTTAACCAATCAAAATAAGGAACATGTTTTTTAATGACTTTTAAATAGACCAAGAATTGAGGATAAGATTAAGGCAGAAAAATAATAATCCTCTTCCTTACAATTTATATACTTATGGAGAACTAATCAGTGAAATAAATGCTGAAGGATTAGCTCTCTGTAATGATATAAAATTGAAAAAATAAATGAAAAAAGAAAGAAGTTCTAGTAATAAAGAACTTGGAGATTTCTGCAAACAGTTAGGTTATGATATGGGTTCAGCTGAAAGAAAAGTAAGGAAGCCTTTTAAAAGAAAGACTTCAAAACCCAATACAAAACCTGTTACCAGAAGTGCAAAACCTAAAGGAAGACCTAAAGGAAAAAGCAAGAGGAAATTTTAAGAAGAAAGTTCCTGTTTGTAAACGTATTAGCTCTCTGTAATGATATAAAATTGAAAAAACAAATGAAGAAAGAAAGAAGTTCTAGTAATAAAGAACTTGGAGATTTCTGCAAACAGTTAGGTTATGATATGGGTTCAGCTGAAAGAAAAGTAAGGAAGCCTTTTAAAAGAAAGACTTCAAAACCCAATACAAAACCTGTTACCAGAAGTACAAAACCTAAAGGAAGACCTAAAGGAAAACCAAGAGGAAATTAAATGTCAGATTTCTTGGGCATAATATTAATAAAGGACAATTATTCCTATTGATAGAGCTATTGTCTTTGGTGAAAATTTTCCAAATGAAATTAAAGACAAAACTCAACTACAAAGACTTTTGGGAAGTTTAAATTATATTTCCGATTATTACAAAAATCTTTATAAGGACTCAGCTACTGATTTTTAAAATCATCATCAATGTCTAAAGCATTGATCTTTTGCTTAACTTTACACTGGCTTTTATAATGACCAGGTTTTCCACATTTAAAACAAAACTGTTTGCTGTAATTTGCTCGGACGTGCCAGAACCAGCAGTGGTTTGGTGTGTGTATGTGTGTGTGCGTGCAAACTAATTTCCTATCCGCTTGTGTGAGTAATACACAAGGCTTGATGAATCTGACTTCTAAACAGAATAATTGTGTATAGTGAGTAGGAAAGTACCCTCACCGTAAGTTCTTTAGCAGTACTGAAGCGCACAAGCTAAATAGTGTCGAGTTTAACAGGTAAACAATCACAAACGGTTTAATAAAGCAGATTTTATTAAGTGTTTGGAAAAACTAAAACAGATCTAAAGAACAAACCAGAACATGCTGATTATCCAAAAGAACAAAAGAAAATAACAAAAAGGACAGACCTATTTGCTATGAAGGCTGAAAAACATAAAGACTAAGAAAGTGCTTTGAATGCTTCGAATGCAGTGTATGCTGTTTCGAGAGTGATGCGGAGTCTTCTGCTTGGTTGGCCTGCCTGCATATATATAGCGGCCTTAGATGATTCCTAATTGGACAATAATTCCTTGGCTTGCGCCCCAAGCTGCTTGATTGATTGGCTGATTTGCTGAGAAGTCCTTCCTTATCTCTAATCCCTACCTTATCCGGATTCTGATTGAATCAATCCCTTTAATTTAGGGATCAAACGCTTACATCCAGCTGGACACGATCAGATTCCTTTCCTGAACGGACTCTTGTTCCCAAAACTTCGAGATGACATCATCCTGACAGCTGTGGATAGCACCGCCTTCTCCCTTCAGTCCATCGGCCTCGTCATTTATTCTCCCGGATGAATCAGGCTCTACCTATTTCCATGCCTTCCCTCATGCCCGATTACCTTTCTTCAAACGCCCATGGCCAATCGGACTGTAACTCCCATCTTTCATTACACGATGTCCGATTGGCCTTCGTGTTGCTTCATTCCACCATCGGGCTGACTGTCCACTGGGTTCTGTTTTTCCTTAGCCTGATAATCCTCACACATGTTCAATGTTCCCATCGGGCTCACGTCCCTGCTTAAGTTCGACGACTCATTCATTCCTTAACCCGGCCTTCCCGCTAGTCAATTCCACACGACTCGGGCTCAAAAACCATTGACGGTTTTTGGGTGCAAACAATTGCCCCCCAAAAGGTCATATCAAACGTCCCGCCTTGATTGATGTGACGTTTTGAATTTAAATATTGCCACGCATCAAGCATGCAGCGAATGTCAGATTATGGAGAATCCCACCAGTCACTCCACATTTAATGCACCATGATTAAGGCATCGTGGTATTTAAACAGCCAGACTTTCAAAATCCCTTACCCGAGCCATTTGCATTCTTACTCTTCTCTCTCTCTCTCTAAGTAGCTCAAAACAGAGCCTCCCTCTCTAAACCTCCATTTTTTTCGGCGAATCATTCTTCACTCTAGACATGGCTCCTAAGACTGCTCCGGCTACTTCTAAGGGAAAGAAAACCTTTGTTAATGCTCCACCACCGCAAAACCGATGCAGGGAGGTTAGGACTCTAGCCAAAGCCCATGCCGCCAAAATCTCCACCGATTATCTGACCCCCTTTAGCTCCTCTGATGGCTCTCCCGTGGCACCAGGCCTGGGAGCGGCGTTTCTAGGCCATCCTCCGGCGACTTTTCTTCCTTTTTTTCCACCGGTTGAAAATAAATCATTCCTACAGACCCCTGCCCACTGGAACAAAGTCCAAACTGCTAACCAGCCTATTCGAGGCTGGCCGACTCCCGCTGCTGACTGGGATAAGTGGGTGACCAGGGTATCGGCCTCTAAGGCCAGCGTCTGGAGACAAACAGGCATTTATGATGCCATAATGCTCAGTCGGTCTAGAATAGAGATTGATCGACCTCTTCTTCTCTCTGCTTTATTATTCTGGTCCTCGTCTTGCAACAGCTTTCTTTTCCGTTGCGGACCAATGGCTCCCACTGTCAAGGACATTAGCTACCTGCTCGGCCTTCGCCCCCACGGGCAAGAGATTATTCCCGGGCTTGATGTTAGAACGACCAGCTTTGCATATCCTCAACAAGAAATTGTCAGGGATGGGGCCGTTTCACATAGGCCGATCACAGCCTTCGGAGGCTTTCTGACTGCCTGCATCGGGGCAGAGGAGACGGAGTTGTCCGATGCAGAACACACTGCCTTCCTCATCTACTGGCTCAATAAATACCTCTTCTGCTCGGCCAACCAAGCTATAACCAAAGAATACACCACCTTGGCCTTGGCTCTTGCATCAGGGAAGCCATTGGCCATGGCTACACTTGTTTGGGCGCACCTTGTCCGAGGCATAACCGATTTTGTCCATTCGGGCTTCGGAGCTGGTGGGAGCCCGATATGGGTACTTCAACTTTGGCTGCACTCTTACTTTCCAGAATTTCAACCAACCATCCGTCAAATGGCCGATGTTCCCATCTCTGCCGTCCAATTCATGGACGTAGCTCCTTCTTCACACTCCTTTGAGGAGTGTTTTACTTTCTTCTATCAAGGTTGCTCCCCTCGGGATATCAACCTCTTTATCCCTTTCTTCTCACTTCAATTTTCTTCTTTTCTTCAACTCTCCAATAATCCTTCCAATTGGGGTTCGGGCACATAATCTACCTACAACGAAATCTTCTCTAGCTACCTAGTAGCTAGAGACATTATCTTTAGCCCCAGCATTCCTTCTGCCAATAATAAGTGCGGGGCCGAATATTACTTCGCTCCTCTATACGCCCGCCAATTCGGGCTTACACAGCTCGTGCCCGTTCCTCCTGGCATCAGTGTCAATGTTGACTGGGTAGAACGCGGCCTCATTGTCAACGACGGGCAGGTGAAGAAAATACAAGAACGATCGGACCGCCTCAAAGCGACATTCAACTTCACGCCCTTCTCTGCCCGGCCCGTGGTGTCCCCAGTGGTGGGGTGACCGGGCAAGCAATATTTTTCAAGGCACTGGGCCGGGCGCCTTTTACTGCATCATTGGCCACTGAGGCTGATCCTCCTGTCCCAGCAGCAGCTCCGACCCGGCGCAAACAGGTAGCCAAGAGACCGGCCCGCAAACCAGCTCCGGGCAAGGGTCCTTCTCAAAAGAAACAAAAAACAACACCGGCCTCCACTCAGGTTAGATTTCCAACATCTTTTAATGATTTAGCCCGATTTTGTCTGTTCAATACTAATCTTTTTATTCTGTTCTGCAGCTTATTGATGAGGACTCCGGAGAGGACCCACTCCCAACTCCAACTCAGACTCTTCCTCCCACTCTTCCTGCATCACCACCGTCTGCGGCAGCCTATCTGGAGCGAGTCGCCGTGAGGGTGATGCCACTTCACATCGTGCCTCCTCTAACTCCTTCAAGTGGTGATGAAGACATTGCTCCTTCCAGCCAAGCTCCTGAGCAAGTCGTCCTTTCTTCCAGCACTGAGGGCATGGGCGATGCTAGAGTTACTACGGATGCAGCTGGAGAAGAAGTGGAACAGGCCGTTCCTTTTGGAGTTGGAGCTCTCTCCGGGCAAGAGGAACCTCCTTCAGCCACCGGATCTTCCGTTCCCGTAACAGCGGAATCGGTAGTGGCCGAGGTCAATCCTCCTGAAGATTCTGTAATTTTGCAGGTCGAGGTCGGTGTTGACGATTCGGGTTCAGTCCCAGAGACTGAACTTTTACAAGCAACGGCAGCCTCAACCGGTCCAGGGGTAGAGACCGGCCCTGCTTCTTCTTCTTCCGCGCTGGCTCAATCTTCCTCCCAACCAACAATTTCTCAACCCAGTGAGGCCGATGTTCGTGAAGCGATCTCGGCCTCCCTTGATCCTCACACCCAGGTATTGGAGTGCACTTTACTTTAATTTTATAAAATTTTAGAGACTACTTCTGACTGCTCATTCTCTTGAACAGGCCAATCCCATGGGTCCAGTGCCACACATTCCCTTCAACGACTTCTTCTCTGGCTTGGACCTAGGAGCTTTTGACCTTAGCCCCCTGGAGCCCGAAGCCGTCTCACCTTCACACCTCCAACAAGCTAAGGACCTACTCTTCGGGCTTGCTGATCAGGACCTCTCTAACCTTCCTGCTGCTGCTGACGACGACGCAGTCTTGAATACCATCATGGCCGATCCTTCTCTTTCAGACGGGCAGTTGTCCTTACTTCTCGAGATAAAAGAGAGACTCCCCAGCTGCCGTCTTATGGACCGATCGGCCTTGAAGATTCAGGCTGATGCAGAGCTTCACTTAGGCTCACGGCAGAAGGCATTGAAGTTCCTGGAAGGGGCCAAGGCCAAGTTTGAAGCTGGGAAGGCCTCTCGGGCTCAAGTGCTGACAAAGGATTCCTGGCTGCAGACCCGTATACTACTCTAAAGGCTCAGCTAGCTCAATGTGAGGTCGAGGTCATCACCAACAACGCCGCCCTCGGGAAAATTGACGAGGCATTATCCTCACTCGGTGGCGATGCCCAAAAGTGCAGTGATCAACTGCAAGCCAGTGTCCCGATATCAAGAGCCTGGGCCCAAAAATTGGAGAAAGCAAAGAAGGACCGGTCTGGAGCTATCAAGACCTGGGAGGATTTGAAGGCCACACTTAGGACTTTTGGGTCGGCCTAGAGGCCGACTCCTCTATTGTATTCTATATAGAATTTTCCTTTTCTTTTTCCATTATTTTGTAAGTAAGTTGTGCTCAGCCTGTTAATACAGAATGATATTTTATCTAAATCATTCAGGCTCGGGTTCATAATTGATCAACTAATCATATTCCAACCCAGGATTTGGTTTATAGTCCAGGTCAATGGTCTCCCATAACGTAGTATAATAGGACTTTAAATACTGACCATTGATTAATCGGACATGAACAGTTCCATCTAAATCACGTAGCCTGTAAGCACCACCCCTCTTGACTTGATGGACGATGAACGGACCTTCCCAATTGACCGACCATTTACCGTAACGGTTATCCTATCTCCAATATGTAACACGGCCTTCCATACCAAATCATCTGTGCAAAAAGACTTCTCTTTCACCCTTTTGTTATAATCTCGGGCTGCCCGTTGCTTTTGCACTTTTAATGAATCTAAGGCCGTTAGCCTTATTTCATCAAGCCCCTCCAATTCAGCTATCATAGCCTCTGTGTACTCAGCAGGCTCTAGCTGATTATGTAAAGCCCTTCTGGCCGATCGAACTGTTACTTCCATAGGTAACATATCGTCATGCCCATAAGTCAGCATGAACGGTGTGACCCCAGTACTTGACCTTTTAGACGTCCGATAGGCCCATAACGCTTCGGACAAGAGCTTATCCCATTCCCTAGGATTTTCAACAATCATCTTCTCAATGATCCCCTTGAGGATCTTGTTAGTGGACTCGGCCTGTCCGTTAGCCTGTGCATAATAGGGCGTAGAATTGAGAATTTTGATCCCCCTACTTTCTGCAAAGGCCGACGTTTCCGTTCCTGTAAACACAGATCCTTGATCGGTCGTGATTGTTTCTGGAAGGCCGAACCTATGGATAATGTGTTCTTCAATGAATTTTATAACGGTGGCCTGTGTCACCGTTCTACAAGGTATGGCCTCAGCCCACTTAGTAAAGTAGTCCGTAGCCACTATAATGAAACAATGCTGGCCCGATGATGGTGGTAGGACTTTGCCAATTAAATCCATCGCCATCTTGTAAACGGCCATGGTTTGATTACGGGTTGCAGCTCTTTAGCTGGCATATGCTGGATCGGACCATGCTTCTGGCACGCTTGACATCCCTTGGCATAACTGATACAGTTTTTCAACATGCCGGGCCAGTAATAATTGTACCTCCTCAACAACCACTTCATCTTTGTACTGGCCTGATGCGCCCCACAAATCCCTTCATGTACCTCGGCCATAACCTGCATGGCCTATTTTTTCCCTAGACACCTCAAAATCACATCATCACCGATTGGTTTCTTGAATAACTCTCCATCGAGCATCACGAATCGGACAGCAAACAGTCTGACTCTTCGGTCTACCCTGACACTTGGGTGATTCAGGTATTCAATGATGGGAATTCTCCAATCGTCATCCTCCATCAAGACCGAATTGGCAGTAGCATACCAACCTCTCTTTGCAACGGACGGTAATGATAGGACATGAATAGTGATGAGTTGGTCTTCTGCGCTCTTCTGGGAAGATGAGGTTGATCCTGTTTTTGCCAACTTATCGGCCTCAGTATTTGTGGTTCCTGGAATATAACTAACACTAATATCATTGACAACATCCTATTGACGCGTTTTCTTATCACACCCAAGTGTAGGTGATCGTACAAGTAATAAAGTTCTGGAAGTCCAGGTCGAACCCACAGGGAACGGAATAAAATTTTATAAAGTTAGGCAGATAACTATTTTGTCACTAAAAAGTAAATAAAAGATGATGGATTTTTGTGGGGTTTTACTAAACTACTAATTTTTATATGTTTGCAATAAAAGTAATTAAAGCTATTTTTTTCTTAACAGTTTATGGTAAAGATTTTAACAGTGCAAAATAAATTAACTAACATACTAGTAAGAAAAGGAAGAAAAATATATAAAAGCTAAATTTTTGTGAGATAAACTTTTTAGATTTAATAATAGCTAAAGATGGAAATAATACAGATATTTAAGCAAAACTATTATAAAACATGAAATATTAATTAACTAGGGGGAAATGATTTAAAGGAATTGGGAATATGCAAACCAACACTAGATCCCACAACTTTTGTGCATTTGAAAAGCATTTGGCATTTAAGACCGCAGAGTCATTCTTTATTTAAAAATAAACTTTCACTAGTCAGGGTCATATCAAGTGTGTCAGGTTTGATATGAAGCGACATCGTTTGGTTTAAAGAAAAATAAAAAGGCAATTGGGCAGTAGCCAAGTTCGAACCGTGCCCCGCCGCGGATGTGGGTTATTCGGCATCCAGTCCCCACCACTCTGCCACTACACAATTGCCTATCTATTATTGGATAGAAATATATATAAACACATATTTGAAATATTAACTTTGTCATATGAGTTGTTTGTGTATGCTAGGTGTTTTTTATGACAAAAGGCATAGTTTGACAATCCATATAATTAGCCTTTTTATTTCAAATATGTACTCTTTTGAGCCCAATATAGCCATAGTATATAAACATGTTAAATGGTCATAAACTATAGATACATAGATATTTTTGGCCATAAATGGAAAAAAAAAAAACCCATCCAGATAAATTTGCCTATTTAAGATTAGTGCACAGAAGCTGTGGTTTCTAAGTTTTTATTACATATCCCCAATTAAAGTTTTAGCCTACCATTTTGGAATTGAAGCTGTCTTCCAAATAAAATTTAAAGATAAATTAAATAGGTGTAAACAGTGACTACTCAATTAAAACTAAAGTTATAAAATCAAGGTAAATGTGAAAACTAATATTATTATATTATTTTTTTTACTTAACATGAGCTAGGTTGAATATGTGGAATCTGCAAAATAGCAAAGTTTAGTATAACTAGGCTAATAAAATATACATAAATGGAAATAATGAATTAATAATAAAATACTAGACCTTTGACTTTGGATTCTTGTGGGGTCACAGTGGTTGAACTCCAAGAACACAAATAAGGCCAAACCAAATCCTAATCTACTTTTGGAGTGAGATATGAATATGGTGTGCTTGGGGCTTTGGTAGGTGATTACAACAACTACGTGGCTAAGAATTATGATATTTACTTGCAAAAATCTGTCTTCTAGTGAATAATAATATTACTATAAAAACTGAAAATTTGGAGTTTCTAACTATTTTAGGAGGCAACTATAAGTACTACTAGACTAGAAATATTATATCTAATTTTAAATAGGAATATTTTACTACTACAAATTGACAAAGGTAATACAAGAAAACAAATATTTTAAATTTAAGAAATACAGTACACAAAGTTTTGCTACATTTTTTTGAACATGAAATCATCAATTACATAAAAGTAAAATTTTACAACTACTAGAACTAGAAAAGGCAAAGAAAAATTAAAGTTTCCTATTTCTAGGGACAATATAAAGTGCTCACATGATAACCTCCCCTAAACTATTTTCTCCCTAACAGTGATTGTGAAGCTGTTGTGAATTGTGTTGCTTCTCTCAATTTATAGATGAATTTCTGTGACGATTCTGTCACTGCGTTCATCACTTCGCGCATTTTTCTTCTTCGTCTAACAGTTTGATCTATGATGTCAAACTGTTTGTCAGATACATCTTTGACAAAACCCTGCAGAAACACACATACATATACTTAGAGCAAGAGAGAGAAGAAGAAAAAAGGAAAAAGACAAAAAAATAAAAAATAATACATTTATGGTTGTCAGATGTGTTTTGACAACTTTTGCTTCTTTTTTTTTTTTGTTTTTTGTTTCTTTAGTCGAGTAATAGTTAGGACGTTGTAAGTTTTTGAGCATATGGAATATACTATGGTGTGGTTGCTGCTTCTTTGCTTCCCTTTATTTCACTTCATTTTTACCTAAACATATAAAATATGTAAAAACACATTTTTACACGCATTTGAGTGACATCATTATTAAATTATATTAATTCAAATATGCATGTAAAACTAGGAATTTGGGGGATCAAATGAGCACTATGTCTATTATATTGGCACATAAATGTGCAATATTCAATGTTTGTCAATCATCAAATGCTTCCATGAGTTGAGTGGCCACTGCGTGGAACGGGCAGAGCTCCCAACTTCTTATCTGAAATTCTCCAGTTATCTGTCCGATCACCCGCCCTGAGTCTCCCTTTATGTGCACGGACGATGCCCGCATTTCAAGGAGTATCTCTAGTCCGATGATAAGCGCTTCGTACTCGGCCTGATTATTAGTGCATTTGAATTTGAGCCGAAAATACATTTTTGTCTTCTTGTACTTGGGTGATACAATCACCACTCCTGCCCCAGCACCCTTTGCATTTTTGGAACCGTAAAAAATTAACGTCCATGGAACTAAGGACGTGCTCAGGACTTTGGGTGTTGAAGGCAGTTCCCCCAAATCAGTAGGATCTGGGTAATCAGCCAAGAAATTGGCTATGGCCTGGCCTTTCACCGAGTGCTGCGATCGGTATTGGATGGCAAATTTCATCAAGGCCAGGGTCCATTTTCCAATTCGGCCTCTCATGATTGGTCTTGACAATATGTATTTTATCACACCAGTTTGACATATTATGTTAGTGGAAACGGGCAGCATATACGTTCTTAACTTTTGTGAGGAAAAATACAAGGCCAAGCATAACTTTTCAATCGACGCATAGCGCTGCTCGCTTGGAGTTAAAATTCTACTTAAATAATAAACGGTCTGCTCGTTTCCTTGCTCATTATCTTGAGCTAACATACTTCCTATAGAGCAGTCAGAGGCCGATATACACAATTTTAGGTACCTACCCTTCTTGGGTGGCATTAATACTGGGGGGTTTGACAAATATTGTTTAATTCCCTCAAAGGCTTGTTGATGGCTGTCTTCCCATTTGAAGTCTTCATCGGTCTTGATCTTCAATAGTGGGGTCCATACTTGGGTCTTCCCTGCACAATTTGATATAAATCTTCTCAGAAAATTGATCTGATCGAGCAACCTCTGAAGCTCTTTCTTATTAGCGGGTGGCTTTGCTGCCTGGATAGCTCGAGCCTTATTTTTGTCGATCTCTATCCCCCTTTGATGTACTAAGAAACCCAGGAAATTCCCTGCTGTTACACCGAATGCACATTTGAGAGGGTTCATCTTTAGTCCGTGAGCCCGCATTCTTTCAAATGATTTTTCCAAATCTCTCAAATGATCGGCGTTACCTCCTGACTTCACCACCACATCATCTATGTAAACCTTCATGAATTGTCCGATCATATCATGGAAGATTGAATTCATCGCCCGTTGATAGGTAGCTCCAGCGTTCTTAAGCCCGAAAGGCATGACAACCCATTCAAAGGTTCCAATTGCCCCCGGGCACCGAAAAGCAGTTTTCGGGACATCCTCTTCGGCGATGTAGATCTGGTTATATCCCGAGTGCCCATCCATGAATGACAAAATTTTATGTTTAGCGGCCGAATCGATTAACTGATCGGCCATGGGCATGGGATATTCATCTTTTGGGGTAGCTAAGTTTAAGTTTCTGAAGTCAATGCAGACCCTCAGCTTCCCATTCTTCTTCACCACTGGGACCACATTCGAGACCCATTCAACATATCGGGCTGTCCGAATGAAGCCAGCGTCCAGTAGTCTCTCGATTTCTTCCTTCACCTTCAGTGTTACCTCTGGTGACATGCGCCGAGGTAGTTACTTGAATGGCCTGAACCCCGATTTAATTGGCAATCGGTGTTCCACCATTCCCTAGATAAACCTGGCATCTCGTCATCTTCCTAGGCAAAATAATCTTTATACTTGTGCAGGAGTATAATCAACTCGGCCTAACACTGCGGATCCAGCATCTGACTTACATAAGTAGGTTTGTGCTCTCCTTCCTTGCCTAGGTTGACTTCCAAGAGAGGGTCTTGCACATCGGCCTTTAAATCATCAAGCTTCGCTGTGGCCGTTTCCAACTCGTCTATTTGAATCTCTTCTTCCTTTGGCGCTTCATCTTCGTAGATACAATCAGCCAAATTGATCATTCTGTCACTAGGGCCGATTTCCAATCTTCTATCGGCCAAGTATGCACACCATCTGGCCATGCTGGCCTTGAGGGCCAAGAACTTCTGTTCTTCAATTATCGGAGTATTCATGGACATCTTCTTGTTCGATGATCTCAATCGGCCTTGATTCTTCCGTCCGACTGAGATTATGATAATACGCTTTAATGTCCGACGAACTTCCTTTAAGGAAGGTCGTTGTATTCGGTCTTCCCATTTTGTTGCACCCCAGCAACTTGACTGGCCCGATGTCATCTTCATACAAGACTGCATCGGCCATTTGCACACGGGTTACAAATGGCTTGGTGTCTGCTCCAACCACTTCCACCTCGTCACCTCTCTAGAAAATCAACAATTGATGGAGCGTGGAGGGAATGCAGTAATTTGGGTGTATCCAGTCTCAGCCAAGTAATGCGTTATAGGCCGCCGAGGTTTCCATAATGAAAAAAGCAGTCATGACCGTTTTACTGCCAACGGTCAGTTCAAGGGGTAGAATACCCTTGGTTCTCGAAGGTGCCCCCGTGAAGCTCTGGACATTCATTTCGGTTGAAATTAGCTCCGACTCGGACTTCTGAAGGATCCTCAACATTATTTGAGGCGTAATGTTGATGGTGGACCCACCAACCAGGATCCTGTTTACCGGGATTCCCTCAATGTGTCCTTTCACGTACAAGGGCTTCAGATGCTGGGACATCTGGTATGTTGGCTTTTCAAACACAACTTTGACTGGTCCGGTCTTCAATCCTTCCTCAGTCTGATGTCCTTTCGGCCTCAAGATGGTGATCTTGGGCCGATTAGTCTGTGAGTCGGTGACGTCCACATTTTTGCTCGTGGCTTCCACCACTTTAGGTTTGACGGTCTCTCCCCCATTCCAAAAAACTTCTTCTATCACGGCCGAGTCCTTAGCTAGGCCCTCTACCACATCCCCTTCCATGACTCATGGCTGGTCTGGCTTGGCCATGAAAGACATAGGTAACGTAAACACCATGTTAGATGACAAGCCTACCGGAATAGTCCCGAATTGAATTGGCGAGAAACTTGAGTCTGACAGATTTCCATCGGACTCTACACTCATCTTGTCCGATGTTGCTCTACATCCCTCCTGTGATTTCTCTCGTCCGACTCTTTCCCTTGGGTGCTTAGTGGTAACGTGCATTGCCCTAGTTGAGGATCCTCGGTTATCGGACACCTTATGATCTGTGGGTGTAGGAGGGTTTCCTGCCTGATTCTTCAAGAACTGTCATTCTCGCTCGGCCTGTCTCATTCGCTGGTATCTCCTTTTTTGGGATTTGCTGTATTGTGGTCGTGCTGGGAATTTAGAATGTTCAGCTCTGTGCCACTTCTGATCTTCTACCCGGGGTGGTAGCACCATCCTCGGGCTCCTGCTAGAGGTTGATGCTTGCATCTGAGGCCTTGGAATTGTCTGGGAACTTCTTGCCCCCAATCGGCCTGATTCGCCTTGGCTGATTTGTTACACCAACGGATGTTTTGCCCACCACTTGGGCTTTGCCTGACTTTGCCACGGTATTGACAATCTCTCGTATATAGACCTTCTCGGGCTTGATTCCCGATGTTCATGGCTTCTTGGCCTCTTACTCGGGCTCGAGACTTCTTTCTTGACGTCAGCCTTGCACCTCGGGCAAAGGCCTTGTTCGATGAACTCCAGCTGTCGTCGCAAATCAGCTATCAAATTGTCTGTGCTGGATCTAGCCGTTTCTTCTTCGGCCTTGTGGGCGAGGTCATGTATCGTCACTTTCGACCCATTAGTGGCCGAAATAGCGATCTGTTTCCCTTCCCTGTGTTTTGGCACCAGTTCTCGTTCAGTCAGGTCTATCTTCGGTCTCGGCCTTGAAAGCTTGGTTAAGTCAGGCGTAACCATGTTAGTGCCGGTAATTTGAGGGAAAAGATTTGCATCAATCCCCATAGCCTTGTCCTAGAATTTGAAAACTCCTTTCTCCACGTTTTCCTGTATAAAATTACGAAAAACAACGCAATTGTTAGTGGAGTGCTTCCAGGAATTGTGCCATTTACAGTACTCTTTATTTTTTATGTCATCGGCCTTAGGGATCCGATGACCTTCACTTAGCTTGATCACTTTATCGGCCAACAAGGCATCGAATATTTGATCAGCCATGGTTATATCAAAAGTATAGTTTTTTCCCGCCTCGAACGCCATCTTCTTCGCAGCGGCGTTGTTGTTAACAGGCTTATTCAAGGCGTTGCATACGATTGGCCGTTTGCAGATCAACTCGGCCATATCGCTTTCTGTTTCAAGGTCACACTGTGCTAAGTGGACCTCGTAATTAGGATCCTTATAATATGTCCCTTTGGAGGAGTTCTTCTTCTCCTGCTCGTCGAAAAGGATACGCTCGTAACGACCGGCCCGTGTGGCAAGCTCGAATAGGTCACGGAAGTCAGTTCCCTCAAACCTCTTGCGAAGTTCAAAGGACATGCCCCCCATGGCCATCTTAGCATACTCTTCCTCGGGCAAAACTATCTTGCACCGATACTTTGCCTTACGGAAATAGGCTATGTAGGTTTCTACGGTCTCTCCTACTAATTGCATCATCTTGGACAAATCTGCCAGTGATGTTTCGAGCTTTGTCCTATAGAACTGGCCATGAAATAGCTCTTCCATCCCTTGCCAAGTTAACACTAAATTGGCTGGGAGATTAACATACCACAAAAACGCCATGCCCGTTAGCGAGTTTGGGAATAGTCTTACCTTTAATAGGTCACTGTGACCCACATGGCCGTATTGAACAATAAAACAGTCAATATGCTCAACTGAGGACTGTTCACTCTCTCTAGAGAATAGAGTGAAATTTGGTACTTTGTACCCCTGAGGAAATATGATTTGGTCAATTTCAGGGGGATACGGCCGTCTGTACGTCGGCCTCTCTAGTCTTCTCATAAATGGGCCATACTCTTCGTGTATGGCCACCACCAACTCCTCCCTATTGATGGGTTGTGGAGCTACGTGCTGAACATTCCTCATCGGTGGCACCAATGGCGGCGGTCCGTGCTGTTGGTTGTTATTGGCCTGATGGGGTCAAAATCCACCGTTGTTCCTTTACCCCCCATGCGCATTACCTAGGGGCTGTGTGTGGCCGACTGAACTTTCAGTATGGCCTGTAGATCTACCAAAACCTGGTGTCACCAATCCGTTGGGATCGGTGACTACCACACCACTAGCCATACCGGTCTGTGACTCAGATTGCTTGTCTAAGCCAGTACCATCCCTAAGGTTTGAATAGATGTAGGGCGGGTCTTTCGGCTTATCGGACTCAAGCAATGTGCCCGAGCCTGATCCGTTGACTTGTTCTTTGCTGCTTCCGGCCTTATAGGTTTCTATCAGCCTTCCGATCGTTTCAGTCAGCCGGTCCAGCTTGATGTGGGTGGTCCTTGTTTCTAGGACTAGCTCAGCTTGACTTTTATGAACATCGGCCATTTAGTTCATGACCGATTTGAGATTGCCCATTGTTCCTATGAGCGTGTTGTACTCTTGCCACATGGGCTCAACGTTAGCTCTCATGGCTTCTGAAATTGCTTCAAGAGTGATACTGCCATCTTGGGGAGAATGGCCGGTACTTTCCTCCACAGGTGGGTCCATGGGGGGATCGTCTTGGCCGTTCTTCGTCGTCTGCTTGTCTTTCTTCGGAGGCATGGTTTGACACTGTGGGTCCCACGAGTCGTGCCAAAAATATTTGCTGTAATTTGCGCGGGCGTGCCAGAACCAGCAGTGGTTCGGTGTGTGTATGTGTGTGTGCGTGCAAACTAATTTCCTATCCGCTTGTATGAGTAATACACAAGGCTTGATGAATCTGACTTCTAAACAGAAAAATTGTGTATAGTGAGTAGGAAAGTACCCTCACCGTAAGTTCTTTAGCAATACTGAAGCGCACAAGCTAAATAGTGTCGAGTTTAACATGTAAACAATCACAAACGGTTTAATAAAGCAGATTTTATTAAGTGTTTGAAAAAACTAAAACAGATCTAAAGAACAAACTAGAACAGGCTGATTATCCAAAAGAACAAAAGAAAATAACAAAAAGGACAGACCTATTTGCTATGATGGCTGAAAAACATAAAGACTAAGAAAGTGCTTTGAATGCTTTGGATGCTTCGAATGCAGTGTATGCTGTTTCGAGAGTGATGCGGAGTCTTCTGCTTGGTTGGCCTGCCTGCATATATATAGCGGCCTTAGATGATTCCTAATTGGACAATAATTCCTTGGCTTGCGCCCCAAGCTGCTTGATTGATTGGCTGATTTGCTGAGAAGTCCTTCCTTATCTCTAATCCCTACCTTATCCGGATTCTGATTGAATCAATCCCTTTAATTTAGGGATCAAACGCTTACATCCAGCTGGACACGATCAGATTCCTTACCTGAACGGACTCTTGTTCCCAAAACTTCGAGATGACATCATCCTGACAGCTGTGGATAGCACCGCCTTCTCCCTTTAGTCCATCGGCCTCGTCACTTATTCTCCCGGATGAATCGGGCTCTACCTATTACCATGCCTTCCCTCATGCCTGATTACCTTTCTTCAAACGCCCATGGCCAATCGGACTGTAACTCCCATCTTTCATTACACGATGTCCGATTGGCCTTCGTGTTGCTTCATTCCACCATTGGGCTGACAGTCCACTGGGTTCTGTTTTTCCTTAGCCCGATAATCCTAACACATGTTCAATGTTCCCATCGGGCTCACGTCCCTACTTAAGTCTGACGAATCATCCATTCCTTAACCCGGCCTCCCTGCTAGTCAGTTCCACACGACTCGGGCTCAAAAACCATTGACGGTTTTTGGGTGCAAACACAAACAGGAACTTTCTTCTTAAAATTTCCTCTTGGTTTTCCTTTAGGTCTTCCTTTAGGTTTTGCACTTCTGGTAACAAGTTTTGTATTGGGTTTTGAAGTCTTTCTTTTAAAAGGCTTCCTTACTATTCTTTCAGCTGAACCCATATCATAACCTAACTGTTTGCAGAAATCTCCAAGTTCTTTATTACTAGAACTTCTTTCTTTTTTCATTTGTTTTTTTCAATTTTATATCATTACAGAGAGCTAATCCTTCAGCATTTATTTCACTGATTAGTTCTCCATAAGTATATAAATTGTAAAGAAGGAGATTATTATTTTTCTGCCTTAATCTTATCCTAATTTTCTCTGCAAAAAGACCAGGCAAACCTACAATGAATCTTTCTTTCCAGAAATCTTGACTAGCATTATTTCTAAAATATAATCTGGACAAGAAAATGTCTTTATACCATTTAAAGTGGGAAAGTGTTGGACATTTGAGATTGATTAATAAATCTCGTCCTCTTTCCATAATCTGAGAAATATCTCCAAGAAAAGGGAAAGTAATAGCAGTGATTAATGCAATTATTGCATCAGGTATAGGAGTCCTACTTCTATCTAAAATATGATTTCCATCTTCATCAGTTTTGACAGAATTAATAATTTCTTCTCTTTGCATTTCTGTTAAGAATTGATTCCACCAACCATTTAATTGACCTGTAAATCCTTATACTAAAAGATTTAAAACAGTAACTTCAGGATTGTCGTCAATTAATCTAGCTCTATTAGCATTGGCAGCCATGGCCATATGCTGTAGGACTTTTAAAATCTGATGATCTGATAAACCATCAATATTCCATTCATAAATGGAATTTCCATTATATTGCATTGGATTTATAACCTGTCTTTCTTTGAATTGGAGATCAATAGGTGTAGGCCAAGGATAATAATTCTGAGTAGTTCTTACTGTAGAATTAATAAACTGACTTTCCAGGGCAACTACATCTATCTCTTCATTTACTGATGATTCATTATCAACTTGAGAAATGGTATTGATAGATTTTCCATTCTTTATTTCTTCATCCTTAGTTCCTGACCCTGAGGGTTTAGTTTTAGGTATACCTGGTTTAGAATTTGAAGAAATTATTGGAGTTTCTCCAATGCTTTTCCATCTGTCTTTTAAGACATCTAGGAAATATGTATTAACAGTATTTCTGATCAAAGGCTTTTGCCATGTTTTAGATTTAACTGAACTTTTAGGTTTAGGTAAAGCAGATGACACAGTTCGATCTAAAGTATAACGAAGACAATATATTGATAGGTAAGTAAGTCTTTCATCTGCATGTTCTTTACACTTGGTCATGTCCAGTGTACTTTTTAACAAGCACCCATACGTTTGTTTTATTGTCTCTACACTAATAACTTAATACTAATCATATATTTTTAACATGCATTAGTCTAATTGAATTACTAATTTCCATTTGATAATCTTAGTCTAAGAACACTTTAAGAATAAAGGCACTTAGAAGTGTAAGGTTTTTTATTCTTAACTTTGTAAGAACAAATTTCTCAACTTTAATTTTATGAACTTATCATAAAAATTAAATAATTATTATTTTCCATGATTATCCTAAACATGCTCTTTAAACAATGAGACTGTTAAGCAATGTAATACTCATTAAATCATTGCCTGCCATTAAAAAAAATTATGTTCTTCCAAACTTGCCCCTTAGATAAACCTCACTCCAAATAAAAGTTAAATGATAGTCCACTTAAACTGTTGTAAATTTAGAGAGAGAAGTGCTGTAAATTTAATAGTCAAAGTGATCATTGGTTTTGGGACAACTAAAAAAATAAATGTAGTAACTCAAAACGAGACAAAAAGAGTAAATTGTTTATATATTTGAAAAGTGCAATATTATTCATTGAAGTTTATAATTAGATAAGTGTGTTCACTAGCTCCAATGCTACAACTTCTCTATTTCTGCATATTATTGTGTACGTTGTCCGTTAGTGTGCATAAGAAAGAAAGCAAAAAGTGGTAGTGATGATATATCCTACTTGTTTGGCACCAACTCCCAGTTCTTAGGCAAGCTGCACAGGTTTAAACCTCAATGTAAACAAAAAAAAAAAGAAGTTAATATCACCTACGAACCAGTCCTGATAATTGACTAGAGAACAATTATCCCCTCACATTTAAACAACAGAACCTACCCACTGCTTTGGTAAAATTATAATCTAGGCCCCAAAATTAATGAAGAAATTAATTGAAAGTCTATTAATAGAATGTCTAAAGAACCCCTCGACTAAGTATTTACAAATTTCACGATTCTTCAAAAGTCATTTTTCTAAAATCTATTTGAATAATTTTCATAATTTTTAAAAAATTTCACGATTTTCACAAATGTGAATTTTTTTTCTCACTATTTTGACAATTCCTTGATACATATCACGTTTTTCTTCTTCCAAAATTATGATTTCTTCATATTTGTGGTATAAATAGTTTTCAAACATATGTAATTATTAATGGGATGAGGAAGATATGAGTCTCTGTGCCACATTTTACCCCTCGTGATTAGGCATGTTTTCACTTTACCCCCCCCCCCCCCTTCGGTGATTCAAAAGTGGACACTTTGCCCGTGTGGTTTCAGACTAAAGTGAAACTATTAAGATTTCCCTCAAAACTAATAAAAATTCTAAATTGGCCAAAAATATTTACATTTAACCCTAATTGTGAGGTTAGTTTTTTGGGTTAGTCCTCTTTATGGGGATAATTTTGTCATTTAACCCATTTATGTGAGGCAAATTTTTAACATTTAATCCTTTGGGAGGCAAATTTTGGGGTAAACTGTCTATGCGAGACAATTTTGACACTTAGGGTCCGTTTGATAAAACTAAAAATTAAGTACTGAAAATTAAGTGCTGAATTTGGGTACTGAAAATTTTAAGCGACTGAGCTTACAATACTGAAAACAGTGTTTCAAGTATTGGAATTGTAACACCCGTACCCGAAAAAAGGGTTAATTTAACATGTTAATATGTATTAATTTACATAATTTGTGGATAAGATAGGTTAAGGAGATGCTTGGGCTCGCCCATGGAAAAAGTCCCCAGTGAGGAGGGACAGGTTTGGAAGTGGGACCTAGTGAAGGGCCCAAATAAAATATAAAATAATTTGCATTTAAGTAATTAGATGCGCATTTTATATGACTACTTGGAATATGTTTAGTTGCTTTCATATCTAATTATTCATATATTAGATTTTGATATCTACTTATTAACCCAATAATCGCATTTTTGCAAAAGGTACATAACTAGTAGGTACGATAGTAACTTCACAAAATATTTGGGACCCACGTTGTATCGCACCCGTTCCATAATTTTCATACTTTTTAATATGCCATTATGGTAGCATGTGAATTATCAACCATTAATAATTGTGAATGAGGTTAACTGTGAGTCAACGATAAGGTGTTAGTTAGGACACAGGAATTTGGTAAGCGAGATTGCATTGTCATGAGTAAATGACATTTATATGATTTTAAATGTTATTTGACTTTACCTGATTTTCATGAATAGTAATTATACTTGTGTAGTATAATTTCTGGTAGTTTTGATATTGTTATATGTCATTTTGAATATTGTGGTGAGAACGCGAGTGTTACGTGCTTAAAAAGGTAGGTGGTATAGAGATTCCACGGAAATTAGTGTCAGTACGTGATTTTTGGACCCAAACGGAACCTAGACAAAAACTTTTATAAATTTTAGTTTTAACTCATGAAGTTATAAAATGGACGTGTGCAATGTTTCAAGAGTTAATTAGAAGTTTTGGAAACTCGTGGAGGAGGTAAACGGAATTTTTGAAAGCCGTGCCCATAAATAGATAAGCTTGGATTTCATTTTTGTCAAAACTTTCTAAAATATCTAAGGAGGAGAGAGAAAAGGGAGATTTCATTGCCACGGGCTTTTTGACGCCGATCGACAACCGTTCGTCTATTAGATTTTCACCAGATTTGAGATTTGAACTCCTCGAGATAAGACCTACATTTTGGTACCTCTTAGGCCGCGTTTGACTCACTTTTTCTGAAAAATTTAATTATTAGAATTTGGGGAAAACCCTATAAAACTTGTAGGATTCACGTATAACTTGA
Source organism: Hydrangea macrophylla (assembly GCA_033977485.1). Lineage (NCBI taxonomy): Eukaryota > Viridiplantae > Streptophyta > Magnoliopsida > Cornales > Hydrangeaceae > Hydrangea > Hydrangea macrophylla. The sequence continues at coordinate 69,278,928 of CM066994.1, forward strand.
GATCCGACGTTTATTCAGGCCTCTAGTCGATCCTTCAAAGTTTCGGAAAGATCGCACGAGGTATGAATTCTAGATCTATGAAATATATAAAAATTTCATGTTTTAAATATCGACTTCACTCTACACCCGTTATTGTACATCATCTTAAAATGCCTTTAATATCTTATCAATGACGTCACTCCAGAACATAGCAGAGGTGCCATTAAACTATACATCAAATCAAAGATAACAGGAATCATATTAACATAAAGACAATGATAAATATCATGGTATAATATCTCGGTATGCCACTCAATGTCTAATATTACCAAATCCATGCATATAACCTATGCAACCACCCTATGCAATTACCTTTACGTTGGGACGCTGCATCCATGACTGAACCATAATCTGTTCTATCCATACCTATATCCATATTCATACTCGTATCCATATTCTTATTCTTATCCGTATCCATACATTGTTACAATAATACCAATCTGATATCCATACGTCGATACCGTAATGCCAATATGATATCTATAAGTCAATACCATAATACCAATATGATATCCATATGTCGATACCATAATACCAATCTGATATCCATACGTCGATACCGTAATACCAATCGGAATCACTCGACTAGGCAGTAGGTCCCACGATCCCTTTATAGGGTTACCGGTCGTCTACACGGTACCACATATCTGTAAATGATGGAAACTGCACATCGGACGTCTTCTACGATGTATATATCCTCACTAGTCGTCTACACGGTGAGAATACATTAGGTCACTAGCCGGACGTAATCGTTAATGGTACACTAGACGTCTTCAATAGTGCATACGCATCACTGGACGTCTTCAACAGTGAGAGGCGCACTAGGAACTCTAACCACCCCACGTCCACCCGCACGGATCCAAAGTGCACATATCACATATTCCACATTGAGTCACATATCCATTTCTCATCATATTCTCTTATCTTTTCATACCACTATCCCACGCATGTTGACCACATGTCGTGAAATGCATTATTTTAGATAATCAGACTACCACATGCTCTGTTAATCATATCTATTCTTTAATTGGTTACTAGCATAAATTAGTATTCCATTCTACTATTTAGTTCAACAACATCATTGTGTAACAATTAAACATTTCATCTTGTTATAGTGTCTCTTAAATCAACAATATCATATAATGAAAAGCATGGATCAACATTTAACCAACTAAACAGTTCATATTATAATCAACAGGAAATGACAGTGTTCTGTGAGGTTCGATCAATTCGATCGATTGGAGAAAAGTAGTTTAGATCGATCGAAGTCCTTTCGATCAATTGAGGAACAACAAGTTCAATTGATTGAACCAAGTTTAATCGCTCGAAGTTGTCTTCTACCCAGAAACTAGGCAGAGACAAACTGGTGTCTCGGGGTCATATTATACACGTCTACAACATACAAAAATTATCTTAGAATCATCCTTCGAGTGAGTTAATGAACTCACCTTACTCTGGTGCTCCGGCGGCGATGTTCCAAGCTTGGTGGGTGGCGGTTATGGTGGCAGTGAGCTTTTTCTCTCTCCTCTCTGTCTTCTCTGTCTCTCTTTCTTTCTCTCTTCATTCTTCTTCTTCCGCTCCTCTTCTTGTTCTCCTTCTCTCTGTCCACGTATATATATATATCACACACATACACGGTTATATATATATATACAGAATACAACACACACACACACGATTATATATATATATATACGGAATACAACACACACATACACGCTAACTCTCTCTAACCTCCCTTGAACTGCCAACACCCATACATACAAAACACACACACACATATATATATGGGAAAGAGGGAGGGGTAGGTGGTAAAAACATAAGATACAAATAATAGAACTTTTGATCGATCAAGCACTGGTCGGTCAAGGTTCAATCGATTAATAGGAGTTCAATCGCTTAAGAATGGGTACACATCATAGAATTTGGTCGGCAGAGTTTCGATCGCTCGAAGTATGTTCGATCGCTTAAGAAAGCACAAGTTCAAGCAATCGAGAAGACTTCGATCGATTGAGAAATATTCTATACCTAGGGTGCACACAAGCATACAGGGTCTTCTTATACAACTATGTATCCGAAAATACAGGGTATTACAGAGAGAAAGGTCGTCACCAGTTCGCCAGCGAGAATCGACTAAGTGGGTGCCGAGAGGTTCGTGGGTGTCTAGGGGTTGAACTTAAAAATTGGGGATTTAGGGATTTTGACTCCAATTCGTGGTAATGTACAGGAGAGAGGAATGTGAATAGTTAAGGGTTTGTGGATCCCATAAGTATTTCAAAAATTGCTAATAAGTCCTTAATGTCAAATTCCGTGTGGAATTCAATGTCTTCCTAGCATTAGTGAACTTTTTAATAAGTTGTTTTTAAGATCTTGTCCTGTAGACTCGTAACTTAGTAAACTGGGTCAAATCACCTTATTTTCGGCAACGAATCAACTCATCCTGCCCTATTACCAAAAATTCATCCCAGTGGGCTGGCCCTTTTTACACCTCTAGGGTCGAAATTTCAAAGTTCGAAGAAAGCTGCGTTGAATCGCCATCCCAAGGAGTAGATGTAGTAAATTATTGGAAAAATTGGTGAAAAGGGCATTAAGACAAGTTAAATTGGAATGAAGGACACTTAATAAAACAACTTGGTTTTTATTCCTAACTTTTTTTGACCAAAATATCCTTATCTGCATCATCCAACCTTACTATCAAACCCTAACCACCATTGCCACTACCCATGCCTAGCCTTCGGCCACCACCACTTCCACATCCGACGATCACCACTACCACCTCCGACAACCTCCGACGACCGCCACTAACACCTTCAACGACCATCACCTATCATCCCACCTTCACTCAACAGTTCTGACCATCTTAAGAGAAATTTCTCTTTAGATCAGTTGGTCGTGGAGATTTGTGTTGGTGGTGGTGGTGGTGGCGGTGGCAATGGAGGGGGAGGAGAGAGAGATGGTTGTGGTGGTGGTGGCTATAGAGAGAGAGGAGAGAGAAAGTTAGAGAGAGAAGAGAGTTGGTGGTAGTGGTGACGGCTCCGGCAAAGACGAGGATGGCTCCGGTGGTGATGGTTGTGATGGTGGTGGCTATGGAGGGAGGAGGAGAGAAGGTTAGAGATAGAAGATAGATGTTGGTGGTGGTGGTGGTTATGGAGGGGGATGAGAGAGAAAGTTAGAGAGAGAAGAGAGTTGATGGTAGTGGTGACGGCAACTACCATGGCTCCGGCGACGGTGAGGATGGCTCCAGTGATGACTTCGGTGGTAGTGGTTGTGATGGTGGTGGCTATAGAGGGAGGAGGAAAGAAAAAGTTAGAGAGAGAAGAGAGATGGTGGTGGTGGTCGCCTCTTAGGATTCCATAGGCAATTTTGCCATTTAGAGTGAAATTTAAAAAAATTTATAAGACTAAAAGGGAAAGTTTAAATTTTAGAAGAGTTTGGGATGACAGGTTTTGTTTAAAATGTGTCTTTATGTGAATTTTTAATTATGACTTGTCCTTTAATGTAACTTAGGCAAAACCATAGGCGCCTTAGGGTTTGTCGTTCATGTTTGAACTAGAGGTGTCAATCGGGTCGGGTTGGCCCGGCCCGGCCCGATCCCGGCCTGATTTTCCTGGGCTAAAACTCCGGCCCGGTCCAGTATAGGCCCACCCCGCTAGGCCCGAGCACTTTTGTCCGGTCCGGGGTGGACACCCTTAGTCCCGTCCACGGCCCGGCCCGCTCCTTTGTTCGAAACTTGGCCCGGCCCACTAACCCGCTAGCCCAGCCCGCTAGCCCGGATAAACTAGCCGTTGTGGCCCGGCCCGACCCGGTAGGCCCGTCCGAGCCCATAACGGCTAGTTTGGCTATTTTTCAAATATTTTTCCACTTTTTACCCCTCTAACGGCTAGTTTTGGGGGTAAAAATGTAAATGCAATGACTTCCCAAAATGCCCCTTAGCCCATTTTCTATAAATACCAAATCTCCCACAATATATTTTCTCACACAAAAATCAATTATCTCTCTCTATTCTTAACTTTCTCTATACTACTCCATAAACTACAAGTCTACAAGCACTTCTACTTTACAAGTTGGTGATTCAATTATCAAAGCTCTAATTTGTAAAGGCACTTCTAGTCTTCTACAACTTGAACTTACAAGCTCTCAAGTCTCAAGTCTTATTATAATTTTATAGTTGTTAACTTCTTCTTCTACTACTATAAGTGGAGACGCTGAGGTAAATTTATTTATTGTTTCACTTCTTGCTTTATTAGTTGCTTATTTAATTGTTAGTATTTTTAATCTTTTATATTTCTTTCCCCTCTTTTTTTTTTATTTAAAAAAAAAATGGCATCTCATTCAACATCTTCAAAAACTAGAGAAGGCCCAACTTATGACTTTGAAAATTTAGATTATGGGAAAAGAAATGAGATTAATGATTTGGAATTGGAGGATGATGACGACGTTGAAATTATGGGGTCTAATCCATCTGAACCATCTCCTTCAAATCCTAATGATCCCCGTCCCACCACTAAAAGAAAAATAAAATCACCTGTTTGGTTATTTTTTAAATTAAATGACGAAAAAAATGGAGCTATTTGCAAAATATGCGGACTCAAATTTTCTTACAAAGGTGGAGGAAATAATACACAAAAAAGGCACATCATAAACAAGCATAAAGGTGCATGGGAAGTAGGTACCGCTCAAGCGGGCGACCTAGTACAATATCAAATTTCTGCTTCTACTGGCACAAGTGTTGGAACTTTTCTTTATAATAAAAAAAAATGAGGGAAGGCTTGGCAAAATTTGTTTGTGCATCCGATATGCCTTTTACTTTAGTTGAATAAGAGTGCTTTACACGTTTTATTCAAACTTTTTTACAACCCGCCTACCAACCTATTACTAGAAATACTCTTAAAAGTGATATACAATCTGTTTTTCAACAAACCAAAAAAAAAATTAATTGAGGATTTTTCTACTTTTAATTGTACAATTGCATGCACTTCTGATTTGTGGGCTGATTATAATAAAACGGGGTATATATGTATAACGGCGCATTTTGTAGATGAAAATTGGAATATGAATAAAAATATCATTGCTTTTCGTGCATTAGACTATCCTCATACTAGTGAAAATATATATAACTATATAATCAATGTTTTTAATGAGTATGATATTATGAAAAAAATTATAAGCATTACTTTTGACAATGCTAGTGCTAATACAAATGCTATTAATATGTTTAAAGATCTTATGCGCCCAATGTTGAATGAAAAATTATTTCATGGTCGTTGTGTATGTCATATCATTAATTTGATTATCCAAGATGGATTAACAAAAATTAATGATCACATAGTTAAAATTAGAGAGGTAGTGCTCTTTTGTTGTTCAACGCCTAGCCGTCTACAAGCATTTTATGGTGTTTGTAAACAAAATCGTCTTAATCCAAAGAAATTGCCAACTGATATTAAAACTCGTTAGAATTCTACTTATCTCATGATAAATTCTTGTAAAAAGTATAGTGGCATTATTACTCAATTTGTTAATGTTAATTATCCTTTACTAAACTTGACTTCAAACGATTGGGATATGGCATTTGACTTTCATGGATTTTTAGAAGTATTTTACAATGCTACAAATACATTTTTCGGTGTTTTACTATTCTACTTCTTGTTTAGTTCTTATGGAATTATATAATATGGCTCATACATTTCATAGTTATAAACAAAAAAATGACATTTTGATTGATATTTGCGAAAAAATGAAAAAAAAAGTTAAAAAAATATTGGTCTAACATTCCACCTGTATTTTACTTATCTGCAATCTTGGATCCTAGAATCAATTTGATGGTGTTTGTGAAATGGTTAAACAAATATCTGAATTGATGCAAGGACCAGATGGTGAGCCTAGTCTAGAATAACTACTTTTGAAATGGAAAATACTTTGGAATCTTTATTTTTGTATTTACTATGAAAAATATACAAATAAAGAAAGTGCTACTTCTTCTTCTACTTCTAATATTGAGTTAAGTTCGGCCCGTTCGGGAGCGTCAAGTGGTTCTTGGGCTAGCCAGTTTCTCAGTCGAAAGAAAGAAAAGAGTGTTAGTCAATCATTTGTAAGTAGCTCTAACATTCTTGGTGAATTAAATAAGTATCGAGAAACCGAGTGGGAAAGTCGATTAACCAACGAGGAAATGGTCGATTTAAATCTTTTGACATGGTGGAAAGGCATGTAAGAGCTTTCCCGGTTCTTTTCATCATGGCTCGTGATCTACTAACTCCTCCGGCTTCCACAGTTGCATCGGAGTCTGCTTTTAGTGTAGGTGGAAGGGTGCTAGAGGAAAGGAGGAGCAGATTATCTCCTGATATGTTTGACTGCTTGATGTGCTTGAAGGATTGGGACTGTGCTCAATATTGAACTCAAAACCGCTAAGATCCTATTCTTGAAGACTTCGTAAATTTAGAAGTTACGAAAGAAAATTGAAGAATGAAGAATTGAAGAATGAATATGAGAGTTGAAGATCATTCAGTTCCAAACAATTCAATTGTAATACTCCTGGCCCGCATGAGTATAAAATGTGAACGACTTTAAAAAAAAAAAAAATCAACTCTGTAAAATATAATCTTTACTTTTTTATTATACAAATTAATGATAAGTAATCTTTATTTTTTTATTAGATTATAATTTTTAAATATCAAATACTACTAATCTATTTAATTTTTATTGAATAATAAATATTATTTACTTTTTTTTAATGAACTTTTTTTAGTAATCACTAATCATTAATGAATAAATATTTACTTTTTATTATACAAATTAATGATAAGTAATATTTATTTTTTATTAGACTAGAATTTTTAAATATCAAATACTAGTAATCTCTTTAAATTTTATTGAATAATAAATATTCTTTACTTTTTTTTTTTGTTAAACAAATTTTTTTTTAGTAATCACTAATCACTAATCACAAATGCATAAACTAAACATAAAAAAAGAGTAAAAGTAAAAACTCCCCCTAATTCCCAAACATTAAACTTTAAAAGTTAAAACTTTTCCGTCCAAAACTCTGGCCCGGCCATGCACCCGTCCATGAACCCGTCCATGAGCCCGTCCACTAGCCCGGCCCGGCCCTAGTGAGCCCGGGTCACCGGTCCGGGGCGGACACCCCCTCCCTTTCCAAGCCCGGCCCGATTTTAGGTGAGACCCGGCCGATCTCTAGCCCGGTTAGGCCCATTTGACCGAGCCGGCCCGTTTGACACCACTAGTTTGAACGGCATTGGTCTTGTCTCTCCTCTGTGTCTCTCTCTCTCTCTCTCTCTTTTCTCTTCTCTTCTGTTTTGTTCGTGTTGAAAAGGAACACGGATCAGAACCTCTTCTATTCTCTCATCTTGCAGGTAAGCACCAATCTCCTCCCTCTCTCTCTCTCTCTCTCTCTCTCTCTCTCTCTCACACACACACACACACACACGGAATTCGCGCTTGTATTCTTATTAAATTTCTCTTGCGAGAAGAAGGAAACATTGATAATTGGATCAGAGAGTTTGGATTGTTTTTTTTTTTTTTTGTGGGTGAAGTTGTTTATGAAATATGGATATCAAATTTGATGCTATATTTTGCTGTTCTAAACAACCTATATGATAAATTTCGACGAGCTTTGTTAGCAATAATTTTCGTAGTGTTAAGTGTTTAACTTTATTTGAATTCTGTGTGTGGATAATAGTCTTTTCGATTATCCATTCGGTGTTTACTTTGATCTCTAATGTCATTGATTATTCCGTTTTGCAATGCGAATTGTGCTTGGATACTCGTGAGGATTGTTTGGAAGTTTTACTGTTTAAATTTAATAATTGGCTTGAAAACAATAATAAACCATAAATTTAATTAGTTTATCCGCTTTTTATTTATTTATTTATTATTATTTTTTTATTTTTTATTTTTTATGTTCTACATGAATCATTTTAGCACAATAGAGGTCTTCCCTATCATGAGGTGGCTCCTCCCTTATCTTCACATTATGCCTTAGTTGTGGTTATTGATTATCCATGGACTGTGTTAGGCTTAATTGTGGTTATATATATATACAAGTGTGTGTGTGTGTGTGTGTGTGTGTATAAGTGTGGATGGCTTCTGAATCAAGTATGTCAACTAAATTCTGTCAGAAATTGGTCGTGCTTGGTTGCCCAGTGCTTTATCACCCTGAGGTAATGTTTATCTTTTTTAATCCCCCTCTATTGTTTGACATTGTTACATCGTTTATGTAAAATTGTAAATGCTGCTATTCTTATGCTTGTGACAGGTAATTTATAATTGCAAGCAAGGCAAGGCAAGGATGGGTGTGAAACAAGCAATTAAAAGCCTCGACGCCTTTCCGCGTGCAGAAGAGCACTTGATGCAGAAAACACAATCAGGGGCTATTGGTACACTCTTTGTTCCCTTTGTTTGCCTTTTGAATACGTGTATTCGGTGTATATATCAGGAGCAAAAAGGAATATGTACAAGTATGTTTCCGGAACAAATTTTTTAAGTTACTGTTTCCCTGGTTTCGGTGACCAAATATTGTATGTGGTTGCAGTGAAAGGTTTCAATTACCTTAGTTAATTGTTTGGTAAATCTTAGTTCTAAATTTGCAATTACTTATGGGGCATGTCCCTTCTGGAAAAAGTGAAGCCTGAGCAGCTCAGTGGGTACTAGGACATTGCCATAGTTGGTCTTATCTTATCACTTTCAGTCAAACAACATTTTTGTCTACCTTTTTGATACATCTTTTGGCTCAGCTGTAAAATTATTTTAGGTACTATACTAGTGTCGTTGACATGGTACAAATTAATTTTGGTGCCTTGTTACTTTAAGCATGCTGTGGGATTGGTCCCACTTGGATTCTGATTAAGCTTCAAAATCATGAATAATAGAGTTCGGCAACTGAAAATTGCCATTCTTTTGATATGATTCATAGGTGTAGTGTGGTCAAGGAAATTAGAGGAGATGAAGGGAGAGTCTGGAGCAAAGTATAATGCATTACCTGTGTTTAGCAGCCTACGTTAGCTGTGTCAATGGTTTAACTACAAGCTCAAATATGATGCTTGAGCTTAGTTCATTTAACTAATAAACGGAAAAAAAAAAACCAAGTCTTTCAACAGCAAAAAGAAAAGTGAAGTAACTTCACTTTACCGGCTTTGGTTTCATAGTTGTTGTTAATGGTATGGACTCACAAACTCCACTTCCATTACATGAGAGAAGAGAACATCAACCTTGACCCTCTGCCAAGATTTACCAACCATTGGCCATCAATATGTACCAGCTACACATAACATGAATCAACACAGTCCGACGTGAACCAACTTGGCTAATAAACTGAAATTGTCTTTTGCTAATTAACTACGGAGTAAGGTCTCGATGTAGCGCCCCGCCCCCGCCCCCGCTCCCACCCCCACCCCCACCCCCACCCCCATCCCCATCCGCATCCCCACCACACACGCACACACACACACACACACACCCCGCCACACCCACACACACAGGGTTTTCTCATCACAGTCACCCTAGAGGCATGTCGTCTGTGTCTTTACCTCCACCGCAAACGTATTGGGTTCTAATTTTCCACACACTGTCCATTTCCAACCACCTGTTAAGTTTATTTTGGTTCCACTTCCAATCAGATGAAACAAAACCACCACACTTCTCTCCTTTCGTTAGGACAATGATGCCACATGTGATTTTCATGGCTTGCATCCCATGGAGTCCATCTGCCCAGCGATATTAGATCTCTGCACGTCTTTTGGACATACCTTACTCCAACCAAAGTGCAAATCACTCCACCAAATATTTGGATTTCACTGTTCCAACACCTAAAATTTTACAAGGAGATCTGCCACTAAAGGATAAATTTTCACAATAAATTTTATGGAACATATAAAAATAATCCTTCTTAGAACATACACAACCAAAATTTAAAATCCAATCATTACGAGAACTCGAGAAGAAGGCTTTGTACATTACATCTTCGGAGACTGTGAGGACATCTCTAGCATTGCTAATATTACCAAAGAATTGTCGTTAGAATCCTTCTCACCATCATCCTTCTTTTTACGTTGTGGACAAGTTTTCTTAATGCGATCAAATTCTTTTCACCCATAACCTTGAATTCTCTCCTTCTGGAATAGATATGAAGTTGTTGCACTGCCCGATCTATCAGATATTCTTCCATGATTTCCACCTACGATAGCCAAAGTAGATTTATGTCTACTCTCAGTATCAGGAACAAGAACTGTATCTTTACAATTGATCAAAGTAGTGACCACGCTATCATATGAATCAGGAAGAGAGGTAAGAAAGAGGAAAGTTTTTTTTTCTTCTTCCTTAATCTTGAAATCAACTTTTTTTTCCAGTTGATTCAAATACGTTAATGTGCACCATGAGATCCTCGTCGTCTTCCATCTTTAGCTGGTATTGTCATCGCTTCAAATGTAACTTCTTGGTCGAATGCCTTTGAGTTTTTCCAACTTCTCAATGAGTGACACAGAATCTTCCTCCATGACATACGATAATGTTATCAACGCTACCAAGTCGGATTGTACCAACACACCGAGACTTTTGCTCCTCCCACTTGTCAGCCTTCACACCTTTTGGCTGTTCATCTTTTTCTTGTAAGGTTCTGGACAAGCCTTATTGCACAAGATTATCTTGCACTCTTCTCTACCATAGAGTAAAACTTCCCATTAAACTGCTTGACCGCAAGTTGTGTGAGTTAATCGTCGCCGTCATGATGAATATGGTGCTCTGTGACTGATACCGCTTGTTAGAAAGAAATATTAGGGTGAAATTGAGAGTGCGGGTGTACAAGGGCGTCGGGTTTTGGTTATGTGGTTTAATTCCAAAAATCTTGTTCGAGTTTTATTTTGGAACAATAGAGAGTGGTCCCTCGGTGGACGTAGGGAGTGTTTTGCTGAACAACTCAAATTGTCGTATGTGTTTTCTTATCCCTTGTCAATTCATTTCCTTTCCATTTGGTGGTGTAATTTTATTCCATTGCTTGAAACCCTTTGAAGGAGATTGAGTGTTACAAAATCAAGATCATACTGACAATGATGAAATGTGGCAAGGGGCTGATGTCGGATCATTGTGTGTTTTCACGGGAAAGGTGTTTTTTTGGGTGGATGGGGGTGAGGGAGAGGGTTTTCTGTTTAACGGCACCTATTCCTTCAAGAGGCATCTCTCTTTTGTCACACCAGGTCAGCTGCTAATTGCATCTCTCTCTCTCTCTCTCTGTCTCTGCCTTTTCTGTCGACTAATTAAGATATTGTCATTGTAAACCAGTTCATTTGCAGTGGTGGATAGCATTTGAATGTACAACCATCGAGTCCGTACCATACGAGCCTGTATTGTGGAATTGACTTACCTTGTACGTATCCTAGTGGAAAAGGGACAGCTTCATTTTAACCAGCTTTATTCCTTTCTGGTTGCTGCGAACGGCTTTTATGGTTGGCTGCAACGCCTGGACGCCTGGATTCCCATGATTTTGTCAGCCACGATGTGCTTCCTCTTGTTTCTAAGCCTCATAGAGAGCCGGGGTTTTGTGATCAACCATTGATCAATTTCCACTGGCCACTATGTTGACTGGTTTGGTCACTGATTGACTTGTCTAGTTACTTCCATATACACTTGCTTGAAACATAAGGTTAAGCTTTGCCTGTTTAGTTAGTGATCAAACCTGAACAAGATTCTTAAGAAGCTGATCATTAGATGTCTGTTTCAGTCGCGACCCTACTTTTTTTTAGAGGGGCAGGTTTTTCTTTCTATCGTTTACTCTTTGTTTTGCTGCTTTTATGTTTTCAGTTATATATACACCATAGTTAATTGATTGCGTTTTTTAGCTAAAAGAAAGTAAAGCTTTAAGCAGAAATGAGATTCTGTATTTTTTAAGTACTTAGTATTCCATTAAACATGAGCACGCTGAATGAACATTTATGAAAGTATAATTGTTGATTGATTCTGATACATGTATTTTATTCTTTAATCTGATACCTTATATATATCTCAAGTACTAACTTGAGATTTTTCATGCCTATGTAGTCTCAATTGTTGGTCTAGTCATAATGGCCACATTATTCTTTCATGAGCTGAGCTATTACCTTTCCACATATACAGTTCATCAGGTTTGTTGTCAGCTTTCTCGATCGCCGTATATTATTTTTCTTCATTTTGCTCGTCTAAGCTGGTAAAAGAGTCATAATTATGCTGCAGCTACTGCTGATCTCACTTATTCTTTCTCTGTTCAATACTGTGGCTTTGTGCCTGTGTCTATTTTACTTTGGTTCTTGAATTTGAATTTCGCATATTGGCAGATGGCGGTCGACTTAAAACGTGGAGAAACTCTTCCAATCCACATAAATGTGACATTCCCTTCCTTACCTTGTGATGGTTAGGCTTTTCTTTCTCTTATTTGTTACTGCCATACTTTCTTCTTTGTTTACCTCTCTTGCCATATCTTTGCGTTGATGTATGTTACATATACTCACATTCTAAATATTTCATAATTTTACAGTCTTAAGTGTGGATGCAATTGACATGTCAGGCAAGCATGAAGTGGATCTTGATACAAACATATGGAAAGTAAGGACATAAATATTTATTGATATAATTTTCATCGCACTTGAACTTGATTTAAAAGTCCATGCAAAATACTTGAGATAAAAAGTATTTATGTATTTATTATGCATCTTTAGCACAGTACACTGGAGAGATAATGGTTCAGATATGTGGTTTTCAATATTGTGATATATGGAGACAGATGTTGGTTGCAATTTTTTCCAGGATTCTTTTCTTGTCTTTGAAATGGATATATGTGTATCTGCGTGTTGTGTTTCTGTATATCATGATTTGGATACCTGTGGAGGAAGTATGGAGAGTGAACAGTAATGCTTCAAGTCTTCTATAGCTTTTTATTCCCACCCCCCTGTTGAATCAGAGTTTTCAGTCTTAGAGAGAGTAATCACTCTCTCTCTGTTATTATGTTACACCCACTAAGGGAAAAGAAAAATAATTACAAGCAAGCTCTCATATAAAGTTAAAATAAAAATAATTCTCAACACTCCCCCTCAAGCTGGTGCAAAGATATCTCTCATGCCCAGCTTGCTAAGGATAAAATGAAAAGGTCTACTAGAAAGACTCTTCGTAAGAACATCTGCTAACTGTTCCTCTGTCCTCACGAACAGGGGCGGAGCCAACAAGGGGCCAGGGGGGGTCCATGCCCCCCCTGGATTTTTACAAAATATACTTTTAGCTTAGGTATTTTATGAGTTTTAGAAATAGGCCCACCCTGAAATTTTGAAAATTACACATAATTATGTATAATTACCAAAAAAAAAAAAAATTTCACCTTGTGTGCGCTGCCCTGCCCCCTAACCCCCAAACTCCCATATAGCCTAGGCCCCCCCGACCAGAATTCCTGACTCCGCCCCTACTCACGAAGGGAGTACAAATAATCCTATTATATAACTTTTCTTTGATAAAGTGCTGATCGATTTCAACATGCTTGGTCCTATCATACTGAACATGATTGTGAGTAATGTTGATAGCTGACTTGTTGTCACAGTACAACCTCATAGAATCTTTTGGCTTGAATCCAAGATCCTCTAAGATAATCTGAATCCACAACAATTCACATACTCCTTGTGCCATGGCTCGAAACTCTGCCTCTGCACTTGACCTTGCCACCACTGATTGCGTTTTGCTCCTCCAAGTAACAAGATTGCCACCAACAAAGGAGCAATACCCTGTAGTAGATCTCCTGTCAGTTACTAACCTAGCCCAATCGGTATCAGTATAAACTTCTACTTGAGTGTGGCCATTTTTTTTTCCAAAGAACAACCCTTGTCCTGGAACTGACTTGAGGTATCTCATAATTCGAAAAACATCTAGATGATTCTGTCTAGGAGAGTGCATGAATTGACTAACTACACTCACAGCAAATGTAATGTCTGGCCTAGTATGTGAAAGATAAATCAGTCTGCCTACTAGCCTCTGATATCTTCCCTTAACCACTAACTCTTCATTACGATTATCACCAAGTTTCAAATTAGGATCGGTTGGAGTATGAGTAGCCTTACTCCCAAGCATACCAGTCTCCTTTAATAAATCTAAAACATACATTCGCTGTGAAAAAAAATTTCCCTCTGGAGATCGAGGGACTTCTATTCCCAAGAAGTACTTTAAATCCCCCAAATCCTTGATTTCGAATTCTTTAGCAACATACGCTTTCAACCGTCCCATTTCTTCTAAGTCATTCCCCGTGAGGACTATATCATCCACATAGACAATCAAGGCAGTTAACTTACCCCCTGAAGAATGTTCAACTTACCCCCTGAAGAATGTTTTATGAAAAGTGTATGATCTCCTTGACTCTGTTTGAATCCATACCTGCCCATGGCTTGTGAGAATCTATCGAACCATGCTCTAGGTGATTGCTTGAGCCCAAACAGTGACTTCCTGAGGCGACATACTTTTCCCTTTGTATTGGTATCCTCGAAACCTGGAGGAACATCGATATGCACTTCTTCCTCTAAGTCATCATGTAAAAAACCGTTCTTACTATCGAACTGATGTAAAGGCCACTCCAAGTTAGCTGCAAGGGACAACAGAATCCTAATAGAAATCATCTTGGCTACTGGAGCAAAGGTCTCCTCATAGTCAATTCTATAGGTCTGAGTGAACCCCTTGCCACTAACCTGGCCTTATACCTCTCAATTGTCCCATTTGCTTTGTGTTTCACAGTGAACACCCACTTGCATCCTACTGTCTTCTTCCCTCAAGGTAACTATGCTAATTCCCAAGTGCCACTTTTTGAAGGTGCTTTCATCTCTTCAACCATACCGGACTTCCACTTAGGATTAGAAAGAGCTTCCTGGACATGATTAGGAATAGGAATAGGAATAAAGGAAAGTTTGGACACAAAAGCTTTATAGGATGAAGACAAACGAGAATATGAAACAAAATTAGACGAAGGATGTTTAGTACAGGCTCTGCCCTTCTGATGAGCAATAGGAATGTCTAAATCATCACTAGAATCAGGTACTACAGGAACTTGAGTTGGAGAACTTGACATGCCTGGACCATCACTAAAAGTGACCGACTGTAGGGGAGGGAAAGGAATAGCTTCCATTTCTGTTGCCCCAAACCTTTTTCTCTCCTTGTTCTTCGAGTATGTCAGTAACTCTTTCTTATTCCTCCCGTTGCTAGTTTGTTCTCTTTCTCCCGCACTCTTCTCTTTATTTTCTGCCTCACTTTTTCTGTTCCTGGGGTTAGGGGTGGGCAATCGGTCGGTTCGATTTCGAACCAACAAGTTCGGTTTGGTAAAAAATGTACCGATAACCGACCGATATAAAGTTTGGTTTCTGAAATAAAAGTTCGGGTTCGGTTTAAAGTTCGGTATGGTATCTAACCGAAATTTTATTTTTTATTTTATTATTTCATTTTATTTTGTGTAAAAAATTATTATGGGTCTTTTTACCTAAGTGATAAGTATCACAATATGTTATCTGTATGGCAAATTGGCAATTGGCAAGGCAACACAGTTACACAAATACACAATTACACAATCACAGATTCACAATGTCAAGTATGACAACATCAACTTGGCCAATGGCCACCACCACTTGGTCCACATATTTTGGCCACAACACAACCACCTGTCAACCACTTTAAACTTATACATACTCAAGCTACTAAGCAGACTATAAGTGAGCAAGCAACGCTGCAACATCATGCAAAATAATTCATGACAACCTGGTAAACTAATAATAGACTAATAGCCACCACCACACCACATTTCAAGTGATTAACTAATAGTCACCACCACACCACCTGCTAATAGCCACAACTACAAATAATCATTATCCTTGTCCATGGACCATGCTGAAAGTGAAACAAAAAAAAAAAAAAAACCAACAAAAAAAGTTCAACAAGATGAAACATTATACAATTCATGAATGCACCATCACAACCCATTAAACATTATACATGATTCAAATAAAAAAGAAATGTCTGAATTCTGAAACTAAATTCCCCACACCACATTTCACGCATACCACTATACCAGGCTACCAGCTACGCAATTGGCGACGACAACCATGTGAAGAATGCTCTCTAGTCACCAATGACCGCATTACTTTAAAGATCTACAATGTTTGAGTCATTTGCAATCTTCAACAACTCTACAAAATGAAAAAATAAACAAAAAGATAAGATAAGACAACAAATTTAATTAGCAAATAAATTATAAGTCATAACTCAAAAGTAAATAAGTACCAACTCACCTTCCTCGACCTTCTCCAGTTTATCCAAATCCTCTTCAACACTTACTGGGCGGGATCTGGGACGCAACCAATCCTGAGCACATATAATGGCCTGTACTATTCTCGGAGTCAAGGAGCTCGTAAATGCATCAAGAACACGCCCTCCAGTACAAAAAGCGGACTCAGAAGCCACTGTAGTGATAGGAACCGCCAACACATCACGGGCCATCTGTGCAATGACAGAAAATCGAGGCGAATTAACCTTCCACCAATTCAAGATGTCAAAGTTGTCATCATCATCCTCGGTCTCCTCACTAAGATACTTATCCAATTTCGATTTAGTATCCACATCTCAACTTTCATATTTAAACTTTTTGTACTCCTTTTTCATAAGGGTTCTCATCCTTGTTGCAGTCTCCGCAATAGTTGTCACACTAGATCCTCTATTTGATGTGTTCAAAATGGAAGATGTATCCTTAAGGAGTGAGTAAAGTTTCTTATACTCATTAAACATGTTATATAATTCATTTTTCATCAACTGATAGAGGTTATGTCCCACAACGTCTCCGTACATGCTCCGAATGACAAACTCCACAAACCCTAATTTATGACGGGGATCTAATACCATAGCCAAAAAAAAAATCAACAGGTTCATTTTTTCTGGATTCCCCAATACTTATCATACTTACCTTTCATCTTTGTTGCCATAAAACTCAATTCTAAATCATCACTACATTGCCACTATTTCAACAAACACAGGATCTCACTAATTTCACTGAGGAATGAATTGGATGTGACATATAAAGAGACAGAGATCCTCACTGTTAGGTGATAAAAATGTTCTAAAAACCTAACTAAATGCCTGACATTAGCCCAATCTTCCTCACTTGGCACTCCTTTTCCATCATTATCCGTTAGATCATATTTATAATTTGGATCTTGCAAGCTATACCTATCAAAGGCCCTCTCAAACTTCTCAGCTGTATCCAACATCAGATATGTAGAGTTCCACCGAGTGCGAGCATCAAGGCATAATAATCTCTTACTCTCTATCTTTTCAAATTCTACACACTCTTTGAATCTTCTCAATCTAGCCGGTGATTGCCTAATAAATCTCATGGCTCCACGAACTCGAGCAACAGAATCACCTACTTCTTTGACTCCATCAACAACCACAAGATTTATAATAGGTGCCACGCACCTCACGTGGAGATGCTTGCCACCTAACACATTTGTACCCCAAGTGTCAAACCTCCTCCTCAAGTATGCAATAGCTACATCATTAGAACTAGCATTGTCAACAGTAATGGCCATGACTTTATCAATACCCCAATCAAGTAAGCATTTCTCCACTGCTATTCCTATGTCCTCACCTTTATGACTTCGAATTGGACAGAAATTAATAAATTTTTTTTGCAAAGTCCAATTATTATCAATAAAGTGTGCTGTGAGAACCATGTAGTTGATTCTTTACAAAGATGACCACGTATCAGTAGTTAGACAAACCCTCCTATTCGGTTCCTTCAACAAAATTTTCAATTTTGCCTTCTCTTGCAAATAGAGATCATAGCAATCTCTGTTGATAGTCCTTCGTGATGGAAGACGAAAGTCGGGGGGTAGTGCAATTGAAACAAATCGTTTAAACCCGGACCACTCAACAAAACTAAACGGGAGCTCATCAGTAATTAACATCTCACTGAGTGCCTTCCTAGTAGACTCACACTCAAATCTCCAAGTGCCCATTACTCCCCATGTTTCACTACCCCCTGATTGTTGAAACCCAGTTAATTTTGTTTGGCTAAGGTCATGATTGTATGGGTTTGCCTTACAACTGTTCATGTGGTTTTTCATTGAAGCGGTCCTACAGGTTTTTGAATCAGCCATATACGGTTTATCACAATCGTTACACTTTGCTTTCTTAACACCGTGCTCATCAATGAACTTAGTAAAGTGGTTCCAAACCACTGATCTAGGCTTTATTTCTTTCCTTTTTTTTGTCACATTTACAGCGTCATTGTCAACTTCAACATCAACTGACTCTCTACTTTCGATGTGCTCACTTTCACTCGACATATTCGAGGTGTTACGTTACCTAAGTATATTACGCAAAAATAAACAAGTAAGCAACTATCAAAGATACCCCAATCAAAATTCTTACTTTATAAATTCTAAGCTAGTAAAGTAAAGCAAAGCATGTAGCAACCATCAGTCGATTCAATCAGACAGTCATCGCCAAAAATTTCACCCCAATAGACTGAATAGAGAACTAATCAGAAGCCAAAAAACTAATGTAACTAAAAAAAATAAAATAAAATCAGCACCAACGATTTCTTCATAACAACTGTGAAGTGTGAACTTCGAACATCCTAAATTAGACTAATTAGTATTTAGTCTTCCACAAATTCTAACGTTCTAAATTCTAAGCAATTAAAGTAAATCATCCATCAGTCATCACCATAAATTTCATCCCAATAGCTTGGATAGAGTACTAATCAAAGAAAAAACCATTAGCTAAAAAACTAATGTAACTAAAAAACCCCAAGTGTGAACTGTTAGCCAAACATGGAGAGATCTAACTATTCATACCTTGCTTAGTGCTGTGTTGCCGGAGACTGGAGAGAGTGATGGAGAGAGAGTAGCCAGGGACTGGAGAGAGTGAGGGAGAGAGAGTAGTCGGAGAGAGAGAGAGAGAGAGAACAGTTTGGGAAAAAAAAAAAAAAAAAACAAAGTCGCCGATTCTTTTTGATGGTGAATCCAAATCGGACCAGTCGGTGATGCCTTGAATCAGAGAAGTTTGGTAATGGTTGATGGCTTGATGCCTTCAATAGTTGATAGTTCAATCTTCTTGCTCTTGGTGTTGGTGATGGTCCGATCATGGAGCCTTGGAGGTGCGCCGCTTCGGCTGGAGAGTGGAGAGTGGAGAGAGGAGAAGTTTGGGGAAAGTGAAATGAAAAAACCCTAACTCTAAGTCTCTAAGTGTGTGGTTGCTTATAATTTATAAATGTGTATATATATAATATATTATATAAATGTAAAATGTGTGTTAAAATTTCGGATGTTCGAATTTTCGGTTCGATTCGGGTGACTATACCCATTTCGAAATTTGAATTGTAATTTATAACTATTGTTCGGTTCTAAACCGAACTGATATTTTGACCCAATATACCCGACCCGAACAGTGAAAAGTTTTCGGTTCGGTTCGAAATTTCGGTTTGACCCGAACAGTGCCCACCCCTACCTGGGATCCCGTCTCCCTCATCTTTCTGTTCTACTCCCTCTCCCTCTTCTACTGTCTTATTTTCAATTCCCTCATCATTGCACATAATAGGAACAAGCATCTCTTCCTCACTCTCTTTCTCCCCCTTAAGAGGTGACTCCAGTGACTGTGGAGACTGAAAGTAAGAGTGTGTCTCATGGAAAGTAACATCCATAGAGACATTCACTTACGAGAAGGGAGATGATAACACTTGTATCCCGTCTGTGTGGGTGAATAACGAAGGAAGACACATCTAAGAGCACGAGGGTCTAATTTTTTCTGAGATGGAGAGTGGTTGTGCACAAAGCTGACACACCCAAAAACTCGAGGAGGGATATATAGGTGACGGTTTAAGTTCTCCAATGGGAGATTTCTTACCAAGAACACGAGTGGGTAATCTATTGATGAGATAGGCAGCTGCCAAAACTGCCTCTCCCCAATAGGACTTTGGAACTTGCATCGAAAACATCATAGACCATGCAGTTCCCACCAAATGGCGGTTCTTACGCTCGGCACTCCATTCTGTTGAGGAGTATTAGTACATGAAGTTTGATGAATCATACCATGATCAGAAAAATAGATTTTAAGACCACCATATATATATATATATAGATTTTAGGACCACCATATATATATATATTCCCCCCAGTGTCAGATCGGACAATTTTGACAATAGTGCTAAATTGGGTGCAAACCATTTTGTGAAATGTTTTAAAAATCGAAAATACTTCACTCTTATCTGTCATCAAATACACCCAAGTCGTACGAGAGAAATCATCAATAAACGTAACAAACCACTTATAACCATTCACAGAAAAAATATGAGAGGGACCCAACACATCAGCATGAACAATATGAAAAGGAATTGTACTTTTATTCAAACTCTACCAAAAGAGCAGCTTGATCAATCCTAAAGTATTTGGCAAAAGAGAGGGACCCAACACATCAGCATGAACAATAAATGTAACAAACCACTTGCCGTTGGTTAGATGATCGAACATGAAAGAGCAGCTTGATCAATCCTAAAGTATTTGGCAATTTGATTATTAGCAGCCTAATTGCATTGGCGCTCGCATAGATTGAACTCTACCAAATCCTTGAGTGACATATAAGAAGAATGAACGAGGTTCAAAGTGTTTTCTGCAAAGATTTAGGATGTTGGGAAACAATTAATGAGGGTTCCTACTTCCTATTATAGTACACTTGTTGTATTTAGTTTGGGATGTGTCTTGTTATTCAAAATGTTGTATTTAAATAGATCTGTAAGTTTCTTTGAATGGTTAAATAAGTTTTTTTTTCCCCCATTGGTCCATATGCAAATGTAATACGAAATCCCTATCGTTAACTCTGTATCTCTTATTCATAGTAATTTCTCCATGTTTAATGGAGTTTTTAATAAAAAAAATTTCTTACTTTGCTTAGTTCCTATTATCATCTCCTCACGATTCAGATATATTATATTGTGTCGAAACCTTGACTCTAGAGAACTTCAATGTAGATGTTGATGTAGACTTTTTTGTCACCGACCCCTTTTAGGGGAAAGCATTTTGAGTTATAGGTTCTTATCTCTAATTACTGGTTAAAGGTTTTATTTAGCATGTATGCTTTTTTGGGTCAAAGGTTGGAGTGAATTGGCTGTCTTTTCTCTAATGTGGATAAGCCAGTTTTATTGTCAATGTGTTGGTAGTACGAAAACTTTTTAAGTAGCAACACTGCTGTTCTAAGTATTCTGCGTTCGTTCCATGTGGCCTTTAGAATCTCTATCTACTTGTCTGTGTGATTTTCCCTTCTCTCTCTCTCTCTCTCTCTCTCTCTCTCTCTCTCTCGTGCGTCGTCGCACACTATGCATGCGATTAGACAGCATTCTCTTAACCGGTTGAATGTTTCTGCAGCTTCGCTTGAACAGTGATGGGGTTATCATTGGCACTGAATATCTGTCAGACCTTGTGGAAAAGGAACATTCTCATAAACATGGTAATTTCCTTGGGTGTATCATGAACGCCTTTTTATTTTTTTATTGTTGTTACGTAATTATTGATATTTTCTTTTTCGCCTTTACTTGGATAATAGTTTTGTTGTGTGCAATTTCAAATGAGTTGCAATGTCGCTTTCACTCTGCCACTGCATTTTGTTAATACCTTGAAAGCAAACTTTTGTTAGCTCAATGACATTTTGTCAACACCATTGGGAATTACGTTCTTCTCCCCAAATGGATATGGCCTTTTATCCTAGCTTTTAAGTTATTTGTTGGAGTTAATATTTCAAAAGTACAACTGAATTCAACAATCCTTGGTCCTAAGACTCCTAACTACTTTAGATTGTCTACGTGGCTCTACCTTGTTGGTTTATTCAGGATTAAGCAACAGTTTTTGGTAATTTCTTGCAATTCTGTTGATTTTGAGAACCCTACTCATCAAAAGAAAGAAAAGATATCTATAAAAAGTCCACGATTTTTCTCATAAGCACTTTGCTTTCCTATGGTATTTGGCACCTTCATCGTGTATCAGATCACTTGTATGTTGCAAGTATCATGCATTATTTGGTGTTGGATCTTTCTCATACCACTACGACAAAATTTTGCATCTCACTTCTTCTGGCAGATTCAACTTGGGTGAGATCACTTATTTGTGTGACTGTATCATCCAATTATTTGGTCTAGCTGAGGTTGAAGATATGTTTTGTAACAATTTCTGATCATCTCTAATCTTCTATTTCACGTAGCACAGAAAGAAATATTAGAACATGATTGGATTTGTTATATTGGGCTTCAATTCATGTGAAGGATTTTGCCTGTAGATTTAGGGCTGTAATATGTGGCAACAGGGATGTCGGATATATGGATTGGAAGGGGTTGAATTGGGTGAGATTTGGAAATTTTCAGGATTTCCAAGTTTTAGGATACTGGAAATTATTGGCAGCAGTTAACCATGTGGTGTTCTGAAGTTAAAATGGAAGGGGGAAGGGTTAGTGATGCAGGACAGATTCTAAGACCATGCTAGTTGTTGGGCTGTCGATTGAGGGAGTGGTGACTTGGGGCTTAGTCCTAGATGAAGAAGTGGTTTAGGTTGTTTAGAATGCAGGGGATTAAGATAGTATGTGGTTGGAAGAGAACGAATGAGGGATTTCTAGTTGCTAAAGTTCTTGATGTAACATAGCCTTCCTAGGGTTCCATCTATTTATTATTAGTATTTTTTTTATTTTTTAATTTTTCCGTGTGTGAACTTTAATGTTAGACACTAACTATATTTTCTTTTTTGGTTGTGTTTATTTTCTAGTTTAACCTTAAGATGTGGGGGCTGTCCACATCATTTAGTTAGTCACATGCATGGCACATGACCCACTTGGGATAGCAGCCTCTATATATCCCATTAGTGTGAGGAGTACATCAGTTTTTGGTTGGAAAAAAAAAAAAAAAAAACCTAGCATACGGCTGCCGCTTCTCACCTTCTCTGTTGCTGCTCTCCGTCTTGGCTGCTGCTCTTCTTTTTCTTCCCCAGTGTCTCAACGATCATGATAACTAACTTCCACCGGATGCACGTCCTTGGTTTTCCGTTTCTGTGAAAAAATCAGACATATTAAATAAGATGCACCACATAGTTAAGACTGTGATGGAGGATAATAAAGACATGTTGGTTTGGACGCTGCGGTCAGCTCCAAAAAGGGGAGATATCTATTATAGTATAGAAGATTTATGTGTTGTATCGCAGGTCCGTCACCGAGCTTTTCTTAGGAAGTTGAGTTTACAAACTTGGCTGCATTTTCTTGAGATGAATATAGAGAAACCATTTATTGATACATTTGTTTCCTTGATGACGACGGTTTTGCGCAGGGAGATTATTAATCTAATCTGTACTGGTCAATACAAGTCAGAGAGACATTTATTATCAGTATCAAAATGTCTTCCGGGTTAGAGAAAATGTGCCTGAAATTTTATCTAATATTCAACTCACAATTGGATGTAAGAGGCATGAATTGCACATACACTAGGATTCTAAGGGATGTGTTATTGGAGATCTCATATATTACTACAATGACAAGAAAATTGACTGTTGTGGTGGACAAAAAGTCCTAGATGTAGTAGAAAAGTTGGAGCAATTGAGAATGTTTTCTGAGACCATGCTGGTTGGTGGGATGTCGATTGAGGGAGTGGTAACTTGGGGCTTAGTCCTAGATGAAGAAGTGGTTTAGGTTGTTTAGAACGCAGGGGATTAAGATAGGATGTGGTTGGATGAGAAAGAATGAGGGATTTCTAGGTGCTGAAGCTCTTAATGTAACCTAGGGTCTCAGAAGATATTCTCAATTGCACCAACTTTTCTACTACATCTGGGACTTTTTGTCCACCAGGACCACCACAACAATCAATTTTCTTGTCATTGTAGTAATATGGGAGATCTCCAATAACACATCCTTTAGAATCTGAGTGTATGTGCAATTCATGCCTCCTATATCCAATTGTGAGTTGAATATTAGTTAAAATTTCAGTCACATTTTCTCTAACCCGGAAGAAGACATTTTGATATTGATAATAAATGTGTCTCTCTGACTTGTATTGACCAGTACAGATTAGATTAATAATCTCCCTACGCAAAACCGCCGTCATCAAGGAAACAATTGTATCAATAAATGGTTTCTCTATATTCATCTCAAGAAAACGAAGCCAAGTTTGTAAACTCAATTTCCATAGAAAACTCGGTGACGGACCTTCGATACAACACATGGATCTTCTATACTATAATAGATATCTCCCCTTTTCGGAGTTGACCGTAGTGTCCAAACCAACATGTCATTATTATCCTCCATCACAGTCTTTACCATGAGATGCATCTTATTTAATATGTTTGATTTTTTCATAGAAACGGAAAACCAAGGACGTGCATCCGGTGGAAAGTTATTTATCATGATCGTTGAGACACTGGGGAAGAAGAAGAAGAGCAGCAACCAAGAAGGAGAGCAGCAACAGAGAAGGTGAGAAGCAGCAGCCGTGTTTTTTTTTTCTTTCCAAAAATTGATGTGCTCCTCACACTATTATGATATATAGAGGCTGCTATCCTAAGTGGGTTATGTGCCTTGCATGTGACTAACTAAATGATGGGACACCCCCCACATCTTAAGGTTTAACTAAAAAATAAACATAACCAAAAAAGAGAATATAGTTAATGTCTAACATTAAAGTTCACACACGAAAAAAAAAAAGTACTAATAATAAATAGATGGAACCCTAGGTTACATCAACTCTACCTGCGTGGGAAGAACTCGACTCTGTCGAGAAAGCCTTGGAATGTCTTTGAAATAAATCCTCGCGACGATGTCTCAGTCCATGAACAATCTGTCAATGGTTAGTCTCTCCAACGAACTAGGTATCGCCAGAGCATACTTCCTCGCGTCTTGGTAGTTTTGATATCAGCAATGTCTTCAATAAAATCCTCAACACCTCTAGTAGTGTTTGCAAATGGGAATGTAGCAACCTCTGTACCCTCTGGTGGATCTCCGTTGAACATAGAGAGGTCAGCCACATAAAAAACCGGAGAAGTGGGCACATGTAAGGAAGGTCTAGAAGATAGGCATTGCTACCTAACTTCTTAAGAATGCGAAATGGCCCAAATTTTCGTCTACTCAATTTGCCATATGACCCCACTGGAAACCTCTCGCGTCTAGAATATACCATGACCAAGTCTCCCACAGAAAAGGACAATTCCCTACGGCGTTGATCGGCTTACTCTTTATATTTAGAGTTGGCTATCTGTAGCTTCTCAAGCACTTCTTGCTGCACATTCTTTATATGCTTAATAATATCATCAGCTTCATCAATAATACGCCACGGTAAGGAATAAAAGAATGATCAAGAATATGGGGAATTGGAAAGCTATAAACAATTTCAAAAGGAGTTTTTCCAGTTGTCCTATTTAGTGAAAATTCAGCTTGTGGTAAAATTAAGTCCCATTGATGTGGCCGTTTGCCAGCCAAACATCTAAGCAAATCACCTAGGTTGCGATTTGATGAAACAATTAATTGGAAGCTTAGGGTTAGACAAATTATCTAACCCCTTTTATATTAACAATAAGAAGAAGAAATAATATATTACAAATAGACCCACTTAACTATAACTATTAATATCCCAAGAGAAATAATAATAAAACAAAAATATTCTCAACACTCCCCCTTCAGCTGCTACAAATATATCTCTCATGCTCAGCTTGCCTAGAGCAGTATGGAAATGTTGACTTCCTATTCCTTTGGTGATGACATCCACAACTTGATCACTACTCTTCACAAAAGGAGTGCAGATAACTCCACTACTTAGCTTTTCCTTGATGAAATGTCGATCAATCTCCACATGCTTGGTTCTATCATGTTGGACAGGATTATGAGCTATACTGATTGCTGCTATATTATCATAGTATAGTCTCATTGAATCTACTTGTTCAACCTTCAAATCTTTCAACAAAGACTTGACCCAAAGAAGTTCACAAATACCTTGGGCCATTGCCCTAAACTCAACCTCTGTGCTAGATCTTGCCACAACATTCTGTTTCTTACCTCGCCAGGTAACCAAGTTCCCTCCTACAAATGTGCAATGCCCGGAGGTGCCTTCTATCCATGACAGAACCAGCCCAATCAACATCTATATAAGCCTCTACCCGCAGTTGATCATGCCTAGCAAAGAATAAGCCCTTTCTGGGAGATAACTTCAAATTACGGAGAATCCTTAAGACAACATCTTGGTGTGACACCCGAGGGGAGTGCATAAACTGACTAACAACACCGATTGCAAAATGAGACAAGTAAATAAGCTTACCAACAAGTCTTTGATAGTTCCCCCTGTCAGCCAATTCCCCGTTACTATCTTCACTAAGTTTTTTATTCTACTCCATCGGCGTATCACAGGCTTTGCTACCGAGCATTCCCGTTTCCTTCAAGAAGTCTAAAACGTACTTCCTTTGGGAAATAAAAATCAGTTGTTTGGACCGAGCAAGTTCAATTCTCAAAAGGAACCTTAAGGCTCCCAAGTCCTTTATCTCTTACTCTGTAGCTACCTTTTTTTTTTCAATTTATCCATCTCCTCTAAGTCACTCCTGTAAGCACAATATCATCATGTACAATAAGAGTAGTGGTCTTACCCTGTGTAGAATGTTTGATGAACAATGTATGATCCGCATGACTCTGTCTGAAACCAAACCGAAGCATAGCCTGTGTGAATCTCTCAAGCCAAGCTATTGGAAACTGTTTTTAAGGCCATTTATCGATTTTCTCAATCTACACACTTTACCCTCTGTCTTGGAGTCCTCAAAACTAGGGGAAACATCCATGAAACTTCCTCTTCCAAATCACCATTCAAGAAATCATTTTTCAAATCAAACTGGTGAATGCAAGGGAAAAAAGAATCCATACTGAATTCATTTTTGCAACTGGAGCAAAGGTCTCTTCGTAGTCCACACCATAAGTCTGGGTGTACCCCTTTGCTACCAACCGAGCTTTATACCTTTCAATGGAACTGTCAGCCCAGTGCTTTACTGTAAACACCCACTTGATCCCACAGTCCTCTTACCTTTAGGCAACGTTGTTAATTCCCAAGTGCCAATTTTGTGAAGAGCCTTCATTTTTTCACTCATAGCATGTTTTCACTTGGGATCAGCAAGAGCATCCTGGACATGGTCAGGAACACTAACAGAGGAAATTTTTGAAAGGAATGATTTATAAGAGGCGGACAAATGAGAATAAGACACAAATTAGAGATAGGGTGTTGAGTACAAGATCTAACACCCTTACGGACAGCAATGGGAACATCTAAATCATTTGGTTCTGGAGAGGGTGTATCAGAAGAATTACCTGAATCATCATCACTCAGAGAGAATGGCAGTAGAGGAGGAGGAGCAACAGTCTCTGAAGTCTCTCTGGTCTTCCTTTTACTCCATGTCCCCCTCGAATAGACTCTCAACTCTCTCTCTTTCTCTCTATCTCTCTCAACTACCTCTCCTTCAGACTCCCTCTCAATTCTCTCTATTCCAACTTCCTCTCTCTCTCTCTTTCAACCCTTTCTTGCTCCACCTCAATCATCATAGGTAACATAGAAGCAACAGACATCTCGTCACACCGTGTCTCCCCCTGAAGAGATGTCTGAGGGTCAACAAAGTAGGACTGGGACTCGACATCCATCGACACAAACCATTTCCGAGGAGGATGGTAACACTTCTAACACTTCTGTGTAGGAGAATATCCGACAAACACACACTTAATAGACCGAGGATCTAACTTCCCACGGTTAGGTGAATGATTATGAACAAAACAAACACAACCAAAGACACGAGGTGGAATAGATGCCGAGAGGTAAGGATGAGAAAGAACCTGAAGTGGTGTTTGTTTATTTAGTACATGAGCGGGGAGCCTATTAATGAGATAAGCAGCTATAAGAACTGCTTTAGCCCAGTAAGTACGAGGAGCATTAACCTAGAAGAGTAAGGAGCGAGCAACATCTAGAAGGTGACAATTCTTGTGTTCTGCTATGCCGTTTTGTTGTGGAGTGGCAATGTAATGCAAGAAGTTTGGTGAACAATACCGTGTGAAGAAAAATATGCACCCAAACCAGAATCACCACCATTATTAGCACTAGGAGCATAAGAGGCTCGAAAATGTTTCCCAAATTCACAAGCATCACAAGAAAAATTCGAAATACCAATATTTGCTACTAGAGTAGGAAACATATGCCTAAGTAAAGAAAAAGAAAGGTGTCCTAATCTCCTATGCCAATGGTGTAGGTCTTCAGCTTTATTCTTTATAACTATGGTATGATGAGCCAACTTCTCCCCTTCATCTAGAATGTAAAGACCGCGCTCCTCTCTACCACTGCCAATCGTCCTCTTCGTGATAAGATCCTGAAACACACAACTAGAAGGATAAAAGGTTACACTACAGTTTAAATCCCGAGTAATACGACTCAAAGATAAAAGATTATGAGAAAAACTACGAACATGTAATACAGAAGTCAAGGGTAGAGAGGGAGTAACATGAATTAGACCTTTCTTGGTAACAGAGGAGGTACCATCAGCTATTCTAACTTTATAAAGAAGACTCATAGTCAGAGAAAATGTTAGATGAAGGGGACATGTGATCAGAGGCTCCAGGATCAATAATCCAAGGAGATGAGACATGATAAAGGAATGCTGTTGGTGATGTAACAACATTACCTGACTGGGCAAAGGATGAGGAGGAGCTTGTAGATGTCGGAGTAACACATCAGGCCATCAGGTGCCTGAGAGTCTCAAGTTCGGTGGCAGACAAGGAACTGGAGCTGACATCAGAAGATGGAGCAGTACCACTAGAAACCGAAGCAGTAGTCTCAGGAATGGCAGAATGATGTGCACGGGCAGCCTCTTCACGGCCACCGGAATGACCTCCACGACCCCTCCTCAACCTCCCTGACCACCAGGTGGTTTTCCATGGAGGCTCCAGCAGTTGGCCTGAGTATGATGGGGCTTAAAACAGTAGTTACAAATCACGACAGGTCTATAGGAAGAAGCCGACTATTGAGTCCCTTCTCTAGGTGGAACAGACACTAAGGCAAACCTCTCAGTAGATGCAAGTGGAAGCATAACAGAATGACGACTCCGCATTTTGGACATGAGCAAAGGCCTCCTGAAGAGTGAGAAGAGTATCCATCCCAAGTACCCGACTACTAACTGCGTCATAGTTAGGATGAAGTCCCTGAAAGAATTTAAAGACCCTCTGCTTCTCTAGTAGTTTCCGATATCCTTCAGAATCAGTAACACACACAAATTGATAGGCCTGAAGATGATCAATGCTATCCCAACTGGTGGTAAGAAACTGAAAATATTTGGTGACAGTCATGTCACCTTGTTCAGAACGGTCAATGGAACGAAGCAACTGAAACTCCTGTGCATAGTTTCCCCGTTGAGAGAAAGTAGATGTAACAGTGTCCCAATTTCCTTAGCAGTCTTTATGCGATAGAAATTCTCACCAACTTCAGGGACCATAAAATTAATAAGCCATGCCATGATAATGGAGTTCTCAATCTCCCACTTATCATAGCCGAGATCTGCAGAAATAAGGGCTATCACAAGTCCATCAAGGTGGCCCATCTTCCTATGTGCCTTCGGATACAGTTCCACTGCTAGTGACCACTTTAGATAATTTTGGCCATCGAAGGACGTGGGAGTAAATTATAGGTTGGGATCTAAAGGAGCAACCACTGTGTGAATAGTTGTTGGTGTAGAGGCTTCCGGTTTGCTTAGGTCTGCCATTGTGCCAAATAGGAATGGAAAACCCAACAAAGTGAAGGAAAACGAAGATGATGGGAACTCACCAAAAACTTTAAAAGTTTAGATCAAGGGTCCATAGAAGGACCTAATAATACGGAAAAAATAAGAAGGAATCAAAACAACAATCTTAATTAATCCAGGGTTATGGTGAGAGGTAGCGAATGATTGAGGAGTGTTGGGTAGGGGTTGCGCAGGTCAGAGGGAGCCAAGAGGCTGCGGCCAGGGCTGGTGGGGTGGGGTTGGCTGCTGGGGTGGAGTTGGTTGCGGTGAAGACTTGTGAGGTGGGTTGGCTGTGGCGCAAGGCTGGTGGTCATGTGGGCTTCGGCGTGAGGTTTAGGTGGTGGTGTGGTGGCTGCCGAAGGTGGTTAGAGTTGGAGAAACCATGGCTCTGATACCATGAAGAAACAATTAATTAGAAGCTTAGATTTAGACAAATTATCTAACCCCTTTCATATTAACAATAATAAGAAGAAATAATATATTACAAATAGGCCCACGAACTATAACTATTAATATCTTAAGAGAAATAATAATAAAACAAAATATTCTCAACACGATTAACTACCTCTGTTTATCCATGTGTTTGAGGATGATAAGCACTACTAAATTGAAGGTTAGTTCCAAGCCGACTCCATAAAGCTCTCCAAAAACGACTCAAGAATTTAGTGTCCCTGTTTGAAGTGAATGACCTAGGTATGCCATGCAGACGGACTATCTCCTTAAAGAACAAATGAGCTATATGAGATGCATCAGATGTTTTTTGACATGGAATGAAATGCGCTATCTTAGAAAATCTATCAACCACCACAAACACAGAATCTGCCTCCCTAAGAGTCTTTGGCAAACCTAAGACAATGTCCATACTAACATCTTCCCAAGCTCTACTAGGTATAGGCAACGACTTGTACAACCCTGTGTTTTGTGAGTGCCCTTTAAAAGACTGACAAGTGTGACATCAACTCACATAACGAACAACCTCTCTCCTTAATCTAGGCCAAAAATACCTCGGCCCAACAAGACCAATGGTTTTTGTCTGCCCAAAATGACCACTTAGTCTAGCACTATGCAACTCATGAATGAGTTCCCGAAGAGACCCCTCAGGAATACAGGGGCGTGTACTGTAGAAAAGGTATCCATCATCCATAACATAGGAAGTAGAGGAATCAGTACCATGCTAATGCAGGACTCCCAAATAGGACCAAAATACGGATCACTAAGTGTATTGCCCCTCTAAAGACTCGAAAGAGACGACTGTTTCTTTCATAGTCACAAGAACAAAAGACCTACTTAAAGCATCGGCCACTCGATTGGTGATCCCCGCCTTATGCCTCAGATTAAATGTATACTCTTGAAGGAAAGAAAACCGCTTAGCATGTCTTTTATTCAAATTCCTTTGGGAATTCAAATATTTTAAGGCCTCATGATTGGAGTTCAACACAAATTCCTTATGGATAAGGTAATGCCTCCAATGCTTCAAAGCTTGAACAATGGCATAAAACTCTAAATCATAAGTGGAGTATTTCGATCGTACCTCGTTCAACTTTTCACTAAAGAATGCTATAGGACGTCCTTCTTGACTTAACACGGCTCCTATTCCTACGTGAGAGGCATCATAATCAACTTCAAAGACCTTTGCAAAATATGGAAGCGCTAAAACTGGAGCACTAGTCATCTTGGTCTTTACAAGTTGAAAGCTTTTCTCGGCGTCTGGGGTCCACTTGAATAAACCCTGTTTAAGATACTAAATTTCGAATGAAACGCCTATAAAATAAAGCTAACCCATGAAAGCTACGAACCTCGCTAAATGTCTTGGGACTAGGCCAACTGTGGATGGCTTCAACTTTTATAGGATCAACCTTAATACTATCTGAGGACGCGACATAACCAAGAAAAATCAAGCTATCAGTGAAAAAGGTGCACTTCTTAAGGTTGACATAAAGTTAATTCTCTCTCAAAGTCTGTAGCACTTGCCTTAAATGTGTTAAATGATCTTCGAGACAAGCACTATAGATAAGAATATCATCAAAGTATACAACTACAAATTTTCCAATGAAAGGCCTAAATGACTTGGTTCATCGTATGCATAAATGTGCTAGGAGCGTTTGACAAGCCTAAGGGCATGACAAGCCATTGATAAAGACCCTCTCTAGTCTTAAAGGCCGTCTTCCACTCATTCCCCTGGTTGTACTCTAATTTGATGATACCCACTCCTAAGATCAATCTTGGAGAAGACTTTCGCACCACTCAACATGTCAAGCGTGTCATCAAGCCTAGGTTTGGGAAACCTATACTTGATAGTAACCTTGTTGATAGTACGACTATCTATGCACGTTCTCCAAGTGCCATCCTTCTTTGGCGTGAGGAGTGGTGGAACTGCACAAGGATTCATGCTCTTTCGAAGCAATTCTGACACCTGCCTATGCAACTCCTCATACTCTAATGGGCTCATGCGATAATGAGGTAAGTGAGGTAGACTTGCAAGAGAAATTAGATCTGTGCAATGCTGGATATCCCTCATGGGTGGGAGTCCATCGGGAAGTTCCTCGGGAATAAGCTCTTTATACTCATCTAGTAAACGTTGGACTTCCTTTGGAACCATAGAGTCTCCTTTTACCTCTTTACCCACCAAAAGACACGCAACTTGAGTTTCCCTTAGTTCTGTCTCAAATTCATGCTCATTGAGGATCATGACTGATTCCTGTTGGGCTCTATTCTGGACGAAACTTCGATCTACCCTCTTTGTAGGCATTTTTGCATCCTTTTGAGGACATAGTTATTTCTAACTTGTCTTTATTGAAAGTGTATGTGTTCTTTTCTCCATCGTGTTGGGTTCTTCTATTATATTGCCACGGACGTCCCAACAAGATATGACACACCTCGAATGGAACAATATCGCACCAAACATCATCCCTATAATTCTTCCTAATGGAGTATTTCACTAGACAACGACTATTGAATGGTACTTCACACCCTTCTTTAAACCAAGCTGCCTTATATGGTCTAGACAATTGCTCGCTCTTCAACGCGAGTTTGTTAACCATCTCTTGGGAGATAAAGTTTTCGGTGCTCTCCCACTATCAATGAAAACTGAACACAACTTCCCTCTGGCTGTGCAAGTAGTGCGGAAAAGACTCCGCCTCAATCAATTACCATGGGTAGGAGCTAACATGACACGATGAATGATAAGAAACTGACCATCTATATCACCATCCACTTCCTCTGGGTAATGTTCAGTCTCTTCTTCCACAAACGACTCTTCTAAGTCTAAATCATGCTGGTGACTAGGATTACCTACATCTTGATCTATCAAGTTTGATTATGGCACAAATGTTCTCTTAGGACACTCTGTAGATCTGTGCTCTGGTTCACCACATTTATAGTAGATAAATGTAGGTGGTTTTGCCCCAAGAATACCCTTACCCTTATCGACTTCACTTTGACCGGCTTTAGTGAGGTTTTGGGGAATCACATTTTGAACATTACTTGACACCCTACCTACCTGTAGCATTAGGAACCATCTCAAACTTACGGGTTGTGGATCGCCTAAGTTGTTTCTCTATCCTAAGTGTGTAGTGATATGCCTCTTCTACCCGTGTCAAATCATGAAGACCAACCTGATCCTGAATGGGAAACGTAATCCTGCCACATAACGGGCTACACTTTGCTCCTCATCTTCATTTAAATCATTTTGTGCTTGAAGCAAATCTAACTCTTCTGTGTATTCATGTTCGAACCGTTTATTTTGTCGCAAGTTGTGAAACTTCCTAAAGAGTGTTTGACGGTAATTAAGAGGGGAGGAACTTTCCTCGAAGTTTCGCTTTCATGCGATCCCACGACCTAATCTGTTCTTTACCCTTGCGAATCCTATTTTCCTAGACTTCCACCAAACAAGAGCATGTCCTTTGAGTTTTAGTCTAACAAGTTTAACTCTCTTATCATCGGGCATGTCTTTTCACTCAAAGAATTGGTCTACCCTATTGACCCAATCTAAGAACTCTTTGGGTTGTAGGCGTCCCTCAAATTCACGTACATCGACTTTAATACCTTGATCCTAATTCCTATCCGTAGGTCTACCATGCCTATCAATTGCTCTTCGTTCTCTACGACCTTTAATGGGAACATATTCTTCAAAGTCGTCATTCTCATCACTCTCTTGAACTTCTCTAGGTCTCCTAGCATCTCGTGGATTAGGTGGTTGTGGATTCACACATAACCCATTCACCATTTCGGTAAGTCGGTCAATTTGGGTACGCATTTGTTCCATTGCCTCTTGTTGGCATTGGAAGGCCTCTTGTCAAGACTCTCCTATGGGATTCTGAGTTGGGTTATTAGCCATAGGAAGATGTGAAATTAACCGATGGACAAACCAAGATGAACAAAATCAGCAACTACGACCCTAAAATAGTGGTTAATATGGATAAAACTGCTCCTAAATGCCTAAAGACAACAAAACAGCCATTAAGGATGATGGGACAGCAACTTAGGATATATTATGATGCAGTGAAAATGCTTTACCTAGACCTAGGACAGCAAAATATGCAACAAAACAGCAGTTTAGACCTCAGTGTAATTTTATCGAAACTCTTGCATGCAAATTTTATCAACCAGAAATTTGTGAGACCAACTACTGGACAACCTGGCTCTGATACCACTTGATGCAATCCTAGGTTTATAAAATATAGTGGAGAACTTTAAGGAAGGCAAGACAACATACCAAGCAATTTAGCTTTTTTTTTATTTTTTTTTTTATTTTTTTTTTTAAAAGTGACAATAACAGAGGGAGTAAATTAGCAATACTAGTAGATGTAACTTAATAAAAACCACAGCTTCATTAAACACCAAAACAGTAACTAAACAAGAGAAATTTCAAAACAAAAATCACCTCTAATTGAAAGAAACTGGAAGCAAGAGAAAATAGTGGATTGAAGAAGAGAATAAGGAGAGAGTGAGGGGCTGAAAATAGAACAGGAAGTCACCAAGGAGAGAGGGACGAAGCACAAAGAGGTGCAAAGAAGAAGAAGAAGAAGAAGAAGAAGCAGTTTCACATCAGCAATAAGAGAAGAAACAAGAGGAAGAGGGAAGGAGAAGGAGTGAGAGAAGAAGAGAGGAAAAGAAATAGGGAAAAGAAATAGACAGACCTGGGGAAGAAGAAAAAAAGCTGCAGCCAAGAAGGAGAGCAGCAGCAGAGAAGGTGAGAAGCAGCAGAAGGAGCAGCAGCCGTATGCTAGGTTTTTTATTTTTATTTTTATTTTTTTCGTGTGTGAACTTTAATATTAGACATTAACTATATTTTCTTTTTTGGTTATGTTTTTTTCTAGTTAAACCTTATGATGTGGGGGGTGTCCACATCATTTAATTAGTCATATGCAAGGTACATGACCCACTTGGGATAGCAGCCTCTATATATCATGTTAGTGTGAGGAGCACATCAGTTTTTGGAAAGAAAAAAAAAACTAGCATACGGCTGCTGCTCCTCCCGCTACTTCTCACCTTCTCTGCTGCTGCTGCTCATTTTCTTCTTCCCCAGGTCTGTCTATTTCTTTTCCTCTCTTCTTCTCTCACTCCTCTCCTTCTCTCTTCCCCTTGTTTCGTCTCTTATTGCTGATCTGAAACTGCTTCTTCTTCTTCTTCTTTGCACCTATTTGTGCTTCGTCCCTCTCTCCTTGGTCGCTTCCTGTTCTATTTTCAGCCCCTCACTCTGCACGGGGAGATTGCTTTAGACCATATAGAGACTTCCTCAATCTGCATACCATATTAGACTCTTCTGAGCAACAAACCTAGGTGGTTGCTCCATATAAACTTCCTCCAACAGGGTGCCATTGAGGAAGATATTTTTGACATCCAACTGATGTAAGGACCAGTGAAACGTGGCAGCAAGGAGATGAAGAGGCAGACTGAGGCAATTTTGGTCACGGGAGAGAGTCTCAGAATAGTCAAGGTCATAACTTTTGGCAACAAAACAAGCTTTTAGGCGATCTAACATCCCATCGGAATGAACCTTAATATTATAAACCCAACGGCAGCCCACCAGAGATTTTCCCTCGGGAAGAGGAACTAAGTCCCAAGTACTAGTATCCCGTAAAGCAGACATCTCATCCTCCATAGCCTGTCTCCCCCCGGAATGGGAAAGAGCCTCTGCAACAGTCTTAGGTGTAGAAAATGAAGACAAAGAGGCAACAAAGGAAGAAACAATAGGAGTCAAGTGATCATAAGAGACAAAATTGGAAATAGAGTGAGAAGTACAAGAACGCTTACCCTTTCGGAGAGCAATCAGAAGGTCGGAATCTGATGGAGGCGGATCTGAAGAAGTGGAATCTGTAGGCGAAGCAGTGGAATCCAGAGTGGTCTCAATGTTTTGACGACGGCGGGTGTAGGTATGGAGATTAGGGCGGTCCAAACTAGACACAAGTGGTAACGAGAGAGGTAGAGTGGTAGGGGACACTGGAGGAGCTGACAATGGCTGGGGAAGCATGAAGTCAGGATCGGACATGGAGTGAGACTCTGAAAAGTATGGAGTTGACTCAAAGAAGGTAACATTGGCCGAGACAAAGAAACGATGCAAGACAGGACTATAACCGCGGTACCCTTTTTGGGTGCGGTGCGGGACTACCCCAAGAACACACATTTGATAGCCGCGGGTCTAACTTATCAGTACTCGGTGTAAGTTGGTGGACAAAACAAACATGACCAAAAACGCGGCGAGTAACGGGGAAGGAAGGCTCCGTAGGAAATAAAGTGGCATGAGGGGTGCACTCGTCAAGAATGGAAGAGGGCATACGGTTAATTGAAGGGCAAGCAGTAAGGACTGCATCGCCCCAAAAGGTTTTAGGAACCCGCATTTCAAATAACAGTGTGCGGCTGACTTCCAACAAGTGACGATTTTTTCTTTTAGCAATACTATTTTGTTGAGGTGTGTGCACGCATGATGATTGGTGAAGTATACCAGAATTTGCCATACAAGTGCTGAATGGATGAGAAAAATATTCTTGTGCATTGTTACTACGAAGAATTTTAATAGGAACATCAAATTGAGTCTTTACTTCATTACTGAAGGCACAAAAAATGGAAAATAACTATGAACGATTTTTTATTAAATAAATCCAAGTAGTTCTAGAAAAATCATCACCAAAACTAACAAAGTACCGATACCCCTTTGTGGAGGTTATACTGTGTGGACCCCAAACAACTGAATGCACTAATTGAAAAGGGCTAGACACACGTTTATTGACCCGGGGAGCAAATTGAACAGGATGATGCTTCCCTAACTGACACGACTCACACTCTAAACAAGACAAATGACTCAAACGAGGAACTAGCAGCTTCAAATTAGCCAGGGAGGGATGGTCGAGACGACAGTGAATCTAGTGAGGAGACACGGTAGCAGCAGGTAGGCAGTGGGAGAGGTATGCAGACCATCAAAGTAATAGAGACCATCAGATTCATGCCCTACGCCAATTGTCTTCCGAGTCTTCAAATCCTGAATAAGAACAAAATCAGGGAAAAATGAGACACAAGCATTAAGATTTTTAGTCAATTTGACAACAAATATCGAATTAAAAAGAGATCGAGGTATATAAAGGACCGAGGATACAGACAAGGATGAAGCCAGTTGGACAGTCCCTATTCCTTCAACAGGGACAGAGGAACCATCGGCTAATGTAACAGGGGGTAATGATGATGATTTTTCAAGAGATGAAAAAAGGGTCGATATACCTGTCAAATGATCAGTGGCTGCCGAATCAATTACCCATGGTGTAGAACGAGATGTGAGATAAGCAGTAGGTGTACCTTTCTGAACAAGTGAGGTACTAGGAATGGATGCTTGTTGAGCTGCCTGGAACTGAGAATACTCCTTACGAGAGACAGAAAAGTAAGCATCAGTAGCGGGAGCGGGATGATGAGTATCACCAGATTCTGTGATAACTGTATTAGTAAACCGTGCAGGGCGATCGACGAGATCCCAACAAGTTTCCTTAGTATGGCCATCCTTATTACAATTATCGCAATGTTGTGTTTGGCCTCTGCCACGGCCCCCACGTCCACCACGATGGCCCTCTCCACGACAGGGATTACCACCATCCCTACCAATCGGGGGATGTGAAACCTGAGTAACAAGAGCTAAGTGATCAGTAACCTTGGGAATAGGAATAATCGGATTCCGAGAGGTACTCCTCAAAACACGCTGATATGTCTTAGCAAGAGAAGGCAGAGTGGCACTTCCAAGAATTTGAGACTGAACTGGCTCAAAATCACTCTTGAGATCTGCGAGAAATTTCATCACGGCCATTTGTTCCTGCTGCTTTCGTTGTTCCTTCGTATCAGTAGTGATAGGAAGGACGCTATTCAACTCTTCAACCAACCATTTACGAAGCAAAGTAATCAGTTACAGATAGATCACTCTGCTGCAACTGAAAATACTGAAAAGAGAGATCGTACATTCGAGTCAAATCACTGGAGTACAAGAGATGAGCATATTCCCAAATCTCCTTACACGTGCCCAAATGGCTGCACATATCCGGAACTTGCGGTTCGATAGAATTCCAAAGGAGTGCAACAATCTGAGCATCCATTTGTCTCCATTGCTTAATTACCTTCTCATCGGTGGTAAGAGTAGCCCCGGTGAGGTGATCATCAAAACCCAAGCCAGTAAGGGCAATGGTGACAGCCCAAGACCATTGAAGAAAGTTGGAACCATTCAACTTTCGGGTAGTGAGTTGTGGGAGAGCCTTCAACTCCATGAAGAAAAGGAGAAAAGAGAAAAATCAGATTGAGAAAGGACCAAATCGGAACAGATCTGGACAAACTAAAGGCTGTCAATGAATAGCAACTGTTGTGATGAACAGCAACTTGCGATGAACAGTAACTTGCGGTGAACAGTTACTTTCGGATGAACAATACCTTCGTATGAACAGTAACTTTCGGATGAACAATACTTGAGGGGCAGCGGCTAGGGTTTGAGGGGTTGCTGGTCTTCTCGGATCTTGGACAGAGATCTGGCAATTGATAAAACATGAGAAACACTCTCGATCAACTTTGATTGGCAACAAGAGGAGCGGACCCTAAGATCGGATGGCTTTGATACCATGTAAAAGTAAACACTTTGTATATTGAATGAATAAAAAAGAGAATACAAGGGCCTATTTATATACTTAGCTAACCTAACCACACTTTACATTTTTCCGATGTGGGACAACATATACACATAATAAAACACCTAATACAAAATTACCCTTTTAACACTCCCCCTCAAGCTGAAGCATACATATCATATGCACCCATCTTGTCACAAATATATTTAACTAATTAAGTTCTATTGAATAATTTGTCTTGAAAGACTTATGTGGCTATATTGATTACTTAACTGTAATTGTTATTTTGTAAACTCAAATTGCTTGGTTTGTTGACCTGACGCACAAAAAAGTTCTCCATCCTCTTTGAGAAACCTAGGATTGCATCACAAACCCATTGAGCATTATATGTTTTTAAGAAAATTATTTCCTCGCCATATTTGCTTATAATCTCAAAAGAATCTTGAAATAATCTTTTAGTTATTTATCAGTTGCACCGTTACCTTTTAGTTGTCTTGACTCTTTACACAATCTTGAAGGAAGTTATAATCTTACAATGTACCCCAATCTTTTAGTTTTTTTCACTTGCACCATTACCCTTTAGTGGTCTTTGAGGTATCCTTGTAATATGTTTAATTTCTTAATTTAATTTGTTTTAGACTTTTAGTATTTAATTATTGGATTTTTTGTTTTGTCGTGTTTTTAAAATTGATAAAGTTTAACGCTTCCTAGACGCCGCAAACCTTAGACTCTTCTATGTATTACCGGTTCTTTGCCCCAACCCCCCGCTTCATGCTTCCAAGAGTCGAAGTCTCTCTTTTTCCACACTTTGAACTCATGCACTTGAGTGAGAGTCAATCACTCTTTAACTATTGGGTCTTCAGGATTTCAGCTATCATCAAGGCCATGATTGTCCATTTGTCCTGTTTACAGGCCTCTAGATCCAATATTTATGAATTGATACGTAATTTTAATTAGTATACATTTAACTAGCTGATTCTTAGACTATGTTCGATCAGTTGATGGTATGGCTAGACTTTACCTCTACCAGGGATGATTTATGGTCGGTTAAACGAGTATGGGTACATATACTGAAGTTATAAAGTTCCTCTTGGTAGTTTTTCATTGTATTTATCTTCTACTTTAGGGGCCGTGCTCATGGGTGTGACTAAAATTTACCCACTTAATACAAATGTGGTGAGTATATTGTCCGTATCCAGTTCACTCTTTTTAGCTAGCAGAATTGACTGCACCAACATCTGGAGTCCTCTCTTTTTGCATTGTAATTTGTCATTTTCAACTCTATTATCTTGAACATATTTAGTTAAACTCTTCTGTTTAAGCAGGTGATGAAAATGACCACCATGAGGACTCGGACAAGAAAGTTCATCTGCATGGTTTTGACGAAGATGCTGAAAATATGATCAAAAGAGTGAAGAAAGCACTCACTGATGGAGAAGGATGCCGGGTGTGTTTCTTGTTGCATTTTGGATTTTCAACATATTTCGCATTCATCTCATAAGCATTAGTGTTAAAATTTATTGCAGGTTTATGGGGTTTTAGATGTCCAAAGGGTTGCGGGGAACTTCCATATATCAGTTCATGGGTTGAATATTTTCGTTGCGCAAATGGTCAGTTTTTTTTCTTCTTCTAGTTTTTGTATTTTCGTTTGTGATTTAAAGCTTTTGGCAGAAACAACACGTGAACCCTTGCATTTGCACAAGATGAAGTGGAAAACAGATTGTAAAATGAAATATTGATCAGGTTGTAAAATAGATAAGTATATAGGTAAGTTAAATGCATATAAAATATATATGGTTTATATGAGCATCAATGTTGATATAGAGTATTGTCACATTATAAATGATCCTTAGGAAATGGATAATTTTTATCGTATGGAGAAAAACTTTGTTATTGAAAGATATAGACTTTTGAATACATATCTACTCGTCTATTATCATAACCTACAAACTTGTAACAATACGAACTAAATTGATTCTGAGATAGATTTTATCACCTTTGTGGGAGTATTATCTCCCAAGGATATGTAAACTTGGTATTTTCCCCCTTTTTGTATGGAACACAAGTTTAACCTCTTCTATAATTGCATTGCAAGTTGCATTTGTATGCATTTTTTGCTCATTCTGGAAGAGTACAAATGGTTAAAGAAAAATTGTCATCCCGTTTGGTGCCTGAATTTGAAGTTTACTTGTCCACAAAGACGTGTAATGAACAAAATTGACCTCTTTTCTGTTTACCATGTAAAATCCCACGTCATAATTCTCAAGTGATGACGAATCAGAGAGTTTGGTTTTTGTAGAGATGTAAGACAACTTGTAATATTATTTAGAGGAAATGTGAGTTTACACAATTTGTAAAGATTCTTGATTATATTAAGTGAAATTTCACTCGACATGCATGGATAGCAAAAAGGGCGTTATAATAAGAATTTTTAGAGTTAACGACAATAAAGATTCTTGATTATATTAAGTGAAATTTCACTCGGCATAGATGGATAAACCAAACCAAACCAAACCAAACCAAGCCTTGTGTCCCAATCAATTGGGGTCGGCTGTATGAATCCTTTTTCTCCATTCTGCACGATCAAGAGCTATATGCTCATTTAAATCGGCATAGATGGATATTAAGTAAAATTTCACTGAACCCGTACATGAGTATTAAGTGGAATTTCACTTAACTAGACCTTTGAGGGACTTTTTAACTAATTAAGAATCAAATTGGACTTTAAACTCTTGACAGTTACTTCTAGGGACTTTAAATTTCAATTTTTTTTAATCTGTCTAATAAGCTTCATGGATCTTGTTACAAAACCCATCTTCTCATGCTATTGGCTTTATACCAAAAGAAAATGTGTCAGAAAATGCTTGCGTGGAAGTTACGCTGCATATGTTCTCTACTCAAATTGCTCTTTTGACCTCTTAACCACACATAACGACTGGTTTTCTATTTCTTGTTTTCCTCCCACAGATTTTTGAAGGAGCTACTCATGTCAATGTGAGCCACAATATTCACGATTTATCGTTT
Organism: Hydrangea macrophylla; assembly: GCA_033977485.1. Lineage (NCBI taxonomy): Eukaryota > Viridiplantae > Streptophyta > Magnoliopsida > Cornales > Hydrangeaceae > Hydrangea > Hydrangea macrophylla. Next base: position 69,320,872 of record CM066994.1, read on the forward strand.
GGGCCGAAATATCCAGGACTTCACAATCCACTTGATGGAACATCGCGGATTCTTCGGGCAGCAAGTGGAACATTTAAATATTACATAAAGGTTTGAGTCCGGATATTTTTTTTGATAAAAACTATATTTGTCATCTAATACTGTTTCACTTTCCTTACAAATTCACCGACCTTCTTTTGGTGATCAAATGAATACTTTGTCAAAGTTTAGCTTCACTACTTTTGAAAACTAGAGTGAAAGCTATGCAAAAGCTGTAAGTTTTGAATGTGCGTCTATGACTATTGACTAGTCCCATATTTTTGGTTTCTCAATGCCTAGTCCATTTTTTATTTGATTGGACTAGATTTTTGATACTCTATATTCAATATTGATGCTTCTCTATGATGTTGTAGCTCTCTGCTGGTGGCTCTGCATTGTAACTTTTTCTGTGCATTGCGATGTAGATTGTTCCAACTGAATACAAATATATATCAAAAGAAGTTCTGCCAACTAATCAATTCTCCGTTACGGAATACTTTTCCCCTATGAACGAGTACGACAGGACATGGCCAGGTTTGTTTGCATATATTCTACGTGGAGTTCATTTTAATATCTGCTCCTCCCAAGTTCATTTGGTAGTGCATATCAACTATAAGCTCCTGCCCTTTGTATCTTATGCAGCGGTTTACTTTCTATACGATTTGTCGCCAATTACTGTGACAATCAAAGAAGAACGTCGCAGTTTTCTGCACTTCATTACTCGTCTTTGTGCGGTATTGGGTGGTACTTTTGCTTTAACAGGTTCGTCACATACCATCCTTTTATGGTATTAAGATTTTATGTAAAGTTCCAGAGTGTGAGAAGAATGAGGATGCAGTCAGAATAAATCATTTCTAAGAAATACATATTCAATCTTTAGAATCTTCTCAATATTTGTGTGCCATTAATTTGGCTGAAAGAATGGACTCAAAATATGTAAAATTGAGAAAATAGGAGCCAACAGCCTTGTGATTCGAGGAACATTTGGTTGTAAACTTTCCGAGTCCTTAAGAGTTTTGAACTCTTGCTCGCCCGACTATATGAAGGCTTTATTTCATTTCTGAAAATACCAACTCTTGTCCTGTTTGCTGTCAGGAATGCTAGATCGTTGGATGTATAGGCTTCTTGAGATGCTGACGAAACCGAGCACTAGGTTGCGTTGAAGTTGGGGACATGTAATTCTGTGAAGTGAGGTGTAACTTATAGACTCTCAAATCAACTGAGATCGAAAATTCCCAAAAATACTAGCACGAGGGTTTTGTTCTAAATGCCTAGGAAAGATTCATAGTAGTGGATTGCTTCCAGCTTTTACAGTTTTCATTTTGATTCTTTACATCTTTTTATAGTCCTGAATTCATAAGTTTATTGTCATCGTACTGTTGTCACCACTCACATATGCTTTGAAGCACTTTCAGAATTGCCTTTGGTGGAACTTGAAAAGTTCTTTTATCTTGTGAACAATGTTATTCTTAGAGGAATTAGGCTTCCTGTGATCGATTGAAGGAAAGAAATACTTTCTAGTTATGTTTTCAAAGACTAATGATAAATTGGAAAATTGGAATATGAAGAGGGATTGAAAAGTTTGGAATCTCTGTTACCTCGGCAAATTGTCTTCTTCCAAATTGGTTTTTTATTACTTAGGCTTAGTTTGGCCCCCACGTGTCTTTTTAAAAGGAGCTTATGAAATTTACTACTAAGTTTGATAATTTTATACAAGTGACACACTACTCTTCAAAAAGATATCATGAAACCAAAAAGTCACCTTGAGCTTTTAAAAGCTCCATTCTAGAGCTTTTAAAAGCTCCATTCAATTACCAAATGAATTTCATGAATTAACATGAAATTGTGCTTTAAAAAAGGAGAAGCACCAAAAGGGGGGCCAAACTAAGCCTTATAGATGAGTAATCGAAGACAGCTCGGATGAAGATAGAATAGTGGATATCAGTTGTAGAATGAACTCAATTTTTAACTTGTCCTAAAATGGATTGAATGGTAGGTGGTAGGCCTGTTGCTATTGTTTGCTAGTCAGTCGTTTTTCCGAATCAATTTTGGCTTGGGGCTTTAATCTTGTTTTGTTTCCAATCTTGGGGGTTTGAATCCTCTGTGTAGTCTATAGTTCCTTCTCTGATTGCAATATTAGTTTTAATTACGTATTGATGTACCAAAAAAGTAATGTCACTTCTTTTCCTATATTCTAGCTTTAAATAGTTTAATTTTTGAGTACAGTTTTACTCACTCCAAACTCATTGGTCACCTAACTCTCTCATTAGTTAATTCAGTGGGATTTATGACTTTTTACAATTAATTAATTCTTATTTAATCCTGAGTCCCACTGCATTAACTAATGAGAGAGTTGGCTGAGCATTGAGTGAACTAAGCAAAAATGTATTCTTAAATTTTCTGATGGATATGTCACATGAGCTTGGATTTAGTGATATGATAAGTTAATTGACATAAACACACTGGTATGATTCTGATCAACCACCACTTTGTGTAAATGATGTCACATATAAGAATGTTTTTTGCTGTATGAAACCTTCAAATTTGCTGGGGTTGGCTGCTGTTATTATTATTATTTTTTAAAGCACTGTAGCTTCATGGATTTGATATTGTCGCTTCATGCTGTTATCTTTTATTGTATATTAGGTATTATTCGTGCCTAAATGCACTATTGAATAATATTTGTTTCCTTCAGCCAATAACTAATTTCACGTGCTTTCGACACTTGATAACTTTATGTGCCTTCGGCACTTCCTGATAAATTTGGAAAAAACCATAAGCCAAAGTCAAGTAGCTATCCAGCCAAACAACCCTTAAATCAAAAGTCATTAAACCAAACAGCCCTTAAGCCAAAATCCATTGGCCAAACATTCCTTAAGCTAAAATTAATTTTACCAAATAAGCTAAAATTAATTTTGTTATAGGGTTAGGGGTTGTTTGGAGCAAGACAAAATAAGCTCGTCAGAAAAGAAAAGAAAAAAAATTCAAAAATTGGTTTTGAAAATAATGTTTTTGAAATAGAAGTCTAAAAATATATCCCTAGATATTTTTAGGGGAAAAATTTGAAAGTGGTGAAAAATCTAGGAAATATTTTGTGGAACACATTAAATTTTTTTTGATAGCAGTGACACGCTAAAATTGAGAACAAAATAAATACTTACCCAGTTAAAATTTCAGTAAATACTACTGTCATGCCCTGGCGTAGCAAAATAGGGAATACTTTTAATTTTTCACTTTTGGACTGTGGATACGTGACAGTTGAAAATACCGATCTGTCCTAACTCCGCACGGGTATTCTAAATAAGGGAAATGCTAAACATACACATGATCACAGCACAATATAAACCAAACTAAAACTTATCTTATCATTAAGTCATACAAGAGATATTACAACTGCTTGGCCTTCTCAGCCTCAACTTGTCTAAAATAATATACAAAAGGATTACAAGATTCTAAACATAAGTATTACAATTGCTCGATAGTTATCTTCGGTCTTCTGCCTGGCTTTTCTCTTCCTTTACTCCTTAGCACCTGAACCAGCGCTTATCTACTATACCTGCAAAACATCTGGACGTTGGATTGTCCAGGGCACAATACCATCAACTTGGATACAAACTGAGTGAGTATTCGCAACATAACACCAATATACATAACAACCACTCACTCTCGCGTTAATGTTCAACATCTTAAGATGCGTAGAGTCTCTTATCAAAAGACATTCCTTCCACGGGCAAATCAGAACTACTAACAACTCAATAAACGGATCATTTACAAATGTATAACAGCTTATCATAACTAGAAATGTGATCTCACGAAAAGACTTACACTCAATATTTCATCAACATCTCTTAGTGTTTTCACTAACAGATTAACACTTGTCCTATCTTTTCATCGTGCTCATGCATACCAATGCGTGTTTCAATGCATTATACCTCCCATCGGGACGCTGAGTCCGCGACTTCACATATCATCTCATCTCCTCGGAAATATAGCAAGAAATTCGAACAATAACATCTTTTCTCAAACATACTTCAGAATAAGATAAGAAATCCGAATAATAATATCTCGTCTCGAACAACGTCTTTGATTCAATTCTGGCATAATAACAACCTTCACTCTGTTACGGAGACCATATCCATTTCGTCACAAAGACCGTATTCATTCCGTCATGAAGACCGTATTCATTCCGTCACGAAGACCGTATTCATTCCGTCACAAAGACCATATCCATTCCGTCACGAAGACCGTATTCATTCCGTCACGAACACCGTATCCATACCGTCACAAAGGATCGAAATGATACACAACTTTCAAATTTGTCACTTCGTCACGAAGAATCGAAATGATAAACTCAAGTCTGAAGACTTCTCGCTTAAACAGCCAAGTTCGAAGACTTCTAGCGTATCCCGCCAAGTCCAAAGACTTCTAGCCTATCCAGCCAAGTCCGAAGACTTCTAGTGTATCCTACCAAGTCCAAAGACTTCTCGCTTAAACAGCTAAGTCCAAACACTTCTCGCTTAAACAGCCAAGTCCGAAGACTTCTAACGTATACCGCCAAGTCTGAAGACTTCTAGCTTATCCAGCCAAGTCCGAAGACTTCTAGCGTATCCCGCCAAGTCCAAAAACTTCCATATTCAACACCGTCAGGACAAATAAAGCCCGATAATAAGAAAACCCCAACTCATCAGTCGATGATCACTACAGATCCGGTTGCCTCGACGGGTCTTACGCCATTCATCTCTTTCCATCAAATAAAGCTCGATAATAAGAACACATCGGCTCGTCAGTCGTTGATCACTACAGATCCGGTTGTCTCGACGGGTCTTACACCACTCATCTCTATCCATAGAATCCAGACTAACACCGTTGGGACAAATAAAGCCCAATAATAAGAAAACCCCAGCTCATCAGTCGTTGATCACTACGGATCTGGTTGCCTCGACGGGTCTTACACCATTCAACTCTTTCCATAGAATCCAGACTATGCAATTCATGCTGGCACCATGCCGTGAATGCTCGTGATCATAATCCTTTACTCGTTAACATTATCAGTCATGGCATGTATTAACATTCTTTATTCATTTTCGTCTTACAACATTCATCTATCGGTGTATAGCCAGAAACTGTGATACAATAAGTCATACATCTCAGTATGGAATTGCTATCAAAACATATAGATAAAACCCTTGACATGTTCATGTTCATGTTGTTACAATTCAACCATAGCTAATCATGGCAATAGAGCTTTAATACTATTCATAGTAACACATCATGGAATTAGAAAAATGAATACCATATATATATATATATATACACACATCACATACAAATCACTCTAGCAGCCCCTATGCATATTTGGAGTGAGGTTATAAATGCTCACCTTGATAATATAGTAAGTCAAAGATCCTCGTAGCAGTCAACTGTCAAGTTCTACAACAAAAAACAGAAGAATCGGGATAAAGTATAAGTGCTAATAACAGGGGTAAAATAGTAATTTGGTACCAAATGAGGATATAGACCTCAAGGTAGTGATCTACGTGTTATTCTAAGTCTAATGTCATTGACTAGACTCAAATCGGAGTCCGTCGTGTTAAACGAGGTAAAAGGCAATGCTTACTACACTAATGTGGGCCCTAGGGAAAAGCTGTATTTTTTACCTCATCGATAGGTCACCAGACTTAAGAAGAATATTCTAGACATTATTCTAAGACTCTGGGAACTGACCGCGTAATTTTCGGAGTCCTAAATTATTTATTATGAATTATAGAAGATAATTCATTATATAAAATATCACCGTATTGGTCCTTAACTACATAAGTATGACCTCACCCGAGAAACAAACCTTAGAAGTATTTTTATTAAATACTAGACATTAAAATACACTCCTAGCATTTACTATTTATCTCATAATTTTCGGAGCTCGTTTGGTATTTTTAATAATTAATATACTCTTAAAATAGCTCCCTATTAATTATTAAAAATACTAAGATATAGTATTATAGCATTATAACTCTTGAGATATCATAAAATAGTATTGGAGATATTCTCCTAATTTTCTGGAATTAGACAATACTCATAGGTAATTTAAATCTATTTAAATACTAAAGAAATTCCAATATTTATTATTTATAATAAATAATAAATTTACATATATATAAAATAATAATACTATAATATATTGAATAAAATAATATTTCTTAACCTAAAAGTGTAAGGATTATATTTAAAATCCATTGATTCCATACGAAATTTAAACCACACTGTTCACATAAGTAAAACTCAACGACTCTATTTTTACAAGGAAAATGTGTCATCTGAAAGGAGAAGGACGATTGGCAAAGTCGCCAACGGACATGATCTGCTTCAAATTGACGCTGCCTTTGTTGTCATTGGTTCATCTCGGTTGTCACCGCTTCTTCTTGGTCATACGGCTTCGTATTGGTTGTCGCCGACTTCGTCTATGTAGAGAGAAAGATTTGTGTGGAGAGACAAAAGAGTAGAGCGATGAAGAGAGCAGATGTCACACCCTTTCTCGCCACGTGCGGATTAGGTCTGTGTACCAAAGGAATATCCAAAATAAACACCAATTACAAACGTGGTTTAACAAAAATCCTATCAGATACATATTTGAAAACTTGTACATCTGATCGACTGTCGGGGATCCTGTTGACTGGATTTGCATTTATAGAAAGTACATTCTGAGTCCACCTGGTCTTGTCGATTAAATTTGTAAAGGGGATTGTCAAATCTGGTCAGCTTGCCCCAATCTGGTCAACTGGATTGGAAATTACAAACCGCTCGGATTTTTTTAAAAGGTGACCCAGTCGACTACTTTACCAACATAGTCGACTGGTTTGCACTAGCAGAGCATTCTGCAACATAACTAGAATGTAAACCTTAAACATGTTACTAAGGCATGAAACACAACTCAATCTACTCCCGAAACTTGTTTAACACATCTACTAACATAATTAAACATCAATCAACTTACAACTTGAGTCTCGGATCAAGATTAACATATTGCACAAGTTGTAGATCCTACAAATTTAACATATTACATATTGTCGGAAGTTCCAACTCTCAATCCATTACAACAACTAGTTACAATGGAACAAACAGCAATTTCGAGCCCTTTCCCTCATACTTTCACTATCATCTCTTCGGGATCTGTTCGAATCTGCAGTGGTTGTTATGTACCACAACAGAAAATGAAAAATGTTTTCTTAAGCATTACGTTTAGTGAGCAATTTAAACATAATTTTATGCTTAACATGTGCAATGCTACAATTTAAACACATAACTCATATTCGTATCGCTGAACTACCGATTCGATGATTCATTCTAACCCGAAGAATTTTCCCTTGTCCCGCGACCACTTCTATTCTTTGGACATCCGATCTTAAAATGGTCTACGAATATTAAGTGAAATTTCACTTAATATTTATGTATTTAAGTGAAATTTGACTTAATTTTTTTTTAAGCTTAAAACATATTAACAATGGCACTTGTTTTGTATCTCTCGTCGACACGATTCCAATGGTATAAAATTTGTAAAAAATGGAGTTGTAAATCAAAAGTTGTGGATGTTTAAAGTTTAGAAATATTTTTTTAAATGAAAGTTTCTATGGTGTGGCACTACTTATACCTTGTAAGCACACATCATATAAATTTTTAAAAGTTGTTCATTGAAGGAGGGTTGGGGTGCGAGTTGCTTGTCTGAGATTCTTTTTCGGCAAATTTGGTATATCATTTCTTTTGTCCTTTTCACAAAATAGTAGTATTAATTTATCCTTTAAATTTTGAACGATTACTTTTTAGGAATTTTCCATTAATTTTCTCCAAAAATATGATGGTTATTTATCACTGCTAAGGTATATTGTGGTGATGGTTTTGCAATTGGCGGGAGAAATATTATGGTGCCGGCGGCGGGATTTGCAAAAACAAAAAGGGGAAATTATGAGGAATTAATTTTTGTTAAAAGGTAAGTTGGGTAAAGATATCTGAAAATTAACCTATTTTTGCTTTTTTTATTTTTATTTTTTATTTTTTTTATGACCTTTATAAATGCAAAAAACATTTGACTGACACATAAATATTATGCAAAAAGTTGAATGAAATATTATTAACAATTAATCAGTATCACTTTTTTTTATATCACAAAAAAGTTTCCTTTTGCACTTTTAGATCAACTCGAAATATTAAAAGCTTTTTCCATATCATCATTTTGCTATTTTTTGACAAAATTTGTCCTTGTCCATGTATACAGAGAAACAATTTCTAATGGCAAATCTGGCAATTTTGTTTTTAGAGCTACTAGACCCATATAGTGAACCACACTTTTTCCACACAACTTTAAATGCTTGTATCTTGTGCTGTTTGAATTTTGCATATTTTTTTGTGCCCCACTTATATAGCACATTGTACATGCATTTAAAATTGTGTGTGAAAAAAGTGTGTGATTCACTGTGTGGGTCTATCTCTCGTGATGAACTAACTAAGTTGTTACCGACTTCTTGGGTCACTTCTTATGAGCTGCATAAGCGCCCATCTCATCCTATATAGCTCACAAATCCCACTTTCATCACACAACAAGATGGTATTGTTGAGATCTCATTTGCCAAACCAGAACCGAATGAACCAGACATCTTCCCTACACCAATAAATATGATACAGCCAGCCGACTTATCTGATCTGGGTACAGGGAAAATTCCGATTACTCACACTAGTTCACACTATTACAACCCGTGAAAAAAGGTACAGACAACTCTTACTATTACACACTATATTACACTGCACACTGTCACAACACGTGAATAAAGGTACTGACAGCTCTTACTATTACACACTATTTTACACTGCTTCAAACACGTGAATAAAGGTACAGACATCACTTACTATTACACACTATTTTACACTGCTTCAAACTACACTATCAATCTGTGTCACTATCTGAGGTATCTGGCTCCCATGGGGTCCCTGTTCGGCGTCTGGTAGGGTAGATAAACAGGTGGACTCTGTACATTGGATGATCTGGATGTGACGTGTCCCAACCATATTGGTCATGGAAATCTGCAAGGATGCTAATTGACAGTAATCCAAGGAATATAAGTCAATGTTGTGCCATGTGCAGGTGTCTTTATGTAACAATGCTGATGGAACACTTTTTGGTTCAATCTGATATACAAGGCAAAGTTGGGTTTGTAAAAAATGGAATGTGGATTCATTTTTGAAAGCAAGGGGGTTGTTAACTCCTGTGAGGACACCTGTAGTGGGGATTCTGTGAATAGTGGTTTCGCCTTGTGGGGATGTTTCCAGATGTTCCTTAAAAGAAAAAAGGATAATACAATGTTTCCATGAATTCTGGCGCAAGAGGTTTTGCCAATATGGAAAATCTTCAAATAAAAAAAACCACTTGGCAAGGCGAAAGGACTTTTGTGAAACTTATGGGTAGAGCATCTGGGATTAGGCAAAATACCGGAGCAAAAGGCATTTGTTGAACACAATAAGTTTCTTGGAATCGTCAATTATATAGCAGACTTCATTCCCCACCTTGCCAAGCACAAGCATACACTTTCCTTGCTTCTAAAAAAGAACGCTTCCCCTTGGTCTTCTGAATCCACAAAGGCAGTAAAAGCACTCAAACATGTGGCTCATACTCTCCCCCCTCTGAAAATTCCATCCAGTGGAAAAAGAATTTTGCAAACAGATGCTTCTGACTTGTATTGGGGAGCAGTGTTACTACAACAAGAAGCAGATGGGACCCGACGTGGAAGTGGGAACTTGTCATCATGGAAAAAATGATGTGACTGTGTGTATGTGTGTGAGAGATGTGAGAAAGATGAAAAATAGAGAAGGGGGTAAGGATTTAGAGATGTGTGTGAGTGTGTGTAACTGTGTATGTATGACAATGTGTGTGTTGGGGGATGAGGTCTCAAGATTGGACTCCGGCCGATTATGACGAGAGAGAGAGAGAGAGAGAGAGAGAGAGAGAGAGAGAGAGAGATATCGGAACTAGATAAGACCGCCGGCGGAGAGGAGAGTGAGGTCCCGAGATCCGACGCCGACGAGTGCTGGCCGACGATACAAATCGCCTCCTCTCCTTAGTGTGAACTGAGGAATGAGGATGGAGGAGAGCATGAGAGGCGCTGTGCGGCTGTAGCTTTAGTTCATTTACTCATTTAGGTTAAATCTAGTGTATATACGATATATATTTTATAATTTTTATAAGTATAGTTTATTCGATCGGTTCTCGGTCGGTTCGCGAAAAATAGAAGTGTAAACCGCAGACCGAACCGAAAATACAAAAATTTTATTTTCAAAACCCCAAACTGACTACTCTTAATAAGCACTGACCAAAGTATTTGTAGTCGATCGGTGGCGGTCGGTTGGTTCGGTTTTTTGAAATATCCTTACACCCCTAATAGATAATTTTGTTTTTGGAGGCAATGGTTCATTTGGTGTTACCCACATACATTCCGCTCTATCCTCTTCTATTGTTTCCATCATGAGGCAAGTTTGATTTATGTCGACATCCAGTGGAGTAGAATCTTTAGGTTGATAGACAACATCAAATTGTGACACAACTACCTCTATAGGATCTTTGTAATCGACAAAATCAGACTCATCTTCAATGATAGTTTCGATGAGGTTTACTTCTTCCTCATCTTCGTATTCTTTAGGTCGGGGATTTGAAAAGATTTTTACATTTAATGTCATGTTCCTGAATACGATGGTCATAATACCACTCCTTATTCGTATCATGGCATCGATGGTGTTTAGGAATTGACGTCCGAAGATTACCAGGCTTTATGCACACAGATTTGAAATAGGTTCAGTATCTAAGATCACAAAACCAACCGAGAAGACAAATGAGTCTATTCGTACGAGGACATCCTCTAGCACCCCTCTAGGGTACTTCACCAATCTATCCACCAGTTGTAATGCAACTCGGGTAGGTTTGAGTTCACCTAACCCTAATTGTTTATAGACTGAGTATGGCAGTAGGTTTACACTCACTCTTAGGTCAAGGAGTGCATTGTCTATTCTTTGGTTTTCAATTTGACATGAGACAGTAGGAGTACCAGGGTCTTTGAGTTTTGGGGGCAGTTTATTTTGAATAATTACGCTCGCTTGGCAAGCAACATAGGTGTGTTTCTTTATACTCTGCCGCCTCTTAACCGTGCATAAATCTTTTAAGTATTTAGCATATACCGGTACTTGTTTGATTGCATCAAGGAGTGGAAGGTTTATTTTAACTTGTTTAAATAGTTCCAGAAACTCCTGATTCTTTACCTCATTTTTGGGTTTCTTAGTCTTTGAGGGTAAGGCGCGGGGAAAGGGCATTTTGGTACTTCGTCATTTATGGGTTCCTTTCCAGGCGTTCTCTCAACTTTTTATGTTCTTATTGAAGCTTCATCCTTCAATTCTAAGATTTTGTTTTTATTAGATGGCTCCTCATTTACCACTTCCCCCTCTTCATACTTCTCAGTTGTAGAAAGAGGCATGTTTTGCCCTATTATCTTGCCACTTCTCAGGGTAGTCACGACTTTGGTATGTTCTTGATTATTTGGGACCGTTATTATATCCCTTAGGGTTTGGAAGTGGTTGGGAAGGAAATGTTTCTCCCGTTCCCTCTTGTTGTGCATCTATCCTTTCTAACGTAGCAGACATCTTACTCATCATTTGAATTAATTGTTGCGTTAAGTTTATATTAGACAGTGGATCTTCCTCTTGTACCTTTTTTGTGAGGTGACACGTACACATTAGATTGTTGATTAGAGGGCTAAGATGGATTATAATTATTAGATCTATTTTGATTGAATTGTTGGGACTGCCTATTGTGTTGCCCTTGATATTGATTGTTATTGTACGGATGTTGTTGATATTGATTTTGGGTCCCAACGTCATTCTTCTAATCAAAACCAGGGTGATTCCATCTGTTATTATTAGCATGAAAATTATTATTGTTATTATTGTAGGAATTCCCCGCCCCTCTATACCCTTGCATGGCATTCATCTCCATGGGGGCTTGTTCTTGAAAATACTGTACATTGGGACAGTACTGAGTAGTGTGTCCCAATATATTGCAAGTGTCGCATAGTTCTTTAGGCGAATCTACTTAGAACTCTCTCCTCTCATTCCTAACTCTTCTACCTTCCTCGCTAGCTCTTCGTATTTAGTCATTAGAGCATCTTCAATTTCTAACTGATAGATACTCTTGTCATCTCTGCCCTGTGGTTGAGTTCTTGAGATGTCTTCTTTGGTTGGTCCATTCATGGGAATGTTCAGCCAACCATTCGAAATGTGCCTCAGCCTCTTCAGTATTTTGACTCAGAAAACTCTCCCACACTCATGGTTTCTACTAGTTTCATAGTTTCTCCATTAAGTCCCTCGAAAAAGAAGCTAATGGTTCGCCATTTCTCATACCCGTGATGTGGGCAAGAGAGAAGCAAATCTTTAAAACGCTCCCATGTTTGAGTGAAGGTTTCATTGTTTCGTTGTTTATACGAATTTATTTGTCATTTCAGTTCGGTGGTCATACGAGGTGGGAAAATTTCTTTAAGAAAGCAGTGTTTATTGCATGCCACGTGAATTTAGAGTTCGGTTTAAGGGTGAGCAACCATGCTTTTGCTTTATCCTTCAAGGTGAAGGAAAATAGCATTAAGCGCGTTACATCTACGGGACTGTTTTGTGAGAATGTTTTACAAATATCCTTGAAGTCCTTGACATGTAGATATGCCTTCTCGCCTTCCATCCCATCAAAAGGTTGGAAGGAGTTGAGTCATTTCATTGTGAAATTGGAATTCACCCGCGTGTGGTGGAATGAGAATGCAAGAAGGTGTGGGTGCATGTTCGGATTGCATAAGTTTGCGCAAGGGGCACAGCGAATCATCAATGGGCACAACCCAATTCTCACCATTTCCACTTTTGATGTCAGCCATCGAATTTGAAGGAGTGACTACAGGATTGATAGAGCTAGAGGAGTCAGATGAATAGAGTGAGTTTCCAAAAATACCCTCGATTGAATTATCGGACATGAAAGGGGAAAATCTAAGGAGATTTAAACCTAAAGAACTTCAAAAGAAAAAGAAAAACAGAAAAGATGAAGATAGAGTGTGGTAATCTAGACAATAACTAGTCGCTTTCCACGGCAACAACGTCAAAAACTTGACACGAATAAAATATTGTGCGCTCTTGTGTGCAACACCCAAGTGTAGGTGAACGTGCAAGTAGTAATCTGGTAAGACCAATTCGATCCCACAGGGAAGGTTATAAGCTACTAACTTAGACTAAACTCGAAAAGAAAATTAAAAATTTAATGCTTAAAATGAGATGTGAAACACAAAGTTCCACAGATTACCTACTAGTGAAAGTAAAACAACTAAATTAAACTAGTGATTAATAAACTAACTAAAGCAATATTTTAAACGGGTTTAACTTTATATGAAAATGGCGTTAGGATCACACGAATCCACAGTGACCTAACCATCTACCATGCACATTCATTAACGCTCAATGGAGTACATCCCTCTATAGTATTCTGTATTTTCCTAAAAATAAAGATTCAATAGTCCTTTCATGACCGAGACTACATCATCACAGTTGATTTAAAATACGTGGAAGGCAGTTTAAAACAATAGTTAAGACTCGCACTATGAATGGTGTAAGCATTCAAAGTGGTTTGCAAAAGTCATTGGAGAAAAATGCCTTAAGGCTTAAAGTTTAGAAACTGTTTTGACAAACTGAGCTTATGGGGACAGTTTGACAACATATTTCGAAAACAGAAAGTCTAGGAATACTGAAAAGGATCATCTCAAGATTTTGCAGGTTTGATCGATCGATGCGCCTTCGATCGATCAAATTGCGTCATCTCTCAATCGATCGAAATGTCTTCTATCACTTGACTGGTCCCACATTCGATCGATCAAAAAGTCTTCGATCAATTGAACTCAGGTTTTCTACAGTGTGCATGACAGAGGCTGGAGATCACTATTTCATCGTGATCTCCCAACTCTGAGACTACTTAGACATTGTCTGGAGTGCAACAAATTGGTTTTTAATGTATGAAAATATTAAGGCTTCATTTTGTTGTATTTTAAACATGAAAACTACGAAAACTATTGATTTATCACTACTAATATGCGAAACCTACATTTGGAACAGATTATAACGATGTAAACTACTAACAAAATGTAAAACAAACTATACTACCGAACCTGTAATGTAGAACTTATATTAAACTTGCTGAAAATCCAAAGAAATCCAATATCAAAACAATGGAACCTACAAAACAAAGCAAAAACTCTCTATCTCTCTCAAAAATTGAAGAAAAGTGGGGCGTCCCCCTGGATGTCTTTATAACACATATATGTAGAAGACCTAGGCTAGGGTTAACAATAATGTGTCTACGCTGCGTTCTCGTAAAAATCTGATAAACCCATATTTGATCGATCAAACCCTGCTCGATCGCTTGAATGTTAAATTACTAGAGCGCTTGAGAAACCTTTGATCGCTTGAACTCTCGATCGCTTGAACTGTCTTCGATCGCTCGAACCGTCTTCGATCGCTCAAACTTCCAATTTCAGCTTTAAAATGTCTTGCTTGTATTTCAGCTTTACCTTTTTCCTGTAAATTGTTCTTGCTCATGACAACATAGCACATCTGCACAAAATAACAGCTGATACAACCAAACTCATCATAGATTTGTCGCATTGTATATAAATTGGCATTGTAACGCGATTTGCAGATAGAATGAGAAATTATGAACTAAATAACTATATTTTCTTATTATAGCGCGGTTGTATTTTACAAATACCCCCGCTTGTCACCAAGCACACCCTATCCATATTCTATTCCCAAATTAGATTAGGATTTGATTTGACCTTGTTTATCTTCTTGACGTTCATCCACTGTGACCCAGCAGGAATTCAAAGTCAAAGGTTTAGTATCTTATTTTTGGTTCAGTATTTCAATTAATTTATGTTGTATTAGCTTAGTTGTATTAAACTTTATTATTTTGCAGATTCCAAGAATTCAATCCCAATTATTGTTAAGTGAAGAAAAAGTATATTAATATTAGTTTTCTCCCTTACCTTGGTGTTATAACCTTAATCTTAATTGGATAGTAATTGTGTACATCTATTTAATCTTTCTTTAAAATTCATTTAGAAGATAGTTTTAATTCCAAAAATGGTAGGCTAAAACATTAATTGGGAATATGTAATAAAAACTTAGAAATCACAACTTCTGTGCACTAATCTTAAATGGGAAGATTTATCTAGATGGGTTACTTTTCCATTTCTGGCCAAAAATATCTATAGTTTATGATTATTTAACATATTTATAGACTATGGCTATATTGGACTTTAAAAGATTACGTATTTGAAATAAGAATTTTATTATGTGAATTGTCAAACTATGCCTTTTATCATAGAAAAATACCTAGCATACAAAATAATTTATTTAATAAAGTTTATATTTCAAGTATGTGTATATATATTTCGCAGAGTGGTGGGGATTGAGCGCCGAATAACCCACGTCCGCGGGCTTGAGTTCGAACCTGGCTACTGCCCGATTGTCTCTTTGTTTTTTTTTTAAACTAAACAACGTCGTTTAATATCAAACCTGACATACTTGATATGACTTCAACTGGTATGAGTTTATTTTCTAAAAAAGAATCACTCTGTTTAAAAATTCCAAACCCTTTCAAAAACACAAAAGTTGTGTGATCTAGTATTGATTTGCATATTCCCAATCCCTTTAAATCATTTCTTCCAAGTTAATTAATATTTCCTGTTTTTAGATAACTTAGATTAAATATTTGTATTAATTCCATCTTTCGCTATAATAAAATCCAAAAAGTACATTTCATGTGAATCTAGCTTTTATTTCTTTTTCTTCCTTTTCTTACCAGTATCTTAGTTAGTTTGTTTTGTACTGTTAAAATCTTTACCGTAAACTACTAAAAATTAGCTTTTAATTAGTTTACTTAAAAAAAATTAAGAACTAGTAGTTTAGGAAAAACCCCAAAATCTATCATCTTTTATTGTCTTTTTAGGGACAAAATAGTTATTTCTTATCTTTAACATCGTTTTACCATTCCCTGTGGGTTCAACCTGGTCTTACCTGAACTTCATTACTTGTACGATCACCTACACTTGGGTCTTAATAAGAAAACACGTTAGAAGGACGTCGTCACAGATACATACAAGTACTCGCACGAAAAGCTACCATTCGCACTGTAGGGTTATAGGACATCTGTGAGGACCTCCACCAGAGCCACACTATATTCGCTAGTCTATGGAATGGAGTTTGTCTTACCAATAGAACTTAAGATACCGTCCTTAAGGGTAATCGTCGAATATGAAGTGAAGAAATCCCAATGGTTAAGAGAGAGGTATGAAGAGCTAGCACTGATAGATAAGAAGAGATTAGAGGCACTGAACCACATCCAGGAATACCAACAGAGGATATCTAGAGCCTATTGTTTACTTGTAGTTATGCGCTGGCGTGCTAGAGCCAAACGGGCTCGGTGTGAATGCAAACTAATTTCCTTTATGCTTGAGTAAGTGATACTTAAGGCTCTGAGACGTGGCTTCTAACGGGCGATTGTGTGTGGTGAGTAGGAATGTACCCTCACTGAAAATTCTATGGTAGTACTGAAGCGCACAAGCCAATTAGTGCAGAGTTTATGTGTAATACCCGTACCCAAAAAAGGTAATAATATTTATTTTATAAGCATTAATTAATTTAATTAATTGCATGTGATGATTTGGGTAAGTTCCAGTTACCCTGAAGTGATAAGTGCTTGATAAAGGGCACAGTTGAAAATTCCACTAGAGGTGGGACAGATATGAAAGTGTGACCCAAGAGAGGGGTTGGATAATATAAATTGCATAAATGTGCATTTATGTGATTAAATGGTAGACATGTAAATGTAAATGTGTACATTATAATAGTTGTTGATGCTATATGATTGTTTAATTGATAAAATGTTCAGTGTTTTAATATTCTATTATAGTTCATGATTATTTATGAGACGAGTTTGGGTACCCTTATGAGAGCGTAATTGGACATATGACATAATTAGTAGGCTAATTAGTGCCTTCATATAATATTTGGGACTACATTTGGGATACATACGTGACATAATATAGACCCACTTAGATATTGTGATAGTAATATAATTAATTTGGGTGTTATAATAGGAGTTTAGAAACTTGTGTGGGGTGTAAGTAAAAATAGCATTAAGTGTACATACACTGAGATGCACCATAGCATCTCCCATATATCCTTATCATCTTTAAAAAAAAAAAAAATTGAAAACCGTGAGTGTGTGTGTGCAGTGCAGTAGGCGGTGGTGATGTAGTGCATATATTATATATTATAATATACATAGGTTAGTTCATTAAAAAAAAAGAGATTTAAGAGCAGTGAGGGAGAGAGTCGCGAGAAAGAAAAGAAAAAAAAAAGGGTTTCGTCTCCTCTATGCCATAAGTTCGCCGCAAGTTGTCTAAATCGCGATAAAAAGCCATATTTGGACTCATGGGGGTAAGCCCAATCTTTTGGTATAATTTATTTTCAGTTTAATCGATAGATTTTTCGTGTCCCAAATGAGTTGGTAATATTTAGTTTACCAAAATTGTATAGGATCATCATTGGAATCATTAGTAGCTAATTTTACGAAAGAATTTGGGAATTCTAGGCTTATTTTGGTCCTATTTATGAGGTGAGTGTCCTAATCCCAAAATTGGATGTTTAATGTTATTTATTTGTTATTAAATGTTTTTAAGTGCTTAATTATTGATTAAGTAGAAAAGCATGTGATTAGTTTGTATTTAACATGTCAAAAATGTTGAAATTGTCATGTTGACATGTTGAGCTGCTTATGTGCTTATTTGGGTCAAAGGGTGTCAATTGATAATTACCATTATTTAGCCCGTATATAAGGGACGCCCATTCCTCAGAGAGAAGGGGGATGATGATGAAGTTCTCAGAGAAAAGGGGACAGTGGTGACGACCACCAGCGAATTGACTACGGTCACGAGTGAATGAGAGTGATTTTGCTATATGCGACGGAAAAAGTGAGAATGGCCCAGGATCAAGGGTCCAGAACGATGGTGGTTGATTACTTGACACGCCGGCGACCATTTACTGTTGTGAATGTTTAATTGGTGTTATGAATCATTAAATACTCCAATTGCATGATTAGTACCACGTACTCACTAAGAAATGTTTTAGTTTATGAAAACATGGTGAATGGTGCTGTAATAGGGGAAACTTTGCCTAAGTACCATTTGACGGTTTTAAAACTTTAATTATTCCCTTTTTATTAATTTATTTGATAAAATGATATTTTATCCCTGACATTTCAATCAAAAATGGTATTTTTGGAACGTTGAAAAAAATAATTGTTTGGTCCTTGGCTTTGTTACACGTGTCCTAGCCCGCGGGAGCGGGTTGGGGTGTGACATTATGAGATAAACAATCACAAACAAGTAATAAAATAAGAAGATATTTTATAGAATGCTTGGAAAATAACAACAAATCGACGAATATGATCAGAACATGCTCTGAATTGTTCAAAAGATTGAAAAACAGTAAAGAAAAGACTAACATAAACAGACCTATTTGTTATGAATGCAGAAAAATAGGAAGAACTCAGGGTTGAATGCTCTAAATGTTGTGTATGTGTGCTGTTTTCGAGAGGACGCGGAGTCCTTTGCATGGTTGGCTTGCCTTTGTATTTATAGCGGCCTTAGAACAATCCTAATATGGCAAGGACTCCTTAACATGCTGTGGACACGCGGAATTGCTCATCCACTCTTTTTAGTTTTGTTTTGAGATTGTTTTTGAAAAAGGAAAGGAAAAGGAAGGTATGGTGAAAACAGATATAGAGTCACTACGTGGTCTTTAAGGAACCAAGAAACCTAATTTTGATTCACCCAAATGGATAAAGGGCACCGGCCCTTCATAACCAAAGAACTTGGCTCGGGGTTTTGGTACGAGAGAGGAAGGAGCCTTTGTCGTGACTAAAACACCCTCACCTCGCCCCGTCTTTCGACATGCCTCAATTAACATCCAAATAATCATCTGTTACTATGTATGGTTCGACAATTAATACTATGATAGTATATTACATCACATAAGAAAATTTAAAATGGAAGATCTAAAGATAAAATATCATTCATAAGATCTAAGCCAAGTATCACACAATGCAAAGTGAAAGATCACACGAACAAACCTAGGAAAAATCGTCTAATCACATATCAAGTAATAAAGTTTTCCTAATCTAAGGGGACATGAATTGTTATTGAAACAAATAAATCAAAGAAAACGAGGATGCTTAGCTAGCTAGAATAATGCATGTTAATCTTTGAGAAAAGAAGATCTTTCCATCCTTGGGATGGATGAGAAATGAGGATTAGATCGAGGGGAAGCGTGAACGTGTGATCATGATCATTCCTTATAATCTTATTAGATTAGGAGTTACAAAAACCTCAAATCTTTTCATGGATGCAATGTATGTATCTAGAATGTGCCAAGGTTATAGTGTGTTTTATGTTCATGGATTCCTAGAATGACTTAGAAGTCTAAAATGTGTATGAATGAATGAATGAAATCATCATGGGATATGTACAAATGTAGTATGAACTACTTCCTAAGATATGAGTTAATTTGGAGTACATGTAAGCATCAAATCAAAGGATGGAAGTAAAAGTATGCTTGCTTTGAATAGTGGACAGAACACTAACATGATCTTTTAGAAATTGAAAAGAGGGGTTAGGTATGTTTTCAATGCATGATTTTTTATGGAGATATTCCTTATTGTGTCTATAACACAACCCAAAAAGACAATCTTTAATAACTATCACAGATTGAGAGAAATCATATAAACAATAGAGGTTATTCAGAAACAGAGTCCATACTGTCGACTGAAATGTTAGAAAATCTTAGAAAATGAAAACAAAAGATCTAGAGGCCCTTATTATACAGAATGTTCCCTAAGACATTGAATTTAAATGGAAAAATAGTTTGGGACCACTTCTTTTGGAAAAGTTTTCTGTAAGACAAGTTGAAAGTCAACCAAGCTGCTGTGACAGCAAAGGCAGAATATCTGGAGAGAATGTTTGGACCAAAATGGGATCCTTCCATGTATCTCCAAGTCAAACCAAAAATCATGGGTGTTCCCTAATGAGTTAGGAAGACTTTCCAAGTGGTATTGCATCCATACATTGAGTATTGAGTTCTAGAGAAATCTTTGAGCTCAGATCATTCACTGTTTTGACTGAGAGGGTTTGAGAAACACTTGAGTTTTCTTTCTTGAGATCAAAATGAGAGGGTTTGAGAGGGGTTTTGAAATAGAGGTTTTGAAAGTATATTTTCAACATCAAATAGAGATTATGACCTCTTGGAATATCAACATCAAACTCATCATCAAGAACTCTCAATATTATTGGAAAGATTCATTTTCATTTTGAACATAACTTCAAGGATACCTTGGAGGTATTGAAGTTATAATCATCATCTATTAAACATGTTTTTAAGATCAAGAACTACTATCCATAAGCATTCACTCACCTCAAACTTCATGTCATCATTTAGATGATGAAGTGCAAGTAAATAAATAAAGAAAAAAAATTAAAAAAAAGAAAAAGAAATGAGATTAAGAAGAGATGAACATAATATGAACAAGCAAGTAAATAACAATCAATAGATGATAATCAATGTGATTTTGGACTTGTAGCTTGGTGTTTCACTCATAGATATTGACATTTGGACATGGAAGTAGCTCCCTCACTCATGAATGCTTAGAGAAATGGTGGTTGGGTGTATTGATGATGAAGTATATAGAAGGATGATGGAAGAACTTGAGTTTAGAACTCACTTTCTATAGAAAATCAGTGGGAGAAGCTCCCTTTCTCTCTTCTAAACCTATCTCTATCTCTCATTCTCTCTAAAACTTTCTCAAGTTTTACACTTGGCTCCCCCAAAGTGAAGAGCAATGGGGGGTTTATATAGGCTAATTTGGGGTGGTTTTGGGGTTTTAGAAGTACTCTCATTGGTCCCAAACATCTGTGAACATAAAACTACATCGTTTTGGTTTTTAATTAATCAAATTGGACCCCCAAATAAATTACAAAAATGAACTCTGCGAGGGTTGAGTGTCGTCGCAGAACTGTCCATGTGCCGCTGCGGCAGTGGCCCAGTGCCGCCGCAGCACTGCTCCTCAGATGCCCCGAAAATTGTATTTATACCCCCAGAGGTTCCGGTATTCGCTAAAAGGCCCTATTTCATTCAAAATTCACAAAAAAAAATGCACACGAACTCCAAACTGAGCTTATAATATACCATTGGAAATGTATCATAGTCTACTTTCTATATAAAATGTTTTGGAGTCAGGTCACTTTGAAAAGTTTTACGGTATTCGAGATAAAAGTCAATTTGCTCGCCTTTTTCACCTTCGAAAATTCATAATAAATCCATTTTAAATCCAGAAATTATGTGCGATATACCGTTGGAAAGCTATTGACCTCTAGTATCCATGAAAAAATGTTTGAAAATTGTTACGGTGCTCCAGTTTCAAAGTCAACTTTTGGTCAAACTGGTCAAACTTGGGATTCCCGGGAAGTTCTGGAAACCTCTGGGAGCTCCCAGGAGCTGACGTTTTTGTTCAATTTTCTTTTAAAACTCATTTTAATACTTTCCACATGATCTAAAATTATTCTGGAACTTTTTGGTGAATTTGGACGATTTCGATCAAACATTGGTCAACCTTGGTCAAACTGGTCAACGGGGACTTTCTGGGAATTTTTGGGACTTCCGGGGGTCTCTGGGAGCCGACGATTTCATCCGGTCTTACTTTAGAACTCATTTTATTGTTTTTCTTACGATGTAGTGCATTTCTAGAACATTTGGTCCAAATCTGGGAGTTTTCGGGCTTTTAAGGGCATTTTGGTCATTCTGAGCATTTTGAGAAATAGAACTAACTTCCAGGAGTCCTCTTGGGATATCACATTGAATCTTAAAATCATAGTATATATAGACCATGAAATACCTGGGATATCACATGCCATGATAACCAAACAGTTGACGTGACAAGTTACTACTTCTGACAACACAACAGTTGACGTGACAAGTCACTGGGTTTGACGCCCAGTAGTTGACGCAACAAGTCACAGCTTCTGACAACCCAACAGTTGACCCGACAAGTCACTGCTTTTGACAACCCAACTGTTGACGCAAAAATTCACTCAGTCTGACGCTCTAACTCTTTTTTTACCACGTAGTTTAACGTATCTAAATGAACATTGTTTAATATCATATTGTCACTTCACTAAATTTACTCATCGTTATTTTGACTAACCATAATGTTTGAACAGCCTGCTTACCATGGATGTCCACCCTTGCCTTGATGAACCATCAATACTGTCATCACAGGATGCACATCGGTCATCGCCCATTTGGGATGGTGAGATCTTGGGTAAGCTTCATTGCCGGCGATTTGAGACGATTTTACGCCAAGGTCTTGATCCAGATTAGTGCATACTAGATTACATCAGACAGATCGGGTTCTATGGTACATATAGACTGGGCTTTATACAATATGACCGGGGTTTGATCACTGCCCTAGTAGAGAGGTGGCGTGTTGAGACTCACACGTCTCACCTACCTGGCGGTGAGACTATGATCACGCTGTAGGACGTTGACATTCTATTTGTAACAACCTGCATTTTCATTTTAATTAGTTGTATTTGCACTATCATAATTAAATTCATGTGGTATTGTCTGCATTTATCTCATTACAATTGTTATGTTTAGAATTTATTTCTTGACTGATCTCATAATTGAAATTACTTTTGGGGTCAAAATGCGATTTTATAAAATTTGACAATACCTGTGTTGAATTTCAAATCTGTATTTCAAAACGGTGAAAGTAATTTCTTTTGATTCAAACTGTATTTTTATGAAACCAGAAAATCGATTCTTACACTAAAATGAAAATTCTGTATTTTTGTGGTGACCACCGCGCCCCGAAAATATTAGTTTATGTCCAAAACTGTCCGCACTGTGCTAAACTTTCACAGATTTTGGAAGTGATGTAAAGTGTGATTGGACTTATGCTTTATTTCCATTTATGGCAACTCATCATTGGTTAAGGCCTTGTTTGGTTGTTACATATGTGAGTGTACATTGCTAGTGCCATAAGCCATATTTCCCAAACACCCCAAATTTTGACCCCTACATATCTAGCTTGGCTCTTGGAGGATCTGTGGGATGTATATGCAGTGTATATACGTATGTATAGAATATGTGATTCATGTATTCACTTTGTAATTCTTTAGTTTTATTAAATTGTTAACTAAATTAATTTGGTGAGTACATTAGAAACAACTTGGGCACCAAGTTGAGGATTTCTACTTATATCTCATACACTCTCATTTCTTGCACAACATTAAACACAGAGAGAAAAGAGAGAGTTGAGAGTTCATAATATTATAGAAAGAGAAGAGCTCCTAATTCTCCATAGCTTAAAGCTTGAAGCTCCATTTGGGTTGCTTAATTCTAGTTTCTTTCTCAACTAAATCTCTAGCTTCAATCTCAGTGAGTATTCTAAACTCACCTAGAATGTAATTCCTATAGTATTTGTTAGTTTGTGTAGTTGAATTTGTGATCACCATTTATGAATTTACGTTGAAGTTTCATAGCTTGAAAATCCTATCTTTCCAAACTCAACCAAAATCTATTTTTGTAGATAAATATGATAGATTACATGTCATATATGTTGTACCCAAAGTATTAGACCTTAATTTGTCCCAATGAGAAAGTATATTAGAAATTAAGTTTTGTCAAACTTTTAGTTTTTCATAAAATTCATGAGTTATAGATGAAATCATGTAAAATTAATCATAGATTCTTAATCCTTGTTGAAAAACGAAGAGATCCATATATAATAAGGCTAGGTTTTATCCAATTTGCAAAATGGGTCTGAAAATCTGAAACAGGGGAAAACTGGGGAAGAAGTCGAAGTTTCTGCTGAAGCTCGCGCGCGCGATCCGCGCGAGCGAGGCTCGTACGAGCGACTCGCGCGCGCGAGGTTGGCGTTCCCAGGCAGACAGAAAAGATTTAATAAAGAAAAATGAAAATGGCCAAATCGCGCGAGCGAACCGCGCGAGCGATCCTCGATTTCCCAGGCAGACAGAAGAGTTCATATAATAAAATGGAAAGAGGGGCAGATCGCGTGAGCGGCCCGCGCGCGCGACTTCTGACAGTTTCAAGTTTTGTTTGTTTACTGGTCAGGGACTGTTTGGGATGAAACTTACATACTGTTAAGGCTCTGTATTTATTTAATCAAAACTCTATTAGTTATGTTTGAAATAATTAAAACGTTGTATCATGACTTATCAATTCCCGTACGCGCGTTGTTCCTTTAATTCAGCAATTTGCCTCATGTTTAAGTTCATGTGGGGCCAGTGGTATATGCATGTGGGTGTCAGTCAGTGTGGAAAGAGTATGAGTTTGAGATTGCGGTTGCGGTGGTGGTTGTGGTTGTGGTTGAGATTGCGGTTGTGGTTGAGATTGAGATTGCGGCGAGGGTATCTTTGAAATGCGACGGTGGCAAATATGGACACTCCCTGACGCTCATGGAAGCGTTAAAGTGTGTGACGCCGAACTTGGACACTCACTGGCACCCATGGTAGTGCTAAAGTGTGGCCTACGGACATTCCCTGACACCCGAGTCTGGATACTGCGTGAGGTTGCTCCGGTATTTGCATGGCGATTTAGGTAGTCAAAGTGTGAGGCAATGGATACTCCCTGGTACCCCGGACCAAAGTGTGAGGCAAACTGGACACTCCCTGGCGCCCCGTTGCTAAAGTGTAGCTATCTTAGTGTTTCAAAGATACCAGAGTGAGATAGTGGGTTGTTGTGTCTGTCGAGAGAAAAGAGTCGGCAAGATGAGTGTGGTGCATTATCTCATACACGATCATATGCTTTATGAAAGAACGACTTTCAATATGTTCCTCATTGTTTTATACATTAAATTCTCTCTATGGTCAAACTATTGATTTTACAAATTGAAAATGGAAAAAGGTAATTGGGTATGTTTTACATTCGAAGTTATGTTTTTAATACTCACCAGCTTCTCGAAGCTGACGACGTTGATGCGTCCTGGACATTCGTGTTCAGGCTTTTCAGGTTATAACCAGAAGGAATCGTACGACTATGCTAATTGAGAATGGCTGCCCTCGGATGAGAAAACTGTTTAATTATTATATGCTTTAAGCTTATATGTTTTAAGTTATGACTGATTTGTAATAAGGATGACTGTAATAGACATTAAGCTATTGTTTTGTTTCAAGGCAGTCTGTGCCTTTAAATGACCCGTGCTGTAATAATTATTAAGTTAGAAAATGTTTGTAAGCCTTGATTGCTCTGCTATGATTATTATGTTTTGTTGTTCGACGTTTGGGACGGAATCGATCCTTCAAACTGTCGCGACCTACGGGTCCATAAAAGAAATTAAACACTTTCCTTATTTATGCTACGTCGGGGCGTGACACTATTGGGCTTACCGGTCGATGGGCGTGCAGCTACTGGCATTGATGAGTCACGCTCCAAGGAGCAGTGGTAGGAGCTATGTCAGGAGTTGCTCTGTTTCACGCCACACCTAGCCACTATCTTTGGATCGATACTACGACTAACTACGATATGAGACCATTTCACACCACAGATCACCCAGCATGCCGACGACGCCACTATTCAGCAGATGACTCGATGTTATTGTATGATGTTGATAGGATGTTCGCTATTCCCAGACAAGTCTGGAAACAAGGTTAGCCTCATATATACCACATCTGCGACACTTTGATGCTGGCTATAGTTGGGGTAGTACAACATTGTCATATCTGTACCGTGAGATGTGTGCTGCCTCTCATCGTACCGTAGTAGAGATATTCGACCCGCTTATACTTTTATAGGTTATAAGTTATGTCCATTCTGTAAATTACACATACATTACGATTGTTCAGTAAATCATAATTAACTGAACTCAATTATTATCAATTACAGCTTTGAGCATGGGAGAGATTGACCAATATCCGACCAGTTGGAATATTTTGCTCTGAAATCGCTAGTTGGAGTAGTGACTTCTAAAAAGTGATGTATTTAAAAAATAAGTTCAAACATTATGGGTTATGGGATATTCGCCTTTGGGTAAAAAATTCGGGTAGCTAGTGTTACGTTTAAAATTTCAGTGAATATTATAAATTCACAAAGTACCAAGTAAACCAATACAGAAACGTGGGTTGCTGCTGTTAAAACTTCGAGGTTTAGAGAGAGAGAGAGAGAGAGAGTGGTGAGCTGTTTTGTTGAACGGTGACGATGATGAGCAAAGTAGAGGAAGAAGAGGAAATGCGTAGGAGAAAGCTTGAAGAAGCCCTAGAAGTCAAATCTCTTAGACGCATCATCAGCGCATATCTCAAGTGCCACACTTTCCATTCCTCTTTTGCTTTCCTTTTTTGCTTCCCTTTTATAGTAGTGTTATATATATATATATGTGTGTGTGTGTGTGTGTGACTCACTTTATACATTTTCTCTCTCACACACACACTAACACACTCATATATGTCTATGTATGTATGTATTCGTCTGAGAAGCGCTCGCAAATCTGAAAATGTTACAATACTCCATCATTCCGCCATGCCCAATTTGCTTCATATCATATTTGTAAATAATAATTATTGCGATTTTCCTCTACTTGTGCAAGTTTTGGTCAATTTGAAGCAGAATTAATTCGGCTTTTTTTTCTTCTTTGTTTTAAAGAAGTAGAAAAAATTAGGTATTTCAAACATCAACTTCACTTGCTGTTTTTGGGGTTCTTTTGAGTTCTAATTTCCTAGAGGAGAAGGAGACCTATTTATGCATACTTGAAAAATTTCTCTGCCCTGCCTTGCCTTGCCTTGCCTGTCAAAACATGATTTTTTAAGTAGGTTACTCTAATTAGGCGTTTTTGAGAGAAAACATTAGTACAATTGATGGGAAGCATAGAAAATGCTCTCCCTGCTAACAAAATGTTTAGTCCAATTTCGATGAAGAGTGTAACAAACTGACAACAAAATGAAAAGTTCAGTTATCTTCCCTTGGGGAGAGATTGCTTAACAAAAGATGAGAAAAGGGCGCAGTTTATGTCCAATTTACATCAATCTGTGTTGAGGAAATCCTTCAAAGAGTTCTCCTTGAGGCTTAAGGCACATAAACTTCTGTACTTTGTTCCTAATGCTATGTTTGGTAGGAGGGATGGAAAAGTGGAAGGAACAGAAGAGAGTAGGGAAGGAAGAAGAATCCCATGGGAAGGGAAGAGCTCTTCCCTTCATGTGTTTGGTGAAATAAGAGGGAAATGAAGAGGGGGGGGGGGGGGGGGGGGGGGGGGTTTGGTGTAGAGTGAGGAAGGAAGGAAGGGGAGATCTATGCAATGATTTGTCACCATTATACTGTGTTATTAATTCATGTACATTATTTATGTCCAACAGCTGACCTTGGCAATTTTTTGATACTTTTTCATCCCTCTTATATGTTCATATATATGGTATATGTATTTTTTTGTTGTAAATTGAATCAATTGATGATGAATCATGCTAAACAATGTAACTTGAGTCGTTTATCAGGCATCTTGCTTTGGTAGTTAATTGTATATACATAACTCAAAGCTAATTAATTGTTGAGGGACGCCAACATGTACGTAAAGCAACTTCCACACTAATGAATTCTAGAAATTCAAAGTGTTCTAAAATAAATCACAAATTTCTATGAAGTTATGATGGGAGGAAGTCTGTTGTTGTCGACTACTAGATGTACTGCTGCATCTTTGTCCAAAGTGTAGTTTATTTGCTCTGTTTACATTGCGTTGCAAACTACCGAGCAAATAAAATGTAACTTTTTGACCTAGTCTAAATGTGATCATTTTGTAAGGGCTTGTTAATTATTAATTTTTTTTTAGAGAATTACAACTTGCTCAACATATGCTGGTTTCAATCTGCAATAGCTTCTTAAAGTGACTTGAATTTGTCGTCAAATTCCACTTGTAGCAAATACCATTCATGCAATTTCTTTGTGCCACTCGCTAATCTTAATTTTATTTTGTCAACAGACCCCATCATAGTCAAGAATAAGTAATAACAGTAGACGAAGTTCCCAAAAGTTTTACTAATCCAAAACACGAATCCACAATAAGTTCTCTGATAGATCATTACAACCAACAAGCCATAAGGAAAAACTTAGATAACAAATCCAAATGACGCTCAAATGATACACCAAATAAAGCCCTTTTACGTGCCGAATTCCACAATTGGCATAGAAAACTATCCAACTAAAGGTACTCCGGAACTCCAATTTTATCAACTCCGTATAAATTTGATTCTCACAATAAACACATGGTCGTACTCTTTCAACAACAACGAATTGTTCCTCAGCAATGCCAAGAGGATTTCCGCAATATAAATCCCCTCTTCGACTGCCTCGGCCACACTGCCATTCCATTGTTGATAAGTTCAACTTGTCTATCAACTACATCCACCATTGGAGTCTTTCTCTTGGACAATTCCGATGTGGTTCCATTGTTTGAGTTTGCTTAAATGTGTATTCGTATGAGAAGTCGGTTCATAGTTGATAGTTCACGAACTAATATCATCCCCTCAATCACATCTGTCAAATATGCCATATGTTTCCCTCTCTTGCCCATTGTCAAACTTTTTTCTTTGCATTGACAACACCTTCACTTGTAGCTTTATCTTTTGCAAAAAGATTGTACAACTTATCATAGTGCGCAATTTTCGTGCACCTCTATTTTGCTTTTCCGGTTTTGCTTAACAAGATAGAATGTGTCAACTATTAGTCACATCCCCTGTTGTCAAAATTGTACGATTCGCAATACTAATCGTACGATTCGATACAATTCATTATGAAAACGATACGTAACGATACACGAATCAAACATATACAAGAATCGAAGGCAAATCTTATGATTCGCGAGTGAATCTTACGATTCAATTCGCGATTCTTACGATTCACTGACTGCTAGGCACAAAACTTAATTTTTCCATGTTTTTGTTTTCAATTTTTTCTTAAAAAATTGATTACCAACCCTCTTTTAAACCACTTGGGATATGTTTATACAAGCCTAGAAAAGAAAAGGATATGTTTGTAGGGTTTTTTTAATTTGTTACCGAATCTTACGATTCACGATTCGCGAATCCTGATTCGATTCACATGTATCATTTCGATTAACGATGCGAATCCGATTGACAAACCTTGGTCACATCACACATATACACATATGTATATATTGATAAACCCGTATCCCAAAGTTCTAGAACAGCTTCAAATACCTCGGTCTCTGGACTCAACGCTAGACCACTTGTAATCTTGAAAAGGTCAAACATGTGGCAAAAATAATTTTCAAAGTTTTCATACGATTTTCCACACTTCCTTTGTCAAAAGGGTTGTCAATTTTCTCGGTGCATGCTTTCACAACATCAGCATTAGTTAGAGATGCGAACGTCCCCTCAACTCTACGACTGTTTTAGTGCATCAAGAAATACACCATCCATTTAATTGTGTCCTTATTATGTTCATCTAAGAAGCAGTGGCACGGACACGACGCGAATACATGGACACGAAATTTCTAAAAAAGTAGGATATTAATATGTCTATGACACGTAGATTTTTTTATTTTCTTTAAATCTATATTTTACCATGTCAATCATAATTGACATAAAAACATATAAATTACAACAATATTATGACATTATTAGTAATAGCAAAGCCAATAAATAAAATTCAAGAACATCTTCATTAATCATGATTCATCAACATTCATATGTTACTTACGCTATTACGTTACTTACGTATTTGCCTAATGAATTGGTCTCAGTATATACTTCCTTTTATCTTTTTTAATCCTAAACTTTCTTTTTATGTTTGTTTTAAACCCATCACAATTGTAAGAACTTTCATAAACATACATTACGTATAACAATTTAGAAACCTATAGTTTAACCCCAAAATTTCAAAACATTATCTAAGAATAGCAACTTAGTGTGTCCTGCATGTGTCCCAAGCATGTCGTGTGCGTGTCGGTTAGGTGTCTGTTTGAAAAGGAATAATAAACAATTCCAACACGATATTTATAGTATGTGACACGTGTCCAAAGAGTGTCGGTGTCGGATATGTTGCCGACACCGATACTATGGCCAAAATAGTGTCGATGCTTCACAGATGTTCATCATAATCTGATGATTTAAATATTAATCTATTGTTGATCGATCATATTCGCTTATCTTGTGGAACTCTTCGTACAGCTATCCTGAGGCTGCGGAAGAGGATGTAAAAAGATATGAAAGATCTTTTAAAAAGCTTCCACCTGCCCACAAGGTATCTACTGAACTACTTTGGCTTACTGAATTCTGTTGCAAATAAATTCTGAAGTTCTAATCTGATACTTGGTACTTAAAAGAAAGTAAAATCCTTCCCATCTTTAGTTCACTGTGTGCTGTTTTTGTCTACAACTGTCTAAAATTGTTACTGTTCTTATTCTTGAACGTACAAGCATTTTAATCAGCAATGCTTTCTGATACATTCATTAACTATGTCCTATCATTCTCTTGTATGATTGCTCATAATTCCGATAGCTATACTTCTTAAATATTGTCATTTTTCCAATGACTTTCATGCTTCACTCAAAAGGGGTACGCGGTAGATCTTACATGTGGTAATAAATTCTGTGTTACTTTTGTGATTTCATATTCTAAGATATTGATCCAGCGATTTTTATTTATTTATTTATTTTTTAAGGTAAATGTATTGCTTTGAAAGGCACCAAAGGGGGTGCACCCTTGTACACTGAACGTATACATCTCAAGAACAACACAATGAACTACCTATCAGAGGGGAAGAGAAACCAAAAACTAAAAATTAAAGAAAAACGAAAAAATCCTGGTAAAATGAAACAGAAGTGTTTTTTTTTTTTGGTTTTCTAAAGATTATGCAGAAAGCGACTCAAAAAAATCATCCAAGTAATTATCTTCTCTTATCCTGGACTAATAAGGGTTTGTGGACCTTCTTTCCTATACGGTCGGTCTTCCTCAATTAAGAGCTTGATTATGGAGGGGGCACCATAAACTACCTAAGTCATCATTATGGTAACTGATGTTTGTAATCTGTTTATGGACAACATACATATGTGTTGTCAGGGACTAGAACCTGTTTCTAACTCAAATTGGCTGGACTAACCAGAGTCCTAGGCAAAGTGATTTTACAATAGTGGCCTAGCAAAACTTGATCAGACAAGTGAATGTCCAACTAAAGAATTTTAATCTTTCTTCCCAACTAACAGTCAGTACGGCAATCTTTATTGCTACTACTCCCAAGAGAGGTACCATATGATTGAGATATTTTTGAGATGAAGGCTCAATGGGCCCAAAAGACACCTAGACTTGGGTTTATTTGAGATGTTTCATTTAATTCTTCTGATTTTCTTGTCGGTTATTACGTCTGTTATGTTTGCTCCTTGTTAGAAAGTCTAGCTGCAGAATTGTGGAGCAGTTTTGCATTTATTAAATTTGTTTTTTCCCTAAGATAAAATTGAGAAAAATGTTTGCTTTGGTACAACTAACCAAATTTTTTTTTTTCGTACTTAGCTTGGAGGTAGGACCAATCCCACTCGAGTTTCGTATTGGGCTTTAACCCTTTATGTAAACTTAAGCTGCATTTTTAGGTTAATCAATGAGTACGCTGGAGCTTCTTCTCAAGAGTCTCATCAAGATAATTTGCTGCCTCGATGAATAGTTGGGTTCTATGCCAACCCATGCAACCAAAAAGAGAAGAAAGGGGCTTTTTGACATCTAATTTATAATTTTAGGGCATTTGGTTACTATAATTGTTTCTCTTCTTTGAACGATTGGAAATTACAATCCTATGCTTATGGATGCCTTCTATGGAAACTTAGTCATATATGTAATAACAGAACATTCTTTACTGTAATAGTTTTTTTTTTTTTTTAGTTTTTCATTTATTTCTCACACTTTTCCAGGCTTTGCTGTCCCATCTTCCTTTAAAATTGCAAAGACTAAGGCGGTACATCTCTCCGAACTTCTTGCTTCATAACTTTCGATTAGTTTGCATATTGGTTTCAATTTACATGGGGTTCCCCTCTTTGATGCTTTCTAGTGATACCTTAACTTGTTAAGAAAAATAAAAAGAAAGTACATTCGAAGTACCATTATGGTACCTTGCACTCAATAGTATCATTATGCTCCTTAGTTTAAGGGGAGTTTGTCATTTCGTCAAAACAATCTTGATCATGAATGTGCACTGGGCAGTTTAGGCTTTATAAGAGGTTTTAATATCATGACCTTGTCATTTAGTCAAAACAATCTTGATCATGAATGTCATTTTGTCTTTGTAATGTTACATCTTCAACTTCTCCTTAAGTAATAAATGTACTGTTTGATTCATTTGTTTCCCAACTTGGCCTTCAGTTTTCCATCAATTTTATAATTTGATTCTGAACTTTCTTTGAGCAGAATCAATTGACTTGTGATTCGCAGTCCTTCCATCACAGCCTCGTTAATGAGCTACTCTTTGTCTTAGATAGGAGAAGGCCTTCATTGTCCTAGGAGTTGGGCAGTGGAAGGGAAATTACTTACAGGGTTCCATATTCAGGTGGTTTGGGGAGATCCTTTGGCAGCTCATATATGGTTGTGTTCTGTAAGGCAGCAGCTATGAAGCACAGACTCGGGCACTCCGACACGATGCAGATACATCGGCACGGCAAATCCTAAAGAAGTGCACGTCGACACTGCAAGAAAAGTGTCCACGAAGTGTCGTGTCCGTATGTCGGCACGACTCAACACGCGACACGCTACCTTTTCTAGAAGTGTCTGTGCTTCCTAGGGCAGCAGAGACTGGCTAAAGTTTCGAGCTACTTTCTTCTATGCTTTCTGTTGGTCTTGGGTCTAAAAGTCAATTTGAGCGAAACTGTGGTGAATCTGATTGTAGAAGTGGAGGAGATGGCTGGCCTTGCTCATGCTTTTGGTTGTGGAGGTTGGGGCGGTCCCATCTTTTTATCTTGGTCTTCTCTTATGGCCAAAGTGTAGGGTTTGCATTCTTATTTTATTTTCATTGGGGAGGTTCTTTTTTTTATTTTATATTAATTTTTTTCCCCCGGGTCTCTCTAAGAACAGTTTCTCCAGTTTGTCAGAATTACTTTATGTCTTTCTTTCCTGTCCTAGTCTTGACAGATGGGAGGTTGAAGAAGCTTCAGAGGGATTTTTTGTGGGAGCTGTAGAGATGAGTTGAAATGTTGATTGACGGATAGAAATTGTGGGCAAAAGGTTCGGGACCTTGGCTTTATTCAACCAGCTTGTGATGGAGAGTAGTGGATTGTGTACAAGTGAGGGAGGTGATTGGCGGTAGAGGGAGTTTAGGATTTGTTATGGTGTGGGAGTCTTGAAGTGTATGGGTCTAGATGAGTTTTGAGGAATCTGTATGAGTTGACCATTGTTAGGGGGGAGGAAGAGTCCATGAGGTGCCTTTGATAAGTTGTTGTTCCGAAAAGGTTACATCGAAAGTCCCCTTCTTCTGTAGCGAAGGTATATTGTTAATAATTGGTGTTGCACATGAATATGGATTGAGCTTTGTTTAATCAAGGAAAAATTATACTAAGCGGGTTACTCTTGTGTTTTTTCACATAAGCGATATTACTTTTAATCTTATGATTGTGTCCAATTTATGGTTCGTTGGTGATGATTTTATTTAGTCCTTTTTCTTGTTTGAGGAGGAAGAACAGAAGAGAATGTAAATAAGTCAGAGGCAGAAATGGGATATAAGAATGGAAAATGGCTAAGAAATTGGACTAGAGACAAAAGAAGAAGAAAGGAGATCAAAGAGAGCGAAAT
The DNA here is from genome assembly GCA_033977485.1 of Hydrangea macrophylla. NCBI lineage: Eukaryota > Viridiplantae > Streptophyta > Magnoliopsida > Cornales > Hydrangeaceae > Hydrangea > Hydrangea macrophylla. The sequence goes on from CM066994.1 coordinate 69,354,843, forward strand.
TAGGTAGAGGAGAAATTGAGATGGAAAAGCGCAATGAGTAGAGGAAGTATGGAGAAAAACCAAGAAAGAGAGAAGAAAGGAAAAGTGAGTGAGAAGGGGGGATAAAGGTGCAAAAATGGAGCAAAGAAAAAGTGGGAGTATACAAGAATGCTATTTATGTTTGTATAATTATATATAAACTTTTATTCATATTTGGACTCTTACATCTATTAACTAGCTAGTTCTGCATTTTTGTTCCCAACTGTGTATTTAGAGGAAGCCTGTCATATCACAAATTCAGAGGTTTCATTTGTTGTTGGCTTGCCTTGCTAGCTCTTCTCTTATACACTTACGTTCCTAACTGATGCTTCGTGGCCATCTGGTTGTTACAAATTCAGAGTTTACAGTGTTGCTACGTTTTCTGGCTGACTTGTTTGAAGACGAGGGCCCCATAAACTGTAGTCCCCACTGCATGAATTCTGCCTGCCCGAAGACAAACGCATAGGAGCCATGCTTATCGATTCTTCAAATGTGAGGAAAGTCATTCAGTACTTCTGGACCGATTTTAGGATTATCCTGGAGATCAAAGCATAGAGTAAAGAACTAAAAAACCATGGCTGTTTTTGGGACTCTTCGGTTCCTATTTTGAGTAGACAAATCCAATGTGCGTTTTGGTTCATCATAATGTGATTTTGCTGTTGTTTTGATGGGAACTGGTTATAGTGTGACATCCGTTTTACTTCGGTTCCTAATTTGAACGTAGGTTGCACTCCTTTTGGTGCCATTTGAATACAACAATTGTTTGTCAGAAAATATTGATTTAGAAAAGTCTTTACTTGAGTAGGATTTAGGAAATCCAATGCATCGATGGTAGGTATCTATGCTTTTATATGAATGAATATTTTATATATATTCAATAGAAGAGCTTTATTAGTGAAGTGTGTGCGGTTTTGTGCACTATGTGATGATGAGACACCACTAAAATCTTGTAGGCAGATTTGTAGAGTCTTAGCACAAAAAACTCCCTTATTGCACTGACCACTCATGATGATTTTGATGCAAAATGTAGTAAATCCCAAGCATATATTATATTACAATGGTAAATACTGGTATCCTTAACCCGCCTCTCAATTTGTAGCTTGTCCTCTTGCATGTTTATATCATTTGTAACTCCACTTTTCTACTCGAAGCATATGCCATCCACTGCTGATAATTTTCTTTTTCCAATGTGAAGCCTAAAAGTATCTTTATCTCTTTGTGACTCTTGGAACTTCTAAGCATAAGGATTTGGCAACTTGGCTCAATATTACTTGACAATATGTTAAACATTGTTGATCCTTGCAAACTGGAAACGTTAAGCATACTGCATGGTTGAAAATAAAAAATGAACTTTGCTCAATACCACCTTGTCTAATCAGTTTGGTTCTTTATGCTGCAGGTGTATATCTGAAAATTCATTTTTCATATTTAACATGCTTCAGGTAACTCCTGGTCTATTTCTTCTTTCGGTCCTTTTACTCCCCTTTGTATCTCTGTCCTTTTTCCCTTTTTCTGTGTTGGTTGTACGTAGGATTTGTATAATCCGGTTATCAAAGTTGATATATTTATTTGATTCGCAGGCATTTGAACCCCCACTGGATATGAGCCAGGACATCGATTTTTGTGAAAATCAACATCTGGAGAGTATTCCAGACAATCATCTTTTCTCTGGAGAAAGTAACGTTTGTTGTAACAGTAACTCAACAAGTGGAAGAGTGTGTTCAAAATCTAAGGAAGCTAATTGTGGGGAAGATGGGGCCAATTTAATGTTCAGGTCACTTAAAGAGGTGATTTGCAACGAGGTGTATATAGTGTCTGTGATAGTATTTTTTGAATAATTGAGAGTTGTTTATTACATTTGTTTGTCCTTTTCATTTAGAAAGTTGACTTCTGTAGATAACAACAGGAGGACAATACTGTATGTTTAAATGAGAAAGACACTGGGAGCTGTCCTGGTGGCTCAGAACATTATCAAACGATGGATAAAGCTGACAGAAATGACGTTACTGGTGCTGAGAATCAGGCGACATTCCAAATTATCTCTGATTCCAATGGAATTGTAAGCTCATTTGTTCATTTTAGCTAGTATGTTTATAGCATAAATGATCTTCTTGTAGAAGGACAGGACAAGTACTTGCACTAGGGTTGTTCATTTTAGCTAGTATGTTTATAGCATAAATGACCTTCTTGTAGAAGGACAGGACAAGTACTTGCACTAGGGTTGTACATTGATATTGATTATGAATTTATGACAGTTTTTTATAATTAGATACCCAAAACCTCACTTCCAGTGGTTAAAACATCCATATGACATACAGAATTGTGAATAGGGCTGAATGACACCCGTCTCTACCTGATTGGCAAGCCTAATGACATCTTTTGTGCATGAAGTGCTTATCTTGGTCTCAATGAAATTTTTTTTTGGTTTTTTGTTTATTTTTGTTTATTTTTGGTTTTTTTTGGTTTTTTTGTTTTGTTTTGTATTTTTTGTGTCTTGTGTATCTATGGAGTGGATTCCCCACATGCTCTGTTGGAAAGATAAGAACCTCCAATTTAATAAAGGGCAAATTACACTAACCTCCCTTGAGATATATGACAATAACAATGACCTCTCCTCTAGTTTGGGAAATGAAACTCACCTCCCATCTACCTACTTTTTGTGTGTAAGATTACCAATTCACCCTTCATCTCCTTATATATATTTACATGTGTGTGTGTGTGTGTGTGTGAGTGCGTGCGCGCGCATTAGATAAAATTACATATACATTAGCAAATTTTATAAACTTAAATTTATAGTATTTAGCCCTAACATTATAAAAATTTTTTGTTTGAAAAAAAAAAAACTTTATAAAAATTTATAAGTAAAAGAGTAATGCTCTGCTTACCAAATTTCTTTCCCAAAAGTGTTTCCTAACTCATGTGGAAGTGGACCCAGTTGATTTTGATTAGTTGATGTTAAAGTGGTTCCATAGTGGTCCCACTTCAACATCATTTGGGATAAAAATTTGGGAAGCATACCATTACTCTAAATAAATGTTCTAATGTCTTTCACCTACTACTTGGACAAAAAAGTTAATAGCTTAATATTAAAAAACTAATCTGTAAAATATTGTAAATTTGTAAATTTTTATTTTTATAAAGTTAGGGCTAAATACTATAAATCTGAATCAGTAAAATTTGTTAATGTATTTATAATTTTGTCTAATGCGCGCGCGCGCGCGCACACACGCATATATATATGGAGATAAGGGGTAAATTGCTAATCTTGCACACAAAAAAATAGGTAAAGGAGAGGTGAGTATTATTTTCCAAACTAGAGGGGAGGTCATTGTAATTGTCATATAACTCAAGGGAGGTCAGTGCAAATTGCCCTATAATAAATGATAAGGGTTTCAACTTCTCATATATATATATATATATATAAGGAGATAAGAGGTAAATTGGTAATCTTACACACACAAAGTAGGTAGAGGGGAGGTGAGTGTTATTTTCCAAACTAGAGGGGAGGTCACTGTAATTGTCATATAACTCAAGGGAGGTCAGTGTAATTTGCATTTATTAAATGATAAGGATTTCCACTTCTCATATATCGAATCCTCGTAAATTACATTCTAATAAAAATCATAATAGTCATACAGAGTAACATCAGACGTTGCAATATTATATGAAACATTTTTGATATCTTGAGGACGCTTTCTACACAGCCTTATCCAAGTTTTTGTCACATTTCAGTCCGAGTTCTCTTCCTTATATCTATACATGTGTACCGATGTGCTCTCTCTCTCTCTCTCTCTCTCTGTGGGTTGGGCGGAGAAGTGTATATTTGTTGTAGGGAAACCTGGAGTGCTTCTAATAGTTGGTTATTCTTCTGATGTTTACGTAAACATCCAGATAGATGTCAATTCTTTTTTATGTTTTGTTTTTATTTATTTATTTATAAAAGATTGTGTATGAATGTTTGTAAATGATATATATGTTTGGACTTAGGAATGAGAAACTTGTATTTTATTAATTAGAAAAGAGACAAAAAAGTGGATGTGATTTCTTTTATTCTCTTCATCAGCCTTAGGATAGTCATTCCTTGCAAGGATCTAAGAGGTTAAATGTAGAACCAAGAACCAATCTGCCTTTCACTATCTCCTGTCTTGGTGGGAAATTATTATTTTTTCATTGCTTCTCTCTCTCTCTCTAGCTTATATAATAAAGAATTTATCATTAATCAAATCCTGACATTGCAGTAGCTACGAGTGGTGATTGCTAGGATCATTACTCTATTCACCTATGATGTACAACCTTAGGTTCCAGGCTTTGGGATCATCACAAGGAGAGGGCTGGTGATGCTCACAAGAATTATAGAGAACAGAAGAAATTCTAGGGTTTTGGAGTTGGAACTCAAGAGCAAAACATTTATGCTCTGCTTCGTTGAACAGATTGTGTTACTCTGTCCAAAACTGCTGCTAACAGTCTATATGTCACCCCAATGCCATGGCATAGTTACTAGATGTTCACCAATAGAAATCACAGGCCGATTACAATTCTTATGAAAGTACAGCAAGTGAAGCATGCTGTACACCACAATTGGGGGCTACGTTGGCAGGCCTGCATGTCCTATCTGAGACTACTAAGGTTTTTTTTTTTTTTTTTTTTGGGGGGGGGGGGGGGGGGGGGGGGGTGGGGTGGGGGGGCGGGTGGTGCGTTAGAAGTGGGAGTGGGTTGGGGGGGTGGTTTGTTACTGTCACAATTAAGAATTTCCGATATATGTATTGCAATATTTTGAAAGATTCTCAATTTCTTCCGGTTCCTGTTTTTAGTTTTTCGCATATATTAATGCAGTTTTTTTTTTCATCCTCTGAACTGCTTAAGTACATATTTACATCTATGTTTAGCTTCTATACGTGGCTCTTCAATTCAGGTATCCTCGTCGCCTCCAGATTGGTTGGATCCATCATTGCAGTTGCATGTTCCTTTGGTTGATGTCGATAAGGTATAATACTTCTCTTAATAGCTGAAAACTGACACTACCTGGTTTTAGAATTCAGTTTGCAAAAATTAGCCGCAGGAGCAGTGTGAAATCAATTGGATTACTGGTTTTATCGAATCTCCATCACCGTTCTGGTTTGCATATTCCAGTTTGTTGTTGCTATGGAGCTTCATTTGTTTTCTGTCTTCATGTGAGATAGGATTGCACGGGAGGGAAGGTGTTGAAGCTTGATATACATTGTTGGGCCCATTCTCTACTAGCTTAAGCTTTTGGAGCAATTGGTGACTTAACACTCTTTATTAAACAGAAAATGTAGTTCAATAATGTTTTTTTTTGTCTTCTCTAGAAACTTGATATTGCTGAAAAGAGAGCACTATAGTGCTATAGTATTCGCTTTGAACTTGTTTATTATGTCATTTGAAACCCACTATCTGGTGGTGCTCATTTACTTCTGTGCAAGTAAAAGCAAGTCTGATGCTTTGTGTGAGCAAGTGTTAATTGTCCATTCTTCCTCTTGTGCACTTCATGGGTAATTGACTCACTTACAAGTCTTCATACCAAATGGTTGTTAAATGTAAGTCTTATTAATGACGTTGAATACGACTTATATGCATTTTGTTAAAGGACAATTTAGCAATTGAGTAGATTAGGGCTTAAGTCATCAGTGATATCAGCCCTAGTAGTATTTTGGTAATTTACCTTTTGTGTTATTGCTTTTGCATAGGCCTCCATTGTGACCCTTTCATAATATCGTCAATCTAGTCCCATCTAGTTTATTTAGATAGTATCAGAGCATAAGATCTACCTGTGGTAGCTCTCCACTATATTCCGTCTACCGATGGGAGGTGGCCGCCTCCTGCCGGACCTCTAGTAGCCACCTTATTTTTCTTCTTTACCGACCCGTCGTCGAGAGTCCCTAATATTGTTGGAAATAGGTTTCAACCATTACTGTTCATCTAGACTATTCACCCAATAGTGTTCATGATTACTGTTCATCTGACTTTTCATTGGTGTTGTACCCCATTTGTCTTTCTTTGCCAACTCACCGTTTAGGGTCGAGAGATATATTTCAATTGGCAATCTCTTTTATAAGATTGAGAGTGTTGTTTGCCTAGCTGTTGAAAGAAGTCTTTTTATTTTTTCTTATCTTTATGTTATTATTTAGAGTTTGAGGACTCAAATGTAATTTCCTTTTCTTTTATTATAAATACAAGAGAGACTCACAATTGTGAGTTCTAAGCCTGAAAAATACTCTCTCAAAAATCCAACATGGTATCAGAGCCACCCTGAATTAGGGTTTGACTCATCTCAACCACAACCACCACCATCCACAATCAATCCCAAACCCTAACCAATACACTGTTCACGCGACACTATTTCACTGGCACTGTTCATCGACACTGTTCACCGACACTGTTCATCGGCACTGTTCATCGTCACTGTTCACCGACACTGTTCATTGGTGGGCTGTTTTGATTGGTGCTTTGTTTTCGAGGTTTTAGGTCCGTGATCGGACCAATGATTTGTCCATAGATTGGACTTCTGAGTACTAGGGTTGCCTTGACTACCTTCGTTTACTTGTGAAGTGGGTGTGTGTTCAACCTTCAACATGCCTAAGGATGGTGTGACACCCGAAAAATCTTCGAAGAGTGCCGAATCCTCTAGATCTCCTATAGGTAATGAGGGACAGCCCTTCATTACCGAGAATCTTGGTTCTAAAATCACCACAATCTTGTTTAATGGTGATAACTACCTGTCATGGTCTCAGTCGGCAACTCTCTGGCTCCGAAGTCGAGCCAAGTTTGGTTATGTTAATGGTACAGTCAAGGCCCCTAGTCGCGATGATCCCTTTTATGCAAAGTGGGAAGTTGATAATTACTTTTTCATGACTTGGCTAGTTCGTTCCATGGAGCCTGAACTAGCAGATCCGTTCCTGTCTATGGAAACAGCACAAGGTATTTGGGACACTCTGGCTCAGACTTACACCCGGAAGGAGAATGTAGCCCATGTTTATGAGTTTCGCCATAGTGGTGGTCAGGGTAGTGGACCCCAGGATCAATTGACTACCGGATCTGAGTCTACTCATCATGAGGATTCTCATGCTTCCTCACCTTCATCCGCACTTGGAGATATTGGCCATATTGATATTAAGACACCACCTTGTATTATGGCTCAACTTGATACTCCCACGAGTGCCTCTACTTCTTTTGCCCAAAAAGGTAATTTTGCTAATTGTTCAAGTGCTTTAAGTGCTAATTCTAGGCAGCCATGGATCATTGACTCCGGAGCTTCTGATCATATGACTGGTCTTTCTACTGAGTTTTCTACTTATAATCCGTGTTCAGGGAAAGAGAAAGTTACAACTGCGGATGGTTCCCTTTCCCCTGTTTCTGGTAAAGGTGTCATTAATGTTTCTAATTCTTTGTCTTTATCCTCTGTACTTCATGTGCCTAATTTTTCGACTAATCTTCTTTCAATTAGTCGTCTAACCCATGATCTCAACTGCAGCATAACTTTTTTTCCTACTCACTGTATCTTTCAGGATCTCTCCACGAAGAAGGTGATTGGCAGTGGTAGAGAGGAGAATGGTCTCTATTTTTTGTTGCCCGATAGAGCTACTAGTGGGAACTTGACACAAGCTGCTCATCATTCACAGAGCGACACACTCCCTCGAGAGGCTTGGCTATGGCATCAAAGATTGGGACATCCCTCTTTTTATTTGCTTCGTTTTTTGTTTCCTTCCTTAGTAAAAAATAGAAGTGTTTCTGAGATTTCTTGTGAGGCCTGTGAGCTCGGAAAACACCATCGTGCTACATTTAATTCCAGTTTTAATAAAAGTATTATTCCCTTTGCTATTATTCATACCGATGTTTGGGGTCCTTCTCCAGTTATTTCTTTGAAGGGATATGTAACGCCCCAAAATCCACGACATGTGGTCGGGCCAAAGAGTCAAAGAAAGAGGTTAAGGAGAAGAAGAGGTCCTACGTGAACCAACCAAATAGTGCGGAAGCTACAAAAGAACCCTAATGGATTCCAAAGAAAAGTCAAAGGTCAACCCGCTGAGACCAAACGAGTCAAGTAGGGTCGACCCACAGTACTCTGGTTTTCAAAGAAGTTTTTATAAGAATAGAAATAAGAAGTGTGAGTGGAAGAAAAGAAGAAGTTTAATTGAAGGTTTTAATGAAATCAAGGTTTGAGAATTTACGACCGAACGGTTCCTTACAAATTAAAAGTAATATATTCCCCACAACGTACAAGCCATAGGCTTAGTATAAACCAAATCAGAGTTTAAAAGTTCTCGAGTTAGGTCCAAATTTATAAGTCAGGCAACAAGTCTTTCGACATGTCAAAATGGTTCAAAAGCACAAATAGATTATATGGGATTCGAAGATCCCGGATACATAACAATGAATATTAACAATGAGAATATTACAAGTTGTGAAAGAGTTCCAATACAAGGACTCCACTAACATTACCAAACGCATAAAGGGGCTAACATGTGCCCAAGCTAGGTCATAGCTTACAAATTAGCATAGATGGAAGGATTTAAACCCAAGTACTTGTAAGTTCCATAATTCGATTCTAACATGAACGATATCGAATTACAACTATTACAAGTTTAATAAAAGAACTATGCTAAGTAAGTCCAAAAGAATATAATTTCTCGAGGGGAGCTTTCAAAAACATGAGGCTAGGGTATCCGGCTACTCGTGGGCCTTGCCCCTATCAAGACCACCTGAAAAAGAGTTTTTATAGATTCATTAAGCACGACGGCTTAGTAGAAAACATTATAGATATACAAGATGGATCCCATAACTACCAATGAGATGTGGTGCCATGTATGATGCCTAAGCCTTTCAACTAATGAGCCCTCGGGCTATGCATACGTGTTCACTCGCCTCGTTACCGGACTGTGAGCCACCCCCCCACTGGGAATGTAGCATACCAACTTTCCGATAGCTAGTCGAATATAAGTTGGAGTTTGGTACGTTCTTAGGTACGTCCACCCTGTCCTCACACACAACCCACATCCGGATTTTTCACATCTTTTTATCCCCATTTTGGGACTTCTCATATGCAAATCATGCTATGCTATGAGGTGTGCCCACTTGGCAACAATGCACGTGAATTCTACGATTCTAATGCATGTGTCAAATTTCAAGAATGATATCAATAAATTTCATCATTTATTAGCAACCTTAAGACTTTGACAATAATCAAAGTAAGCATGAGTTCTACCATTTAGAGGATTAATAATAACACACAAGCATGCTTTCAACTTAGCAACAAGACTTAATTTATATGAACATTTTAGTTATTAATTAGCAACTAAGTAAATAAGCACATAATCTCATTTAAGCATCTATGCAACTAATTAACAACTAGACATGCAAGTCACATAAACTAGACATGCAAGTCACATGAACATGCGCATTTGGAAAGAATTGTAATTTACTCCGCAAAACCTCTATTTCTAGCAATTAATCACATGTCAAAGTTAGATATAGAATACCATTTGTATATAAATAATGTAATCTACCTTCTCCTTGAGAATACAAGTATAAGCAAAGAGAATCCAAGAGAGATTGAGAAAGCCCAAGTAGTAGATCTTCAAGAACAAGAAAATAGAAAGTTCATCCTCTCTCCTTAGGCCATAATTTGAGCTAGAGAACACAAATGGAGAAAATAAGAACACCAATGGGAAGCTCTAGTAGAGAGGGTCACTTTTGATACTAATAGTTTGCTCCCAACAATGAGTTATGGAGGCTCAAAATTAGGGTTTAAGGTTGAAGTAAATATGGGGTTTTTACTCTTCCAAACATGAGGGTGATAGAGATAGAGATAGAGATAGAAATAGGAGAAGAATAATGAAAAGAAAATGAGGGGGAGAGATATATAAGGGAGGGAGAAGGAGAGGGGGAAGCTTCCTAGGAAGCTTCCTAGGAGACTTTAGTTGTTGGGGGTGGTTGGGAGTGGTTTGGGAGTGGTTTGGGGAGGTGACTTGTGGGCCCCCTCTTGTCTCCCTTACACACACATACAAATATGTAACATATATATATACACACCCATGTGCCAAAACAATTACCAAAGTGGTACTACAAGACCAAAGGTTAGGCATTAAAATGTATAAGTCCACAATGGGTCCATACATTGACCACTAAAATTACCACAATACCCTTAAAAAAAATTCAAAACATTACAATCTACCCCCCTTAAAGAGAATTCCGTCCCGGAATTCGGGGAAACATACCTCAACCGAAGAAAAGGTAAGGATACTTCGATCTCGCCTCGGTCTCGTCTTCCCACGTCGACTCCTCGACTCCATGGTGGTTCCAAAGTACCTTAACCAAAGAGATGGTCTTGCCTCGCAAGACGTGCTCCTTCCTTTCAAGAATGCCTGTAGCTTGCTCTTCATAAGATGCATCTTCATCGATGGCTAACTCGGTCCAATCTAAAACATGTGACTCATCACGATTATACTTGCGAAGCATAGAAATGTGAAAAACATTATGAACATTTGAAAGTTGAGGTGGGAGTGCCAAACGGTAGGCCACCTCACCAACCTTATCAAGAATCTCAAACGGACCAATGAATCGCGGCGACAATTTCCCGCTTTGCCCAAAGCGTAGCAAACCCCGTCGAGGGGCAACCTTGAGAAACACATGGTCTCCAATGCTAAAAGATAAGGGTCGTCGGTGACAATCGGCATACGACTTCTGACGACTCTGAGCGGTAAGCAATCTCTTCCTTATAACTTTGATCTTCTCGGCTGTCTCTCGAACGATGTCGGGTCCCAAAGCGGATGATTGTCCAATCTCGTTCCAACATAAAGGTGACCTACACGGTCGACCATACAAGGCCTCAAACGGTGCCATCTGAATGCTAGCTTGATAACTGTTGTTGTAGGCGAACTCCACTAAAGGTAGGTGATCTTCCCAACTGCCTTTGAAATCCATCACACAAGCTCGAAGCATCTCTTCTAAAGTCTGGATCGTACGCTCGGACTGCCCGTCTGTCTGAGGGTGAAATGCTGTACTTAACAAAAGTTGAGTACCCAAGGCCTTCTGAAGACTCTGCCAGAATTGAGAAACAAACTTAGAATCACGATCAGAAACTATAGTAACCGGCACGCCGTGGAGTCTCACAATCTCCTGAATGTATAACTTGCTAAGAATATCAGCTGAATCTGTAGTCTTGATAGGTAAGAAGTGTGCGGATTTGGTCAATCGATCGACAATGACCCAAATAGCATCATGCTGGCGAAGCGTCCTAGGGAGTGCTGTGACAAAGTCCATCGAGATGTGCTCCCATTTCCACTCTGGAATCGATAAAGGTTGAAGTAAACCTGCTGGTAGTCGATGTTCGGCCTTCACTTGTTGACATGTCAAACAATTAGATGCGGTGTCGGCTACGGCTCTTTTCATACCTTTCCACCAATACTGTCGGCGCAAGTCTTGATACATCTTCGTGCCTCCCGGATGCACCGCTAAGCGAGAATGATGAAATTCCTTTAGGACGTCGTTTCGGCAAGCTAAAGGAACAAAAGGTCTGCCGCGAAATCTCAAGCCTCGGTCAGAATCGAAGGTCCAACCCTCTATCGCTTCACCACTAGTAACGCGCGATCGAAGTTGTTCGGCCTCTTCATCGGATCGTTGCATCTCTAATACACGGTTCAAAAGCGTCGGTTGTGCGGTCAAAGTGAACAAAGTGGCACGATTGGCTGACTCGGCAAGATGAACATCAAAATTGTCAAGTTGCTCCATCATCTTCCATTCTCTAATGGCTAAACAAGCCAAGGTGCTGCGAGGTTTCCTGCTAAGAGCGTCGGCTACAACGTTGGCCTTCCCCGGATGATATTGCAAATCGAAGTCATAATCTTCTAAGTATTCCATCCACCTTCTCTGCCTCAAGTTCAAGTCGCGTTGCGTGAAAATATACTTAAGACTCTTATGGTCGGAGAAGACTTCAAATCTTTCGCCATAAAGATAGTGCCTCCAACTCTTCAGTGCAAAGACGACGGCAGCAAGCTCTAAGTCGTGGGTGGGATAATTTTGCTCGTGCGGCTTCAACTGTCGTGAACCGTAAGCCACAACCTTGCCTCCTTGCATCAAAACGCAGCCTAAGCCTTCATGTGAAGCATCGCAATAAACTGCGTAGTCTAGTCCTCGCTCGGGAATAACTAAGATTGGGGTTGAAGTTAATTGTGCCTTCAATTGTTGAAAAGCCCTTTCACAAGACTCGCTCCACAAGAACTTTGTCCCCTTTCGAGTAAGCCTCGTCATAGGCATCGCTAGACGTGAAAAGTTTTCTACGAAACGTCGGTAGTAGCCTGCTAGTCCCAAGAAACTCCGGACTTCAAAGACATTCTTCGGTGGTTGCCAATCCATAACGGCTTCAATCTTCGATGGATCCACAGATACTCCTTCCTTCGAGACAACATGGCCAAGGAACTTCACTTCCGGTAGCCAAAATTCACACTTAGAAAGCTTAGCATACAATTTGTGCTCCCTCAAAATTTGTAAAACAATTCGAAGGTGCTCCTCGTGCTTTTCTCGAGAAGGCGAGAAAATAAGAATGTCATCGATAAAAACAATGACAAAACGATCAAGAAGCGGACTAAAAATGCGATTCATCAAATCCATAAAAGCTGCTGGCGCATTCGTCAAACCAAATGGCATCACAAGAAATTCAAAATGACCATATCGAGAGCGAAAAGCTGTCTTTGAGATGTCCTGCTCTTGAATCCTCAACTGGTGATAGCCCGATCTCAAATCAATCTTGGAAAAGCACGTCGACCCACGAAGTTGATCAAACAAGTCGTCGATCCTCGGTAGCGGATACTTATTCTTTATAGTCGCTCGATTAAGCTTGCGGTAGTCGATACATAATCGAAGTGATCCATCCTTCTTCTTTGCAAAGAGGACGGGTGCTCCCCACGGTGATGTACTAGGACGAATGAATCCTTTGCTCAACAAGTCTTCTACTTGAGTCTTCAACTCTTTCAGTTCCGCGGGTGCCATACGATAGGGCGGAATAGAAATAGGCAACGTGTCGGGTGCGAGGTCTATCGTGAACTCAACTTCACGAATAGGCGGCAAACCGGGTAAGTCCTCAGGAAAAACATTTGGGTACTCACAGACAACGGGAGGAAACTCCTCACGAGTTGCCTCACTCTCATCAAACACCAAACTAGCCAAGCAATCAGAACGACTCCTCTCGTACAAACTATGTAAAGAAGAAGTCGGACGCTCAAAGCGATCTCCCACAAAGCGGCAAGAATCCCCCGACGGGATAAGAAAAGTGACTCTTCTCCTGAAGCAGTCTATAGAGGCTCGATAGGCGCATAGCCAATCCATGCCCAAGATAACATCAAAACAGGACATATCAATAACAACAAAATCAACAACGAGGCTCCGGTCAGCTATCACAAGCTCGCAACCGCGACACACTCGATCCAAATGAACTAAACCTCCAATAGGAGTGTCCACTAACAGCGTAGAACCCATACAGCTCATTTCTAAACCCAATGCCGATGCAAATGCAAATGAGATGAATGAAAAGGATGCTCCGGTATCTATAAGAACTGAAGCTCGACAATTGAACAAAAGAAGAGTACCTCTAATGACAGAGGGCTCGGGGATATCCTTAGGAGTAGTAGCAAGATTAAACAGGTTGGAAGGAGGCCTTGGATCGTGCTGTCCTCCCCCACGATTTCCCTGATGGTGGTGCTGGCCCTTAGAAACATTTGGCCTGAAACTCTGAGCAGATGGAGCTGGAGGTGGTGGTACGAAGGGAGGTCTATAACCCTGCTGTGATGGTCCAGAAAAAGGAGCTGGTTGAGTCTGAGGAGGTCCAACTGCCGGTGGCGCAGCTAAAACAAAAGGACAATTCCGAATAACATGGCTAGGATCGCCACAACCAAAGCAAGCCCTAACACCCGTATTACTCCCACCACGGGACAAGCCAGAACGCTTAGAGCCCCGAGACTGAGAATGCTGAGTCTGAAACTGAGGGGTTTGGGGAACCTGAGGAGAGTGCTGAGAGGAAAGGGAGGGTTGATGATGAGTTGACTCCTGCTTTTGCTTCTTAGAATGGTGCCCACTAGATGAGCCCGATTGGAAACCTTTCATGGGAGGTCGTGACTCCTTGATCTTCTTGGAGTTAAGATATTCCTCTTCAAATACGAGTGCCTTAAGTACCACCTGGCTGTAGGTCGGAAGTTCAAATCCAGTCACTTTGGCACGAAGACCCGGCCGAAGTCCTTGCTCGAAGGTCCTTGCCTTGGTAGTCTCATTGACGGTGATATCCGGTGCAAAACGGGCTAAGTCTCCAAAGCGTGCCTCATAATCAGCAACTGATAAATCTCCTTGTTGAAGGGCTAAGAACTCAGTCCTCTTTGCGTTTCGTGCTACCGTCGGAAAGTACTTGGCAAGAAAGAGACTAGTAAATGTGTCCCAAGTCATTCCTGCAAGCGGGTGGGTTGTGAGAGTAAGCTCCCACCAAATTTGAGCTCTCCCAGCAAACTGAAAGGTCGCGGCATCGATACGGAGGTGGTCCTCTACGAGTCCGATGTGCTCGAAGATACGGACAATCCTCTTCAACCATAGTTCGGCTTGAACCGGGTCAGGATCCCCTGAGAAAGTAGGAGGGTTTCGCCTCGCAAACTCCCTCATAGCCGACTGAGCCCTCGGTTCTGCTGGTACAACCGGTATCACCGGTACATCAGGTGCTACGGGTGCTACCTCAGGTGCTACGGGTGCCACGGGTGGTGGTGGTGGTGGAACTTCATTCCTTGCCGCTTGAGCGGCTTGGGTGAATTCCCACATGGCCGCTGCCATCTGTTGGAAGAAATGAGCTCCATCTGGAACTCCTTCTGGGGCAGAAGCTGAAGAGGATGCCTCCGCCCCTCGGCCTCTAGCCCCGCCACGGCCCCTAGCACGGCCTCTGGCTCGACCTCCAGCGCGGCCTCCTGCACGTCCTCTAACACGAGGCGGCATAGCTAAACAAAGCATGACAGTAACATTCAATTAAGTAAGATTGTCAACATTCAAATCAATATCCGACAAGCAATAAGTCCTTATGCGAATTCTTGTGTCACATCTCTACGAATTTAAAAGCAAGAGCGTAGAAATAAATAAACGTACAGTTATGTAGGCATGTAACACTTAAGCATGCTCTCTCATCTTCATGAACTTAAAATACGTGTGAAACAATTCAAATAAGCATAATTGAAATCTTTGAACGTCTAAAAGAAGTCATGGTTAAACCCCATAAACTCCCAGAGCACCAAGTATTCGAACCCGGTTAAGCTCTGATACCAATCTGTAACGCCCCAAAATCCACGACATGTGGTCGGGCCAAAGAGTCAAAGAAAGAGGTTAAGGAGAAGAAGAGGTCCTACGTGAACCAACCAAATAGTGCGGAAGCTACAAAAGAACCCTAATGGATTCCAAAGAAAAGTCAAAGGTCAACCCGCTGAGACCAAACGAGTCAAGTAGGGTCGACCCACAGTACTCTGGTTTTCAAAGAAGTTTTTATAAGAATAGAAATAAGAAGTGTGAGTGGAAGAAAAGAAGAAGTTTAATTGAAGGTTTTAATGAAATCAAGGTTTGAGAATTTACGACCGAACGGTTCCTTACAAATTAAAAGTAATATATTCCCCACAACGTACAAGCCATAGGCTTAGTATAAACCAAATCAGAGTTTAAAAGTTCTCGAGTTAGGTCCAAATTTATAAGTCAGGCAGCAAGTCTTTCGACATGTCAAAATGGTTCAAAAGCACAAATAGATTATATGGGATTCGAAGATCCCGGATACATAACAATGAATATTAACAATGAGAATATTACAAGTTGTGAAAGAGTTCCAATACAAGGACTCCACTAACATTACCAAACGCATAAAGGGGCTAACATGTGCCCAAGCTAGGTCATAGCTTACAAATTAGCATAGATGGAAGGATTTAAACCCAAGTACTTGTAAGTTCCATAATTCGATTCTAACATGAACGATATCGAATTACAACTATTACAAGTTTAATAAAAGAACTATGCTAAGTAAGTCCAAAAGAATATAATTTCTCGAGGGGAGCTTTCAAAAACATGAGGCTAGGGTATCCGGCTACTCGTGGGCCTTGCCCCTATCAAGACCACCTGAAAAAGAGTTTTTATAGATTCATTAAGCACGACGGCTTAGTAGAAAACATTATAGATATACAAGATGGATCCCATAACTACCAATGAGATGTGGTGCCATGTATGATGCCTAAGCCTTTCAACTAATGAGCCCTCGGGCTATGCATACGTGTTCACTCGCCTCGTTACCGGACTGTGAGCCACCCCCCCACTGGGAATGTAGCATACCAACTTTCCGATAGCTAGTCGAATATAAGTTGGAGTTTGGTACGTTCTTAGGTACGTCCACCCTGTCCTCACACACAACCCACATCCGGATTTTTCACATCTTTTTATCCCCATTTTGGGACTTCTCATATGCAAATCATGCTATGCTATGAGGTGTGCCCACTTGGCAACAATGCACGTGAATTCTACGATTCTAATGCATGTGTCAAATTTCAAGAATGATATCAATAAATTTCATCATTTATTAGCAACCTTAAGACTTTGACAATAATCAAAGTAAGCATGAGTTCTACCATTTAGAGGATTAATAATAACACACAAGCATGCTTTCAACTTAGCAACAAGACTTAATTTATATGAACATTTTAGTTATTAATTAGCAACTAAGTAAATAAGCACATAATCTCATTTAAGCATCTATGCAACTAATTAACAACTAGACATGCAAGTCACATAAACTAGACATGCAAGTCACATGAACATGCGCATTTGGAAAGAATTGTAATTTACTCCGCAAAACCTCTATTTCTAGCAATTAATCACATGTCAAAGTTAGATATAGAATACCATTTGTATATAAATAATGTAATCTACCTTCTCCTTGAGAATACAAGTATAAGCAAAGAGAATCCAAGAGAGATTGAGAAAGCCCAAGTAGTAGATCTTCAAGAACAAGAAAATAGAAAGTTCATCCTCTCTCCTTAGGCCATAATTTGAGCTAGAGAACACAAATGGAGAAAATAAGAACACCAATGGGAAGCTCTAGTAGAGAGGGTCACTTTTGATACTAATAGTTTGCTCCCAACAATGAGTTATGGAGGCTCAAAATTAGGGTTTAAGGTTGAAGTAAATATGGGGTTTTTACTCTTCCAAACATGAGGGTGATAGAGATAGAGATAGAGATAGAAATAGGAGAAGAATAATGAAAAGAAAATGAGGGGGAGAGATATATAAGGGAGGGAGAAGGAGAGGGGGAAGCTTCCTAGGAAGCTTCCTAGGAGACTTTAGTTGTTGGGGGTGGTTGGGAGTGGTTTGGGAGTGGTTTGGGGAGGTGACTTGTGGGCCCCCTCTTGTCTCCCTTACACACACATACAAATATGTAACATATATATATACACACCCATGTGCCAAAACAATTACCAAAGTGGTACTACAAGACCAAAGGTTAGGCATTAAAATGTATAAGTCCACAATGGGTCCATACATTGACCACTAAAATTACCACAATACCCTTAAAAAAAATTCAAAACATTACAGGATATAAATGGTTTGTCACCTTTATCGATGATTGCACTCGCACTACTTGGGTCTATTTGATGAAAGAAAAAAGTGATGTGTTTTCTATCTTTCAAACATTCCATAAAATGATATGTACCCAGTTTAGTACAGTTGTCAAAATTGTTCGGTCGGATAAAGGGGGGGAATATATCTATGGTGGTCTCACTCACTATTTTTCAGAGCATGGCATGGTCCATCAGACGTCGTGTACTAATACTCCACAACAGAATGGAGTAGCTGAGAGAAAAAACCGGCACTTGTTAGAGTCTGCTAGGTCCATGTTGTTCTCCATGCAACTTCCCAAGTCTTACTGGGGAGAGGCCGTCCTAACTGCTGCATATCTTATTAATCGTCTGCCTACCCGTGTGCTTGGTAAAAGAAGTCCAATCGAACTTCTTACTAATCCGTCCTCAATTTTCCCCATTCCTCCTAAAGTGTTTGGTTGTGCTTGTTTTGTCCACAATCACTCTCCTTTTCGAAGAAAGTTAGATCCTCGTTCCCTTAAATGTGTTTTTGTTGGGTATTCACCAATACAAAAAGGGTATAAGTGTTATCATCCTCCCACTCGTAAATGGTATGTGTCTATGGATGTTACCTTTGATGAGACATTGTCATACTTCCAGCCTTCCCAGCCATCTCTTAAGGGGGAGAAAGAGAACAATGAAGAGATGCCTGTAGCAATTGTTCCATTCACTATAGGAAGCGAGGAGGGTGAAAGAGAAGAAAAGAAAGAAGGAGAGATAAGTGAAAGTGAGGAAAAGAAAGAGGGAGAGTGGAGTGGAAGTGAAGAAAAGAAAGGGGGGGAAAGTAGAGAAGGAAAAGGAAAGGAACTACTCACCTATTCAAAGAATAAAGGAAGGAAAATTTTTGGGATAACGGAAAAGAGGACCATCTCTCCAATACCACTACAATTGTCTTCTTCAAGTGATGAAGGTCCAGGTATTTCTAGTCCTTTGATTCCTTCTACTCCTATTCCTAATTCCCCTTCTTCTGTTTCTTCCTCTGTTGATGAATTAGACGTACCTATTGCTCTTCGCAAGGGTATTAGGGAGTGTACTAAACATCCGATTTCTAAATTTGTTTCGTACTCTCGATTATCTTCATCACATAAGGCCTTTGTGTCGAAACTCGATTCTGTTTCTATTCCTAACCATGTACAGGAAGCTCTATATGATCCTAACTGGAAATCTGCCATGGTTGAAGAGATGAAAGCACTTCACAAGAATGGTACTTGGGAATTAGTAGAGCTACCTCGAGGGAAAAAGACAGTGGGATGTAAGTGGGTGTTCACTGTAAAGCACAAAGCAGATGGGACAATCGAAAGGTATAAGGCAAGGTTGGTTGCCAAGGGATTTAGTCAGACTTATGGGGTAGACTATCAGGAGACCTTTGCCCCTGTTGCTAAGATGAATTCCATTAGGGTTCTGTTATCCCTAGCAGCAAATCTAGAGTGGCCTTTACATCAGTTTGACGTGAAGAATGCATTTCTGCATGGTGATTTAGAAGAAGAGGTGTACATGGATATTCCTCCTGGGTTTGAGAATAGCAAGACTGGAGGCAAAGTGTGCCGTCTTAAGAAGTCTTTGTATGGACTAAAACAGTCACCAAGAGCATGGTTTGATCGGTTCTCTCAAGCTATGGCCAGGTATGGTTTCAGGCAGAGCCAAGGTGATCATACTCTTTTTATTAAACACTCGTCACAGGGTAAGGTGACTGCTTTGATTGTCTATGTAGACGATATTGTCCTCACAGGTGATGACTTGGAGGAGATGAAAAAATTGAAATCTTATCTTGCTAAGGAGTTTGAAATTAAAGACTTGGGAAATCTAAAGTACTTCCTTGGAATCGAAGTTGCGAGGTCCAAGGAAGGAATATTCATATCCCAGAGAAAGTACGTTTTGGATCTTCTAAAGGAAACAGGCATGTTGGGGAGCAAGGCAGTGGATACACCAATGGACTATAACTCAAAGCTGGGGGATGATCCAAATGGAGAACTAGCTGATAAGGGCAGATACCAGAGATTGGTAGGTAAACTGATTTACTTAGCCCATACTAGACCAGATATTGCTTTTGCAGTCAGTGTAGTTAGTCAATTTATGCATGCCCCTAAACAAACTCATCTTGATGCCGTGTTTCGGGTCATTAGATACCTTAAGTCAGCACCAGGGAAAGGACTGTTCTTTGCTAAGAATGGTCATACATCGGTTGAGGCCTATACTGATGCTGATTGGGCTGGTTCGATAAATGATAGGAGATCAACTACGGGTTATTGTTCGTTTGTTGGCGGTAATTTGGTAACGTGGAGGAGCAAGAAGCAGCCAGTAGTGGCTAGGTCCAGCGCAGAGGCAGAGTTTAGAGCTATGGCGCAAGGAGTATGTGAGTTATTATGGATCCAAATTGTGTTATCAGATCTTGGGTTTGGACCCAAGGACTCTATGAAGTTGTACTGTGATAATAAGGCTGCTATTAGTATTGCTCACAACCCGGTTCAACATGACAGAACAAAACATGTGGAGATTGATAGACACTTCATCAAGGAGAAGCTAAACAATGGAAGCATTTGCACGCCTTTTGTAAAGTCAGGAGAGCAGTTAGCAGACGTTCTGACAAAGAGTCTTACTAGTCGTTCGTTTCACTTTATTCTCTCCAAGCTGGGCATGAGAGATATCTTTGCACCAGCTTGAGGGGGAGTGTTGAAAGAAGTCTTTTTATTTTTTTCTTATCTTTATGTTATTATTTAGAGTTTGAGGACTCAAATGTAATTTCCTTTTCTTTTATTATAAATACAAGAGAGACTCACAATTGTGAGTTCTAAGCCTGAAAAATACTCTCTCAAAAATCCAACACTAGCATCATTACAAGGTCGAGAAAATCCTAACCTCTTCTTCAATTTGTTTTGAAGTTAAGAAAATCTTTTGCCAATCTCCTTCGCGGGATTGAGAGTACCGTATGTCGACTCGGTGTGGTCCAGATTTATGTTGATAATCCATTGTTTGGGTTGTTTGTTGTTCAGCTCCAGATTGGACGGTTGATGTTCAACGATCATCGTTCAGTTACAAGTTGAAGACGTTGCCAGCACCTTCAGTGAGGTCGAGAGTTATTTTGTCGGCCAAGTGGAGTTGAGAGTTGTTTGTTTTCTAGTATTTAGTTTTTTGGTTGTAAACTTCCTGTTAAGTTACCAACTACTCCAAAAACTTAAACTGTTAGAGAATGGGCCAACAATGTATATCAAGCTTCAACATCCTCCCTCACGTGCAACCCCGACTTGCACGTGAAGAGCAAACAAACCAAACTCTATCATAGTGGAGACAAATAACAAAGTGCAAATATGCACAACAAAGCGAGGTGGAGAGTCGAACCCAGGACCTCCCACAAACAAAGCTCTGATACCATGTTAAGTTACCAACTACTCTCTTAAGCTGTTAGAGAATGGGCCCAACAATGTATATCAAGCTTCAACACTTCCGTCCAAACTTCAGTTGTAATTTTCATTACTAGCTTCAGTTTGAGGGGGAGTGTTAAAGGGCAATTTAGTAATTGAGTAGATAAGAGCTTAGGTCATCAGTAATGTCAGTCCTAGTAGTATTTTGGTAATTGACCTTTTGTGTTTCTGCCTATACATAGGCCACCATTGTAATCCTGTCATAATATCATCAATATAATCCAGTGTTCTAAAAATCGGCCTAGGCGGCGCCTAGGCGCTAGGCGGTGCCCGGCCGTCGAGATTTTCCCTAGGCGTTTGCGAAAATTGGCCAGTGGATTAGTCGGCCTCTAGGCGGGGCCTAGGCGGTGCTAGGCGGGTTAGGGTGAGAATGCTAGAGAGTCTTATTTGGGTCTGACTCTTTGGAAAAAAAACCCTTACATTAGTATATATATACACTTAAGGTTTAAGTTAATTATGGAGAGATCCCTAATAGTTTTTTAAATATTAAAACTTTCTAATAATCTTTACTTATTTCCAAAAAACACCGCATAACCTTTATGTATATATATATATTTTATTTGAACCACAAATCTATAATTATTTTTAATTAACACCACGTAACTCGTATATATATATCTATTATATAATTAATTTTATTTATAAAAAAATCCGCCTAGGCCCCGCCTCGGCCCCTAGGCGCTAGGCACCGCTCTGCTGCCCGACTAGCGCCTAGCGATTTTTAGAACATTGATATAATCCCATCTAGTTTATTTACACATTTAAATAACAAGCTTTCCATTCATAACATATTGTATCAGTCAACATTAAGTTTGTTCTCAACTTTCGATGCTATATTAGTAGTCTACACAAAAACAATAATCTGAGAGTAACTTTTAACTCATCATTGTATGATAGTAAAAATAGTAATACATTCCGCACCTACATGGAAGAACACAATCTCCTTACTGTTTAGTATTCAGTGTATTGCCAAGTTAATGTGACTTTAATATCAAATGATGTCCTTGACTCCATTTGGTTTATTCTTCTTCCGCCCCCTCCCCTTAAAAGGAGTATGTTAGTCAAGGACTTTACCAGCTGTAGGTACTGTTCCCCACTTAACCATGTGGTGTCACAATGTATTCTCCATGTGTAGCCACGTACTTCCCAGCTAACCGACCCCTACACAGGATGTGGCTATATGCCACCAGGCCACGACCACCTCGTAACCACCAAAGAATTGAGTATTGTTCCCCACTTAACCTCGTGTTGTCACAACGTTTTCTCCGTGTGTAGTCATGCATTTCCCAGTTAATCGACCCCTACGTAGGATATAGCTATATGCCACCAAGCCACGACCACCCCGTAACCACCAAAGAATTGAGCACTAGGCTTGCCACACCATCATGCTTGTTGCCCTCATGGCTCGAGCACCAAGCTCACCACTTTCCTGGCTCGAGCATCACCCTCACCACCCTCATTGCTTGAGCACCACGCTCGCCACTTCGTGGCTCAAGCATCGGGCTCGATACCCTTATAGCTCGAGCACCATGCTTGAGCATCGCGCTCACCGCCCTCACAACTCTAACGCTATGCTTGCCACTGGCAAGGATTGAGCATCACATTCACCAGCGCCCCGCCAACCACACAAGGGAACTCCACCACAAGCTTTCTCTTCATCGCTTTGACTAACCCTGATCAGAAGCAGGATCCGGGAAACTACCACCGCGGAATCTCTAGTGTGTGTGGCTCGCTGGCTAGAGGCGAGGCTCGAGGGTATCATTTTGACAGAATCAGATCAACGCTAGAATTGGTGATCGAGAGAGAGAGAGAGAGAGAGAGAGAGAGAGAGAGAGAGAGAGAGAGAGAGAGAGAGAGAGAGAGAGAGATCACACCTTCTGCCTCATCTCCCCGTCATTAAATGCTCTGCGATGTGTGGGGTCTGACATTTTGATAATTTAGAACCTCCTATTTGCCATCAGCCTGTTGACCCACTGACACCTTACCCACCATGGCTGTGAAATGGGAGGGCCTCTTACATGGTTCAAGGTCGCGGTATCAGTCGTGGTATCGGCGGCCGATGAGACAACTCGGTTGCCGCGTCGTGGCCTGGTATCGGGGCGATACGCAACGATACGCTAGATTTAAGGTTAAAAAATAACGAAAAATTCTAAAATAATCAGAATAGCAAAATTGGCCTAATAGACTATCACAATACACAACATACCAATTATAAAATAACAAATTATTCAATTCACACGCTGCCAAGCTAGTGTTTGATAGCTCTACACACGTAATTGGATAAAAAATGTTCAATAGTACTAAATAATACGCACATTACAATAACATGATAACAAAAATACACATGGTTAGGATAGTGGCGTCCAAAAAAACCCAATACAACTGTATTCCACTCTTACAAGTCAAAATCTCGTATAAATAGCACACCATTTCATTCAATTGTAGGGGGAACAATTTGGCGATAAAATGGCGATTATCATTACCCTTACCACTTCATTAAGACTACTACTACTACTACTACTACTACTCTCTCTCTCTCTCTCTCTCTCTCTCTCTCTCTCTCTCGGCTTTGGACTGCCTTGGCTCTCACTTTACCCGCGGTTTTTGGGACTCTCTCTTTTCTTACGTGTGATATCTCTCCTCCACATCACTCAAGAACCCCACACACTGTGGCTCTTCAGCGTGTCTATAGCAGTGCCTTCTGTGGCAATGAATCTAGCTACTGAAGAAGGTGTTTATCTCTTTCTTATTAGGTTTTTCCCACCTTTTCAGGTTCGTTGTATTATAAGGAACATTGTCAGAGATTGGGCGGCTGAGGTACTACTGTTGCTCATTGATCTGTAGTCTTCTATTCTCATTTTATTTTATTTTATTTATTTATTTTTTGTAATGTTTTCATTTTTTACCTAGAAAAAGGTTGAGCTGGAGTTTTACTGAAAGAACTGTTAAATACATTTTTTGGCACATGTTCCCTTTATTGCATATCTAATGTAGGGACAAAGGGAACGTGACCAGTGCTATAAACCTATTCTTGAGGAGCTCCAAGGTCTATTTCCCAACCGCTGTAAGGAGAGGTGCATTAGTTTTTTCTTCTTATTATTAGTATTTTCTGTGGTTATGCGATCAAAGTCATGTCTTCCTTGTCCTTACAATTGTTATTTAGGGGTTAGTGTCTGTCTTCTAATGATGCTCTAAACCAGTTTTTTTTTAATAGCCCTCCTGCCTGTTTGGTTCCTGGTGCTGGACTTGGAAGGCTGGCTTTGGATATATCCACCATTGGTATGTTTCATGAAGCCAAATTGATACATATTTTACATTGGAAGATAACCAGTACGTAGTGGTCGTATTTCTCATATGTCTCAGGGTTTATAAGCCAAGGAAATGAATTCTCATATTACATGATGATCTGCTCGAGTTTTATTCTCAACCAGTAAGAATTTCATGATAATCTCTTTCAGAATTTTCACTCAATCACCATTGTGATAGAGATAAGAGATTGTCTTTCTGATGTTGGGATTTGTTTATCTTTACACTAGTTCTCAGACTGCTGGGGAGTGGACAATATATCCTTGGATTCACAGCAACTGCAATTCTCTATCAGACAGTGACCAGCTTCGTCCTGTTTCAGTTCCAGATATTCATCCAGCTAGGTAGTGTTTTGCTATTTTCGTTAAGTTGTATTTTCATTGTCATTTTATTTTTCTCTAGTCATTTGAGTCTTGACAAGCTGCCATTTGCTTAATTTTTTTATTTAATAATTCTTCATGTATATTCTTTTTTCTATGTTTTGTTTAGATTAGTAATATGGGCTTTTTGGTCGAAGTCGACTCAGTTCAGATGAATACCATATCTTCTCTAAAGTCAAAGTTGGAGCCTTATTAACCGGTTTACAGTGCACAGTGATTTTTTTTTACTCTCATTTCTTCGATAATCTTTTTACTTGCCAAAATTTTGAAGCTTTAGCATGGTACCCTGAATGCATTTATGTACCTCTCTGAGAATACGTAATACTCATATCAAGCCCAACTAAGGTTTACTTTCACTTAATTGGATATGGCCAAACGAAGTATTTTCAGATTTAACACTTTCAAAAGTTATAAACCACTGTTTAAGTTTCTCACTGCTCTACCTATCGAATACCTATTGTTAAAATCTAAACGCAGGTGATTTCCTGGCCTCTCTCTAAGATCCAGTTGCTAATTGTAAACAAATGTTTAAGGGGTGTTAAAAACTCAGCAAATAGTGGATCTATCTAAGCTAGAATGGAAATGATCAATTGTTTTGAACCATAACTTTAGATGGTATTTCCGTATTAGTGATGCAGAGGTCTCATTTTCAGTTCGTATTTGGGACATTGTTACACTTATTGCAGGACTTCAGGCACCCAATTGTGCTGCTTGAAGAGGAATACGTCGTCACGAAATCTCATCCAACATATTACCATAGTTTCAATTTCACTTGATTCCATTTGGACAAATTTATGTTTTCTGGAAGTGTTATGTTATGTCAAGTGAGAACAATTTCTGTTCTCTAGTGATTGCTATAGCGTTTAGTTTCACCTATTCACAGCTAACTTTGAAGAGTTGGGCATTTTGTATGATCCCTAGCTTCTTTTATTGAACATTTAATTGCTATCGGTGTGCAATAGTCAATATCACTAATTTGTATTTTGTTGCTTCAGAGGTATCTTCTTTCTTCTACTGTTTGGATCCTAACACTTTTTTATTGTACTGATTTTTAGCATTTTTCAACTATGGCCTTTGAACGCGATCCACAAATTTCGGTTTGTTGAAATGAGCTGGTTTATTAAACTTTTGAATAGTTATTGGCATCTCATGGTAATTTGTGGAGCATGTCTTTGCCTGAGTAGGCTTCCTGTTTTCCCATAGCGACAGGAATTGCAGTGTCACTAATTTGTATAATCAACAATGCGAGGGGCACAACCCATTCTCACAACTACTTCACAACTATCTCTATCTCTCTTCTGGGTGGCACTGTGGGGTCCGGTTAAATTTCAGTCGACCCCAGGTGCCACCCAAGAGAGAGATAGAGATGTTTGTGAGAATGAGTTGTGCTCCAAGCATTACTCTTTGTATAATTGCAAGATCAAGTTCTTTCTAGATCAATGTGTTCTCTTATTTTCATATATAATATGCTTCCAGTTCATACTTTTCAAAAAGTTTAGATTTTTAATTGTACTGGAAGCAACGAATCTGCTAGGAATCGTGAGCTATATTTATGTACTTCTTCATTTCTTAGGACATCTGATGTTTAATTGCTCAAATTTTCATTGACTTTTCTTGTAAACAGTGCAGGGATTACTGAAGGCTTTTCTATGTGTGGTGGTGACTTCGTTGAAGTCTACAGCGACCCAAACCAACTCGGTAGGAAGGATAAAATGATTTATTTTCTATTCATTTTTGGTGTTCTGATGTAATGCATGCATAAATTAAGTTGCGTTGAAGTGTAAAAGCCTTGTCAATTAGTAGTACTAATTGCACTTTACCTTTCAATGACTAATTGCTGTAGAAACATAGAAAACTAAGAATAATGCTGTCTAAGTACGTCCTATGGGGAACCTAAGTAAAAGGCTTGTGAGGTCTAGAAAGGGTAAACAGAAAGTGGCATTAGTTTAATATCCCATACCTAGATCTAGTTTGTCGTAATGTTCTAGAGATTCCCTTTAGAATGTTTTTTCATAACACCATAGTCATTAAAGAAGTGAGTCAAGTGACTACAATGGCCTGATTCATGTTGTAAATTGTGAATCAGTAAGAAGTGACTACAATGGGATGATTTCAAGTTCCTGTATTAACTCTTACTATGGGACTATGGGTGTGATCATTCGTATTCATAAATTGTCTGACACAAGTTTTATGTTCACTGCTACCATTGGTGACTGTGTTAATGAAATGCTTGCCTGCTTTTTTATGAATAAGATTTCCCTACTTAAAACATGTTATACATTTAGGCAGTAAGTTTCAATTGCTGATACGATGGCAATTAGAGTCTTGGTGACTCTGACATGTCCACGACCCCACATACAATCCTAAAAATGAATAACAAGCGGTGAATTGCTCGTTTCTGACTTCCTTCAAAATAATGATGCACGTGGTTAATTTGTGGGCAGATTTTCTAAATATTTCATAAAGGTAATATAGCTAATATGTTTCAAAGAATCAAATTAGGAGACAGTTGTGTGTGTAAAAAAAAAAAAAAAAAAAAAATTCAATTTGTAGTTCCAAATCCTTGGAAGCTACTACTTAATTGAATTATTCAAGGCTTCCCCAATAACACACGGAGAGTTTTTTTTTGTTGTATTTGCAGGAGTTTGGGATGCAGTTGTGACCTGTTTCTTCCTTGATACAGCACACAACATCGTTGAGTACATTGAAATCATTTCACGAATCCTCAAAGGAGGAGGAGTAAGTTGTTTCAACTAGTTTCTTGATTTCCTTTTTTAGTCGAGCTTTTTTGATGACATTATGAGCAAATTTATTGATCGATAGGTCTGGATAAACTTGGGGCCCCTACTATATCACTTTGCAGATGTGTATGGTCAGGAAGACGTAAGCTTGTTTTCCTAAAAGAAGATGCACATGCATTTATGCTCCACGAGCTCGATAAATAATGGTATAATATTTGCGTTAGCTTTTCACTTCTTTATAGGAGATGTCTATCGAACTGAGTCTGGAAGATGTAAGGAATGTTGCTTTTCATTATGGATTTCAGTTGGAGGTAATCTCAATCTGTATCTATTCTCTCTCTCTCTCTCTCTCTCTCTCTCTCTCTCTCTCTCTCTCTCTCTCTCTCTCTCTCTCTCTCGTTGTTTTGGAGATGATAATATTTCTGCAATTTTACTCATTGAATTTTCACATGACAGAAAGAAAATATCATCGAGACAACCTATACCTCAAATCCTCGATCAATGATGCAAGTAAGCTTCTCATACTGTGCTTGAGATTATATCTCCATCAATCCTTTTTTGTCTCTGTTTTCAATTTATCAACTACAGTGGGAGACAGTAGTACATGAACTCTTGAAAATTAGATGAGTTCAAAACTTATTATGAGAGGATAACTTAATGCATTTGTCATGAGTAGCACGCCCCCTGCTGTATCATTTGATTCTTTCGATGCATACCAGGATTCATATTTGAAATTCTCAGAAATCTAGTTATTAGAATCATAAGAGTAAGAGTTGTGATCCGTTGGACATAGATTCAAATTTTCAAAATTTTTTTTTGACTCCGTGGATTTTATTTCTCATTCCTGTTGGTATCAAGATGCCACTGTGTCGGGATAGCTTATCTGTCTCTCCAGGAAAATGGATAGACCTGGTCAATGGGCAGGTTCGGGCCGGCCAAAAAGGACCCGGGCTCAGACGAGGCCTGTGTACAATCAGGCCGGGCCAGATTATAACCTAGTTTTTATTGTGTTTGTGTGTGTGTGTGTGTGTGTGGATTGAAGCAGTTTTTAAGAAGTAAATTTTTCTTCTTCTTAATAATGTACAAATAAGCCTCTATTTTCAAACCAAACTTAAAAGTTTTAACCAATCTGAGTCCTTTTTTGACAGATTTGATCTTTTGATGCATTGGAATTACAGTAAAAAAATAAAAATAAAATGGTTAACATGGAAAATAATCCCTTTTGAACCCAAAAAAGAAGAAGAAGCCTTTTACCTTGTATCTTCAACCATGATTTTCCTCAACCTTCTGCCTTTACATCCAAACCAAACCAAACCAACCAAACCAAACCAAGCCTTGTGTCCCAATTAATTGGGGTCGGCTGTATGAATCCTTTTTCTCCATTCTGCACGATCAAGAGCTATATGCTCATTTAAATTATATAAATTCATATCTTGTTGCACTACATATTCCCAAGTCAGTCTAGGTCTACCTCTCCCTCTAACCATTCCAGGTACTACGATCTTATCACTCTTTCGCACAGGTGCATCTACAGGTCTTCGTTGCACATGGCCGAACCATCTAAGTCTATTCTCCCTCAACTTATCCTCAATATGTGTCACTCCTACAGTCTCTCGGATGTACTCATTTCTAATTCTATCTTTCCTAGTCTTACCACACATCCATCTTAGCATCCTCATCTCCGCTACACTCACTTTGCTAATGTGTTGTTTCTTAGTTGCCCAACACTCTGTCCCGTAGAGCATAGCTGGCCTAATAGCTGTCCTATAAAATTTTCCTTTCAATTTTGCTGGTATTCTCCGATCACATAATACTCCAGAAGCACTCCTCCACTTAAGCCAGCCCACTTTAATTCTATAAGTCACGTCATCACCAATCTCTCCGTTTCTACTGATCATTGAACCTAGATAGCGAAAGTGTTTCCTCTTTGGGATCTCATGATCTTCGATCTTTACTGCTTCGTTGTCTCTACTTCCACTGTTGCTAAAAGTACATTCCATGTATTCTGTTTTCGTCCTACTTATCTTTAGCCCCTTAGTCTCCAGTGCTTTTCTCCAAGCTTCTAGTTTAGTGTTGAGTCCCCTTTTAGTCTCATCAACCAAGACAATATCATCTGCGAACAACATACACCATGGGACCTCATCTTGAATATGTCTAGTCAATTCATCCATAATTAGGGCGAACAAATAAGGGCTCAAGGCCGACCCCTGGTGCAGGCCTACGGTAATTGGGAATTCGCTTGTTTCTCCGGCTGGTAATCTAATTGTAGTAACCGCTTCATCATACATATCCTTCACCACGTCAATATAACTCTTGGTCACTCCCTTCTTCTCTAGCACCCACCAAATTAAATCTCTAGGCACTCTATCATAAGCTTTCTCTAAATCAATAAAAACTATATGTAGATCTTTTTTCTTCTCTCTATACTTTTCCATTAGTCTTCTAAGTAAATAAATTGCTTCCATAGTTGATCTCCCAGGCATAAATCCAAACTGATTTTCTGACACTGATGTTGCGCCTCTTAAGCGATGTTCCATCACTCTCTCCCATAGCCAAGGAAAGAAAATCACTGGATATATAAGTATATGTGTAGGGAAAGGCTCTTAGGTGCACTGGGCAAGTGCATTTTTCTTCTTCTTAATAATGTACAAATAAGCCTCTATTTTCAAACCAAACTTCAAGTTTTAACCACTCTGAGTCCATTTTTGACAGATTTGATCTTTTGATGCATTGGAATTACAGTAAAAAAATAAAAATAAAATGGTTAACCTGGAAAATAATCCCTTTTGAACCCAAAAAATAAGAAGAAGCCTTTTACCTTGTATCTTCAACCATGATTTTCCTCAACCTTCTGCCTTTATATCCAAGGAAAGAAAATCACTGGGTATATAAGCATATATGTATAGGGAAAGGCTCTTAAGTGCACTGGGCAAGTGGCAGTGCACTTAAGAGTCTTTCCCTATATATATATGCTCATATACCAAGTGATTGGGCTTTTAAGCCTAAAAAACTCGCGGGCTGCTCCGCTGACCCACGCCTTGTCCAGCTGCCCCGCTGATCGGCGGGTTTTTTAAGCTTAAAAGCCCAGTGCACCAAAGAGCCTCTTCCTATATGTATATGTATATGTATATATATATATATATATAGAGAGAGAGAGAGAGAGAGAGAGAGAGAGAGAGAGAGAGAGACCTAATAAAAAGGGAGGCATAGAAACCCTAGGATGCTTAAAATACCGGCCTGTTATGAACCGGATTTAGTCTCGCCCGAATACGGCCCGCACCAACATTTTTGGAAGCCCGAATCTGTAACATTGCGGGTCAGCTTGGGCTGATTTATTGCTGCAGGCTCCATTTGCCACCCTACTCACTATGTGTATGTGCTTTGAACATTAGGTACATGAATACAGTTCGAATGCTTTGGACCTAGGAGACATGGAAACACATAAAATAGTTACATATCCATATCCGATGGCATGTGTCGGACACAGTACATGCGCAATTTTATTTTTTTATTTTTTTATTGAGACTCATAATAGGCATATATTGACACACGTTCGGATATCATGAACAGTTGTTGAAAGTTTTTTCAAAATTCAAGGCAAAACATGAAAGATCTAGTAAAGTAAAAGTTACATTTTTATCAAAATTTAAATGCTTTTGATATTGAAAACTCAATCCTCTTCGGCTTGGTTTTGTTAGAATAATTAGAATTGAAAGTTCCAGGGCCCTTTTTATTTTATTTTATTTTATTGAAGAAAGTAGTTGATGAGCCATTTTAAAGTGGAAAAAATTGTATAGCTGAATTAATGATAACAACATTTAGAAACAGGAGCAATAGGGACTTTTATGAATCATTATATGGCTAGTAAAACTGACAATAACTAGGAGTTATGCTAATAATATCTGTGGGATATCTACGGATTTGCGCTACATTTCTCCTCCCTAATCAGCATGGCCAATCAACGTGTATTATAACAGAAAGTCTCATTTTTGGAAATTATTTACTAGTGTGTAAAAACTCTTGCAAGGTTCCAACAAATTACCTCTTTATGGAGAGCATACCAATTACTCATTTATTTTTATATACTTTGATTTTCTGTTAGTGGATGTTAGTATAGTTGATTTGTTGATCATATCCAAACATGCTTGATTTCCATACTGGCGATTGAATGCGTTTACGCCTAGGACTACTCGTGAATCTAATCCCATTAGCTCCCTTAGCTTTCATCTCAAGTCTTTTCTTCTTTAGGACAAATGCCTTTTTCAAAGATTATATAACCTTCTATAGGAAACTGAGATAGGTACCATTCAAAAAATTCTAATGATAGGAAGAACAAAGTATTTTCTCTTTTCCTTGTACCTGTAAATGAATTTCATTGACTTCTAGGGTAACTTGGAAAAATCTCGACTAGTTATATAAAAAACTAGCCAATTTTTTCTTAATTCCTGTGAAAGTTATTCAAGATCTGATGATGCCAAAATTTGGTATAACGTAAGAGAAAGAAAACAAGGAAAGATTTGGATGTGGTTCGGCCTTGTTAATGAAGATACGTACGTCCACGGGTGCGTTAGAGCTAGGGGTGTCATTTTGGAACGGAAATTCCGATCCGAAAAATTCCGATTTTGGCAACTAAATATGCATTCCGAATTCCGAAAATTCCAAAAAAATCGGATCGGAATTGTTTTTAGAATTCCGAAAATTTTCCGAAATTGTATTTTCCTACTCTTCCGAAAATATTCCGAAAAATTTCCGAAAATGTTCCGAAATTGCATTTTTCGAAACTTTTCCGAAAATATTCCGAAATATTCCGAAAATTGTGTTCATCCCACATCGAAAAAACACAAAAGAGGGGATGTGATGTGCTTCTATAAAAGGGCTACAAGTCTCAAGTGAAATCCCATTAAGCTTGAATTCTGAAAATTCCGAATAGTCGGAAAAATTCCGAATCTGATGAAATTCCGAAATTCCGAAATCGGAAATAATTTTGGAATTTCCGAAATTTCGGAACGGAATTCGGAATGCATTTTTGGCTTCCGAAAATTTCGGAATTTTTTTCGAAAGGGGTGTTTCCGATCTGTTCCGGCCGAAACACACCCCTAGTCAGAGCGCTTGCACTAGGCTGTAAAGTGGCCGAAGACTGTTGGCGAACCGACAGATGACCGGAACTACCAGAGGTCGTCCGGGCTCAATTATGTATTGTGAATTACTTTAGATATGCTATCTAGACTGGAAAAGAATCCCCCTCTTGAGAGGGTGAGTCCGTCTCTTTTATAGGTACAAGAGACGCACTCATGCAAGGAAACTAATACAGATAAGGTTATACAATCAGATTAGGTTTGATTGACACAAATCATGCAAGTTTCCTAATAGGATTAGGAAACGTTTTACACATTCCACAAGTCTTCTTTTGGACGTAAGAAACTGCTTGGGAGGTTCTAGATCACGTCCATGGGACTAGATGAACTGTGCCCGAGATGAGCTGAGTTTGGGCAACATTCCCGACTTGTCGGTCGGACCCAACAGGACCTAATAAATCGGCCGGGAACCTCGGCCCGGATCCTTTATTGGAGATAGAGTGATCCGCCCCCTGCTGACTTGGTGCTTGACGTTGAATATTTTTGGTCGTATCAGCTGGCCCTCATTTCCAAAGCTAAATTGATGCTTCATCAGATGAGGGTTGGAAATTTGTAGTACTCGGGAGAACTGCTCGGGATCGACGTGGCGACCTTGGTGTTCTGAACCCTCGAGCAGAAGGCTATAATTGCGACTGTCTTGTTTAGGTTGTAAATCTGAAGCTTTTGCTGGTTGAATCGATCGACAAAATCCTTCAAAGATTCTCCCTTTCGCTACCTGACGGTGAGTAGCTGGGTGTCAGGCTGCGGTCGTCCGAGCATACCCACAAACTGGCTGACGAACAGCTTGTTGAGCTCCTTGAAATAGTCAACCGACCGAGGTTTAAGGTAGTGGAACCATTGCGCGGCTGGGCCCTTTAGAGTGCTAGGAAAGGCCAGGCAGTACAATTCATCGGCATTGGTTACCAGTGTCATCTGAGCCTTGTAGGTGAGCCGTCGTAAGAATCTAGATGGGTTTGCTTGAACTTGCGCGGAATGGCAAAACCGCACGATCCGATCGGAGAACGGCGACTCAGTCTCAGTTTTGGCATGATCATGACTTGGATTCCGGCCCAGCTTCTCGATCTGCTTCTTAAGTCCTTGATGCAGGCCTCCACGTCTTCCCAGCAGGTATCTGCACGGTAGGTTGGGTCGGAGGAAGAGGCTTCCTCCTCGAAGTGTGCTGTCTTTAGGTTGTTGGAAAAACAGGTTTAAATGGAAAGTTTAAACGCGCAGCGGAAAAATCAAGTTATGAAACTTTATTGGCATGCCTGGATCTACTACTCGTCAATTCTACAGATACGCACAAGAGGGGACACGAGTTATACCTTAGTGTCTTGAACCCAATTCTGATCTTCAACTTCCAGCAGCCTCCACTAGATGATCTTCACCCTTATGACTCCTGCGGATGCCTGCCAGAAAGACTAGGGTTGGTGGAAACCCTAATGGAGAGGATAGAGAAGGTTTTGGGACTCCAAAACAGTTTCTGCAGCTTCTGACGTTCAAAACGACGAACAACCTTTTCCAGAACGCAGCTGCCCTATTTATAGATTCCCAGAACCGACCTAGACTTCGAGCGATCGAAGTGCCTTCGATCGATCGAACATTCGATCGATCGAACCATCTTCGATCGATCGAACCTTCAGACTTCATTCGATCGAGACATCTTCGATCGATCGAACCTGTCTGGACATCATCCTCAAGCATCTTTCCAAGCATCCTGGCGGAGCTAAGAGTGGGACCTCCTAGGCTCTTTATTGTTGGCTCAGACCAGTTTGTTAATTACCATGACCAAACTCTTTGATCAGCAAACTAACTAACTGGTCAGTTAAAGTTTACTCCACTATAAAACGATAACTGAACTCCAACGCAAAAGAACATATCCGAAGCGATAACTAGACTTGTATGGTGTACTAATGTCCCTCTACCGTCAGCATTCGTAATCATATTCAGGTAATCGGATAACTGTTACTGTCAACCTGAATCATGATTACTTCTTGTATTCCTTGAGTCCCATTCACCTCTCATGATTACCAAACATGTTGATAACTCTTATCAACAAGACTGCAGTACTCAGTAATCGACTTGGTGACATTCTCAAGGGAATGCTTACTCTGAAACAGAGGGTAGATTCTATCTTGACAATGCATGTTCACAACCCTATGAACATGACATACCCAAGATACCCAGGTGTTGATCTTTTATAGACCTCACTGATTGGTAAATCAAAGCAGTCATATCCACAGTCTGTGTTCATAATCGTCTCAAGATTGAGAACACGTACCTTATACAAGTTATGAGTTCCTATTGACTGTTTGACAGCCTTAAGCGTCAATAGGAAACTCAGGTCCGTCAATGCACTATAAGCACTAGCATATCAACTAAGAGCTACACTCTAGTGATTGAGATTAATCACTCCATCCAATGGTAGTTAATTATGCTACAGTGTAGACTTGATGAGGTATCCAGTCTCATCATCCACTGTGACACATTCTAAGTATTAAAGAATAGTAATTCGTATCTCACTTGTGTGCATCTCATACACACACGAATTACTTACTATAATACTTAAGGATTAACAATCATCTCATGAAAAGAACATACACAATAAAATGTAAAGCTGATATCCATATATTAAAATGTCAATGTCTCATACAGAAAGTAATGGTTTGAGGGCACAAACCCAACAAACTCCCACTTGCACTCATAACCATTCAGAACTACATCTAAGACCTAGACTATCTAGATGACGATCAAAGACCTTCTGTGGCAAGGCCTTTGTAAACGGATCAGCAAGATTGTCAGCTGTGGCAATCTTGGTGACAGTCACATCTCCACGTTGAACAATATCTCGGATAAGATGATATTTCCGCTCTACGTGCTTTCCCTTTCCGTGGTTCCTTGGCTCCTTGGACTGAGCCACTGCCCCACTATTATCACAATAAAGCGTAATAGGCGACAGCGACGCTGGTACCACCTCGAGTTCCATAAGGAACTTCTTGAGCCAAACAGCTTCCTTTGCGGCTTCACAAGCAGCCACATACTCAGCTTCTGTAGTTGAGTCTGCAATGCATTTCTGCTTAATGCTCCTCCAACTGACAGCACCACCTCCCAAGGTAAAGAGATGACCGGACGTCGACTTCCTCGAATCTTTATCTGACATAAAGTCCGAGTCAGTGTATCCCACTGGAATTAACTCACTACCACCGTACATAAGCATGTAATCTTTAGTTCTTCTCAAGTACTTAAGAATGTGCTTAACGGCTGTCCAGTGCTCTGGACCCGGATTCGACTGATATCTGCTAACCATGCCAACGGCAAAGCAGATATCTGGTCTAGTGCATAACATCGCATACATGAGACTTCCCACTGCAGAAGCATAGGGAACTCCTGTCATGCGATTCCTCTCCTCCTGTGTCTTTGGACACTGGTCCTTGGAGAACGCTAAACCATGCCTGAAAGGTAACAAACCTTTCTTCGAATTATCCATTGAAAACCTAGTTAGCACCTTATCGATATAACCAGCTTGAGATAATCCCATTATCTTTCGCTTGCGATCCCGAAAGAGCTTTATCCCAAGAATATAGCTCGCCTCTCCTAGATCCTTCATATCGAAAGTACTAGCTAGCCAAACCTTGACCGTTGACAATGCCGCTACATCATTTCCTATGAGTAGAATGTCGTCAACGTAAAGCACAAGAAAAGCCACCACTTTCCCTTCACTCTTCTTGTATACACAAGGTTCATCCAGATTCTGTATGAAACCAAACGATTTGACCGCTTCGTCAAATCGTATGTTCCAACTTCTGGATGCCTGCTTAAGCCCATAAATGGACTTTTGCAACTTGCATACCAAGTTACCTTTCCGACCAGCTATGAACCCTTCTGGTTGTTGCATATAGATGTCCTCCTCAAGATTGCCATTCAAGAATGCAGTCTTGACGTCCATCTGCCAGATCTCAAAATCTAGGCATGCAGCAACGGATAAGAGTATTCTGATGGACTTGAGCATGGCCACCGGCGAGAAGGTTTCCTCATAGTCAATGCCCTCCCTCTGAGTATAACCTTTCGCAACAAGCCTTGCCTTAAAGGTCTCAACCTTTCCATCAGATCCTCTTTTCCTCTTGTAGACCCACTTACAGCCAATGGGTTTAATATTGGCTGGAAGTTCTACAAGATCCCAGACCTGATTAGAATCCATAGATTCCAATTCAGCCTTCATAGCTTTAACCCAATGAGCTGAATCAACATCAGCCATTGCCTCTTCGTATGTGGTAGGATCAGATTCAGATTCTATGGAGACAGCTTCAAAAACTTCTCCTAAGAACATGTATCTATCAGGCTGGCTGATAATCCTCCCACTACGACGAGGTACTGGTGCGGAAATAGGTGAAGAAGTGGTGTTTTCCTGATTTACATCGTTATTAACTACGGGTTGGACTGAGGGCTCTCCTTCTATCTCTCTAAGATCTATCCTTCCCTTAGGTTTATGGTTCATGATATAATCATCCTCCAAGAAAATAGCATTCGTACTGACGAACACCTTCTGTTCTCTTGGATCATAAAAATACCATCCATAAGTACCCTTTGGATACCCCACGAAGTAACATACTTCCGATCTAGAATCCAACTTGCTCATCTTTCCTTTTAGCACATGTGCCGGACATCCCCATATCCGGAGATGTTGCAAAGAAGGCTTGCGCCCAATCCACATCTCTCGTGGTGTCCTGGGAACAGATTTGCTTGGTACTAGATTTAGTATGTAAGCAGCGGTTTCCAAAGCATAACCCCAAAGAAATAAAGGTAACTCAGAATAACTCATCATCGACCTAGTCATGTCTAAAAGAGTCCGATTCCTTCTCTCCGCTACACCATTTTGCTGAGGCGTGCCAGGTGCAGTCAACTGTGACAGAATCCCATTCTGTACGAGGTGATCAATAAATTCATTAGAGAGGTACTCGCCACCTCGATCAGATCGAATGGCCTTGATATGTGTGCCCAATTGCTTCTCCACTTCAGCCCTAAACTCTTTGAACTTTTCAAAGGCTTCAGACTTGTGCTGCATTAGGTACACATATCCATACCTAGAGTGGTCATCAGTAAATGTTATGAAATACTCATAACCACCCCTTGCTCTAATATTTATTGGTCCACACACATCAGTATGAACTAATTCCAACAATGCATTGGTTCTATTGCCCTTTGCAGAAAAGGGCCTTTTGGTCATCTTACCCTCTAAACAAGACTCGCAGACTTCTATTGGTTCGAGAACCAAATCGCCTAAGACCCCTTCTTTGACTAGTCTGCCAATCCTATTTAGATTGATATGACCAAGCCTCATATGCCAAAGCTTTGTTGGATTAGTGGAAGGTCTCTTTCTTTTAGATGGTACAGTTACCACTGAGTTATTAAGTTCCATACAAGAATCTTTAGAAATATTGGGAGTAATCACATATAAACCATTTGATTTAACACCAGAACATATAAAAGAACTATTTCTTTTAATCACAACTTCAGTTCCAAAATGAAAAGAATAACCATTATTCGATAAATTAGAAACTGAAATTAAATTACGTCTCATTGAAGGGACGTAAAGTACATCTGATAAAATCAAAACTTTATTGTCTGAAAATTCTAAAACTACGACTCCTATAGCAACCGCAGAAACGGTTGCGCTAGAACCTAGAGTAAGTACGATTTCCCCATCACTGCACTTCCTGGTTGATCTGAACCCCTGCAATGAATTACAGATATGGTTAGTCGCACCAGAATCAATGCACCAAGTGTTTGAAGTATCCGTTATAAAACTTACTTCAATCACATGTGATTCAATCATACCTTGAACTCTTGTAGCTAAGAATTCTGGACAGTTCCTCTTCCAGTGGCCCTTCTCACCGCATTGGAAACACTTTCCTTTGCCTTGGCCACCCACCTTCCCTTTGCCCTTACCTTTTCCCTTAGATTTTGCAATCTTAGGGACTGGTCCAACACTTGAACCACCAGTGCTAGCCTTCTTCTTCCCTTTCTTTCCTTTCGGCATAGATCGGGAAGAGGAAGCGCTTTTCTCAACGTTTAAAACGCTGCCCCCAGGTTTGATCACCCCTTCTGCTGCCAGTAAAGAACTCATTAATTCGCTCATTGAAAAATCCATTTGATTCATATTATAGTTTAGTTTGAATTGAGCGAATGATGGCGACAGCGAGTTGAGGATCATATCAACTTGGGTCTGTGCATCGATGTTGGCTCCCAAGGTCTCCAGTTCGTTTAAATAACCAATCATTTTTAAAACATGTTCTTTGACTGGAGTACCTTCCGACATCTTTGCACTCATTATCTTCTGCATGGCTACCTGTCTGGCAGGCCTGCCATGCTCCCCAAACATCTTTTTCAGGGATGTGATAATGTCACTGGCAGAATCGTTCGATTGGAATTGGTGTTGTAACACACCAGCCATTGAGGCCAGAATGTAACAACGGGCCATTCCATTCGACTTCTTCCATTTGTCGAACTCGCGTCTGGCAGCTGCCGAAGCATTTGCCGCGGGTTCTTCTGGGCTTGGGGTGGTGAGGACATATATGTGATCCTCCGCAGTTAACACGATGTCAAGATTACGTTTCCATTCAGTGTAGTTGTTTCCAGTTAACTTGTTTTGAGTGAGTATGGTGGCAAGTGGACTAAATGCAGATCCAGACATTATGATTTACTGAAAAAATCAAAACAAAATAAATATGGATATCAGAATTTGACAGTTTGAAATAAAAGAATCCTTTTAAAACTCTTATTTTAAAACTAAGTCGCCGGAATATCGAAACGAAAGAATAAAGCCTCCGTGTGGTGGTCAATGTTCGATCTTTCAATTTATCATAACTTATCCGCTATGCAACTCTTGCAAAACAAGTTATGACTTCCGAACCTATTTGATCTCTAAGTTTCTGAATAATGCCCCGTGTGGGATCCCTTATCCATAGCTTAGCTAGTGTGTACCATTAACTAGGATCCAATCACAACCGTCTCAAGTAGCGCCTCCGTATGGTGGTCACCCTCTAACACGTCTGATTGATCCTTATCAAAAGAAGTTCACATCTAGTAACCAATGAGTAATGCATCCTCCGTATGGAATGATCACCCCTGGCGAGGTGACACAGAATGCATCACTCATCTTACAGTGAACCGTTAATGGAAGATCGTGGGTGTAATTAATAATACCCTCTCCCACTAGATTTAGTAAAAAAGGATTTTGCTTTTTGAGAAAATCTGTTTCTACACACTTCCCATAAACATCTAATGTTTACTAATGTGTTGAAAACGGTTTTTGAATTTTATTTTAGAAAACTTGTTTTGCGTGCATGCAACAATGTATTGTACGCCAATCACAAACAAAGCACATAAAACAAAAAACTAAAATGAAATAAAAGACATCCAAACGATGCCTCTATCTCCCATGGCTCTATCTCCATAGAACCTGCTTTTGGTTTGATCGCCTCCAGCTCCATCTTCATGGACAACGGCTCCTTGCTCCATCTTCATGGATATTCTAATTCTATTACATTGAACCTATGCCTCTTTTGAAGCTTACAATTTATCTAGAAATAGAAATAGCAACAACAAAATAAAAGGCTAGGGAAACCGGTGCGACTTTCCTTTTCGTAGGATTGAAGTCGCAGCGCCCTTTACATATGCCTTAAAACCAAACCAAACTTAAAATAACACACCAATCTAAAACATTCAAACACAAAATTAAATGCTCTTGGCGCTATGGGAGATAGCGACTAATCTTTTACTGCAAAAGGTTAGTTGAACACACATCCACGCATATATATAACAAAATATAACTATTGGAACCCTTAATTGATTCACACAGTATATAAACTCTTTACATACTGAATTAGAACTCAAAACAGCATCTAACTTCTCTGTCATAGTTCGATCGATCGAAGACCGTTCGATCGCTCGAACCTTCGATCGATTGAACACTGTTCAATCGCTTGAACATTCTATTTCACAGAATGATTAAAAATTTTGCAGAATACGTTAAAATTAAACTTTTAATTTCAAAATACTTTTAAAACTGTGAAACAGAAAACCTGACAAAGAGTCTGTCTCGATCGATCGAACTCTATTCGATCGCTTGAACAACAGAAGGTTTCGATCGATCGAAACCTGTTCGATCGCTCGAGTACAGAGCGTTCGATCGATCGAACATTCTTCGATCGATCGAACCCATCTTGCATCCAATGCAATCACAGATTTGTATACTGCTGCGATAACACTGCAGAAACAGATCTGTGACGATGCAGTTTCGAAAGCAGTTCTAAAATCAACATGCAAATCAAAATAGTGTTCCAAAAACCGCATCTATAGATCCAAACGAGCGTGGCTCTGATACCAATTGTTGGAAAAACAGGTTTAAATGGAAAGTTTAAACGCGCAGCGGAAAAATCAAGTTATGAAACTTTATTGGCATGCCTGGATCTACTACTCGTCAATTCTACAGATACGCACAAGAGGGGACACGAGTTATACCTTAGTGTCTTGAACCCAATTCTGATCTTCAACTTCCAGCAGCCTCCACTAGATGATCTTCACCCTTATGACTCCTGCGGATGCCTGCCAGAAAGACTAGGGTTGGTGGAAACCCTAATGGAGAGGATAGAGAAGGTTTTGGGACTCCAAAACAGTTTCTGCAGCTTCTGACGTTCAAAACGACGAACAACCTTTTCCAGAACGCAGCTGCCCTATTTATAGATTCCCAGAACCGACCTAGACTTCGAGCGATCGAAGTGCCTTCGATCGATCGAACATTCGATCGATCGAACCATCTTCGATCGATCGAACCTTCAGACTTCAATCGATCGAGACATCTTCGATCGATCGAACCTGTCTGGACATCATCCTCAAGCATCTTTCCAAGCATCCTGGCGGAGCTAAGAGTGGGACCTCCTAGGCTCTTTATTGTTGGCTCAGACCAGTTTGTTAATTACCATGACCAAACTCTTTGATCAGCAAACTAACTAACTGGTCAGTTAAAGTTTACTCCACTATAAAACGATAACTGAACTCCAACGCAAAAGAACATATCCGAAGCGATAACTAGACTTGTATGGTGTACTAATGTCCCTCTACCGTCAGCATTCGTAATCATATTCAGGTAATCGGATAACTGTTACTGTCAACCTGAATCATGATTACTTCTTGTATTCCTTGAGTCCCATTCACCTCTCATGATTACCAAACATGTTGATAACTCTTATCAACAAGACTGCAGTACTCAGTAATCGACTTGGTGACATTCTCAAGGGAATGCTTACTCTGAAACAGAGGGTAGATTCTATCTTGACAATGCATGTTCACAACCCTATGAACATGACATACCCAAGATACCCAGGTGTTGATCTTTTATAGACCTCACTGATTGGTAAATCAAAGCAGTCATATCCACAGTCTGTGTTCATAATCGTCTCAAGATTGAGAACACGTACCTTATACAAGTTATGAGTTCCTATTGACTGTTTGACAGCCTTAAGCGTCAATAGGAAACTCAGGTCCGTCAATGCACTATAAGCACTAGCATATCAACTAAGAGCTACACTCTAGTGATTGAGATTAATCACTCCATCCAATGGTAGTTAATTATGCTACAGTGTAGACTTGATGAGGTATCCAGTCTCATCATCCACTGTGACACATTCTAAGTATTAAAGAATAGTAATTCGTATCTCACTTGTGTGCATCTCATACACACACGAATTACTTACTATAATACTTAAGGATTAACAATCATCTCATGAAAAGAACATACACAATAAAATGTAAAGCTGATATCCATATATTAAAATGTCAATGTCTCATACAGAAAGTAATGGTTTGAGGGCACAAACCCAACATTTAGGGATAAGGCTTGGCTTTGACTCCGGTTTGATCGTGTGCCTAAGGTCACTTCAGCTCCTGGCCGGGTGATCCTGGGTCGATTCCTGGGTCATGCGCTCTTGCCTTTCCACCATGGCAGTACGCCTATTGTTGATGCTGTTTCTGGCATCCTCCACGCGGCTTGGATTGGCTCGGGCACGTTGTCGGGTCCGCTTTGGATCCTGACCACGCTCATCGTTCCCGGGCTATTCCACAGCTTGTGGGGACTGGGTACGCATTGGTACCTAAGCACGCTTACCGCTCCCGAGCTGTACCTCAGTTTGCGGAGGTTTATTCTATTGGCCAGCAAGACTTCGATTTGTTGCTGTGTTTGACGCTGACCCTCCAGATGTTGAGCGAGAGCTGCAGTGATTTGTTCTGAAGTCATGGGTGCCACCTGCTCCGGGGTCGGTGGATCCACATGACTGGTTTGCTGAGCAGCTTTCTTAGTCTTACGAGGAGTCATGGCAATCAGTCAAGAAATTTTATTGCTGGAAAAGCGTTGTTTCCCACAGACGGCGCCAAATTGATGATGCCAAAATTTGGTATAACGTAAGAGAAAGAAAACAGGGGAAGATTTGAATGTGGTTCGGCTCTGTTAATGAAGAGACCTACGTCTACGAGTGCATCAGAGCGCTTGCACTAGGCTGTAAATTGGCCGGAGACTGTTGGTGAATTAATAGATGACCGGAACTACCAGAGGTCGTCCAGGCGCAATTATGTATTGTGAATTGCTTTAGATGTTCTATCTAGACTAGAAAAGAATCCCCCTCTTGAGAGGGTGAGTCGTCTCTTTTATAGGTGCAAGAGACGCACTCATGCAATGAAACTAATACAGATAAGGTCATACAATCAGATTAGGTTTGATTGACACAAATCATGCAAGTTTCCTAATAGGATTAGGAAACTG
Organism: Hydrangea macrophylla; assembly: GCA_033977485.1. Taxonomy (NCBI): domain Eukaryota; kingdom Viridiplantae; phylum Streptophyta; class Magnoliopsida; order Cornales; family Hydrangeaceae; genus Hydrangea; species Hydrangea macrophylla. The sequence continues at coordinate 69,398,279 of CM066994.1, forward strand.
TTTACACATTCCATAAGTCTTCTTGCTGACGTAGGAAATTGCCTGGGGGGTTCTAGATCACGTCCATGGGGCTAGATGAACTGTGCCCGAGATGAGCCGAGTTTGGGCAACATTCCCGACCTGTCGGTCGGACCCAACAGGACCTGATTAACCTGCCGGGAACCCCGGACCCTTTATTGGAGATAGAGTTATCCGCCCCCTGTTGACTTGGTGCTCCTTGACGTAGCCGCAGAGCTGTGCTCTCATTCGTTGAATATTTTTGGTCGTATCAATATCTATTGTATCCTTTTCTGAGAAAGTTTCAAATAATTGGCTTAGAGTGTAAAACTGGCCAGTTAGCAAAGACAAATACATAAATGGCAAGCACAATAAAATAATCTGGCCAATGCATTTAGGTTTGAAAAAGATAGGTACAGGAATCAGATGACAAAAGAGGAAATTGATGGCCAATGGTCTTAAAAGGAAGTTCAAATGATATGGGACTAATGTGGTATTATATTTTTTTTAATACGACTCACTCTTAATATCGGAAAGTACATAAAACGTAATTCCCATTTATCTCCTTTTCACAATTTACTATTTGTGTGTTCATTATTGTACATTTTAAATTGTCTCTATAAATGCAGAACCGATATCACACAGCATTTTGGACGATGAGAAAGAAAACCATGGATCCAAAAAAGCAGCAGGTCAAAACATAAAGGCTTGTCCTCATATTGCTGAAGTTCAAGTATAGGTTTCTCAAGTTGTCATTGCATTAGAGGCTCTTTTCTCTCATTCTGATTCCTCGGATGCTGTATTATCATTTGTCAAAGTAATTTACAAAACTATGCATCATTTCGTTGTACTACCCAACTTATAGAGATTTGTATGTCACTTTTCAAAAGTATATTGTTCATATGTCTCACAAATCAAGGTAAATGAATGCATATGTTTTCACTGAGATTGTGGGATGTACTTGAAATGTATTTGTAACTACAGATGCTTTTGATGCTGCCTGAAGGTTGTATATATGATGTTCTCCCCTGAGAAACCCTCTTTTCATGGGGAAGTGTATGTGAGGCATTTTTAAGACAATCTATTCTTTGATAATGATATAGGGGTCTAAGAAAATGCCTTTGCGGAAGTATATGTAGGCATCTGAAGTTGGAATCGGATAGGAAATTTGGATATCATTTTATCATTGTCACAAAAACATGGTTCTAACTCAAAAACAAACTCTCCTCAGGGTAGGTACGATTGGCCAGTGCTTTGAGCGCTAGGTTGACCCTTTATTTTAGGTCTCATATTCTATTATTGCATTCAGCATCACTTTCTTTTTAACGTTGACTCTTGCGTTTCATCCCCCCCCCCCCCCCCCCCCCCCCCCCCCCCCCCCCCCCTCTCTCTCTCTCTCTCTCTCTCTCTCTCTCTCTCTCTCTCTCTCTCTCTCCAGGTCAAGATGTCATCATTCCTAGCTTAAAAATAATTGCCAAACGTGGTCTTGTTTTAGCCTATTTAATTAAAGTTTTATACCCTTCTCTGCACTGTCTTAGCTCTGCAGACTCGTATGATTTAAAATTAAGATGTTAACTGGAGGGGAGGGGTAATGAATGGTTTTACAGTACTTACAGTGCCAGATCATCACAGTAGGATTAGGCTCATTATCTTTTGATTTCTGTTTCTGTACATACATTTTCTTAATAAAATTGGATTTTTGAATTTAGTATTTGTGTCTTATTTGTTATTGTCATTCACATAGTCATGCATGTAGTCATGCACAACCGTTCAGATAACCGTTAGCGATGAACGTAGACGATCACGTCACCGTCGACCTAACCGTATTATAGTCGACGCGTGCTCAACTTCTAAGTTTCGATATGGAATCAAACGCGAACTTGAGCACGTATCCGAACACACACAGTGTACCTCGTACAAGGACCCTACTATTCTTTGGCGCGCGACCAAATGTGGCACAAATGAGGTGTGCATGACTGTAGCCCTACATGATTGCCTCACCACTCCCCGCATGCTCCCTCACATCTCCCCACACCGTCAGCGTCAGCCACACCCATGCACACTCTCTTCCCTCACTCTTCAAATCGCATACTCACATTACACTTGTTCACATTCTCGCACTATAACTTGCACATGTGTCACAAGCCAGCACGCTCGACACAACCTCAACACTTGCGGTCGTGTCGTCTACAAGAGTCTTACTAGTGTGCTATGACTAGAGTGTGCTTATAATATGTCGTGGGACCCGCCTGTGCGACCCATTATTGCTCCTCGAAGATAAGGAGTCTTTTGTATGTTCCGTCCTATAAGGCGGGCTAATGTTCATTCTGCTTATCTAGGGGAGGATAGTTAAGACCGAACCCAGAGCAAGCACTTGCTTACTATTGGGATTGCGCCTGCAAATCAATTATTTTATGCGTTAGACACTTTTGACAGTTATATTTGGATATCAATTTATATTGTATTATGTTTGTTTGTAATCCTTAAACATTATTGTATAAAAAGCGAAGCTACATCCATCGAACCGGTCAAAGTACTCTACCGCAGAGGAGCCCATTCTAACAACCTACTCTAAGGCTCACTCCAAGGAGAAGCCCAGGTCAAAGTACCTACTCTAAAGCCCACTCTAGAGTGCCCACTCTAGAGTATCTACTCCGAAGCCCAATCTAGATTACCCACTCCGAAGCCCACCTCAGAGGAACCTACTCTGAAGCGCACTCCAGAGTACCCATTTCGAAGCCCACCTCAGAGGAACCTACTTTGAAGCCTACTCCAGAGTACCCACTTCGAAGCCCACCTTAGAGTAACCAACTCTGAAGCCCCTTCAGAATACCCACAAGCAAAGCCCACTACAAAGGAGCCCATCCAAAGCAAAGTGGCCTCCATTCTCATCGAACGCTTTTTCCACTTGCTCCAATTAGATACTACCACTACTCACTTGACACGTGGACATTATCCCCAACCTAAACCTCCGATGGTCACTAGGCGGTCATGCCCTCGAGATCTGACCACTCGCAGAGACTTGCCATCGCTTGGAATGACCAGTCACTCTCAATCGCATCGCTTATGATCTCACTCTCTTGGGTCCTCACTCGCTTGGGATCCTCACGCGCCTCAACAGACCCCTCCTTGATACTCACCACAATGTCATACCACACGTTTACACTGGATTCTCCACCCTTGGTTGTGAAGTAGTACCTAAGGGTGGCCATGTCTACTAGGAACTCGAGAGCTCATGGCTTAGTGGCTAGAACCAAGGTCATCTCCCTTCCTACCTCACGGGCAAAGTTAGGGTTAGTCTCAAAGAGAATGAGAGACATGTGACCACTGTCACGTGCCCTGCCCCTAGTCTCACAACTAATCAGAGAGGCCCACGACTGCAATACAAGTTAAAACCCTTGACTCTCACCTCGCCTAGTCACTTCGGCCTCGCTAAATATCCTGTACCAATAACAAAGCCTCGATACTTTCCCTCACTTAAACCCCTGCACCAATTGCAAAGCCTCGATGTTTTCCCTCGCTTAAATTCTTGCACCAATATCAAAGCCTCGACATTCTCACTCGCTTAAACCTCTGCACCAATGATAGGCCAGCTTGCGTTGACTCACTTGCATGTCAAAAGACAACACTTTGAACCCATCGCTGCTAGACCCCTTTGTCTGGTAAAACCCCATTTAATGTTGGGACAACCTTAAACATACGCATTTAAGTCCACTATCTAACTCAAAGAGACGAACCACTCTAAAGATGCCAACTCAGCTACTCCCAGTTGTACCAAAAACCTCACAAACCTTGTATAAATACCAACCCCATTCAATACATCCAACAATCCAGTCCAACTCGGTCTAACCAAGCAATAACTCAATCTGAATCTACACTTCAGACATTTACTCCCATCCTTCAACTCTCCAAAAGGACCCTTGGTCATCACTTGGTCTCAACCAACTGCCTTTAAACCTTCCACCACTGTAGCAACCAGTATTTTCGCTTCCCTACTAATAAATTAAACGCTACTTACGTTGTTTATTTTAAATACAAATACCAATTTTTTTTATTACGGAGTATTAATTTTAGTATTGTTATTATTTTAATAAATAATAATTGTGTGAACATTTATTAATACAATTTCTTTAATTTTGTAGCCCCTTAATAATTTTAATTGTATTACTACTTAAGACTGCGCCCCTAAGTTAGCCTATGATTTTGGATAAGAACCATTAATAAAATGTAATATCACATCACTTACATTTTTGTACCTAATGATTTTATTTGGGACATTTTAATTAACTAACCAAACCGGACTAACTGAACTTGTTCTTCTTTAAGTTGTTACCTTTATGCGCAATTCGATTCTTAAAGTAGATACCCTTGTTATTCTAATTTGAAGTATTCCCCTTTTTCCCTTTATGAACTATACACATGTTGTAGATAAATCATGCACACAAGCATGGAGTTGAGTATAAGTCACTTACCTAGCGGAATAACCTAACGGATCGCTGAACGGTGTTGTTATGATCCCAATCAAGAACCATGAACCTGTTGCACCTACATCGCTTCCGTGTACTCTCTTGTGCATCACATAAGTCGTAGAAAATGCTACTAGAACGGACTCCGTCAATGTCACGCACTAAATCCCGAAGCTCCATGGTGATGGCTTTAGAGAGAGAAAACTGTAAGAGAGAGGAGGAGAGAGAGGGGTGGCCGGCTACTAGGGTTGTATTGTGTGTAACCCTAATATATGTGTGCAATATAAATATATATAGGCACACACCCTAGGTCATCAAGCCAAGGCCCATTGGACCCGGTCCAATGTATGTGGGTGCGCAAAATGACCCACAATTTCTTACATCTTCCACTCACCCACATAGGGCTTGTTACTAAAACAATCTCTCGAAACAAAACTTCTCATCTCTTCATACAGGGAAATAGAACGTGCGACCTTACGAAAATAAAGTACATCGATAGGAGTGTAATGTCAAATCATCACCATAACCAGCAAGATACATCATTCGGAAGCTTCTCGTGTATGCCTTAGACGATTCAACCACACCGGACACATCATTCTTAATCCCTCGGTGAAAAGAAGTGCTGCACCATCTCAATGTAATGTACTCATGACATATCAGTAACAAAATATGATTGTCGCAAGCCTGCTAATGAGTCACAAAACATGGCGTGTTATTGAATGGTCTTCCCTAAGCCCACATGTCAATCCGACTAACTTGACCGCCTAGACACACCCCATAGAACGGAATTATCTCTTCGTCCTAGGATAGCATGCTAAAGTAGCTGTCATCAAGCGTCCTCGATCTTCATGACATAGCCTCAAGTCGTTAAGGCAACCAGTTTGTAGGATAACCAATGTCTTGGATATGCTACGTGGCTCACACAGTAATGAAGAGGAATCCATTCACTGCTCCACAGTTGATCGCAAAAGCACATACAATATGAAATGTATGCTATGGCGTTCTTCCATAAAAATGGGCATGTCACTCTATGTTTGGAAATACAAGTAACACCATACGAATCTTAGTCTCGACATTACACAAAAAGTCTAATATGAGTTTTCCAGCACAGTCGCCCCTTCTGGCGCCAGTCTGAAAACTCACATTCAGTTATAAACAGGCTACATAGAGTCATGCGATCTCTCTATGTTCGACCAAATATAAAGGTCTCATCTTAGCTCCATCCAAGGCAACATATAGAAATAATAAGGGTTTATCTCTAGCTCGTTGTTCTTACACTGCGTAGATATAAGTGTTCAAGCTCGCTTTCTAAGCGCTATGGGCACATATGTCCTAGTTAGCTATCTAAACGCCATGAACACAAATGTTTCATCTTGCTCGTCATCTAAGTGCCATGGACACACATGTCCTAGTTCACTATCTTGGCGCCAAGGTGAATCACCCGTGTGAGCAGGTCAATTTAAGCCCAATGACATATTAGAAATGTGCATTCATTCCATACACATAACAAATATATATGTATGGAAGTCAACTAGTTTATTATTAATTGATAATAAAAACTTGAATAACAATGTCAATACCACAATAAAATGTCTAAGCACATCAAAACCCCAAGTGGAGACGTGCCTCAAGACAACTTCCCTTTGTGCAAACCACATCTCAAATGTGACAAAAATGAATGTCCACGTGCTAGAATGGTTTTTGAGATCTTTTACATATGCTCAAGCTTACGTGCTATCACCGTAGATGAGGACAACCTCACCACTTATGAGGTGAAGTGCCTAGCCACTGCAAAAATTCTTCAACCAAAATAGATCCTTAAATAGCTACAGAGCACACCACATATTATGCTTCTATCGTGGACAACATAAGGTAAGGTCTACAGTCCTACGAACATATCACAAGATACTCTGCACTACTCTCTAGTGATATGACCAGGGTTGCTATAACAACGACTAATTAAACCAACCACATAGCAGACATCTGACTGCGTACACACATTAGCATACTTTCGATTCCCTATTGCGGATGCATATGGAAAACTGGACATTTGTTTCCTCTTCTCATTACTCTTAAGACATAAATCTAAGGTCAAGGTGAGTCCCAAAAAAAATGGGATGTCAATGGGTTTACATCTTTTCATGTGAAAAACGGTCAAGAACCCTCGAGAGAAGCTTCTGAGAACGATCTTTCATAATCTAAACTCCCAACACATGGTTGGCATCACCCACATCCTCAATCTCAAACTGAGAGGACAACCACTCTCAAGTGGCGACGATGGAACTCATCTCATTCCCAACTTTCAGGATGTCCTCAACATACAAAGAATTAAAACACTTTTCTTAGACCGTTTAATGTACACACATTGTACCACTGCCTAGACGATTGTTAGCTTGAGATAATAAAAAGATCGTTTGAGATGGCACACTTTTGCGCTCATTCCCTTTGATCACAACACCAATGGGCTAATCCATATTTATCTCGTCGTCTTGTTCTCCAGTGAGAAAAGAACAGTTTAAACATCCAACTAAAAAAGTTCCAAACTAAATATGCAACAATTGCTAGGATAAGGCAAATGGAGTCAGATCTCACCTTTTGGGAGAACATATTTCCATGGTCTATACCCTCTCTGGGTACAAACTATTGCCACAAGGCGCGCCTAATCCTTGTCAATTGAACTATCTGCCATGCATTAGATTTTGAAAACACACTTGTCTCCAATAGTCTTACGCACAGGCAGAATGTCAACAAACTCCCAGAACTTATTTGCTTCCATAGAGTTCATCTCATCTGGCATAGCAACTATCCACTCAGCTTCAGAAGACAAAGAAAAATGCTTCAAGAAAAGAAGCAGGCTCATCCTCATCCACTTATGCACACATTTGCAGACATATGAAAATGTCTTCCTCAATTTCAAAACAACAATAGGGAACTTTTTCTTCATTACCTACAGTGTAATACCTGAGAATCTTGAGTGCCTAGTAGTGTATTCCTACTATTTGGTACACTTCCACTAGCGTCTAGTGGTGTATTCCCACTCGGCTGGAGGCTAGTACCATTTTATAGCGATTACTAGATGTGGAATCTTAATCTCCCCACCCTCGCTTAAAGATGGTATGTTGTCTTCAACATCCTCTAACTCATAGAGGTCAAGATATCTCTTAGTATTACTAATCCTCGGAAAGTCATTCTCAATACCATGTACATCATTTCTGTCATTCCTATATCCGGTTGTTCATTATACGTAACATAGCCTTTCGAGTTATTAGAATACCTTATAAAGATATGCTTTCTAGCTCATGGGCGTAGTTTCTCGCATTTATGCGAGGTATAGTGAACATAACCTCCTGAGCTCCACGGGTGCAAATGCTCTAAAATGAGCTTTTCACCTTTTTATTGCTCATAAGGGGGTAGAAGGAACTGACTGAGAAGAGGCACTCTAGTATGTAGGCAGCAATCAAGAGTACATCCCCCCAAAACAACATTGGGAGGTTGACTTATGCCATCATAGTCCTAGCCACATCTAAGAATGTCTTATTCCTTCTTTCTGCAACACTATATTGTTGCAGAGTTTCTGGAAGAAGAAGTGTCTGCATTTTTCCTTTTTCCTTACACAGTTCCCTGAACTGGTTAGATAAGTACTCGCAATCCATAAATCGCGCGAAATCATATATAAAAGTGAGAAAATAAGAGGCGCCATGACGTGCCTTTACAATAATAGGTTCATAGATATCTGAGTGAACTAGCTCTAATAGCCTTTCTAAAAGGCTTTCGTGCTTTGCCAACTAGGAAAAACTCACATAACATAGGTAGGTCAACCTCAGCGAGTGGGCCCAAGAGGACTTCTCGAGCTAATTAAGTTATCCTATTACATCCTATGCGTTCAAGTCCAGCATGCCATGTCTCAGAATAAACGAATATCAAAGGAAACTAAAATTTATTCAAACAACTCTTAAGTAGTTATCCCTAGATAACCATGTCCTAGTAACACTACCATCCAAAAACATCCATCCTGTTATCACCGAATTGGAAAAATGCCTTCAACTGCGCTCTTCTAACTTGTTAGCCTTGGGCGCAAACTTGCTAGCCCCACCCTAACTCTTGGCGAGTGTACTCTTACCATTGCGTTTAGGCCCACTAGCCTTGTGCTCACTTACACTTATGGAAGTTGTAGTCAAGAGTGTAGCAATACGGTTCGCCTTACATTTTGGCTCTCCATATTTAGCTCGATATGTCAAAAAAATGTCAAAAATCAAAAATTTAACATTTCCTTTGTGGATCATGATTTGTTCTCTGTGGACTCGCGAATCATGCAAAGAACCAATCACAGCCCGAAACTGTAGTTTGCCAGTAAAGATGTTCCCAGTAATCTAAAATCACGAATCATACCTGACATCGACCTTAGATGTTCAGTCATTGTGTACTTGGAACGTCCCATTTACTTTCCCAAACTTCATAACTAGATACTTAATCTAGTAGTGAATGTGCCATTGAAATCAAATTCGAGCTGATCCTATAATTCTTTGGCTATTGGGTAGTACATTTACTTCCCAACAAGATTATGTTGTATGCTGATTATCACAAAGTCGTGCTATGATCCTCCTCGAGCCAAGTGTTATAGGATTTCAAGGTTAAAACGAAATTGGACCAGAGGCCCATTATTCGATTGAATAAGTTGGACCATAGAATGAGTTTAAAGCCCATAAGCTCTTACTCATTCTGTAGGTGTGTTACTTTGCAGTGCCATATTACAAGAATTAGTCCCTTTTAAACTTGTTCCTTTTGTAAAGATCGACAAAGTGTGGTTTGGAAAACGTTTGTTTTTGTGAACCCAGAAAATTTGAAGAAAAATATTTGAGAACATACGCAAGGGATTGACATTATTGTTTGCACATTTCATAAAGTTTGTTTTAAAATCCAATTACAAATGAGTTTTCCCCTTTTTACAATTTAAGACCAAAAAATTCGCTATTGCTCATGAATCAAATCTAAATTTTGCAAATCAAGAAAAACCTTTTATAATAGATTTTTCTAAATAAACATCAATTAGATGGTACAAATACCTATCTAAGATCATCCACAAGATATAAAGTGTGCCATACAACAAAAGTGCGCATGGACCCCCACGTGGGTCTGAATTGGCAACTTCAAGCTCGTGCTAAGGTAATTCAAGTGTATGATGTATGAACAAAGAAAACCATCCCTTTATAAGTAGGCTTTTCCAATATAAGAAATAAAACACTCGTCCTCACATTACATTTATAGGCCATAAAAAATAGGGATGATTTGTTCATATATATGCACAGAAACAACCTTAAACATACATTTTGAGGACACAAGCTACATAAATTGTCAATTAATTGTCCATTCATTTGATCCAGATTAATGCATTAATCACATACACCAAGCACTCATGCGGTCTATTAAAAAATGAATGGACTAATCCATCACTCCATTTAAGGAGGATTAGAGGTCTCGGGTCATCCAATCACAAACAACAGTAATTAAACGTGACGTCGATTGGAGTGGATCATTATAGAGATGGTTCATATGTTTCTTTCTATTGTTTGTGATGATGAACTGTGCACACACACATATATATATCTTGTGGCATAACATGCATCGTCTTTATGCATCGAACTTAGCAGGACGAGTTCTTAAAATGTTATGACTGACCCGATAAGAGAGTTGTCACCGCATTCGCGGATGGACCAAATAGTGAACATGGTGGGGAATTTTGTTTAAGCTATAAGTAAAAGAGATCAGATGAACGTTCAGGTCCCACCAGTTGAAGTTTGTTACATTAATGCACCACCATTACCGTGACCTCAACACGCGATTGTAGAACAATTCCATAAACAGAAACCGACTTTGTATCGTGGACAAGTTGACATAGACTTGGCCGATCATAGGATGATGGACATAGAAAGACATTTCCGTACAGTGATATGCACAGATGAGGAGAAAATTCTTTACGCATCTGATACATTGATGGGGAAAGCAATGGATTGGTGGAATAATGTACTCGAACAAGGAAAGCCAACTACGTGGGAAGTATTCAAAGATGAATTCAACAAGCGTTTCTTTTTGCAGTATGTACATACTGTTGGGTTTGTGCCCTCAAACCATTACTATATGTATTAGACATAAGCATTTTTAATATATGGATATCAGCTTTTCATTTCATTATGTATGTTTCTTTCATGAGATGATTGTTTAATCCATAAGTATCATAGTAAGTATTTCGTGTGTGTATGAGATACATACAAAGAGATACGAATTACTATTCTTTGATACTTAAAGCTTGTCACAGTGGATGATGAGACTGGATACCTCATCAGGTCTACACTGTAGCATAATTAACTACCATTGGATGGAGTGATTAATCTCAATCACTAGAGTATAGCTCTTAGTTGATATGCTAGTGCTTATAGTGCATTGACGGGCCTGAGTTTCCTATTGACGCTTAAGACTGTCAAACAGTCAATAGGAACTCATAACTTGTATAAGGTACGTGTTCTCAATCTTGAGACGATTATGAACACAGACTGTGGATATGACTGCTTTGACTTACTAATCAGTGAGGTCTATAAAAGATCAACACCTGGGTATCTTGGGTATGTCATGTTCATAGGGTTGTGAACATATATTGTCAAGATAGAATCTACCCTCTGTTTCAGAGTAAGCATTCCCTTGAGAATGTCACCATGTCGATTACTGAGTACTGCAGTCTTGTTGATAAGAGTTATCAACATGTTTGGTAATCATGAGAGGTGAATGAGACTCAAGGAATACAAGAAGTAATCATGATTCAGGTTGACAGTAACAGTTATCCGATTACCTGAATATGATTACGAATGCTGACGGTAGAGGGACATTAGTACACCATACAAGTCTAGTAATCGCTTCGGATATGTTCTTTTGCGTTGGAGTTCAGTTATCGTTTTATAGTGGAGTAAACGTTAACTGACCAGTTAGTTAGTTTGCTGATCAAAGAGTTTGGTCATGGTAATTAACAAACTGGTCTGAGCCAACAATAAAGAGCCTAGGAGGTCCCACTCTTAGCTCCGCCAGGATGCTTGGAAAGACACTTGAGGAAGCTGTCAAGACAAGTTCGATCGATTGAAGTATGTTCGATCGATTGAAGTCATGGCAGGTTCGATCGATCGAGAATGGTTCGATCGATCGAAGTCACTTCGATCGGTCGAAGTTTAGGTCGGTTCTGGAAATCTATAAATAGGGCAGCTGCGTTCTGGAAAAGGTTAATCGTCGTTCTTATACGCAGAAGCTGCAGAAACTATAATAGTCTTCCTAAACCTTCCTATACTCTCTATTAGGGTTCCCACCAACCCTGGTCTTTTCGGCAGGCATCCGCAGGAGTCATAAGGGTGAAGATCATCTAGTGGAGGCTGCTGGAAGTTGAAGATCAGAATTGGGTTCAAGACACTAAGGTATAACTAGTGTCCCCTCTTGTGTGCATCTATAGAATTGATGAGTAGTAGATCTTGGGATACCAAAAGTTTTTATAACTTGACCTATTTCCGCTGCGCGATCGAACGGTCTTCGATCGATCGAACTGTGTCAGAGAAGTAAGATGCTGTTTTAAGTTCTAATTCAGTATGTAAAGAGTTTATATACCGTGTGAATCAATTAAGTGTTCCAACAGTTACATATATTTGTTATGTATGTGTGGATGCATGTACGACTAACCCTTTTGCAGCAAGATTAGTCGCTATCTCCCATGGCACCGAGTCGTTTGAATATTTATATTTAAATTGTTTGAGATTGGTGCATGTTGTAATTTAAGTTTGGTTTGGTTTTAAGGCATATGTAAAGGGCGCTGTGACTTCAATCCTACAAAAAGGAAAGTCGCACCGGTTTCCCTAGCCTTTTATTTTGTTGTTGCTATTTCTATTTCTAGATAAATTGTAAGCTTCAAAAGAGGCATACGTTCAATGTAATAGAATTAGAAAATCCATGAAGATGGAGCAAGGAGCCGTTGTCCATGAAGATGGAGCTGGAGGCGATCAAACCAAAAGCAGGTTCTATGGAGATAGAGCCATGGGAGATAGAGGCATCGTTTGAATGTCTTTTATTTCATTTTAGTTTTTTGTTTTATGTGCTTGGTTTGTAATTGGCGTATCATACATTGTTGCATGCACGCAAAACAAGTTTTCTAAAATAAAATTCAAAAACCGTTTTCAACATATTAGTAAACATTAGATGTTTATGGGAAGTGTGTATAAACAGATTTTCTCAAAAAGCAAAATCCTTTTTTTTACTAAATCTAGTGGGAGAGGGTCTTATTAATTACACCCACGATCTTCCATTAACGGTTCACTGTAAGATGAGTGGTGCATTCCGTGTCACCTCACCAGGGGTGATCATTCCATACGGAGGGTGCATTACTCATTGGTTACTAGATGTGAACTTCTTTTGATAGGATAAATCAGACGTGTTAGAGGGTGACCACCACACGGAGGCGCTACTTGAGACGGTTGTGATTGGATCCTAGTTAATGGTACACACTAGCTAAGCTATGGATAAGGGATCCCACACGGGGCATTATTCAGAAACTTAGAGATCAAAAGAAATCGGGAGTCATAACTTGTTTTGCAAGAGTTGCATAGCGGATAAGTTATGATAAATCGAAAGATCGAACATTGACCACCACACGGAGGCTTTATTCTTTCGTTTCGATATTCCGGCGACGTTGTTTTAAAATAAGAGTTTTAAAAGGATTCTTTTATTTCAAACTGTCAAATTCTGATATCCATATTTATTTTGTTTTGATTTTACAGTAAATCATAATGTCTGGATCTGCATTTAGTCCACTTGCCACCATACTCACTCAAAACAAGTTAACTGGAAACAACTACACTGAATGGAAACGTAACCTTGACATCGTGTTAACTGCGGAGGATCACATATATGTCCTCACCACCCCATGCCCCGAAGAACCCGCTGCAAATGCTTCGGCTGCTGCTAGACGCGAGTTCGATAAATGGAAAAAGTCGAATGGGATGGCTCGTTATTACATATTGGCTTCTATGGCTAATGTGTTACAACACCAATACCAGTCGAACAATTCCGCCAGTGACATTATCGAATCCCTGAAAAAGATGTTTGGGGAGCATGGCAGGCCTGCCAGACAGGTAGCTATGCAGAAGATCATGAGTGCTAAGATGTTGGAAGGGACTCCAGTCAAAGAACATGTTTTGAAAATGATTGGTTATTTAAACGAGCTGGAGACCCTAGGTGCCAACATCGATGCACAGACCCAAGTTGATATGATCCTCAATACGCTGTCGCCATCATTCGCTCAATTTAAACTGAATTATAATTTGAATAAAATGGATTTTTCAATGAGCGAATTGATGAGCTCTTTATTGGCAGCGGAAGGGGTGATCAAGCCTGGGGGCAGCGTTTTAAACGTTGAGAAAAGCGCTTCCTCCTCCCGATCTGTGCCGAAAGGAAAGAAAGGGAAGAAGAAGGCTGGCACTGGTGGTTCAAATGTTGGACCGGTCCCTAAGATTGCAAAATCTAAGGGAAAAGGTAAGGGCAAAGGGAAGGTTGGTGGCCAAGGCAAAGGAAAGTGTTTCCAATGCGGTGAGAAGGGCCACTGAAAGAGGAACTGTCCAGAATTCTTAGCTACAAGAGTTCAAGGTATGATTGAATCACATGTGATTGAAGTAAGTTTTATAACGGATACTTCAAACACTTGGTGCATTGATTCTGGTGCGACTAACCATATCTGTAATTCATTGCAGGGGTTCAGATCAACCAGGAAGTGCAGTGATGGGGAAATCGTACTTACTCTAGGTTCTAGCGCAACCGTTTCTGTGGTTGCTATAGGAGTCGTAGTTTTAGAATTTCTAGACAATAAAGTTTTGATTTTATCAGATGTACTTTACGTCCCTTCAATGAGACGTAATTTAATTTCAGTTTCTAATTTATCGAATAATGGTTATTCTTTTCATTTTGGAACTGAAGTTGTGATTAAAAGAAATAGTTCTTTTATATGTTCTGGTGTTAAATCAAATGGTTTGTATGTGATTACTCCCAATATTTCTAAAGATTCTTGTATGGAACTTAATAACTCAGTGGTAACTGTACCATCTAAAAGAAAGGAACCTTCCACTAATCCAACAAGGCTTTGGCACATGAGGCTTGGCCATATCAATCTAAATAGGATTGGCAGACTAGTCAAAGAAGGGGTCTTAGGCGATTTGGTTCTCGAACCAATAGAAGTCTGCGAGTCTTGTTTAGAGGGTAAGATGACCAAAAGGCCCTTTCCTGCAAAGGGCAATAGAACCAATGCAGTGTTGGAATTAGTTCATACTGATGTATGTGGACCAATAAATATTAGAGCAAGGGGTGGTTATGAGTATTTCATAACATTTACTGATGACCACTCCAGGTATGGATATGTGTACCTAATGCAGCACAAGTCTGAAGCCTTTGAGAAATTCAAAGAGTTTAGGGCTGAAGTGGAGAAGCAATTGGGCACACATATCAAGGCCATTCGATCTGATCGGGGTGGTGAGTACCTCTCTAATGAGTTTATTGATCACCTCGTACAGAATGGGATTCTGTCTCAGTTGACTGCACCTGGTACGCCTCAGCAAAACGGTGTAGCGGAGAGAAGGAATCGGACTCTTTTAGACATGACTAGGTCAATGATGAGTTATTCTGAGTTACCTTTATTTCTTTGGGGTTATGCTTTGGAAACCGCTGCTTACATACTAAATCTAGTACCAAGCAAATCTGTTCCCAGGACACCACGAGAGATGTGGATTGGGCGCAAGCCTTCTTTGCAACATCTCCGGATATGGGGGTGTCCGGCACATGTGCTAAAAGGAAAGATGAGCAAGTTGGATTCTAGATCGGAAGTATGTCACTTCGTGGGGTATCCAAAGGGTACTTATGGATGGTATTTTTATGATCCAAGAGAACAGAAGGTGTTCGTCAGTACGAATGCTATTTTCTTGGAGGATGATTATATCATGAACCATAAACCTAAGGGAAGGATAGATCTTAGAGAGATAGAAGGAGAGCCCTCAGTCCAACCCGCAGTTAATAACGATGAAAATCAAGAAAACACCACTTCTTCACCTATTTCCGCACCGGTACCTCGTCGTAGTGGGAGGATTATCAGCCAGCCTGATAGATACATGTTCTTAGGAGAAGTTTTTGAAGCTGTCTCCATAGAATCTGAATCTGATCCTGCCACATACGAAGAAGCAATGGCTGATGTTGATTCAGCTCATTGGGTTATAGCTATGAAGGCTGAATTGGAATCTATGGATTCTAATCAGGTCTGGGATCTTGTAGAGCTTCCAGCCAATATTAAACCCATTGGCTGTAAGTGGGTCTACAAGAGGAAAAGAGGATCTGATGGAAAGGTTGAGACCTTTAAGGCAAGGCTTGTAGCGAAAGGTTATACTCAGAGGGAGGGCATTGACTATGAGGAAACCTTCTCGCCGGTAGCCATGCTCAAGTCCATCAGAATACTCTTATCCATTGCTGCATGCCTAGATTATGAGATCTGGCAGATAGATGTCAAGACTGCATTCTTGATTGGCAATCTTGAGGAGGACATCTATATGCAACAACCAGAAGGGTTCATAGCTGGTCGGAAAGGTAACTTGGTTTGCAAGTTGCAAAAGTCCATTTATGGGCTTAAGCAAGCATCCAGAAGTTGGAACATCCGATTTGACCAAGTGGTCAAGTCGTTTGGTTTCATACAGAATCTGGATGAACCTTGTGTATACAAGAAGAGTGAAGGGAAAGTGGTGGCTTTTCTTGTGCTTTACGTTGACGACATTCTACTCATTGGAAATGATGTAGCGGCATTGTCAACGGTCAAGGTTTGGCTAGCTAGTACTTTCGATATGAAGGATCTAGGAGAGGCGAGCTATATTCTAGGGATAAAGCTCTTTCGGGATCGCAAGCGAAAGATAATGGGATTATCTCAAGCTGGTTATATCGATAAGGTGCTAACTAGGTTTTCAATGGATAATTCGAAGAAAGGTTTATTACCTTTCAGGCATGGTTTAGCGTTCTCCAAGGACCAGTGTCCAAAGACACAGGAGGAGAGGAATCGCATGACAGGAGTTCCCTATGCTTCGGCAGTGGGGAGTCTCATGTATGCGATGTTATGCACTAGACCAGATATCTGTTTTGCCGTTGGCATGGTTAGCAGATATCAGTCGAATCCGGGTCCAGAGCACTGGACAGCCGTTAAGCACATTCTTAAGTACTTGAGAAGGACTAAAGATTACATGCTTATGTACGGTGGTAGTGAGTTAATTCCAGTAGGATACACTGACTCGGACTTTATGTCAGATAAAGATTCGAGAAAGTCGACATCCGGTCATCTCTTTACCTTGGGAGGTGGTGCTGTCAGTTGGAGGAGCATTAAGCAGAAATGCATTGCAGACTCAACTACAGAAGCTGAGTATGTGGCTGCTTGTGAAGCCGCAAAGGAAGCTGTTTGGCTCAAGAAGTTCCTTATGGAACTCGAGGTGGTACCAGCATCGCTGCCGCCTATTACGCTTTATTGTGATAATAGTGGGGCAGTGGCTCAGTCCAAGGAGCCAAGGAACCACGGAAAGGGAAAGCACGTAGAGCGGAAATATCATCTTATCCGAGATATTGTTCAACGTGGAGATGTGACTGTCACCAAGATTGCCACAACTGACAATCTTGCTGATCCGTTTACAAAGGCCTTGCCACAGAAGGTCTTTGATCGTCATCTAGATAGTCTAGGTCTTAGATGTAATTATGAATGGTTATGAGTGCAAGTGGGAGTTTGTTGGGTTTGTGCCCTCAAACCATTACTATATGTATTAGACATAAGCATTTTTAATATATGGATATCAGCTTTTCATTTCATTATGTATGTTTCTTTCATGAGATGATTGTTTAATCCATAAGTATCATAGTAAGTATTTCGTGTGTGTATGAGATACATACAAAGAGATACGAATTACTATTCTTTGATACTTAAAGCTTGTCACAGTGGATGATGAGACTGGATACCTCATCAGGTCTACACTGTAGCATAATTAACTACCATTGGATGGAGTGATTAATCTCAATCACTAGAGTATAGCTCTTAGTTGATATGCTAGTGCTTATAGTGCATTGACGGGCCTGAGTTTCCTATTGACGCTTAAGACTGTCAAACAGTCAATATGAACTCATAACTTGTATAAGGTACGTGTTCTCAATCTTGAGACGATTATGAACACAGACTGTGGATATGACTGCTTTGACTTACCAATCAGTGAGGTCTATAAAAGATCAACACCTGGGTATCTTGGGTATGTCATGTTCATAGGGTTGTGAACATATATTGTCAAGATAGAATCTACCCTCTGTTTCAGAGTAAGCATTCCCTTGAGAATGTCACCATGTCGATTACTGAGTACTGCAGTCTTGTTGATAAGAGTTATCAACATGTTTGGTAATCATGAGAGGTGAATGGGACTCAAGGAATACAAGAAGTAATCATGATTCAGGTTGACAGTAACAGTTATCCGATTACCTGAATATGATTACGAATGCTGACGGTAGAGGGACATTAGTACACCATACAAGTCTAGTAATCGCTTCGGATATGTTCTTTTGTGTTGGAGTTCAGTTATCGTTTTATAGTGGAGTAAACGTTAACTGACCAGTTAGTTAGTTTGCTGATCAAAGAGTTTGGTCATGGTAATTAACAAACTGGTCTGAGCCAACAATAAAGAGCCTAGGAGGTCCCACTCTTAGCTCCGCCAGGATGCTTGGAAAGACACTTGAGGAAGCTGTCAAGACAAGTTCGATCGATTGAAGTATGTTCGATCGATTGAAGTCATGGCAGGTTCGATCGATCGAGAATGGTTCGATCGATCGAAGTCACTTCGATCGGTCGAAGTTTAGGTCGGTTCTGGAAATCTATAAATAGGGCAGCTGCGTTCTGGAAAAGGTTAATCGTCGTTCTTATACGCAGAAGCTGCAGAAACTATAATAGTCTTCCTAAACCTTCCTATACTCTCTATTAGGGTTCCCACCAACCCTGGTCTTTTCGGCAGGCATCCGCAGGAGTCATAAGGGTGAAGATCATCTAGTGGAGGCTGCTGGAAGTTGAAGATCAGAATTGGGTTCAAGACACTAAGGTATAACTAGTGTCCCCTCTTGTGTGCATCTATAGAATTGATGAGTAGTAGATCTTGGGATACCAAAAGTTTTTATAACTTGACCTATTTCCGCTGCGCGTTTAAACTTCACTTTAAACCGGTTTTTCCTACACATACTCAGAAACATTAAGAATTTACGAGTTTGGTTCAGGGAGACATGACTGTGAGTGAGTACATTTCTTGTTATAATGCTTTGCTGCATTTTTGAAAAACTACAATTCCAATTGATGAGGATAAGGCACGTAAATTTGAGGACGGCTTAGGGAGAATATCAGTAGTCGCATTGACATGTTGCAGCACCCGATCATTTCTCTAGTTGAGGAAGTCGCTTGCATCGCTGAGGCAAGTGTCGATCGATATCGACAAGGACAACAAGGAAAGAGAGCGAACTACAATAGGAGCAAGGGTCAGGGGAATACAAAGAAACAATTTACACAAAGTTCGGGATCATACGCGGGAAGCCAGGGAGGGAGTACATTCGTTGGAGACTCAAGACCATTGTGCTCTATATGTAATCTGGGACACAAGGGTACTTGCCATCTGTTGGGCACCTGTTATCTCTGAGGGCAATTGGGACACATATCCTGCAATTGTCCTATGAATACGAATTTGACTACACCAAACACAACCTCGAACACCAAGAGCTATAACCCAGAGATGAGGGGGAAATGTTCTAAGTGTGGACAACCAGGGCATAGAGCGAAGAACTTTCCGAGTAAGAGACAATTGGGGATGAGTATCGGGGCATCGAGTGTGCCAAGCGGATCAAAGATAGAACCACGAGTAGATAAAGGGAAAGGAGTCGCACAACAACAAGGGCGATATTTCTAACTTAGGCTGGGGAATACGGATGATAGTGTTATATCAGGTATTCTTCCTATTTGTTCATATCCTACACGTATACTATGGATTCTGGTTTAACGCATTCATTTGTGTCTCGTGATTTTGTTAAGTATCTAACTGTTAAGTCCGAACTGTTAGGCTATGATTTATGCGTATCATTGCCTCTTAGTGAACCTTTAGTAACTTCTTCGATATTCAAGTCGTGTGGATCAAGATCGGTGATAAGGTCTTGAGCATCGATTTGATTTCGTTGACAATGAACTACTTTGATATTATCTTAGGCATGGATTGGTTGTCGGTCAATCAACCTAGAATGGCTTATGAGTAGAAATGGGTTAGTTTCCATCCAAGAGGTTGAGAAGAGTTTGCTTTTCAGGGTAAGGGTCTGACTATATCGCCTTACTTGATATCAACAGTTCAAGCAAGCAAGATGTTGAAGAAGAGTTGTTCAGGTTTCTTATGTTTAATTATTGACACAAGAGTTCTTGGACCACTAGTAGCAGACATTCAAGTAGGTCAAGAATTTTCAGATGTTTTTCCCGATGAGTTACCCGATGTATTGATTGAAAGAGAGCTTGAGTTCATGATAGAAGAGTACCAGGGTCACAATTGGTATCCACAACACCGTATCGAATGGCACGGATAGAATTAAAAGAATTTAAAGTTAAGCTATAGGAGTTGCTTGAGAAGGGTTTTATCCGACCGAGTATTTCGCCATGGGGAGCTCTAGTCTTGTTCATGAAGAAGAATAATGGGACAATGCGTATGTGTATTGACTACCGAGAGTTGAATAAGTTGGCCGTCAAGAACAAATATCTGTTGCCCTGAATAGATGACTTGTTTGATCAGTTGTAAGGGGCCCAAGTATTTTTGAAGATTGACTTGAGATTCGGTTACCACCAGTTGAAAGTCAAAGAAGAAGACGTTGAGAAGATAGCTTTTAGAACTAGATATGGTCACTGTGAATTTTTGGTTATGCCATTTGGAGTGACTAACGCACCAGCTGCTTTCATGGATTTGAAGAATCGTGTTTTTAAGGACAATTTAGATGAGTTTATTATCGTATTTATAGATAAAATCCTAATCTAGTCCAAGAGTGTTGAAGAGCACGAACACTATTTGGGATTAGCCTTACACCGATTACGCGAGAAGAGATTGTTTGGAAAATTGAAGAAGTGTGAGTTTTGGTTGACAGAGATTGCTTTTCTTGGACATATATTGTCAGCGAAAGGAATTTCAGTAGATCCTCAGAAGATAGAAGCAATTACCAATTGGGTGAGACCTACAAACGTGACAGATATCTGAAGTTTTCTAGGATTAGCTGGTTATTATTGGAGGTTTGTGAAAGACTTTTCACGAATTACAATGCCGATGATGCAGTTAATGAGAAAAGATGTTGCTTTGGTATAGAGTCCGAAATGCGAGGAATGTTTTCAAGAGTTAAAGAGTCGACTAGTGAAAGCACCAATCTTAGCTATTCTGATAGGGACTGAAGGGTTTATCATTTACAGTGATGCTTCATATAGAGGTTTAGGTTGCGTTCTTATGCATGGTGACAAGGTCATTACATATGCGTCGAGACAACTTAGACCGCACGAGAAGAATTTTCCGATACATGATCCGGAATTGGCCGCTACAATTTTTTCATTGAAGATTTGGCATCATTACCTCTATGGGGAGAGACATTAGATATATACAAATCATAAGAGTTTGAAGTACTTGTTCATGCAATGAGATTTGAACATGAGGCAGAGGAGATGGCTAGAGTTGATGAAGGACTATGATTTGTCAATTCAGTATCATCCGGGCAAGGCAAGTGTAGTCGTCGATGCTCTTAGTCATGAAGCACCAACCAACACAGCATTGGATGTGACTTCTCAGAGAGAGGTGATTCGAGATATGGAGGATTTAGAACTGGAAGTGATTCCGAGGATTGAAAGTGACTTAATGTCGACGATTGTAGCACAACCACTCTTGATTCACGAGATCACGGAGAAACAACTTCAAGATGTGACTTTGAAGAAGATTTGTGATGAGATTTCGATGGGTAAACAATCTAGATTCACCTTTGAGAACAATGTTCTGAGATTGAGGGGTAGAATCTGTGTGCCCAACGAGAAGGAATTGAGACGGAATACCCTAGTAGAAGCACAAAATACAAAGTACATCGTTCATCCGGGAAGCACCAAGATGTATAGAGACTTGAGACATGTTTATTGGTGGCCGAGAATGAAGAGAGAAATAGCATGCTACGTTTCACATTATACGAGTTGTCAATAAGTGAAGGCCGAATGCCAAGTACCTTCGGGATTGTTACAACCGTTA
This sequence comes from Hydrangea macrophylla, assembly GCA_033977485.1. Classification (NCBI taxonomy): domain Eukaryota; kingdom Viridiplantae; phylum Streptophyta; class Magnoliopsida; order Cornales; family Hydrangeaceae; genus Hydrangea; species Hydrangea macrophylla. The sequence continues at coordinate 69,420,093 of CM066994.1, forward strand.
CCGATAGCTGAATGGAAATTGGAACACATAATAATGGATTTTGTTGGTGGGTTTCCGAGGTCTAAGAAATCAAATACTATTATTTGGGTGATTGTTGACCGTTTGACGAAGTCGTCGCACTTCCTACCACTTTGAACAACTAAGCTGATGACGTTAGCTAAGTTGTATATTCGCAAGATTATGAGACTACATGGTATTCTAATTTCTATTATTTTAGTAGAGATAGTAGTTTTACATCGGAATTTTGGAGGGCCTTGCAAGAAGCAATGGGTACCAAATTGCATTTCAGTGCCACTTTTCATCCTCAGAACAATGGTCAATCAGAAATAGTAATCCAAATTTTGGAAGACATACTTCGTTTATGTGTACTTGATTTTTAGGGTGATTGGGAAGACCACTTGTCATTGATTGAGTTCGCATATAACAACAGTTTTCAGTCGAGTATTGGGATGGTTCCTTATAAAGCTTTGTATGGTCGTGTATGTCGTTCACCGATTAGTTGGACGAAAGTCGGGGAAAGAATGATTGAAGGGCCGAAAATTGTGCAAGAGACGACGGATAAGATAAAGGTAATTCGACAACGGTTACTGACAGCTCAGAGTAGATATAACAGTTATGCCGACAAGTGTAGATGATTGTTGGAATTTGATGTGGGAGATTTGGTGTATTTGAAGGTGTCACCTTCAAAGGGGATTACTAGATTTGAAAGATACAGGAAACTCAATTCGAGGTATGTAGGACATTTTGAGATCATTGGGAGAGTTGGACCCGTATCGATTGAACTTGCCAAGTGAGTATGCTCAAGTTCATAACATGTCTCATGTATCATTGTTACATAAACAGTGAGCAGAGGATAGAGAGCAAGAGATGACTCCGATGCCGAACGAGATTTAGAGTGATTTGACGTATGTTGCATATCTGATAGAGATCTTGGATCGGAAGGAGCAAGTCTTGCGAAATAAGGTGATATCAAATGTGAAGGTGTTATGGAGTAGCCAAATGGCGGAAGAGATGATATGGGAATCGAAGATGAGATGTGTACTTAGTATCCGCACCTTTTCGATACATGAGGTACAAGTTTGGGGACAAACTTCTCTTAAGAGGGAGAGAATTATAACACCCGTAATTGTGTTATTACATTTCATTGCATTATCATGCATGATAATGTGCTGTGTTGTGCATTTTGGCATATGCGTGAGTGTATTTAACTCACGAGTCGATTTAGGTGTGTGTTAGAGAACCCTCTGAGACAGTGTGAATGAGAGAGTTTGGATGTTGTGACGTCTCTCCGAGATTGAGACGGTCGTTGTGGAATGCCTTAAAGGTTTATCTGAAAATAAATGTTTACCTGCGCATTTCACTACCTGCATTATTTCTGGTTTAGAATATAATTCTGTTGTCATCCTTTTGAGTACGAATTAACACGCTACTAATTTGGTAGCCTAATTAGCAATTTTGAAAAATCTTGTGAGACTACGTTTCAGCAACCAGATGGAACTTAGTCGAAAACTTTTATAATTTTTAGTTTTCACTCGCGAAGCTATGAATTAAGCTGTGTAGAAAGTTTCAGAGACTGATTAGGAGTTTTGAAAACTCGTGGGGAGGTAAACATAATTTTTAAAAGTGTTGCCTATATATAGATAGAGATGACTTTAGATATTTTACAAAACTTGTAACCTAAGTTTCTAGAGAGGCCAAAGGGGGATTTGGAAGCTTCGATCTTCACGACGACAAACGACGGACTTCTGCCCGTTTATTTTCTTCTAAATTTTGTATTCGAAATCCTTGAGGTAAGAGCTTCATTTTGATATTCGTTAGGACTTGTTTGGCTAAATTTTTCAAAAAGTCATTTTCTAGAATTTTCATAAAAAGATGATAATTGGATTTTTGATCGATAGGGATAGTAGTAGATGGACTTCTACACGTTATTTGTACTTGGGTTTTCTTTGGATCGAATTTTAAGAGCGTTATTCGGAGGTGAGTGATTCAACTTTGTTTTTGGAATGATTTCTTGACATGTATTCATGTTTTGTATAAAAAGTATGTGTTAGTTTATAGATATATATTGTGTAGTTCATATTGGGCTATTTTATTGATAAGTAGGCCCAATAGCACGGTGAAATATTTTGATTATCGAAAGCACGGTGATATGTGAATTGAGCATGTTGAGTTGTTATTTGAGTCAAAGGAGCATGTGGTACCAAGCCATCTTGTGGAGCAGATATATGCATTAAGGTCGCACGTTTGAAGAAAAGAAACGTGGGTTTTACCTTTTCGCGTGGACTTATTAGCGAGGAGTCGCGAATTAGGAGTATGGAACGTACATGTGAGACTCCGAAGACTAGTATGAAATGTAGAGATGTGAATGCAAGCATGTTTATCATTCATGTGCATTGTTGTTTTATTCACTAAGCGTTAGCTTAAATAAATTGAATATGTGTAGTTATTCAAATAACCATTTCAGGTGTTAATACAGGCAAAGAATCGTAGAAGTGAGCACGTGGGTTTGGGAGTTCACTTAGAAGGCAACACATCATGTTTATTCCGTAGGTTTGAAAATGGAAGTGTTGTAATAAGAATTTTTTGACCTTTTGTTTAACTTAGAATCGTAGAACGGATTCGTGATATTGTAATAGATAGTAATCTTTTGTAGTTACGTTTTATCAATGTTATAGTTCAGTTAGAATCGCTTTGGTATGAGTTTGGAGTGTGTGTTTGGTCCCTGGTAGAATTCAGAAAAACCTTTAACTTGGAAAATTCTACAGAAAGGGCTGCTGTTGGGAAACAGTCGATTGGACCGGGGGCACAGTCGACAGGACCCCTATTTAAGTAAAACATTCTTTGGTTTTCAAAGGGCATCAGTCGACTGGATGATGAAAACCAGTCGACTGGAATCTATTTTCAAAACACACATTCTGCTAGATATGGATCAGTCGACCGGACGAGCCCAGTCGACTAAACATTTGAGGCATCAGTCGACCGACCCTGAAGGTGGCTGCTGAGGATTTCTTATTCTCTGTAACCTCTGAATCAGTCGACTGAGACCCCGACCAGTCGATTGGACTATTGGTTTTAAAAATGACTTGTCTTTCTTTTCCGCTGCGTGTTGTTCAAACTAATTTTTGAGAACGTTAATGAACTGGTTTAGCCTCGGTGGCGTGCCACGGGCTTTGGTTCCGCTATTGTGGAACCGGGCTATGACAATATTGGATTTCGATTTTGATTCCCTATTTTTCCATTGAGTTTTCCTCTGTACCATATTTTATTCCTGGAATCATCCATTAAAATGAAACAATATACATATACTGAGACATATATTTCTTATCAAAAAGTCTAGGCACACAATGAGTTTCACAACTCATTTCACAATGAGGGCATCTCAGCAAAAAAAAAAAAAAAAAAGCTTGTGGGCCCCATACTAGTATTGTAAAGCAGTCCCAAATCAGAGAAAATCGAGCATCCCTAAAATGAGTTGTGAATTAACGTTAGAAGAGGCTCAACCCTAAATCCCCAAATTAAAAAATCCCCAAATCCCTTTTACTCGAGGAAGAAGATCGCACCCACCGATCACCAACTGTTTCACCTTCACCGACAAGCATCCCTAGCGGCGTCGTCCAGGAAAAAGCTCGCAAGAAGATAACTCAAGAAGATAACTATGAATAGACATAGATTGTTCCCATGTTTTTTCATATTGAACTTAAAACAATAAGGAGAATACAAAGATCTGAGTAATAGAAATTTCTCTATATCAAAACTCAAAATTAAAAACCATACTCATAAGCAAAATTAGAGACACCAACCATGGCTGAGACAACTTGCAAAACAATGTAGATACCATACTGTAGATACCCCATTTTGTCGGCTAACAGATTTACGAGGCCACAAGCATGTCAAACCTCGATGATTATAAAGATCGGATTTTCAGAGATTGCCTCTAACTCTCAAGAAATCAAAGAATGACCAAAATGCCTCTAAAAGCTCAAAACTCTCCGGATTGGCCCAGAATCTCAGAAATCATTCGATATTGTTCAAAACAAAAAAAGGTATTTTAAAAGATGAATATTTAAAATCATAAGCTCCCAGAGACCCCCGGAAGTCCCGGAAGTTCTCAGAAAGTCTCCGTTGACCGGTTTGATCAAAGTTTGACCAAGTTTGACCAAGGTTTGACCAAAATCATTTGAATTCGCCCAAAAGTTCCGAGATCATCCTAGATCATGTGAAAAGTCTTAAAATATGTTTTAAAAGAAAATCGGACGGAGACGTCAGTCTTTGGAGGCTCCCAGAACTTCCAGGAATTTCCTGGAAGTGCACTGTTTGACTGATTTGGCTGCAGGTTTGACCGAAAATCAAAGTCTCCTTTTCAACGTTGAATATTTTTATCAAATACTAGAGGTCAATAGCTTTCCAACGGTATATCGCACATAATTTTTGGTTCTAAAACGAATTTGTTATGAATTTCTAAAGGTGAAAAATGCGATCAATTCGACTTTTATCGCGAATACCGCAAAACTTTCTAAAGTGACCCAACTCCAAACTATTTTTTTTTATGGAAAGTAGACCTCAATACCTTTCCAATGGTATATCAAAATCTTAATTTGGATTTTGTATGAATTTTCTGTGAATTTCGAATGAAATACGACCGTTTCACAAATTTCGGGAGTTCCGGGGGCCAAAATGCAAATTCTGGTCAACGGGGGATTGACTGCCGCGGCGGCATGGCCCACTGCCACGGCAGCAGTGGCCAAGTGTCGCGGCGGCACTCTGAGTGATTTTTCATTTTTTTTGTAATTGTTTGTTAATTTTTGGGTTTTAATTCAAATTTTCAACAAATAAAACGACATAGTTTTGATGATCTGAACTTTTTGGACCAATTAGAGACTTTTTAAAACCCAAAATACCTCCCCAAGTTGGCCTATAAATGAGACCCATTTGCTTCCATTTGGAAAAAAACTTGGAAGCCATTAGAGAGAGATATAGAGAATTAAGGAGAAAGAGAGAGAGAAGTAGAGATTTTCTTCTTCCACATCCACATCCAATCCAAAATGTGAGTTTCAATTAGTTTTCTAAAAACTAAACTTTTATTTTCAAGGTTTCAATCCATCTTCTTCATCTTCTTTGAGTTTCTTATGAGTTAGAGAGTGATGTACTCACCCATATACACATATATGAGAGATTGAATACTTGTGGCTCCACCATTGAATATCATCTATTGATTTGTTCATTTGCTTGCTTATATACAATGTTCATCTCTTCTTACCTCACTTCTTTTTTATTTTCTTTATTTACTTACTAGTTCATCATCATCTAGATGATGACATGAAGTTTGAGGTGAGTGAATCCTTATGGATAGTAGCTCTTGACATCAAAAACATGTTTGATAGATGATGATTATAACCTCAATACATCCCTATGTATTCTTGAGGTTATTTCCAAAATAAAGCAAACCTTTCCAGTAATCTTGGGGGTTCTCTAAATGAGTTAGAGGTTGATATTACAAGTGGTTTTAATCCTCTTTGAGTGTTGAAAAAATACTTTCAAAACCCCTATTTCAAAGCCCTCCTAAAACCCCCAATATTTGGATTCCAAGAAATAAACCTTGTGTTTTCTAAAAAATCTTCAAAACAGTGAGTCATTTAACTTCAAAGAATTATTCTGAGTTCAATACTCAATATATGAATGTAAGACCACTTGGAAAGTCTTCCTAACTCATTGGAGAACACCCATGATTTTTAGATTGGCTTGAAAACACTTGGAAGTGGTCCACTTGGACCCAAACATTCTCTCCAGATATTCTGTTTTTGCTGTCACAGCAACTTAGTTTACTTTCAACTTGTTTTACAAAATACCATTCCAAAATGAGTGGTCCCAAATATTTTTCACTTAAACTTAAGTGTCTTAGGGAACTTTCTGTATAAAATGGGCTCCTACATAATTTGTTTTCATTTTCTAAGATTTTTTTTTACATTTTAGTCGACAGTACGAACTCTGTTTCTGAGTAACTTCTATTGTTCATATGATTTCTCTCAATCTGTAATAGTTAATAAAGATTGGCTTTTTGGGTTGTGTTCTAGACACAATAAGGAAGATCTCCATAAAAAACCATGCATTGAAAAACATTCCTAACCCCTCTTTTCAATTTCAAAAATATCTTGTTACTGTTCTATCCACTATTCACAGCGAGCATACTTTTACTTCCATCCTTTGATTTGATGCTTACATGCACTCCAAATTAGCTCATGTCTTAGGAAGTAGTTCATACTACATTTGCACATATCCCGTGATGATTTACTTCATTCATTCATACACATTCTAGACTTCTAAGTCATTCTAGGAATCCATGAACACAAAGCACACTACAACCTTGGCACATTCTAGATACATACATTGCATCCATGCAAACATTTGGGGTTTTTGTGACTCCTAATCTAAGAAGATTATAAGGAATGAACTTGATCATACGTTCATGTTTTCCCTCGATCTAATCGTCCTTTCTCATCCATCCCGGGGATTGCGAGATCTTCTCTCAAAGATTAGCATGCATCATTCGAGCTTGCTAAGCATACTTTGATCCTTTTTGATTTATTTATTTCAAGAACAATTCATGTCCCCTTTAGATTAGGGAAACTTAATTACTTGATTTGTGATTAGATGATTTTTCCTAAGTTTATTTGTGTGATCTTTCACTATTGCATCGTGTGATATTTGGCTTAGATCTTTTGAATGATATCTTATCTTTTGATCTTCCATTCAAATTATTGTGTGATGTAATATACTATCATAGTATTATTTGTCGAACCAAACATAGTATAAGATGATTATTTGGATGCTAATTGAGGCCCGTCGAAAGACGGGGGGAGTTGAGGGTGTTTTAGTCGCGACAATGGCTCCTTCCTCTCTCGTACCAAAACCCCGAGCCAAGTTCTTTGGTTATGAAGGGCCGGTGCCCTTTATCCGTTTGGGTGAGTCAAAATTAGGTTTCTTGGTTCCTTAAAGACCAAGTGGCGACTTTGTATCTGTTTTCAACAGACGTTCCTTTTCTTTCTTTAATCCAAATCAATTTTAAACAAAAACAAAAAGAAGTGGAATTCCGCGTGTCCATAATCTGGCGACTCTACTGGGGATTTTTATTTTAAAACAAAATAATACAAAGGTTTGACTCATAAGAAGCATCCTTAAAATCATCTACTTACCGTGTCTGGTTCACCGCATTGCACTTCTGCATTTCTCCTCCGACTGTGTCTGAAATGCGGCGCTGACATTGTTCAGATCTTCCTGTGCCAGGGCATAAGTCACCGTTGATACTGTACCTTCCAAGGTATATCAAAAAGAGTAAATACTTCCTTACTGTCTCTCTGACGGTATATTGGAACTCTCGTCAACGTACCCTCTTTGACTAAACCCAGCCTTTGCATATAGATTCCTATAGAACCTTCCATAGGACTGTTCATTTATCTTTTCAGATAGGACAATGTGATATAACTGCTGTATGCCCTGACGAGATTACCTGCGCGGTGTAGACGCTTATGTGGCACAGAACAGAACTTCTTTCTTATGATTCCCAATGCAATCACTCACATGTGATTACATTGAGTTGACATGTCTAGGCACCATGATAAGGATGTCTGCTCCATGTTTACAAAGATATACACCGCAAATCTTGTTTGTTGGTCCTAAGACATAGGAGTATGAAAACTTGCTAGACAGTATGATCACCATCATCACATGCTCCTGTCATATACACCTGTTCTCCTAGAAACTCTGCCCAACTCATCCAGATATCCCAGTTTCTCTTAGAATCTTTGTCTAAATTTTCCAGAAATTCCCAAATGTACCAGTTTCTCTCAGAAACTCCACTTAGATTTCCTAAAATTCCCAAAACACTCAGAAATTCCCAGGTATACCAATTTCTCCCAGAAACCCTGTCTAAATTTCTCAGAAGTTCCCAAAATACCAAATTCTCCTAGAAACTCTGTCCAAAGTTCTCAGAAATACCTAAAATAACAATTTCTCCCGGAAACTCCGTCCAAGTTTCTCAGAAATACCCAAAATACCAGTTTCTCCCAGAAACTCCGATTTTCAAAAATACATCAGTTTCTCCCAAAAACTCTGTCTAGATATCCTAGAAACTCTACCCAACTCTCAGACATAACCAGAAACTCTGTCCGAATTTCCTAGAAATACCCAGATATAACCAGTTTCTCCCAGAAACTCCATTCAGATATCCTAGATTTCCCAAAATCCCTGTTTCTCCCAGAAACTCTATCCAAAATTCCCGAAGCATCCCAAAAATCCCTGTTATCCCTTGGTGATCGTACTAGAAAGTAAGGTTAGCACACTCTGTATGGCTAGGACCTTATTTGTTTAACTGCTATCTGTTAAAAGTAGGGGCATCATATCGATTAGGGTTTGCATCCGCATGCTTGTCTCATATGCATGCACAATTCGTGTCAGTCTACATGCACGCACATCTTGTCAGTCTCTCACATGTTAATCTCTACACATCAAATACATACGTATCATCATCCTTACCCATCTCAATCATTGTACATAAGTCATATACTTACTGCAACCGTCCTCGGTTCGCATCGTTAAATCCTTTAAAATTCTGATCATCTCTTCCCACTAGGAGTCCATAAGAAGTATTTTTGCACCTCTGTTAATTTGGGCTTTAACTTCTATTTGCAGAAAACATAGCCCCGGGTAAGGACACTATTGTACCTCCTCGAATTCATTGTTGTGATCGCGGGCTAGCCCAGGCTATCATAAACCCACTAATGGCCTACCAAGCTCTCGAAGGGAAAGTGAACAAACTACAAACCACTGTTAAAAATCTAAGTTTAAGGATAAGCCGATTTGAGAAGATGGTGCAGAGCATCAATAAAAGGAAGTATGGGTTGTCCGACGCCGTCTATCCAAGCCCATTTCCACATCCGAATCGTTACTCATGTCCAAGTCCACACCCTTGCCTGGGTAATCCTATTTCATATCCAAACACAAGAGCCACTTCGAGGATCCACTTGAACTCAAAGTTTAACAAAGCCCGCAACCTAAGAACCTTTACCAACCTGGGTATGCCGTTGTCCGTTATCCTTGATAACCTCATCACAAAGGGGCACCTCCAACTTCTTCAGCCTCGTACTGGTATCCCTTCGCCTAACTGTAACCTGTCCAAATGTTGTGCCTACCACCAAGGCCCAGGCCACGACACCGACAGCTGCATGCACCTTCGTCATGATATCCAAGACCTCATCGATCAGAAAATCATCGAGCCTTCACCCATCCAACCCTATGTCAACCAAAATGTCAGCTTCATCGAACCTAAAGCCCCTGGCTCATCTATTCAAATGATCCCTTTTGCTGATACCCATGAATGTTGAACCTGTGCCAGTGAAGCAATGGTGTTTGGGACTTTTGCTAGCAAAACAAATGAGGATGCTCTTTCAAAAAAAAAAAGAATAAGCGAGTCACCGTGACACTCCATTTGAGACCAAGCCGAGTCTAGTCGAGCCTATCCTATGTTTTGAATCTATTTCAAGTTTAGTCTTGTTGTCGAGTCTGTCAGTCTTCAAGTTGTTATGAGTTTGTGTTGAGTAATGTAATCCTTCTTCTTTTGATGAAATGAAATCTCATTTTTGTCTAATTTGATGTGTCTAGTCATCAATGCACGAATCATCGAACTGAAATGTCACTTTTCAAATTACCATGGATATTACTCTGCTAATAAATTTTTGCATCAAACAAAAAAAGAAGAATCCTGAAAAGGTCAAAGCCGATTTCACACTGACACCGATGAAGAGTCGAGAATTGAATAGTCTTACTTTAAGAATTTAAAAGATGCTTTTGCTCAATCTCAAAAAGACATACTTGAAACTGACTTGGGGCTTGCCCAACACCCTTTTTCCACCATTTCGAAGCCTTAAGCCCAATCCAATTGGGAGCCATGCAATTTGTCCGATTGGAAGCAATGCAGACTTAGTCCTTGATGGTAGCCAAACATTTTAGTGAGTTTCATCTCCACTTTCAAAAAAAGAAGAAAAAAAAGAAAAAAAAAGAAAGGAAGAAAAGAAAAGAAAAGAAAAGAAAAGAAAAGAAAAAGCTCGTTAGGTTGAAAACCCGAAAGGGCACCTAGGCAAAAGTTAGAGCTGAAAAGGTATTGGTTTCCAAGATCTGACCTTAACCAGTCAAAATGATAGAGAACATGAAAGAAACAAAATTTTGGTGATACAGAGAATTGTAAACTTCAAGGTACATCATGAGAATGTGTCTAGATCATATTTTAAAACGCTTCGAATGACCATAAACAAATTCTGAGAGTTGACATGCACATTATGTAATTTTGAGATTGCGATCGAAAGATCTCACATGAATCAACTACATGAAAAGCAAAATTGACTGGCTTGGTGAAAGTGAAAAGGATCAAGTCTCAAACCAAAAAAAAAAAGGGAAGAGAAAAGAAAAGAAAGGGAGACTGAAACTGAATCTTCTTATTCAAGGCTACCACAAGTGACCTAAGTTTGAACTTCTTTGACGATTGGTTTGAAAAACCCTCAACCAATTTCTTTCAGACCTTGCCTTGAACTACGCTCGACCTGATTCCCACTCGGGAATACGTAGGCAACCGCATCAGTTCGGTCGACACCATCATAATTAAACCAATTTCCTTCAAGCATTGCCTTGAACTACGCTCGACCTGATTCCCACTCCGGGATACGTAGGCAACCGCATTGGTTCGGTTGACACCATCATAATCAAACCAATTTCCTTCAAGCCTTGCCTTGAACTACGCTCGACCTGATTCCCACTCTGAGATACGTAGGCAACCGCATCGGTTCGGTCGACACCATCATAATCAAACCAATTTCCTTCAAGCCTTGCCTTGAACTACGCTCGACCTGATTCTAACTTGGGGATACGTAGGCAACCGCATCGGTTCGGTCGACACCATTATAACTAAACCAATTTCCTTCAAGCCTTGCCTTGAACTACGCTCGACCTGATTCCCACTCGGGGATACGTAGGCAACCGCATCGGTTCGGTCGACACCATCATAATCAAACCAATTTCCTTCAAGCCTTGCCTTGAACTATGCTCGACCTGATTCCTACTTAGGGATACGTAGGCAACCACAACGGTTCGGTCGACACCAATATTAACCCCTCTTCTTTCAAGATCCTAGCCTGAACTACGTTGGACTTGATCCTCGCTCAAGGGTATTTAGGCAGACTTTCAAAAAAGAAAAGAAGGATGGCTCGCTAGGTCAAAAATTCGAAAGGACACCTAGGCAAAAATTACAGCTAAATCCAAGGTGAGCAATAACAAAAGAGAGAAAAGGGCTCGCTAGGTCACCTCACTAATGCCTAGGCAAAAGTTATGAGCATTTGAGAGATTAAAGTCACGTCCTTGCCTCAAGCCAGAAGTCACCTTCCACACTAGGGGTAAACTTCGGCTACCCGCCTCGTTTGCCTGAATTTACAATCTACCCTTCATACAAAGGGCAAACTTTGGTCACCTACCTCATTTACCCAAAACCTCCAATAAACCATCGTCCGAACTAGGGGCAAACTTCGGTCACCCACCTCGTTTGCCAATGAATTCCACTTCCTACACCTCAAACTAGGGGTAAACTCTGTTTGCCTAACACGATCCTTTCACATCAAGGGTGAGTTTTTAGGTCACCAAGTTGTTTTGAAATTTTTTAAAATGGAGTATCTTTTATTCTATAAGCTAAGGCACTAATTCAAAGCACATCCTGGGAAAAACAGAGAATCGACTAGATCAATAGGGAGGAATTTTCAATAATCAGATTTATCAGCAAAGTGCTACCATGTTAAGATGAGGAGTGAAATGGTATCATCTATTATAAATGCACATCAAATCTTGGCAAAGTCGAGTTTTTCCAATTTGGTGTCAAATGTGTCGCCCTCATACGTGCGTCAATGTTTGTCAGTCTTTGAGTCTGTCGTAGTCTCAAATGTGCAAGTCAATAGTGACTAATAATAAAATTTTCAAATCAAATTATAAAATTTTTAAGAAGCATTCTAAGGACAATACAAGCAGGAGAACCAAACACTATCACAGCACCAGTCAAGGCGTCAGCATGAGAAGTGTCCAAACTTGGGGCAAATCTCATCCCTTTCTAAGTCGCCGAAAGTTAACCATCATCTCCTAGCAGCATAATTCCATGAGTGGCTGTTGATCATCTTTCTTCATTCGTGCAACATAAGTCCATAAGTGGCTGTTGATCATCATCCTCCATTAATGTCAAATCCATAGCCGCCACAGATCATCTATGAATAGAATCATACCTTTACTCCCATCAGCGGGCGTATTGCCTTCTTCCCTAATAGTGTGCATCTTATCCATTCCTCCCCAGTAGAGTCGCTTCATCCCCAGCAGGATTATCGATTAGTATATCATCAGTCCAATCCATGACAGTCACAGTAGTTCACTGTCGACTCGTCTTCGATTCGTACATCATCAGTCTAATCCATGACAGTCACAATAGTTTACTATCAACTCGTCATCTTGATTCGCTCATCGACATTCCTTCTGATCATGGTTAGTCTAACCATTGATCCCATCTATGACGGTCACAGTAGTTCACTGTTGACTCATCATCTCGATTCATACATCGTCAGTTCAATCCATGACAGTCACAATAGTTCACTGTCGACTCGTCATCTCGATTCGTACATCGTCAGTCCTTCTGATCGCGGTTAGTCCAACCATTAGTCCAACCCATGATAGTCACAGTAGTTCACTGTCGACTCATCATCTCGATTAGTACATCGTCAGTCCAATCCATGATAGTCACAATAGTTCACTATCGACTTGTCATCTCAATTAGTACATTGTCAGTTCTTTTAATCATGGTTAGCCAACCCTTGGTCCAACCTATGACAATCACAGTAGTTAACTGTCGACTGGTCATCTCGATTCATACATCGTCAGTTTATTAATCATCATTAGTTCACTATTACTGTTATTCAAAATATGTCATGTTCATCGTCCCCTCTAGTTTGAGAAAAATCTTTTGTCATCAGTCCTCTAAATTGAGGCAAACTCTTTGTTGTCAGCCCTCTAGATTGAGACAAATCCTTCATTGTCAGCCCTCTAGATTGAGGCAAATCTGTTGTCATCAACCCTCTAGATTGAGGCAAATCCTTCATTGTTAGCCCTCTAAATTGAGGCAAATCTTTTATTGTGGACCCCTTGGATTAAGGTAGGACTTTCGCATCCACCAGTTATCTCGGACTACCCATTTGTTTTCATTTTCTAAGATTTTTTGACATTTCAGTCGACAGTACGAACTCTGTTTCTGAGTAACCTCTATTGTTCATATGATTTCTCTCAATCTGTAATAGTTATTAAAGATTGGCTTTTTGGGTTGTGTTCTAGACACAACAAAGAAGATCTCCATAAAAAATCCTGCATTGAAAACATTCATAACCCCTCTTTTCAATTTCCAAAATATCATGTGTGGATACCGGGATTCCAGCTCTCGCTTTAGTTTGTTTTTGGAAACTTGTTTGATTTTGAATCAAAGGAAGAAAATGGTCCGTTGAAAACAGATACAGAGTCGCCACTTGGTCTTTAAGGAACCAAGAAACCTAATTTTGACTCACCCAAATGGATAAGGGCACCGGCACTTCATAACCAAAGAACTTGGTTCGGGGTTTTGGTACGAGAGAGGAAGGAGCCTTTGTCGCGACTAAAACACCCTCAACTCGCCCTGTCTTTCGACGGGCCTCAATTAGCATCCAAATAATCATCTTATACTATGTATGGTTCGGCAATTAATACTATGATAGTATACTACATTACATAAGAAACTTGAAAATGGAAGATCTAAAGATAAAATATCATTCATAAGATCTAAATCAAGTATCATGCAATGTAAAGTGAAAGATCACACAAATAAACCTAGGAAAAATCGTCTAATCACGTATCAAGTAATTAAGTTTCCTTAATCTAAAGGGGACATGAATTGTTCTTGAAACAAATAAACAAAGAAATCAAAATATGCTTAACAAGCTAGCATGATGCATGTTATTCTTTGAGAAAAGAAGACCTCTCAATCCCCGGGATGTATGAGAAAGGGTGATTAGATCGGGGGAATCATGAACGTGTGATCATGATCATTCCCTATAATCTTCTTAGATTAGGAGTCACAAAAAGCCCCAAATCTTTGCATGGATGCAATGTATGTATCTAAAATGTGCCAAGGTTGTAGTGTGCTTTGTGTTCATGGATTTCTAGAATGACTTAGAAGTCTAAAATGTGTATGAATGAATGAATGAAATCAATCATGGGATATGTACAAATGTAGTATGAACTACTCCCTAAGATATGAACTAATTTGGAATGCATGTAGGCATCAAATCAAAGAATGAAAGTTGAAATGTGCTTGCTGTGAATAGTGGACAGAACAGTAGCATGATCTTTTGGAAATTGAAACAAGGGGTTAGGAGTGTTTTCAATGCATGATTTTTTATGGAGATCTTCCTTATTGTGTCTAGAACACAACCCAAAAGGCCAATCTTGGATAGCTATTACAGATTGAGAGAAATCATATAAACAATGAAGGTCACTCAGAAACAGAGTCCGTACTGTCGACTGAAATGTTGAAAACTCTTAGAAAATGAAAACAAATGATCTAGGGTCCCATTTTATACAGAAAGTTCCCTAAGACATTGAAGGGTAAGGGAAAAATAATTTGAGACCACCCCTTTTGGAAAAGTTTTCTGAAAAAGAAGTTGGAAGCCAGCCAAGCTGCTGTGACAACAGAGGCAGAATGTCTGGAAAGAATGTTTGGGTCCAAATGGACCATTTTCATATATTTTCAAGTCAAACCAAAAATTATGGTTGTTCTCCAATGGGTTAGGAAGACTTTCCAAGTGGCCTTGCATCCATATGTTGAATATTTAGTTCTAGAGAAATCTTTGAACTCAGATCATTCACTGTTTTGACTCACTATTTTGAAGATTTTGGACAAACTAGAGTTTTCTTTCTTGAGATCAAAATGAGGGGTTTTAAGAGGGGTTTTGAAATAGATGTTTTGGAAGTATATTTTCAACATCAAATAGAGATTATAACCACTTAGAATGTCAACATCAAACTCATCATCAAGAACCTCCAAGATTGTTAGAAAGATTCATCTTTATTTGAGCATAACTTCAAGAATACTTTGGAGGTATTGAAATTATGATCATCATCTATCAAACATGTTTTTGAGGTTAAGAGCTACTATCCATAAGGATTCACTCACCTCAAACTTCATGTCATCATCTAGATGATGATGAACTAGTAAGTAAATAAAGAAAATCAAAAAGAAATGAGGGAAGAAGAGATGAACACATATGTAAACAAGCAAGTAAATAGCAATCAATAGATGATAATCAATGTGATTTTGGACTTGTAGCTTGGTGTTTCACTCATAGATTTTGACATTTGGACATGGAAGTAGCTTCCTAACTCAAGAATGCTCAAGAATGGTGATTGGGGGTGTTTGGAATGTGAAGTATATAGAAGGATAGTGGAAGAAAACAAGATTAAAACTCACTTTCTTTATGGAAAATCAATGGGAGAAGCTCCCTTTCTCTCTTCTAAACCTATCTCTATCTCTCTTTTTCTCTACAACTTTTCAAGCTTTGCACTTGGCCCCCCCAAAATGAAGAGCAATGGGGGGTTTAAATAGGCCAATTTGGGGTGATTTTGGGGTTTTAAAAGTACTCCCATTGGTCCCAAACAACTGTGAACAAAAAACTATGTCGTTTTGGCTTTCAATTAATCAAATTGGACCCCCAAAAAAATTACAAAAATGGACTCTACGAGGGTTGAGTGCCGCGGCGGCACTGGGCCAGTGCCGCGGCGGCCCTGCTCCTCAGACGCCCAAAAATTTACGTTTAGGCCCCCAGAGGTTCCGGTATTCCCGAAAAGGCCCTATTTTGTCCGAAATTCACAGAAAATGCATACGAACTCCAAATTGAGGTTGTGATATACCGTTGGAAAGCTAATGGAGTCTACTTTACATAAAAAATAGTTCGGGATAGGTCACTTTGAAAAGTTTTGCGGTATTTGCGATAAAAGCCGATTTGATCGCCTTTTTCGCCTTTGGAAATTCATAATAAATTCGTTTTAAATCCAAAAATTATGTGCGATATACCGTTGGAAAGCTATTGACCTCTAGTATCCGTGAAAAATGTTTAAAAAATGTTACAGTGCCCCGATTCTAAAGTCAAATTTTGGTCAAACTGGTCAAACCTGGGATTCCCGGGAAGTTCTGGGAACTTTCGGGAGCTCCCAGGAGCTGACGTTTTCGCTCGATTTTCTCATTTTAATACTTTTCTAATGATTCCGGTGGATTCGGATGATTTCGGTCAAACTTGGTCAAACTTTGGTCAGACCTGGTCAAACCTTGGTCAAACCGGTCAACGGGGACTTTCCGGAAACTTCCGGGACTTCCGGGGGTCTCTGGGAGCTGACGATTTCATCCGATTTTCTTTTAAAACTCATTTGAATACTTTTCTTACGACGTAGCATGTTTCCAGAACTTTGGGACCAAATCTGGGAGTTTTTTTGGCTTTCAGGGGCATTTTGGTCATTCTGAGCATTTTGAGAAATAGAACTAACTTCCAGGAGTCCTTTTGAGTCCTTTTTCGATCATTGTGAACCACCAAGCTATGGGTCTCCTAAATCTGATAGCCGACAAAATGGGGTGTCTACAGTTTGCCCCTCTTTGGCATGAACTTGCGAGGCAACGCATATCGTAAGCGAGTGCCAAAGCTTTGAAGAGACAGGACTTTTGGAGGCTATAGATTTAGGATAAAAAGCGTTGCAAAAGATGCAAGGATGATGCTGAGGTCAGTGCTGGTCGCGCTCTACGTGAGCTACCTACGTATCCCAAGGGAAATTAGACCAGGACGTAGTTCAGGGCACAAAGGAACCAATCACACATGCACATACACAATAATCAGGCGGATGCTATGCTAAAAGAGTGATATACAATGCATGGATGTGATATGATTGTGTATATGAGTCCTATCATGCCTAGTGTTCTGATCCTAATATGAGCAGGTGCTGTGGGGTGTGCCACTCCGAGTGGGCTGGTGTTGTGCTAGTGTTTGCGACTGTGATGTAGTGGATGACTCAGATAAAAACATCAAGGTTTAGAAGACTCTGGGTCTAGGGGCCAACTTCTGGAATTTGGAAAGTGTGCTTTGCAAACAAATGTAATCGAACGTGGGGTCCCAGAGGACAACAATCGATGGACACAGAAGTCCTGGATACCAAACGATAGATGAGAAAGTTCAAGATAGCCAATCGGAGAAGGGTTTCGCGATAACCGTCAAGCGAGAAAGCTCACAATAGCTGATGGGTAGATGAGAGGGCTCACAATTTTTTGACGGAGGAGTAAGGAAGCTCATGATAAGTGAAAAAGCTCATGATAAGTGAGAAAGCTCACGAGTTTGGACAAAGGAGTGAGGAAGCTCACGATAAGTGAGAGAGCTCACGATTTTGGATGAAGGAGTGAGGAAGCTCACGAAAAGTGAGAAAGCTCACAATTTTGGACGAAGGAGTGAGGAAGCTCATGAAAAGTGAAGAAGCTCACGAATTTGGACAAAGGAATGAGGAAGCTCACGATAAGTGAGAAAGCTCATGATTTTAGACGAAGGTGTGAGGAAGCTCATAATTTTGGATAAGGGAGTGAGGAAGCTCACGATAAGTGAGAAAGTTCACGATAAATGAGAAAGCTCACGATTTGGATAAAGGTGTGAGGAAGCTCATAATAAGTGATTTGGATAAAGGTGTGAGGAAGCTCATAATAAGTGAGAAAGCTCACGATTTTGTACAAAGGAGTGAGGGAGCTCACGATAGTTGAGTTGGTGAGGAAGCTCATGATATTTGTTTGGTGAGGAAGCTCATGATTTTGGACAGAGGAGTGAGGAAGCTCATGATAGTTGAGTTGGTGAGGAAGCTCATGATATTTGTTTGGTGAGGAAGCTCATGATTTTGGACAGAGGAGTGAGGAAGCTCACGATAGTTGAGTTGGTGAGGAAGCTCATGATATTTGTTTGGTGAGGAAGCTCATGATTTTGGACAGAGGAGTGAGGAAGCTCACGATAGTTGAGTTGGTGAGGAAGCTCATGATATTTGTTTGGTGAGGAAGCTCATGATTTTGGACAGAGGAGTGAGGAAGCTCACGATAGTTGAGTTGGTGAGGAAGCTCATGATATTTGTTTGGACACGAATCCTTGAATTGTGAATAGACAGTGCTTGCCCTGGGAATCGGGGTGATTTGACTGCGGGTGATGTTTTCAATCGCTGGCCGATCATTATGATGACAAAGTCTGGAGAATCGGTTCGGACTTCTGTTATCTTCTGCTGGGGATGGTAGGGGACTTTATGAGAATCTCTCTAAAATGATTGATAGATGTGGAAGTTCTACCCTAACCTAAAGGGTTTGTAATGAAAGATTTGCCTCAATCTGGAGGGCTGGTGACGAAGGATTTGCCTCAGTCTAGAGGGCTGGTGATGAAGGATTTGCCTCAATCTAGAGGGCTGGTGATCTACCCTTTGCTACGACTAATAGACTTGTGAGGGATCTCAACCTGGAGGTCTTACCCAAGGAAGAGCGTGGTGCTCAAAGTGATACTGTGGTGCTCAAAAGAATGCTTATGGTGTGTTTGCCACTCCTAGTGGGCTTTGTGATTTGTGTGTGCCGCGACCGATGGGCCATGTGTCATGTTATGGCCAATTCGTTGCGTTGGGTGAAGTGACTCTCTAGACTTGACTCGTGCTCCCCTTAATCGTGATACTATGGACTTGGTGACTCTCAGAGTCTCAACGGTGATTCTAAAATTTTAATGATGATCCTCAATTCTCAACGGTGCTTATGTTGTTCCTCAAATCTTTGATGGTTCTTCTCAATGCTTCTTGATTCTCAACGGTGTTCTTCAAAACTTAACGATACTCCTCAACTTTTCAATGATGCTTTTCAACTCTTCTGACGCTCCTCAACAAATCTGATGCTTCTCAACACATCTGATGTTCCTCAACTCTTCAACGATGCTTCTCAACAAATCTGATGCTCCTCAACACATCAGATGTTCCTCAACTCTTCATCGACGCTTCTCAACACATCCGATACTCCTCAACACATCCGATGTTCCTCAATTCTTCAATAATGCTTCTCAACTCTCCTGATGTTCCTCGATGCTCCATTAATGCTTTTTAACTCTCCTGATGTTCCTCGATGCTCCAATAATGCTTCTCAACTCTCCTGATGTTCCTCGATGCTCCAACAATGCTTCTAAACTTTTCTGATGTTCCTCGACACATCTGATGCTCCTCCTCAACAACACACTTGGACTTTGAACCTTAAACATCTTGATAACACATCTTATCAAAACATCTGGACTCTGAGCCCTAAAACACATCTTATCAAAACTTCTCATCAACACATCTGGACTTTGGGCCTAAAAACACCTCAACAACGCGTCTCATCGACACACCTCATCAACACATCATCAATAGTTTCTTGGTGTTGGTGATATTTCCTCCGATCAGTTACCTTGAGAAACGACTATCGGTTTATAGTTTGCAACCACCTACAAGTTTATGCCACTCGTACCTGGGACACTTCTCATGTTGCGACCTTGACTGGTGTAGTAACAATGTTTGATACTTCTGCTTATATCCAAAGTTATTTTTTGTTATAATTGGGAATCACCTTTAACCCACACATTTGAGACCATCAGGACAAATGGACTTAACAGGAACGACAAGGGAAGTTGGGTTAGTTTGCATGAAACCTCGATCTCTGACACACTTGTGATTAGATTACTACTGACTCAAACAAAGAAGGATTGATTTGGACATGAAATTCTCAAATTGCCACGATCCAATGTGCCTTCATCATGAATGATGTACCGCTCATCTTTTTTGTTCACTCCTCATCTTAATATGACAGCACTTTGCTGATAAATCTGGTTTTTGAAAATTCCTCCCTATTGATCTAATCAATTCTTTACTTCTCCCCGGAAGTGCTTTGAATTAGTGCCTTAGCTTTTAGAATAAAAGATGCTCCATTTCAAAAATATTCAAAACAACTTGGTGACTTGAAAACTCGCCCTTGGTGTGAAGGGATCGTGTTAGGCAAACGCAGTTTGCCCCTAGTTTGAGTTGTAGAAAGTAGAATTCATAGGCAAACGAGGTGGGTGACCGAAGTTTTGCCCCTAGTTTGGACAATGATTTATTGGAGGTTTTGGGCAAACGAGGTAGGTGACCGAAGTTTGCCCCTTGTATGAAGGGTAGATAGTAAAATTTAGGCAAACGAGGCGGGTGGCCGAAGTTTGCCCCTAGTGTGGAAGGTGATTTTCTGGCTTGGGGCAAGGACCGTGACTTGAATCTCTCAAATGCTCATAAATTTTGCCCAGGCACCAGTGAGGTGACCTAGCGAGCTCTTTTCTCTCTTTTGTTATTACTCACCTTGGATTTAGCTCTAATTTTTGCCTAGGCGTCCTTTTGGATTTTCGACCTAGCGAGCCATCCTTCTTTTTTCTTTTTTTTGAAAGTCTGCCTATGTACCCCCAAGTGGGGATCAAGTCCAACGTAGTTCGGGCCAAAGCTTGAAGGAAATGGTCATTTTGTGAGGTGACCGAACCGATGTGGTTGCCTACGTATCCCCGAGTGGGAATCAGGTCAAGCGTAGTTCAAGGTAAGGCTTGAAGAAAATTGGTTTGATTATGATGGTGTCGACCGAACCGATGCGGTTATCTACATATCCCCAAGTGGGAATCAGGTCAAGCGTAGTTCAAGGCAAGGCTTGAAGAAAATTAGTTTGATTATGATGGTGTCGACCGAACCGATGCGGTTGCCTACGTATCCCCAAGTGGGAATCAGGTCAAGCGTAGTTCAAGGTAAGGCTTGAAGAAAATTGGTTATGAGGGTTTTTCAAACCAATCATCAAATAAGTTCAAACTTGAGCCACTTGTGGTAGCTTTGAATAAAAGGATTCAGTTTCAATCCCCCTTTCTTTTCTCTTTCTTATTCTTTTTATTTTGAGGATTGATCCTTTTCACTTTTGCCTAGCCAGTTTGGCTTTTCATGTAATTGATTCTTGCAAGATCTTTCAATCGCAATCTTAGAATTCTGAAATGTGCATGTCAGCTTTCAGAATTTTGTGGTTGTTCCGTGCCTTTGGAAATGTGATCTAGGCACGTTCTTATGATGTACCTTGAAGCATACAATTTTCTCATTTGTTTCATCAAAATTTTCTTCAACCTTTTGACTGGCTAGGGTCAGATTTTGGAAATCAACACCTTTTTAGCTCTCACTTTTGCCTAGGTGCCCTTTCGGGTTTTCAACCTAGCGAGCTATTTTCTCTTTTTTTTTGAAGGGGGAAGAAACTCATTGAAATGTTTGGCTACCAACAATGACTAAGTTTGCATTGGACAGGTTTGTATGGCTCTTGATTGGACTGGGCTCAAGGCTTTAAAATGGTAGAAAAGGGTGTTGGGTAAGCCCCAAATCAGTTCCAAGTATTTCTTTTCGAGATTTGAGCAAAAGCATCTTTGAATTCTTAAAGTAAGACTATTCAATTCTCGGCTCTTCATCGGTGCCAGCGTGAAATCGACTTTGTCCTTTTCAGGGTTCTTTTTTTGTTTGATGCAAAAGTTAATTAGCAGAGTAATATCCATGGTAATTTGAAAAGTGACATTTTCAGTTCAGCGATTCATGCATTTATGATTACACACATCAGATTAGGCAAAATGAGACTTCATTCCATCACAAGAGAATGATTACATCACTCGATACAAACTCACAACAACTCGATGACAAACAGACTCGACCACAAGACCAAATTTGAAATAGACTCAAAATATAGAACAGACTCAACTTGGTCTCAAATGGAGTGTCTTTGTGACCCATTTTTTATTATTGTGTTTTTTGTCTTTTAGCAGAAGTTCCAAACACTATCGCTCCACTGCACGGATTCAACATTCATGGGTCTCAATAAAAGGGATCATTTGAGAGGATAGGCAATGGGCTTAGGTGACATGGGGTTGAATGGGTGGTGGCTCGATGATTCCTCGATCAGTGAGGTCTTGGATATCATGGCGGAGACGTATGCACCGGTCGGTGTCATGGCCTGGGCCTTGGTGGTAGGCACATCGTTTGGATAGGTCACAGTTAGGTGGTGGGGGATCGGCACGAGGCTGAAGGAGTTGGAGGTGTCCCTTTTTTAGCAGGCGGCCTAAGGCTACGGAGGGATAGATATCCAGCTTGGAAAATTCACGGGGTACCCTATTTTGGTAAGGGCGGCTAGGCGAGCTGGTTTGGTTTGTGAACTGGTATGATTGGGGAGAACAGGCCATGGGTTGGTTACTAAGGGCGTTGACATTTGAAGGGTTTCGGGAGTAGTCGGGCCTCTTGGACTGGCTTTGTGATTCTTCATTCTTGATTTTCCCTTCCCTGATTGCATCCTCAATTCTAGTCCCAATCTCAAACAGTTCTTCAAATGTTGAGATGGATTGGTAGAAGAGTTTCTCATGGTACAGCGGCAGTAGATTCTTGATCAACATCCAGACT
Organism: Hydrangea macrophylla; assembly: GCA_033977485.1. Lineage (NCBI taxonomy): Eukaryota > Viridiplantae > Streptophyta > Magnoliopsida > Cornales > Hydrangeaceae > Hydrangea > Hydrangea macrophylla. The sequence continues at coordinate 69,442,686 of CM066994.1, forward strand.
TTTTCCTTTTCGACTGGTCGGTGGGTCATTTGGGCCACTTTGTTCCTCTATCTGCTCAAGAACGCAGCGAAGGACTCATTGAAGTTCTGCCGGGTAGTCTCCAGATCCCGGATGGTGACATCGAGCTCTTGGTTGTAGGAGTAATGATCAATGAAGACCTGGACTACATCTTCCCAAGTCCGAGTCTTAGAAACCTCCAAGGTCAGAAACCAGGATAGAGCGGCCTTGGCGAGGGTTTGAGGGAACAACATTGCAATGTGTTCATGGGTGCAGCCCATTGATTGGAAAACACTCATGCAGAACTTTATGTGGCTCTTCGGATTCCCAGTTCCATCAAAACGATTAATTTCCGGCATCTTGAAGTTCTCCGGCAGTTTCAGCTTAACAGGCTCAAAGAGGCCTTCCAGGTCTAGCATGTAATCATCGACCCCCTTGCTTTTTCTCAGTACGCTCTCCAGCTTGTCGACCTTGTCCATTTTCTCTTGAAGCTTCTTCTCATACGCAAGCGGTGGGACCCCTTGAAACCAGTCTTTCTCCCCGTTATTCTCATGTGGGGGTGGTTCAAACCCTGGTGGTGGAAACCCAGGTGGAGGTTGCGGCCGCTGCTGCTTCAGTTCTTCCATAAAGGCTAAAACTTGGGCCAACCGGTCAGACTGTTGGTTGATCATTTCTGTCACTCTGGCTTCCAAACCTTCTGGATCCATAAAGCTGACTTTCGGCTGAGTGATTCTGACAAGGTGACTCCCTAATCCTCTAACTCACAAATGCAGATCCTGGGTGCTCAAAACTTGTACTGACATACAGGTGTGAAAAGACTGTGTCAGACTTTTAACAGTGATGATTGAGATGACAACTATAGTGATGTTAACAGACGTGGACTGACTCGTGTACAGCCTGACTGAAATAGTGCGTGCAGACCGATAGGAATGGTGTATGCAAATGAGACAAGCATGCGGATGTAAGCCCTAATCTATGTGATGCTCCTATTTCTAACAGATAGCAGCTAAACAAATAAGGTCCTAGCCATACAGAGTGTGCTAACCTTACTTTCCAGTGTGATCACCAAGGGATAACAGGGATTTCCGGGATACTTCGGGAATTTTGGACAGAGTTTCTGGGGGAAACAGGAACTTGGGTACTTTTTAGGAAATTTGGATAGAGTTTTCTGAGAGAAACTAGTGTATTTGGGAAAATAGGACAGAGTTTCTTGGAGAAACAGGTTAATACAATTATATCTGGGATATCTGGGCAGAGTTTCTGAGAGAAACTGGTTAATACGGTTATATCTGGGATATCTGGGCAGAGTTTCTGGGAGAAACTGGTTAATACGGTTATATCTGGGGTATCTGGATAGAGTTTTTGGGAGAAGCGGGTTAATACAGTTATATCTGGGATATCTGGACGGAGTTTCTGGGAGAAGCGGGTTAGTATGGTTATAGTTATCGCACTTTCCAGCAGGTTTTCATACTCCTATGCCTTAGGACCGACAAACAAGGTTTGCGGTGTATATCTTTGTGAGCATGGAGCAGACATCCTTATCATGGTGCCTAGGCAAGTCAACTCAATGTGATCACATGTGAGTGATTGCCTTAGGAATCATAAGAAAGAGGTTTTGTTCTATGCCACATAAGCGTCTACGCCGCACAGGTAATCCCGTCAGGGCATACAGCAGTTATATCACATTGTCCTATCTGAAAAGATAAATGAACAGTCCTATGAAAGGTTCTACAAGAATCTATATGCAAAGGCTGGGTTTAGTCAAAGAGGGTCCGTTGACGAGAGTTCCAATATACCGTCAAGGAGACAGTACGGAGGTTTTTACTCTTTTTGATATACCTTGGAAGGTACAGTATCAATGGTGACTCGTGCCCTGGTACAACAAGACCTAAACAATGTCAGCGCCGCGTTTCAGACACAGTCGGAGGTGAAATGCAGAAGTGCAATGCGGTGAACCAAACACAGTAAAAAGATGATTTTAAGGACGCTTCTTATGAGTCAAACCTCTGTATTATTTAGTTTTAAAATAAAAATCCCCAGTGGAGTCGCCAGATTGTGGATACCGGGATTCTAGCTCTCGCTTTAGTTTGTTTTTGGAAACTTGCTTGATTTTGAATCAAAGGAAGAAAATGGTCCGTTGAAAACAGATACAAAGTCGCCACTTGGTCTTTAAGGAACCAAGAAACCTAATTTTGACTCACCCAAACGGATAAGGGCACCGACCCTTCATAACAAAAGAACTTGGTTCGGGGTTTTGGTACGAGAGAGGAAGGAGCCTTTGTCGCGACTAAAACACCCTCAACTCGCCCCGTCTTTCGACGGGCCTCAATTAGCATCCAAATAATCATCTTATACTATGTATGGTTCGACAATTAATACTATGATAGTATACTACATTACATAAGAAACTTGAAAAATGGAAGATCTAAAGATAAAATATCATTCATAAGATCTAAATCAAATATCATGCAATGTAAAGTGAAAGATCACACAAATAAACCTAGGAAAAATCGTCTAATCACGTATCAAGTAATTAAGTTTCCTTAATCTAAAGGGGACATGAATTGTTCTTGAAACAAATAAACAAAGAAATCAAAATATGCTTAACAAGCTAGCATGATGCATGTTATTCTTTGAGAAAAGAAGACCTCTCAATCCCCGGGATGGATGAGAAAGGGTGATTAGATCGGGGGAATCATGAACGTGTGATCATGATCATTCCCTATAATCTTCTTAGATTAAGAGTCACAAAAAGCCCCAAATCTTTGCATGGATGCAATGTATGAATCTAAAATGTGCCAAGGTTGTAGTGTGCTTTGTGTTCATGGATATCTAGAATGACTTAGAAGTCTAAAATGTGTATGAATGAATGAATGAAATCAATCATGGGATATGTACAAATGTAGTATGAACTACTCCCTAAGATATGAACTAATTTGGAATGCATGTAGGCATCAAATCAAAGAATGAAAGTTGAAATGTGCTTGCTGTGAATAGTGGACAGAACAGTAGCATGATCTTTTGGAAATTGAAACAAGGGGTTAGGAGTGTTTTCAATGCATGATTTTTTATGGAGATCTTCCTTATTGTGTCTAGAACACAACCCAAAAGGCCAATCTTGGATAGCTATCACAGATTGAGAGAAATCATATAAACAATGAAGGTCACTCAGAAACAGAGTCCGTACTGTCGACTGAAATGTTGAAAACTCTTAGAAAATGAAAACAAATGATCTAGGGTCCCATTTTATACAGAAAGTTCCATAAGACATTTAAGGGTAAGGGAAAAATAATTTGAGACCACCCCTTTTGGAAAAGTTTTCTGAAAAAGAAGTTGGAAGTCAGCCAAGCTGCTGTGACAACAAAGGCAGAATGTCTGGAAAGAATGTTTGGGTCCAAATGGACCATTTTCATATATTTTCAAGTCAAACCAAAAATTATGGGTGTTCTCCAATGGGTTAGGAAGACTTTCCAAGTGGCCTTGCATCCATATGTTGAATATTGAGTTCTAGAGAAATCTTTGAACTCAGATCATTCACTGTTTTGACTCACTGTTTTGAAGATTTTGGACAAACTAGAGTTTTCTTTCTTGAGATCAAAATGAGGGGTTTTAAGAGGGGTTTTGAAATAGATGTTTTGGAAGTATATTTTCAACATCAAATAGAGATTATAACCACTTAGAATGTCAACATCAAACTCATCATCAAGAACCTCCAAGATTGTTGAAAAGATTCATCTTTATTTGAGCATAACTTCAAGAATACCTTGGAGGTATTGAAATTATGATCATCATCTATCAAACATGTTTTTGAGGTTAAGAGCTACTATCCATAAGGATTCACTCACCTCAAACTTCATGTCATCATCTAGATGATGATGAACTAGTAAGTAAATAAAGAAAATCAAAAAGAAATGAGGGAAGAAGAGATGAACACATATGTAAACAAGCAAGTAAATAGCAATCAATAGATGATAATCAATGTGATTTTGGACTTGTAGCTTGGTGTTTCACTCATAGATTTTGACATTTGGACATGGAAGTAACTTTCTAACTCAAGAATGCTCAAGAATGGTGATTGGGGGTGTTTGGAATGTGAAGTATATATAAGGATAGTGGAAGAAAACAAGATTAAAACTCACTTTCTTTATGGAAAATCAATGGGAGAAGCTCCCTTTCTCTCTTCTAAACCTATCTCTATCTCTCTTTTTCTCTACAACTTTTCAAGCTTTGCACTTGCCCCCCCCAAAATGAAGAGCAGTGGGGGGTTTAAATAGGCCAATTTGGGGTGATTTTTGGGTTTTAGAAGTACTCCCATTGGTCCCAAACAACTGTGAACAAAAAACTATGTCGTTTTGGCTTTCAATTAATCAAATTGGACCCCCAAAAAAATTACAAAAATGGACTCTGCGAGGGTTGAGTGCCGCGGTGGCACTGGGCCAGTGCCGCGGCGGCACTGCTCCTCAGACGCCCAGAAATTTACGTTTAGGCCCCCAGAGGTTCCGGTATTCGCGAAAAAGCCCTATTTTGTCCGAAATTCACAGAAAATGCATACGAACTCCAAATTGAGGTTGTGATATACCGTTGGAAAGATAATGGAGTCTACTTTACATAAAAAATAGTTCGGGGATAGGTCACTTTGAAAAGTTTTGCGGTATTTGCGATAAAAGCCGATTTGATCGCCTTTTTCGCCTTTGGAAATTCATAATAAATTCGTTTTAAATCCAGAAATTATGTGCGATATACCGTTGGAAAGCTATTGACCTCTAGTATCCGTGAAAAATGTTTAAAATATGTTACGGTGCCCCGATTCTAAAGTCAAATTTTGGTCAAACTGGTCAAACCTGGGATTCCCGGGAAGTTCTGGGAACTTCCGGGAGTTCCCAAGAGCTGACGTTTTCGCTCGATTTTCTCATTTTAATACTTTTCTAATGATTCCGGTGGATTCGGATGATTTTGGTCAAACTTGGTCAAACTTTGGTCAAACCTGGTCAAACCTTGGTCAAACCGGTCAACGGGGACTTTCCGGGAACTTCCGGGACTTCCGGGGGTCTCTGGGAGCTGACGATTTCATCCGATTTTCTTTTAAAACTCATTTGAATACTTTTATTATGACGTAGCATGTTTCCAGAACTTTGGGACCAAATCTGGGAGTTTTTTGGCTTTCAGGGGCATTTTGGTCATTCTGAGCATTTTGAGAAATAGAACCAACTTCCAGGAGTCCTTTTGAGTCCTTTTTCGATCATTGTGAACCACCAAGCTATGGGTCTCCTAAATCTGATAGCCGACAAAATGGGGTGTCTACATCATGTTACTATTCTATCCACTATTCACAGCAAGCATACTTTTACTTCCATCATTTGATTTGATGCTTACATGCACTCCAAATTAGCTCATGTCTTAGGAAGTAGTTCATACTACATTTGCACATATCCCATGATAATTTACTTCATTCATTCATACACATTCTAGACTTCTAAGTCATTCTAGGAATCCATGAACACAAAACACACTACAACCTTGGCACATTCTAGATACATACATTGCATCCATGCAAGCATTTGGGGCTTTTGTGACTCCTAATCTAAGAAGATTATAAGGAATGAACTTGATCATGCGTTCATGTTTCCCCTCGATCTAATCGTCCTTTCTCATCCATCCCGGGGATTGAGAGGTCTTCTTTTCTCAAAGATTAGCATGAATTATTCTAGCTTGCTAAGCATACTTTGATCCTTTTTGATTTATTTGTTTTACGAACAATTCATGTCCCCTTTAGATTAGGGAAACTTAATTACTTGATATGTGATTAGAAGATTTTTCCTAGGTTTATTTGTGTGATCTTTCACTTTTGCATCGTGTGATATTTGGCTTAGATCTTTTGAATGATATCTTATCTTTCGATCTTCCATTTCAAAATTCTTTTGTGATGTAATATACTATCATAGTATTATTTGTCGAACCAAACATAGTATAAGATGATTATTTGGATGCTAATTGAGGCCCGTCGAAAGACGGGGGGAGTTGAGGGTGTTTTAGTAGCGACAAAGGCTCCTTCCTCTCTCGTACCAAAACCCCGAGCCAAGTTCTTTGGTTATGAAGGACTGGTGCCCTTTATCCAGTTGGGTGAGTCAAAATTAGGTTTCTTGGTTCCTTAAAGACCAAGTGGTGACTCTGTATCTGTTTTCAACAGACCTTCCTTTTCTTTCTTTGATCCAAATCAATTTGAAACAAAAACAAAAGAAGTAGAATTCCTCGTGTCCACATGCACATACCACCCACAATGATTGTTATAATGATAATTGCTGAGATTGGGTTCTTCAGTAACTCCACTATAGGTTCAAGGATAGCAGAAGCAACACCTGTACTTACAGTCCGTATATAAAGTCCATATCTCCTCATGTTGTCCCAAAATTCTTCCACAAGTGGCCCTTCAGGACCAAATGCCAATGCCTTCTGGTCATCAATACCCATTAGAAACAGCACAACTTTTAAAGAAACAGCTCCAAAAATCACAAACCTTGAATACCCATTAGGCAAATCTTGAGAAAGCTTAATTTTTAAAGATCTTTGGAACATGAGTTTGTGCTCTAGGATTTGGGGCTTTTATGTAGGACCCAGTTTATAGGGGACCCTATAATTATTGAAGAAATTGATGATGGGTTTGCATTTTAAGGGTGTTTGAGATGTGAAATGGTTTGAGTGGGATGAAAAATGGAGTTTTTGGTGTTGAGTTGGTGAGAATTGTGTGCCTTGGGAAGTAAAATTGAGTTCTTAGTATAGAGGTCTTCATCTTTTTTGAGTAAGCTTATCAATAAGAATAGAAATGTTTGGCTATAATGTCTTCAAGCTTGAGCAATACCCTTTCTGACAAGCATATCATAAACTATCAATTTTGCTTGGTTCAATTTTGAACAAGGGATAAGCATCAAACTTGTTGGAGATTTTGTTTTTGGTAATCGTGGATGTCCAGGCCAACTTGCGTGTACCTCGACTAATCCACGAGGCCAGGATGTTCGGGTGAATCACCTATGGACACCCCCTTGAGATTCGATCTTGAGACCTCTGGGTATAACACCCAGAGGCCTTGCCATCCAACCACAAAGGAAGTAACCTTATATTAAGATAATGTGGTGGAAGTAACAGTGGCAGATGCGAGCTTCTTCCTAGACATTGCTGCCGGGGATGCTTGTCGGTGATCAGTGGGTGCGATTTTCTTCCTCGAGTAAGGAGGATTTGGGAATTTTTAAATTTGGGCATTTAGGCTGAGCCTCTTCTAACGTTAAGTCACAACTCATTTATGGGATGTTTTGTTTTCTTTGATTGGGAACTGCTTTGCAAAATTAGTGTGGGACCCACAAGTTTTTTTTGTTGAGATGCCCTCATTGTGGACTGAGTTGTGAAACTCATTGCGTGCCTAGACTTTTTGATTTTTTATTTGACTTTTGGTTGCCATATAAAAACTTACTCTATTAAGCTACTACTTCCAAGTGATATATCCAATTGGTTAATGGAACTCCAAAATTTTAACAGACAACTTTTTCTCACACTCGAGACAAAAGCACAATAAAACTTTAATAGAGGACATAGACCAACAATGCAACACTTAACACAGCCTGTTAAAGACTAGCCCAATTCGTGTGACCTCTCTCTCTTCAGTAGGGAAATAGAAGGTTCGAATCCCCTTAAAGGAATTCGCTTGCTAGCACTATGTTATTCGTCATTCGGAATGAGTAGCTCTTATTAGGTTTTGTTGTAGGTGTCATACCCCGTAGTAGCAAAAATAGAGAAAATAAATTATTTTTGGACCCGTAGGCCATGACAGTTGAAAGTCACCATATTGTCCACAAACCAAGTCTAACTATTAGAGTGATAAATCAAACGATGCATTGGAAATTCTAAGTTCAATATATAAAACCAGAGTTCGATACTAACTATTACAAACTAGAGGTATCTGCAAAAGCATAAAGAAAGTATTATGTTACTAATACAAAAGTCTCTAAGACATAAACATAAACTAATCACAGCACAACTTCAAGTCTTCATCTAGCGTAGTAGTCATCTCCAGCATAGCCTCCATCATAGTAGGCCTCCTACTCATAGCCTCCCGCCAGGTACTCTTCCCCTGCATTTCCATAACCCTAGCCAGCTGCATGTAGAATATCCAGCGACATAAAACGCCGTCAGCTACGAAAGCTGTGTGAATGCAAATACTAACAAATTACCTGCAGATATGCAATATATATATAAAATAGCAATATTATAAGATCATCTCGTCGTTTGTAATTATGAATGCAACAACTCAATATATAACAATGGAATCGTCCCACCAATCCGAAATATAACATGGGCTCTTGGGTCCATATTCCGTACGTAACTTTACATCTCATAATTACTCATTCACGTTTTGAAGCTCTCTTTACTAATCTGGGCATGTAGCCCCATACCTCAAAATCTATTGAATTTGACACGAAGTCCCAACTGTCTAACATATAACCCTGACACATAGTCTCATTCTTCTAGCCAACACGCCTCGATACATACGGCCAACACTCGATACATATGGCCAAAAAGCCGTGATACATACAATCTCCACGCCCTGTTACATACGGCCAACACGCCCTCGATATATACGCTAAACACACCTTCGATTCATACGACCAACATGCCCTGATACATACGACTGCCACGCCCCGTTACATACGGCCAACATGCCCTGGATACATACATTTTGGCCACTATGCCTTGACATACTCTGGCTGACCCACCTCTCTATTTATTAAACTCGACATGAAGTTCCATCTCACATGTCCACCCAAACCCGGCATGCAGTCCAACCTTATCATACGTAAATCGGACACGCAGTCCCATAACACACCTGACTATCCCAGTTCATTAAAATCCCATACCCGATATCGTACGATCTTTGCTACCGCATTCACCCGCACCAATATAAATGGTATCGACCTTTGAGGTCGATGGACCACTACTATGCACGTCGGTTTATCGATCCGGTTAATAATATTATATCATCATTATATAAATAGTTCCACTTATATAATACATTGGGGATTCATTATTCGCGGATGTATTATGTAATACCACACTAACAGTCAATGTATAACATTTATCAATGGATTAACTCAACGTCTATAAACAACTAAAATATTCAATAACCAGAAGAGTGCAATCGATTGGGTTAAGTTAGCAATTGATTGGAATAAAATCAGTGACAATTGATTGGCATCTTTGGCAATTGATTAGGTTAAAAACCAAGGCAATCGATTGGATAAAAGTTCAATCGATTGGATGCTATAGCAATCGATTGGGTTAACTCCCAATTGATTGGATCACAATCAAAGCCAATCTATTGGTAACTTTGGCAATCGATTGTGTTTAACACCATGGCAATTGATTGGATAAATAACCAATCGATTGGGACTTCAAATTCTCCAGCAGAATGACAGTCTAACAAATATAACGTTTAAAGGACGTATTAGCTACATCTAATGTTCACTAAAACTTGTAAAAACATCAAATAAAGGGAACCAAGTGAGTTTGATCTCACCTTGTATGTGTGTGTGTCACACCCCAACCCGCCCCGGCGGATTAGGACATGTGTAACAAGACTATACACACCCAAAATACACTAATTAGGAAGAAAAATATGAATTAAAACACTTTAAAGAACTTTATTGTGACAAAAATAGCCCCAAGGGTAAAATAGTTATTAATAAAGTATAGCCAAATTTATACCAAAAGATAGGTTTTTTTAGTCCCGGTTCTGTCGCAAAAAATGGCGCGTGAATTTGAATTTTCTAGAAAGAGATGTGCTTGTTTCCGTAAAAGTCGACATGCTACAAAATTTGTCCGTGGATCGATCCGCCCTATAAACCCGGATCGATCCGACTTGCTATTTTCAGCAAAATGTCCCTCTAGAAGTCCGGATCGATCCACCCTTTAACCCGGATCGATCCGGGTTCTGCAGAATGCATTTCTGCTGCTAAAAACTCTATTTTTACCATTCCAAAACATCCTAAACCCAAACTAATCCTCATGGAATTTTGAGAAAATATTTTAAACCATTTCCAAACATACTTAAACATTATCCAAACATAAGAAACACCATTGCAACTACACAAGATACAAACTCAACCTCATTTGAAGCAAAATAAGTATGCAAATGCATAGTTTTACAAAAACTAACATTAACATAGGAACTTGTTGGAAATAAGTTCATAAACTTAGCAAACAACTTGATTACAATCAAAACTCGTTCAAAACATTTACACAACCTTTTTTGAGTCAAAACCACCCATATGGAAACATCGAAATCATTTCAAAAGTGTTCCTAAATGTCTCCAAATATTAATCAAACACCATGAGAGTTTTCAAAAGCATTTCAAAACAGTTGAGAAGTTGCTTTAACAATTAAAGCACATGAATCCCTCACTAGCAATATAAACTTGCATCAAACTCCTCATTTTTCTCAATTAATATACATAAACATTCAATCATAAGGAAAAACAAGCTAATTAACATCCATAGTTAGCTAATTCCCAACTCCCCTCCCAATATACACAACTTGTGGTTTGCAAGTGCAACCCACATAACAAGACTCATAAACAACATCAACTTGGACTTGACATATTACACCCTCCTAAAACTCAAGTTTAAACATTAGAGTTACATTTTGAAACTAAACCATCGAAGCATATGGACATAACCACATATATCTACAACTCCCAAGCCCAAACCCAATGTGCCGGTCATTTCCTTTCCTCCTCCAGTGCCGTACTTGCAGTGGTTATTCAATAACCACACAGAAAATAGTATTTGCTTAAGCTTTCGCTTAGTGAGTAAAGCTAATCACTTGTATGAGTGCATGTCATATTCAATGCACAAGTCAACAATCAACATATCATTTAGTCTCCAAAAAACCAAATGTCAATTCACCGTGATGCCACTCTTGCCTTTTTCCTTATGCGCATATGTGGATACCGGCATTTGGGCCCACTTTTGTTTTTTTAAAACAAATTTTCAAATTTCAAGTACAAAGAGTTGCCACTTAATTTTTAAAAGGAAAAATTAAGAAACCATTTAAAGGAAACTGATCTTTTGCGAAACCAAAGATTAACTAGGTCCGGGGATTATGGAATGAGAGAGGAAGGAGCCCTTCGGACTAAAACACCCTCTCTCATCCTATCTTGCGATAGGTCTCTACTCAACATCCTTTTAATTAAATTTATTAATCTAAGCATGCCCTCAACTAATAAATATATATATATATATACATTACAAAAGCATGTCCAAAGGGTGTAAAATTGCTAATGACAAAAATATCATTCATAAGCCACATATGTCAAGTAGCAAGCAATATGATGTGCAATAGGGAACAAGAGAGCTTACCCGGGATCCGGCCGCGAATATTAAATGTGCGATGCATGCAATTAAATAAAAACCTAGGAAAAGAGTCTCTAATCCGTATATACACATAAGACAAATCTTAATTCTAAGGTGTCACGCATTAAGTTGAAAATCAAATAAAATCAACGAATTTAATAAACTAGAGAGGGATTGAGAAATCGTACCTTAATAGCGCTACAAAACAAAGGGTTAATTCACATGATATGCAAAATATGGTGTTAGAGGTAACAATCCTAAATTTCTAGCTTAAATTTATCTAATGTAATTAAATCCAAAGCGGATAAGTCCTAATTACAAGTGTCAAACCATATGGATGAATATGTACATGGACAAGAATAAACTATGAAATACTCTTAAGCTTTAAATTCAAGCTCAACTAATCATTATTGAAGCATGGTTTAAGCCCTAAGTTATAGGAAAAATCATTTGACCCATTATTAACAAAGTTGGTCAAGTGTGTCATAAAACTCTGAAAATTGCAGAGAGCAGACCAGACCTTTAAGAAAATAAAAATCACGTCTCTTATGGTTTGATGTTGATGGATTTTGGACACAAAATGCCTCTGTGAGTCTAGTTTCCAAATCAAAAAGAAAATCGAGGTTTCAACGGTTAGATCTCCGGGAATACTGAAAATACTAGACCTCACTCAGGATTTTACATCTCTCTGTCCAGAGATCTTGTATGATTTTTTAAAAATAGCAAACAAATCCAAATTGCTTCATTCTTTTTAGGAAACCTTCCTAACACATCAATATACTTATAAAAAATTATTTTGAGTCACAAACACTTTATTAGAACTCTGATTTAATTGTTTCAAAAGAGTGTCACTGTTCTGAAACTATTCTGAAACTCTGGATAGATTATTGTTGCTTCACAAAACTCATGATCAAACCATTCTAAACATGAAACCACCTTAAAACAAAAATTACAGTGGTAGAATATTGTGTTATTGACACTTTCCCGTTGGTTTCACTTGATTTCAACGGTTAGATTTCGAACTAAAAATCTTTGATCAAAAACAGTTTGTGAACTCACTGTTTTCATTTTTAAGTTCAACATTTATTTGCTAACCCCAACTATTAAACCATGAAGTTGGACTTAACTAAACTATTTTCTCCTACCATTTGATGATCATTGGAGGCTAAAGATCTTTATATTTGTGGATTTCAAATGGAGTATGAATAGACTTCATGAAATCTCAAGACAAGGAATCTAAACCATGGAAATGGGCTTAGACTCCAAACCACTTTCTCCTACCATTTGATGGTCATTTGGAGATGAAGACATGACTAATACTTAGAAGTCTCAAAGGAATATGGAAAGGATTCCATGAAACATCAAGCTAGGGGACCTAAGTCATGAGTATGGACTTGGATCCATCTACTTGTTTATAAGATAAAAATGATGATCAAACCTTGACTTCCATGTAAAGCATAAGCTCACATGGGATTCAAAGGATCATGCTCAAGAGATCAAGGGAGATATTGAAGATCTCCAAGAATCTCAAGGAAGAAGTATGATTAGCAAAAGAAAATGAACAAAAGAAAACAAAGCAATTTGAGGATTAATGATTTTAAAAGAGAAAGAATGCAAATAAATGACTCATGGTTTAGAGGATCACCTCCAAACTATCCTCAAAATTTCTCTCCTTTGAAGATCTTCCAAGTTATTCTCTCTTTCAATTCTCAAAAAATGTTGGTGAAGTGGTAGTGTATTTTTGTATGTGTTCTCTCCTCTCCAACCTTTTTCTCTTGGTCCCCTTTCAAGGAAGATCCCTTCCTTTTTATAGGCAAAATTACCAGGCATTTTTGGTGAATTTCGGAGCAAAAAAACAGGTGTAATTTTCTCATTTGGTGGTACAATGTGTACTTTCTGAAATTAGACAGACTGCTGCCCAGCGCGGCAGTCCAGAAACTGTCGCGGCAGTCCGTGACTGCCGTCGCGGCAGTTCATGACTGCCGTTGCGGCACTTCATGACTGCCGCGCGGCATTCATCAAATGCCGCGGCAATTAATGGATTGCCGCGTTTTTGTCAGTCTTACTTTATCAATTTTTTGTTCTTATTCGCATACGCATACGTATTGCTCTGCAAAAGACAGACTTTAAAAGTGAACGGCAGTCAGAAATTTTTAGCGGCACTTGGTGAGAGCCGGAACGGCATTCTATGACTGCCGTGCGGCACTCACTGAGTGCCGCGGCTTCCACCGTGTGCCGTTTTTAGCTGAGATTCCCTTTTTTAGGTCTTCCTCCTTTTTGAAACAAATTATTTTTGAAGATCCTTTCCAAAAATCATGTCTTATACCTGAATTCTCCTAAATACCTGATATTTTTCTTCTTTCTGTGAAATTTTATCGCGTTTGGAGAACTTTCTGAAGAGCTTGGAATACTTCGAATTTTTCGGTCCTTATCATCATTGGACGTGGAGGTGACGCTCTTCTAAATTCGACGGTCGGTCAAAATTGGGGTGTCTACAGCATATAGCACCTCTAATTCACACCATCTCACATACCCTTCTACTGTTGGGTCGTCACCCACACACTTTTACACAGTTAAGTGGTGAGTACTATTACACCGTTGGGTTTTTCCACGTCTCCTTATTATGGAGTAAATCCACGATGAACCAACATAAGGCTTTCTTCAACCCACAACACATAATCACATAATCATCTTAACATGGCAATCTTTGCAAAATTAGGCATCAAAACCCACATAGATTCTCATGCTAATATTCACAAATTTATATCCATGCATTAATCTACAAGAATTCAACGTACTAGCATAAAATTAACACATTAAATATAATTTTACATTCAACCCATGGACTAGAGTCACTCACCTCGTATAGATTTTACCCCAAACAAGGGAATTTTTTAACAATTCTTGCCCAAATCTTACTCCGGAGTAATTCCTACAAGTTTTTGGCAATCGCTTATCACTGATTAAAATGAGCTACCAAATTTTGATGATTAAAATGTATAAAAAATGTATAGAAACGATCATCTCACCTCCACGAGTCCGAATACGGCTTTGGTTTGCGAATTAGACGTCAGACGGCGACAGAACGACGTGAATTGGACGTCGGCGATGTTTTCTCCTTCCTTTCTTTCCTAGCTCTCTCACCTTATTTTTGTTTAATTTTTGTAAATTATGAGAGTTTATACTCTCTTGACACACATTCATCAACATGCATGATGTGTGAACCCCTCATTTCTCCACTTTTCGTTTACACCCCCAGAATTCTTAAGTTCCTATTACCCCCCAAACATTCCATTAACTACCCAATTATCTAAATGGGTGTTTGTCTAAGTCCCGTATGGGTCCCACACATGGTCCCAAATATTTGTGAAATTGCTAACATACCTACTAATTATGCACCTTTTTACAAAAAATGCCTTATTGGGTTAATTAGTATATTTCAAACGAATTAACCATTTGATATGAAAGCAACTAAACATATTTCAAGTAATCATATAAAATCCATCTAATCATTGAAATGCAAATTAATTTATATTTTATCCGGGCCCTTCATTGGGTCCCACTTCCAAACCCGTCCCTCCTCACTAGGGACTTTTTCACGGGCGAATCCAAAGCCTCCCCTGAATCCACCATATACACTAATTAATATTAATTAATGCATATTGTGAGATTGTTAAACATTTTTCCCAGGTACAGGTGTTACAGTGTATGTGTGTGGGGTGGCTATGGAGCCAAGCTTTCTATCTCCTCCTTCTCTTTCTCTTCTTCTCTCTGCCTCAGTCTCTCTTCTCTATCTCTTTTTGTCATTCTTTTCTTTATCTTCTCTTCCTTCTCTTCTTCTCTGTCCAGAGGGTGGGTATGTATATGTTTGTGTTTATATGTATGGATGTATGTATATATATAACAAAGGTGTATACTCAGTCTTTTTCTAAAAATCTACTCAATAACCCTCCAATGCATGAAATGGATGCATATATATATATATATAGGGTGAGAGTGCCACATGTCAAAAGCTCATGCAAAGTTGAAAAAAAAGATCTACATAAGGCAATCGATTGGCACTAGTGGCAATCGATTGGATGCAAAGGCAATCGATTGGGATGGGGACATGTAATGAATTCAGGTTGGCAGGGTGGCAATCGATTGGGATCAAAAAGTGGCAATCGATTGGGTACACAGCTAATCGATTGGGACTCCAATTGATCCAATAGAAGGGTAAGGAAGTGAATAGGGAATAGTATCAAGTCTTATTTATTAATATACATTCAAAATGACAGGGTATTGCATCATCCCCCTCCAAATAAAGATTTCATCCCTGAAATCCGAACTAAGCGTCGCTAAACAAGTTTGGGTACTTCTCATGCATCTTTGACTCTAGTTCCCAAGAAGTTTCTCCTTCATCGTGAAACTTTCACTGAATCTTCACCGATGGAATTTCCTTGTTCCTCAATATCTTGTCTCCTCGGTCTAAAATTTGCACTGGTCCTTCATGGAATGACACATTATCATTTATCTCGATATCCTCAAAGTTGATCTCATGACTCGAATTATGAGCACACTTCCTTAACATGCTGACATGGAAAATGTTGTGCACTCCGGACATATTAGGTGGCAATGCGAGTCTATTAGCAACCTTTCCTACACCCTCGAGGATTTCAAATGGTCCAATAAATTGGGGTGCTAATTTTCCTTTCTTCTATCCAAATCTGACGATTCCTCGTACTGGTGATACCTTGAGTAGCACATGATCTCCAACACTAAACTCTAAGCTTCTGCCGTATTTATCCTCGTAACTCTTATGTCTACTCTGCGCCGTTTGTGTCCTTTTTTTCACGAATTAAATCTTCTCATTAGTTTCCCAAACTAATTATGGTCCGAGTAGTTGGTTGTCTCCAACCTCTGTCCAACACAATGGTGATCGGCACGGTCTTCTATACAGTGCTTCAAATGGTGCCATCCCTATATTCGAATGGTGACTGTTATATATGTAAACTTGACCAATGACAAGTGAGTCTCCCATGAGCTTTCAAAATCAATAACACACACTTGAAGCATGTCCTCCATTATTTGGTTAATTCGTTCAGTCTGCCCATTAGTCTGCGGGTGAAAGGCTGTGATCAAGCTCAACGAAGTTCCTATGGCTATCTATAAACTCCTCTAGAACTCTGTAGTGAATCTTGAATCACGGTCGGATACTATCGAGACTGGTACACCATGCAGTTGCACGACTTATTGTAAGTGTATTCAGCTCAAACGCTCGACTAGGTACAACATACTATAAGCTATGAAATGTTGCAATTTGGTAAGTCGATCCATAACTACCCAAATAGCATCATGGTTTTGCTGGGACCTTGGTAACCCTACCACAAAATCCATAGTTAAATGCTGCCACTTCCATCCAAGAATTGGTAATGGTTGTAGAAGTCCGGGTGACTTCTGATGTTTCTTTTCACTTGCTTACATATACGACATTAAGATACATGCTCAGCAACTTCTCGTTTCATACCTCCCTACTAGAAGTTTCTCTTCAAATCCTTATACATCTTTATACCTCTTGGGTGGACAGTCATACGTGATTTGTGCACTTCTTCCAATACGTCCTTCCTAAGATTATTATCATTAGGCACACAAAGTCTACTACTGCATCTGAGTGCTCCATCCGTGCTGATGCTCCGATTATCTGGTTCCTTTACTGCGTTGCTTGTGAACTATTGTTGAAGTCCTTTATTCTTCTTCTGTGCCTTTAGGATACAGTTGACTAGGATTGGTTGTACTACAAGACATCCAAAGTGTCAACCTTTGCTTGGGTTTGAGGCTTGAATACCAAATTCAGCCAAAGTTTCCAATGCTTACCATTATTTAACCATAAGAGAAGCTACTACTATACTCTAATTATGTTCGCTTTTCCAGGGTGATACTGCAACATAAAATTATAGTCCTTTAACAATTCCATCCAACGTCGTTGCCTCATGTTCAACTCCCTTTGAGAAAACAGGTATCTCAGACTCTTATGGTAAAAAAAAGATCAAACTTCTCGCCATAAAGGTAATGCCTCCAAATCTTGAGCACAAAGACAATCGGGACTAACTCTAGATTATGTGTCGGGTAATTCAACTCATGAGGTTTCAACTATCGTGATCCATATGCTATCACCTCTCCATCTTCCATCAGAACACATCCTAGCCTTAGTGTGATGTGTTGCTATAGATGGTGAACTGCTCACCACTCGTAGGTATCTCAAGAACTAGTGTTGAGGTCAATCTTTCCTTCAATTCATGGAATGAGCGTTCATGCTTGCTACCCCATTCAAACTTCAAATCCTTCTTTGTTGGTCAGGTAAGAGGAGCTGCGATGTTGGAGAATCCTTCCACGAATCTCTGATAGTATCCATCTAAACCAAGAAAACTTTTGACTTTTGTTGTGGTGGTTGGTATATTCTAATCCAAAACTGCGTCTATCTTTGATGAGTCAACGACTATTCCATTTTGTGAGATGACATGTCCTAGAAATTTGGCTTCCTTCAGCAAAAATTCACACTTGTTGAACTTCACATATAAGTGGTTGTCTCAGAGGGTTTGTAGTGCGATCCTTATATGTTCTTCATCGGTCTTGGAGTATATTAGGATTTTGTCTATGAACACAATAATGAACTGATCCAAGTAGGGTCTAAATGCTCAGTTTATTAGGTCAATGAATACTGCTAGGGCATTGGTCAATCCAAAAGGCATAATTAAGAATTCATAATGCCCATATCTTATCCTGAATGCAGTCTTCGAAATATCTTCAGATTGAACCAACAGTTAGTGATATCCCGAACGTAGATCAATCTTTGAGAAAGTCTTCGCTCCTTGTAGCTGATCAAATAAATTATCGATTCTAGGGAGTGGGTACTTATTCTTAATTGTGACCTTGTAGAGCTCCCTATAGTTGATACAAAGTCATTACGTTTTGTCCTTCTTCTTAACAAGTAACACTAGCGCTCCCTAAGGTGACGTGCTTGGTAGAACAAACTTGAGATCTTCTAACTCCTGTACTTGCTTCTTTAATTCTAACATCTCTGTTAGTGCCACCCGATAAGGAGCCTTCATTTATGGTAAGGTACTGGGTACTAACTTGATACAGAAGTCAATGTCTCACTTAGGTGGCAATCCTAAGATAACCCAAAATACATCCTCGAAATCCCAGACTATAGGAATCAGTGCTATAGTGAGTTGTGAACTCGAGCTCTTGATAGATGCTAGACAGCTGGTACGAAAAGCATCACTAGAGAGGTTGCACTGAAAATCAAAAGACTGATTCTCGAGTATCAAAAAGGTAATCATCTTATTGGCATAATCCAACTTAGCACGATACTTTGTGAGCCAGTCAATTCCTAAGATGATGTCAAATTCCTTCATTGACAAACGATAAAGCTACAAGAAGATTCCTATCCTCAAGGGTTAAGGTAGAGTCCTTGCACACTTTTCTTAATCTTACGATCAACCCCAAAGGCGATACTACATTCAGGGCTATATCAAGCACCTGGGGTACTAAACCCAATAGTTTAACAATTCCAATGGCAATAAATGAATTCAAAGCATCAATATCAAATAGAACTTTAACTTGAGTGTAGAACAATGTAAGAGTACCTTCTATGTTCTGCTGCTCAGCTTCATTATATTTCGCGTCCTCTTAGATGATAGCATTCAAACGAGCCTGTCCAACTTGGCCCTGAGCAGTGGGTCCGTTGTATGCCTGATGGGGTGCTCAGCAATCCTTGCTGATGTTACCTTGATTGTCATAGTTATAGCAGAGAACGCTCGATCGATTGTAGGTCTTGGGGGCTCAACAGTCCTTTGCCAAATGGGCGCAGTTGAAGCATCTGCCGATATTGCCTCCAATGGTAACAGGCAGTCCTTACGGGGAGGTGCTTGAGTTACAGCATAGCGGTTCTAAGGAAATGTAGGTTGTGGCTTCCTTTCGCCAGTCCAGTTGCACTTGTTCCCTTGGAACTGTATCGGAGGTCTCAGTCCTTGATTACCCCTGGTGGTGGTCGATTCCCAAAACATCCCTGCTCTCGACCGTTGATATCCTCATCACCGATTACCATTCCTACCATGGCCTTAAAAGTCTAGCCCTGATGATTCAGAGTCATTCGTTGTAGTGGTAACAAGAGGCCTTGGTGATATTGCCTATTCTTCTTCTTCGGAGTATCGTTCTTATGAAGGGAGAATCGGGATAACCGTTCATACTATACCGTATATTCCCTTACGGTACTGCTCCCTTGCCTTAGCTCAATAAATTCTCTTTCCTTCTCATTCTTCTCTGTCTAAGGAAAGTAGTTATCTAGAAACAACCCTTTGAACGTGATCCAGGGCATTCTTCCAATCGCGTTCTCTCCTACAACCACCTTCTCTGATTCCCACCAATCGGCCGCCCCATAAGTCAATTGGAATGTTTCCAGTCGACACTTTTCAATCTCATTGCAACCTAGGGTGTTGAAGATTGCTTCCATCTCCCGAAACCATTGTTCCACTTGCCATGGCTTAGTATTCCCATCAAACTTCTTTGGACGAAAATGATGGAAACATTCCATGGTTCGATCTTCCATCGGTCTTGAAGGTGGTCCATGGTTATTTTCGTGGTTCACATTGGGATTGTTGATCCATTCCATTCTTCGCACAAAGGCTTTGAACAGTCCAGTCAAATCAGCAACCTAAGGTGCTGGGGGTGCATCCTCAATCTGTTCAGGACTATTTCGGGTGGGTCTTTCTGACATCATTGTAGTAGGGCTGGGTACCTATACAGACAGCTATCAGTTAGTCGTTAATAAAAAATAATCGCAAAAAATAGATCATGACTAAGCATAGTAGTTATAGCTATATCACATTAATAGCAATGGAAAATTCTATACGACCAACTTTATAACATTTACTTAGGGTCAACCCCTATCTCAAGGAATCCTAAGGTTCAAAACTCAAGAAATGTTGGATAATTGGTAAACGTGACTACAAAACCCTAGGCTCTGATACAAAAAATCCTGTCATGCCCCGCAGTAGCAAAAATAGAGAAAATAAATTCCTTTTTGGACCCGTAGGCCATGACAGTTGAAAGTCACCATATTGTCCACAAACCAAGTCTAACTATCAGAGTGATAAATCAAACGATGCACTGGAAATTCTAAGTTCGATATTTAAAACTAGAGTTCAATACTAACTATTTCAAACCAGAGGTATCTGCAAAAGCATAAATAAAGTATTACAACACATATACTGATTACAAACTTACTAATACAAAAGTCTCTAAGACATAAACATAAACTAACTATGGCACAACTTCAAGTTTTTAGCTTACTTAGTAGTCATCTCCAGCATAGCCTCCATCAGAGTAGGCCTCCTCCTTATAGCCTCCCGTTAGGTACTCTTCCCCTGTATTTCCATAACCCTGGCCAGCTGGACGTAGAATATCCAGTGGCATAAAACGTCGTCAGCTACGAAAGCTGAGTGAATGCAAATACTAACAAAGTATCTGCAGATATGCAATATACATAAATATCAATATTATAAGATCATCTCGTTGTTCATAATTATGAATGCACCAACTCAATATATAACAACGGACATTGTCCTACCAATCCCAAACATAACATGGGCTCTTGTGTCCACATTCCGCACGTAGCTTTACATCTTATAATTACTCATTCATTTCTCGAACCTCTCTTTACTAATCTGGGAATGTAGCCCCATACCTCACAATCTATTGAGCTCGACATAAAGTCCCAACTGTGTAACATATAACCCTGACACGAGTCTCATTCTTCTGGTCAACATGCCTTGATACATATGGCCAGTACACCCTTGATATATACGGCATACACGACCTTGATACATATAGCCAACACGGCTCGTTACATATGGCCAACACGGCCCGTTATATACGGCCAACACACCCTTGATACATATGGACAACATGCCCTGATACATATGGCCGCCACACCCTGTTATATACGGCCAACATGCCCTCGATACAGACACTCTGGCCACCGCGCCCCTATATACTCTGGCCAACTCGCCTCTCTGTTTATCAAACTGACACGAAGTCCCATCACACACGTCCACCTAGCTCGACACTGTCACGCCCCAAATTTAATTACAGATACTAATATGGTTATGGTATATAGTGAAATTAATGAAGCTATGGCGGTAATAATATTTAAATCACCAATTCCTGAAAGTGAAATGCTTATATTATCATGCTACAACTTCCTAAAGTGAAATCTCTTATTACATTGCTTTTTATTCCAAACAGAAAGGAAGCAAAATAAAATAGACGATCTTGATCCTTAAGCAGACATTTTCCTCAGTTCTCACCTCCTGTTCCTGTCCTTGTAATTTTTATTTATAAAAATAATGAGATGTTGGCCTAGTAAGGATATAATTTTAATTTTGAAAAGAAATCTTTGTGTCAGGATTAATACATATGTGTTTCTATTTAAATCAATACAAGCTAAATAAATTGCAAAATTAATGATGCATTTACCAGTTGCATGTACAAATTATACTCGAGTCTTACAATCCTGTCAAAATAAAGCAAATTTTTAAAGATTATATCAACCAAGCACATAATGTTTATCCTGTCAAGGCTACAGCATCCCAGCAAGCTCGAAAGGTATATACCACCTACTAGCCTAGCTCGAAATAGGTAGTATATTAGTGCACTAACTGTGGAACTATCTCAGTCCCAGCCTCCTCCAAACAAACTATTCCAGTCTCATATTATCAAGAAGGCCTCAGCCTTAACTGAATCAAGGAATTAATAAAGTGATATCCTTGCATCAAAAGAAAAATTAAAATAATCCGAATGCCTGAACATGTAAAAATTCACTTAATGTAATAATGAACAGAATGACTTTAATCATAGTACAATTTAAAACGTTTTAATTTAACTTGAGGTTCTATTTTAAGTTCTAACCCCAAACAGTCCTTCGATGTAAATTTCAGATATCAGAAGGAGTATCAAAATAAAATAAAATGAAACTGATCAATCTTAGCATTGAGCTCTATAAATCTGATAGAGTTATGATGTATATCTCCTTAGATGTTTACAAGAAAGGGCCAAGAGGTTGAAGGGTTTGATTGAAAATTTTCAAAGGTGTTGGTCAGGGTTCGAGAACTATCATTGGGTTTTTTTTTTCAAAACACCAAAGGAAATGAAAGAGAAGAAGAAGTGGAAAAAAATAAAATAAAATTACAGGATTGATAGTGCAAGGTATTGAACCCACAACCTTGAGAATCATACAAAAGACACTAATCACTCTGTCAACCACAACCCTTATCAATGATTTGCCTAACAAAAGGTTATATCTCATTCATTGCAGTATTGTAGCTAAAATAAAAATAAAGTTGGTGGCAGTAGCTAACAATACCCACATCAAAAGCCATTCGGTCATGTGAAATAGTTGAGTAGTTTCTGCACAAATATATTACATACATACTATATTGGTTATCCCAACCCACTTGATACCTTGCTGTCGACGACTATTCCAGTGACAGTCACCGGAAAATATGTCTATATATACTTTAAACTCAACAGATACTAAACTAATTTTTATTCACAACCTACTGACCAATATATAAAAATTATTACTAACTGAAAATAAAATTTTGAGTTGAAGAAAATATTCCATACCCTTTTTCTTGTGAAAGATTTTCTGAAAAGAAAGCTTCTTCCTTTGCCTTCTCTTTTTCTACTGTCTTGTTTCTTTTTATTTTTTTGTAAATATATATATATATATTTATATATCTAATTTTAGTTTAATGTAGTTATGTATTTATATACAAATTCCAGCTACTTGCTTCCTTCTCTTCCTCATCATTACTCATAACAAATTCTATATGAGAGAATATTGCCACCTCCTTCTTGAACGAAAGATGTGGTGAGATTTTTTTTTTTTTTTTTTTCAATTTTTCTTCCCAATCATTCTAGCTTACTCACCTCCTTATCAACTATCCTAATCCAAAAGTTAACAACTTAGGCCACCTCCTGCTTATGGGTTTGTGGCTGAGAATTCACCTTCTAGAATTTGTATATGTATATATCATATATATCTAATCTAAGAGTTGCCAAAAGGCTGGAATCTTCTTTTTTTAGCGTCATAGGTAAATGGATATATTACCGTTTAACTTATATGTAGATATTTATAATGTGCATGGTTAACTCAACAATTATCCCCTGCAACTCTTACTTCTCATAAACTATTAGTCTAAAATAAGACTAGTGGGGCCACTTACTTTGTGGGTGGAGAGATTTTAGGGGAAGTTAAAAGTAGTCTTTGTGTGAAATGTCTGTGACATTTTAGTTTATTAGAAAAAGAATTAATGGTTTTTGATAGTAGAAAAATTCCTCATAGTACCCCTCCACTTCCCTTTATAATGTGCATATCTAAATATAGATATTATATTATTTATTTATACTGCTACCATTTTTTATTGCTTTAATAACATTTTTTTAATATATATTTATAAGCATACTACATTCTACCCTACTCAAAAAGGATTTTGTCCCCAAAATCAACGTACCTACTCATTGAAGACATACGTACATTTTTCTTGTATTTCTGATTCCAATTCCCAAGAAGCATCATTTTCGTCGTGGTGGTTCCATCGGACTTTGACCAAAGCAATTTCTTTTGTTCGTAGTTGCTTCATTCGACAATCGAGGATCTGTACAGGTCCTTCTCTGTAAGTGGCATTGTCATTTAACTCAATATCACCAAAGTCAATGACTTGTGATTCATCATATACGTACCTCCTAAGCATTGACACATCGAAAACATTGTGTACTCCTGTTAGTTTTGGAGGTAGTGCAAGACGATATGCCACTTTTCCAATTCTTTCTAAAATCTCAAAGGGTCCAATAAATTGTGGAGACAATTTTCATCTTTTCTTGCCAAATTTCATAACTCCTCGAATTGGAGATACCTTTACCAACACGTGTTCCCCAATATTGAATTCTAAATCTTTTATCCAATTATCTGCATAGCTTTTCTGTCGGCTTTGTGCTGTTTTTATCCAATCTAATTATCGCAATCTTTTTAGTGGTTTTTCGGACCATGTCTAATCCAAGGAGTTCACTTTCACCTACTTCAACCCATCAGACAGGAGATTGACATGGTCTTCCATATAAAACTTCAAATGGGGCCATACCAATGCTAGAGTGATAGCAATTATTGTAAGCAAATTCGATCAAAGGTAAATGAGTTTCCCAAGTGGTTTCAAATTCTAACACACATGCTTGCAACATGTCCTCCATAACTTGATTAACTCTCTCAGTTTGTCCATCAGTTTGCGGGTGAAATGCAGTACTCAGACTTACTTTAGTTCCAAGGTCCTTTGGTGACTTAACCAAAATTTTGAAGTAATCCTTGTATCACGGTTCGATATGATGGATACAGGGATCCCATGTAATAAGATTATTTACTGAAGGTACAACCTACTCTTTTTTTCCACTGAGTCTGTTAAGCGAAAGGTAAGAAAATGCGCAGACTTCGTTAAACGATCCACAATCACCCATATCACACCATAACCTTGTCTAGTCTTTGGTAGCCTTGTGACAAAATCCATTGTTATATATTCCCATTTCCATTCTGGTACTGGTAGAGGTTGTAATAGTCCTGAAGGTTTCTGATGTTCAGCTTTGATTTGTTGATAGGTAAAACACTTTGACACATATTCTGCCACATCCCATTTCATACCATCCCACCAATAACTCCTTTTAACGTCCTTGTACATATTTATACTACCTGGGTGTATGGTTAGTTGTGGTCGATGTGCTTCTTCTAGGATTTCTTGTCTTAAGCTATGTTGGTGGGGTACACAAAGTCTTCCTCAAAATCGAAGCCCTCCATCACTTCCAATAGTCCATGTGGTGGGTTCCTTCTCTGTCATCTTGTTAAATTTTATCTGCAGATTTTCATCCTTAACCTGTTCCTCCAAAAATTTTCCTATCAATGTAGACTGAGCTGTTAAGTTATAAAGACATGGTGCTCCTTCTTGAAATGATAATTGTACCTCATGTTCTGTTAATGTTTCTAACATCCTCAACTCTTTGGCCATTAAAAATGCAATCGTTCCTTGAGGTTTGCAACTTAAAGCATCAACCTCCATGTTAGCTTTACCTGGATGATATTAAATAATGAAGTCATAATCTTTAAGAAATTCCATCCACCTTCTCTATCTCATGTTGAGATCCTTCTGTAAAAATAGATATTTTAAACTTTTGTGGTCTAAGAAAAGATCAAATCTTTCTCCGTACAAGTAGTGCCTCCAGATTTTTAAGGTAAATATAACCGCTGCAAGTTTCAAATCATGGGTTGGATAATTGAGCTCGTGGTGTTTTAATTGTCAAGATCCATAAGCCACTACTTTGTCGTTTTGCATCAGAACACATCCAAGTCCTTGGTATGAAGCGTCACTATAAATGATAAAGTCACCACCATTCTTTGGGATTGTAAGGACAGGTGTTGTTGTCAATCTTGTTTTTAGTTCCTAAATGCTTGCTCACATTTTTCGTTCCACACAAATTTTACATCCTTTCGAGTCAATCGAGTGAGTGGAATAGCTATTCGTGAAAATCCCTGAACAAACCTTCTATAGTACCCAGCTAATCCAAGGAAACTTCTAACTTCAGTGGGTGTTGCAAGTTGATTCCAATTCATCACTGCTTCAATTTTAGATGGATCTACAGATATACCTTCCTTAGAGATCACATGGCCAAGGAATTTGACTCATTCCAACCAAACTTCACATTTACTAAACTTGGCATATAACTGGTACTCCTTGAGTGTCTGGAGTATAATCCGTAGATGTTCTTTATTTCTTCCCTTATTTTTGAGTAAATTAAAAATCATCGATAAGGACGATAATGAACTAGTCCAAATATGGTCAAAAAACTCTATTCATTAGATCCATGAAAATAGCTGGGGCATTAGCCAATCCAAAGGGCATTATAAAAAATTAATAATGTCCATAACGAGTTCTGAAAGCTGTTTTAGAGATGTCCTCTTTTCTTACTAGTAACTGATGATATCCTGACCTTAGATCAATTTTTGAAAAGATTGTTGCACCTTGCAGTTGATCGACTAGATCATCAATTCATGGTAACGGGTATTTGTTCTTGATTGTCACTTTGTTGAGTTCTCTGTAGTCAATACACAAACGAAATTTCACATCTTTCTTTTTCACGAATAACACTGGTGCTCCCCAGGGTGATGAGCTTGGTCTTATGAAACCTCGCTCTTCTAACTCTTGAATCTGCCTTTTCAATTCCTGCATATCTAGTGGAGCCTTTCTGTAAGGGGTTTTAGAGATAGGATTTTTGTGCCTGGAGCTAAGTCAATACAAAAATCAACTTCTCTAGTTACCCTGGGAAGTCCTGAAATACTTCTTTGAATTCACATACCACCGAAATTGTTGCAATTGATTATTCTTCATTTATGTGCTAAAAGTCCAGAGATAAAAACATCACTTGACTGATCACAATAAAATGTGAATTGTTTTTGCCCTGGAATTGAGAAAGTGATGGTATTCTTGAAACAATTGAGACTAGCATGCAAAGTTGTGAGCTAATCTAATCCAAAAATAAGATCAAATTGACTCATCGTCAACACACAATTAGCTAGGCAAGCATGATTCTATTTTCCAAGCTCACCATGCAATTCTTACATGTATGATGAAGGTTTAAGTTAACTCCTGATGGTGTAGCTACTGCTAGAGGGATACTTAATATATTAGGTATTATCCCTAATTCTTTTACTCTTTTAGTTGAAATAAAGGAATGTGTGGCACCGGTATCGAATAAAACTTTAGCAAAACTGTTAAAAAGAGTTACAGTACCTTTTAGCCCAGCCTGTTCTGGCACCATTGCATAAATTTTGCCTGATTATTTTGCTTCTGAGGTAGTGGCGGCTTATTATTCTGTGAACGATTCCAATCAT
Source organism: Hydrangea macrophylla (assembly GCA_033977485.1). Taxonomy (NCBI): domain Eukaryota; kingdom Viridiplantae; phylum Streptophyta; class Magnoliopsida; order Cornales; family Hydrangeaceae; genus Hydrangea; species Hydrangea macrophylla. Next base: position 69,470,053 of record CM066994.1, read on the forward strand.
TTTTCCTTGGTTTTGGGCAATCTTTTCCTATAATGTCCTTTTTCTCCACAGTTATAGCAGGTCACGTTTGATGCTCGTGGTTTAGGACATTCACTTGCCTGATGGTTCGCCTCTCCATAGTTAAAACAAGTACTTCTAGGTCGATTCATGTTGACCCCAGTAGAAAAAAGAAGAGGGCGCTGAACATTTCTTGTATTAATTTTGCATCTTTTGTTCATCTGTTCATTTTTCCAATTTGGGTTTCCTGACTGTCCCACTCTACCCTGATTTCTTGCTTCTATTTCTTTTTTATATTCTTGATTATCCTCTTCTAAGGCTAGAGCTTCTTCCACAACCTCCTGATAAGTTTTATGCTTATCTGCAATGACAATTCACCGAATTGAATAAGTCAGCCCTTTAGCAAATTTTCGGGCACGCCTTTCAGGAGTATCAATCAAGTGAAGACCAAATCGAGATAATAACTCAAATTTATTCTCATATTCCATGATAGTCATTTTCCTTTGAGTCAAATCCATAAATTCCTTTTTCTTGTTTATCCTTTTCTATGTTTGGAAAATATTTCAAAAAATATTGTTTTAAAAGTTGTCCATGTCATTGGTTGGACAATTTCTTCCCCAACAGTGCTTTTGACTGAATTCCACCAATTCTTGGCTCCCATGTTTAATTGAAAAACTGCCAATTTTCTTTTTTCTACCTCATGACATTCAAGTACTTCAAAGATATCTTCCAAATGTCGGATCCATTGTTCTGCTATTCCTGGTTCAATATTTCCAACAAACTTTTTAGGTTTTAGTGCTCTGAATCTACTAAGTAGATGATCATTTGTTTCTATAGATTTCTTTGCATTCACCTGTTCCATTTGTTTCACAAATGCACCTAATAGTCCAGTGGGATCAATTCCTGGTGATGCTTCATTCTGACAGCTAGATATTATGCCATTTGATTATTTATTTTTTCAGAAGAGAATACAAATTAGTTTATACATTCCCAATATAAAATAACATAAACGTTAATGATAATACAAGGATACTAGAATATTTCATATATATTTATTTGATAACATAAAATATATTCCATTCTTGGTATCCGCTAGTACCCCTATATACAATCAAAATTGGGTACACACTACTTATATATATATATATCTCACATTATTTATTTACATTCAGAGACCATCCCCCTCCACCACTTCTTTCCTATTTTTTTTAGAAAACTATGGTTCCCTCATTGGAGAACTGTGTGTTGAACCCTCGGACTCCCTAAGGTACAGTTCAGTTGCTAGGTCAAATGCCCATTCTGGAAGATCCTCTAGAGGTGCCACCTCTGGGTCTGCAGATGTTATTATTGGTCTCGTGTTCAGAATTGGGACCTCTTCGTCTAGTGTAGCCAGCTCTAGAAATAGGTGAAGTTCAGCAGTGGCTCCTACCTGACCTCCTGGGAAGTGGATTCCAGGAGATGTTCTCTTGTTCGACATACTCCCTAACTTGCCTATAAGATTCTCTATCAGTCGCCAAGTCTAAGAAACATTGCCATGTGGCCCTTTGGTTACGGCCCACATAAGTCACAATTTGTCTTTGTTGCACTTCTGTATAAACAGGTAATGGCCAGTCATACCCCACAACCCGTACTTCTTGTATTAGTAACCCATACGCAGTATCGTTTATTGTTTCTTGGTTGATGATGGGGTCAGTTGGTGTAATGGTTCCTCCTGGTGACAAATAGAAGCCCCACCACTCGTCATAATCCTCAATTCTTGTTATCTATACATGTACAAGAAGATAACAATAAAATGCAAGATTATTAAAAAAAAGATTTTTAAAGGAAATAATTCTTAGAATTAACTTATAATCTAAAATAACCCTGACTTTAATCTAGAAATACAACCTAGGCTCTGATACCGCTTTAACTGTCGCGCCCCAAAACTTAATTGCAGATACCAACATGGTTATGGTATATAGTAAAATTAATGAAGCTATGATGGTATAAATATTTTAAATCACCAATTCCTGAAAATAAAATGCTTATATTATTTCATACTACAACTTCCTAAAGAGAAATCTCTTATTACATTGATTTTTATTCCAAACAGAAAGGAAGTAAAATAAAATAGACGATCTTGATCCTTAAGCAGCCATTTTCCTCAGTTCTCAACTCCTGTTCTTGTCCCTGTAATTTTTATTTATAAAAATAATGAGCTGTGGACCCAGTAAGGATAAATTATTTTTGAAAAGAAATCTTTGTGTCGGGATTAATACATATGTATCTCTATTTAAATCAATACAAGCTAAATAATTGCAGAATTAAAAATGCATTTACTAGTTGCATGTACAAATTTCCTGTCAAAATAAAGCAATTTTTTAAAGATTATATCAACCAAGCACATAATGTTTATCTCATCAAGGCTACAGTACCCCAGCCCAGTTCAAAAGGTGTATACCACCTACCAGCCCAACTCGAAATAGGTTGTATATTAGTACACTAATTGTGGAATTATCTCAGTCCCAGCCTCCTCCAAACAGACTATTCTAGTCTCATATTCTCAAGAAGGCCTCAGACTTAACTGAATCGAGGAATTAATAAAGTAATATCCTAGCATTAAAAGAAAAATTGAAATAATCTGAATAGCTTAACATGTAAAAATTCAGTTCATGTAATAATGAACGGAATGATTTTAATCATAGTACAATTTAAAAGATAATTATAAGGTATTTAATAAACAGAACTTATAATTGTGAGAAAAAAAAACTTACTCATCTCATTAGATGGGTTGGTATAATATAGCCAGAGGAAATAGAAGGACTCCACTAATCAAGGAGTTTGTTACAATATTTACGGCTATTGCAAAGCTATTAACAAATATACAATAGTCAAACCTATTTACTAGCCTACTAACATAACTGAAAAATTACTTGGTCAACCTAGAAAATATCCCTAATACTCCCCTTCAAGTTGGAAAGTGAGGATTCCGAACACCCAACTTGCCAAGTAACAAGTGAAATTGTTGTTGACCAAGGGCCTTAGTGAAAATATCAGCCGGCTGTCAGGATGACTGAATATAGGACGTAGAAATGTTACCCGCAAGTAATTGTTCCCGCACATAATTACAATCAACTTCTATGTGCTTCGTTCTCTCATGGAAAACCGAATTTGAGGAAATAAGAAGTGCAGCCTGGTTGTCACAAAATAGGCGCATTGGTTACGCATGAAATACGCCTAAAGAATAAAGGAAGGACTTAACCCATATCAATTCACATGTTGTGACCGCCATTGCGTGGTACTCGACTTCAGCGGATGATCGAGCCACAGTGGGCTATTTCTTGGTCTTCTAAGAGATAGAAGAAGAGCCTAGTTGAACAAAGTACGCCGTGAAGGAACGTCTAGTGAGGGGATAGGCAGCCCAGTCGGAATCACAGAAAAAATACAGTTACAATGAGCTATCGGAGCGAAGAAATACTTCTTGGCCCGGAGAACCTTTCAAGTATCGCAAAACAAGGAAGACAGCATCCAGATGTTCCTGCCGAGGCTCATGCAAGAACTGAGTCAAGATATGCACTGCATAGCAAATGTCCGGGCGGGTAATGGAAAAACAAACCAAATGGCCAACTAGGCGTCGATACCGCTCTGGATCCCGCAGCACACGACCTGTTGCGCGAGGCAGGCAATGGTTTTGCTCCATAGGAGTTGCGGTTGGTTTGGCCCCAGCTAGTCCCGCTTCCTTCAATATATCAAGTGTGTATTTTTGTTGGCATAAGAAGAGACCAAAAGGGTTGCGAGTAGCCTCGATGCCAAGGAAATACTTGAAAGGCCCAAGATCTTTGAGCTGAAAACACTTGTTCAAATATTGCTTGAAGGAGGTACATGTTTGAGAATTATTTCCTGCCATAATAAGGTCATCAATATACAAGTACGGAAAGAAAAATGCCATGTTTCTGATAAGTTAACAGAGTATGATCAGTATGAGATTGAATAAGCCCATAATGGTGAAGAGCGACCGTGAGCTTAGCAAACCAGTTGCGTGGAGATTGACGAAGGCCATAGAGAGATTTTTGAAGGTGACATACCTTGTTGGGATGGGAAGAAGAATACCCAGGTGGAAGTTGCATATATACCTCCTCATGTAGATCACCATGGAGGAAGGCATTGTTGACATCTAATTGATGTATTTCCTAGCCTTTAATAACTGCTACGGCAAGAAAAAGTTTCATACTTACTATTTTGGTAACTTGAGCAAAATTTTCTTAGTAATCGATACCTTCAACATAGGTATCACCACGAACCACAACCCGAGCTTTATAATGCTCAATAGAACCATCGACATTGTATTTCAATTTGAAGACCCATTTGTGCCCGATAGGCTTCTTACCGGGAGGAAGATCAGAAATGGTCCAGGTGCCATTTCGTTCTAATGCGTCTATTTCGGTTTGCATAGCCTGTCGCCAATTCGGGTCCTGTATAGCCTCATAAAAATTATGGGATTCTACCCTAGCAGTTATGGCAGCCAAAATCTTAGAATGAGATGCGAAGAAGTTATCACAAGTAATATAATTGGCTAAAGGGAACCGCATACCTGATGACCCGGTAGAAGGGCGAGACGACTTGGGGTGTACAAGAGTAGTTGTGTGACACACATAATTGTGAAGATAAGAGGGTGGGTGATGAGACCGCTGACTACGACCGAGGTGAGGCTCGGTAGGAAGGTACATTGGTACGTTGATAGGCATGTGGGAGATGGACCCAAGTCCTCTCGGAGCTCCAAAATAGAAGGCGAGGACTAGGCAGGAGAATTGGTCAAGTGGAGACCAGTTGGGGCTGCTCCCCCTAACTCGGCACATGTAGCAGTAGTCTCCTTAAAGATAGAAGTGTTCCATGACCAAGTACTGATGCCATTAGAGTTTTGGGGTATTAAATTGGATGAATTATCAGTGTGAGCAAAGGGAAAAACTTTTTCATCAAAAATAACATCCCGTGACACAAATATTTGTTGGGTTTCTAAATCCATAACCTTCCACCCCTTTTACCAAGAAGATATCCCAAGAAGATACATCGATGACTCCGGGGAGCAAATTTATCTTTGGATCGGTCTTTGTAATGAGCATAACATAAACACCCAATGACTCGAAGATGATTGAGGGAAGGTGATTTAGAGAATAACTTATCATGAGGTGTGAGACCATGTAAAAGAGGAGTCGGGGTGAGACCATGTAAAAGAGGAGTCGGGGTTCGATTAATCAGATGAGCAGTGGCAAGAACACACTCCCCCCAAAACTCAATTGGAAGTGATGCCTGAAACATGAGAGCACTGGCGACATTTCAAATATGTCAATGTTTTCTCTCGACCCGACCATTTTGTTGTGGGGTATCAACAATGCTTATTTGGTGCAAAATACCATATTGTGCATCAAATGATGTCATGGGTCTAGATACAAATTCCATACCATTGTCACTCTAAATTATTTTAACCGGATTGGTGAATTGAGTTTTGGCCATAGAACAAAATTGTTGTAATAAGAGACTTGCTTCGCTCTTTTCATGCATTAAATAGACCCATACCGCATGAATAAAATCATCAATAATCGTAAGAAAAAACTTAGCACCAGAATTAGTAGACTTGCGATAGGGACCCCACATATCACAATGAATCAATTCAAACATATATGCAGCACAATGAGTACTTAAAGGAAAACTAGAGCGAGTTTGTTTGGCTCTACAACAAATATCACAAATAAAGTCTTTATCAGAAAAATCCACCGTATTGCCATTAATACTCAAAAATGACATTGGTTTGGATGATGGATGACCCAAATGACGGTGCCACATATCATAAGATTTCGTCGCCCGTGTTGCAGCAACAATCGCGATCGACACAAGCTTGTAGCAGTATACCCCACCTCGTGACTCACCCAGACCAATCGAGCTCCTCATGGTATAGTCCTGCAAGATACATATACGGTCAGTAAATGTTACAAGATAATTGGCATCACTAATTAATTTGTTAACTGAAATCAAATTCACTGTTAAATTGGGCATAAATAACACATGGTGCAGGACAAGCCCGGGGTGAAGAGTACAAATGCCTTCCTTGATTGCGGATGCTTAGTCACCGTCAGGTAGACAAACTGGGGATGAGTCAATATCATGAACATTAGTCAACAAAGAAATACCCCCGGTCATGTGATGAGAAGCTCCGCTATCAATTAACCAATAGGGATCATAATTTCTCTTACTAGACATGGAATCACCCTTGGGGCTAGACTCGATCAAGGCCAACAAACGCTAAACCTGGTCGCTGGGAAAAACCAGGAATGGTTGGTGAAGAGGAGTGCACTGGTTATGGTTCTATGGGGGCTGAGGCCTGTGCTGAGCAGTAGCGGCGAACACAGGGGTTGACTGTCCGCGTCCTGGAACAAATGGTGGCTTCTGCCGCGGACCCTGCCCTGGCATGGTGGCGAAGAAATGTCAAGGCGGTTCCAGCAGCGATCATATATATGACCATACCATTGATAGTGAGTACAGTATGGTCTTCCAGGGGACGGAGCGGATGGCTGACCCGATTGAGAGGATGGTTTGGACGGTGGGTAATGCGCTTGTGCCACAAAACCCACGGTTGGAACAGATTCTCGGGGCTGGAGCGTCGACTTATGACTCTCCTCTTGGCTTACCATTGCATAGACCCGGTCTATTTTAGGGAGTGGCTCGATATTGATGATTTGGGTCCGCAAGGTATTATACGACTCATCCAAACCCATTAAAAATTGATAGGTTTGGAGATTATTAAACCAAGTTAGTATAGGAGAACCATTTTCACAACTACAATACTCGAGTGGGGACAAAGTTGCAAGATCTTCCCACATATCAAGAAATTGAGTGTAATAGGACATAATTGACGACCGGAACTGTTTTATGATGGTGAGATCGGACCATAATTTATAGACTTTTGGACCATTTTTAACAGAGTAACGTGTTTTGAGACAATCCTACAAAAGTTTAACATTAGTGAGATGAGACACGGTAGCCCTAATTGGGTCATCTAGTGAATTGGCAATCCAGGAGCACAACATGGAATTGATAATCTCCAATGCGACAAATTGAGAATCACTTTTACTTGGTTTAGAAATAGACCCGTCGATAAAACCGATTTTATTCTGAGATTTTAAAGCTAATTTAACAGCTTGTTCCCAAGACGAATAGTTTTCACCCTTTAATTTAATTTGGGTTAGAACTGAACCTGGATTTGTGGATGGATGTAGACAGTAGGGTGATGTGGGAATGGTGAGGTCTGATTTACCTCCTGAAGTTTCTGATCCGCTACCCATGATCGGATAGACAAGGACGTGGTGTGAGAGAGACGGACGAGAACTAGACACGCTGCACTTGCAAAAATAGCGAATTTTTTTTTTGCCCTAAGACTCTGATACCATAATAAACAAAAATTATAATTGTGAGAAAAAAAACTTACTCATCTCATTAGATGGGTTGGCATAATATAGCCAGAGGAAACAGAAGGACTCTACTAATCAAGGAGTTTGTTACAATATTTACGGCTATTGCAAAGCTATTAGCAAATATACAATAGTCAAACCTATTTACTAGCCTACTAACATAACTGAAAAATTACTTGGTCAAACTAGAAAATATCCCTAATAGTATTAGTTGAACCCCCTTTTAATTTAACTTGAGGTTCTATTTTAAGTTCTAACCCCAGACAGTCCTCAGATGTTAATTTCAGATATCGGAAGGAGCATCGAAACAAAATAAAATGAAACTGATCAATCTTAGCATTGAGCTCTACAAATCTGATGAGTTATCATGTATATCTTCTTAGATGTTTACAAGGAAGGGTTAGGAGGCTGAATGGTTTGATAGAAAATTTTCAAAGGTGTTGGTCTGGGTTCGAGAACTATCATGGGGTTTTTATTTTTTTTTTCAAAACACCAAAGGAAAGGAAGAGGAGAAGAAGGGAAAAATAAAATAAAAAAATAAAATAAAATAAAATTAAAGGATTGGTCATGCAAGGTATTGAACCCAAAACCTGAAGAATCATACAAAAGATAATGACCCACATCAAAAGCCTCAGTAATGATTTGCCTAAAATATGGTTATAACTCATTCATTGCACATACTGTAACTAAAATGAAAATAAAGTTGTTGGAAACAGCTAACAAGACCCACATCAAAAGCCATTTGATCATGTGAAATAGTTGTGTAGTTTCTTCACAAATATATTTACATACATACATACATACTATATTGGTTATCCCATCCCACTTGATACCTTGTTGCCGGCGACTATTCCGGTGACAGTCACCGGAAAAAAAAAATGAGAAACTGTTACTGAAATTTTTGATTTTCTTAGAATATGTCTATATACTTTAAACTCAACAGATACTAAACTAATTTTTATTCTCAACCTACTTACCAATATATAAAAATTACTACTAACTGAAAATAAAATTTTGAGTTGAAGAAAAAAAAAAGTATACTTTGTTAGCTAAGTGCTTAATGGGTATGTATAAATAAAAAGTATCATAATTTAGCTAAGTGCTTAATGGGTATGTCCCCATTCAAATTTGTTAAACCCTTAAAAAGCTGGTTTTCTATCAAGTATATATTTATTTTTTTATCGGCGACGAATAATTCCCGTTTATAGTCCTGAAGTTATACTTTGTTAGCCCATTTCATTTAGTTATTAGTTGTTTTTATAATAAGTATTCTATATTTTGTAGGTTTTGGAGCTTTGACTTGAAAATGCACTAAAATTCAATGATTAGTGGCTTTGGAAGACATTCTGGGCTCAAAAGATGATTCCGGTGAAAGCTGAATGCAATAGCAGCCTCAGTAAATCGCATTTTTGATAATGAAGACTTTGGATTTGAGAAATTTCTCAAGAGATATATAATGTAGATCTTTGAGTTACGGACGCGTGGCCACAAACATGAGTCAATACGATATTCGAGTCAAAAGTTATCGCAATTCTACGATCGATGCGCAAAGTTGAGAAAATATGAGAAAATGGAAAAATGGCCATCTCGTTGGAGCGACCCGCTCACGCGACCCACGCTAGCGACCTGTTGAAAAGTCAAAAATGTGTATTTCGAGGTACTAAAGAGCCCTGTGTGATCCGAATTGGTTGAATACGTCCAAAAACATAAAAATAGCTATTTTAGTGCGTTAGGTTTAGAAAAAGCCTCCTAATCCCTCCAAAATCTATATAAATCCTATTCTAGATCAATTTTGGGGTTACACAACATTATACACATCCATATACAACAAAAACTTTAGCCATTGGAGAGAGGAAAACAAGGAGAAGAAGAAGAAGACCAAAGATTCCCATGGCCTCCTCCATCAACCTCTTGCCAATCTTCGATTCTATGGTCGCTTAGACCAAGATCTAGGGTTTCAATGAAACCCCTAGCCAAGGAGTATTTATTTTTTTCTTTTAGATTTATTATGTATGGATGATGATTACATGTTTAGAAGATTTTAATTAATTAAATCGTATTCATTGATTAAATCGTTACTTTCAAACTATGTTCTTATCTTAGATTTATTTTGGATGTGATGTGCTCAATAGTCTATATTTGCTGTGCTTGTATGGATTATTTACATGTAACAGTGCTTATTTGAATTTTGATATCAAGTAGTCGAATAGTTCATGCCTAGGGAAGACGGAGTGTGCCGCAACCCTAGTTTAGTGTGAAACACTCCGTGCCAACCAAAGATGAATTATGTTGATGCTTGAATCGTAGTTATCGTCTTGATGGAGGAATTGGGCTTGTAGCTACAATTCTCCATTATCATCCAATGTAATAAGCTAATTGAATGCATAGATACCCTTATTATGAAGCTAGAGGTGGATTTGCAATCATAGTTTCCATACACATATTTATCAAAATAACTTTTAATCGCTTTCATAATTAGATTTGTTTCCTTAGTTTCTTAGTTTAACTAAAATCGAAATCAAAATTCTGTTTTCTTAATTAACTAGGTTTAGGTTTTAAAATTAAAGTGTTTTAGTATTTCAATCTTTGTGGGTTCGACCTCTACTTCCACACTACAAATCTTTTAAAGTAGAGTATACTTTTATATCTTGATTTTGACAAGATTAATTTTTAAGCTGTGATTATTACTTACTTTGTTGGTGACTGAGGTTGTTACTAATTGGGTGTGATTGAAGCAATCAACTCTAGGTTTGGCGGTTGTTTTCTGCAATTTGGCGAATTTCATTCATGCAGCAACAACAAAACATGACGCTTTGTCTCCCTCTTATGGCCGAAGCCAATGCTATCTAGTTTGCAATCAAACATGCCTTACAACTGGGCCTATCTTAGGTCATTTTCGAAGGCAATTCAGCCTTGTGTGCGATGCCCTTAGGGTGCACTCATCCCAGCCTGACTGGTCCATTGAGCATATCATTCTTGAGTGCAAAGAACTTTTAGCTTTTCATTTTCCTTTTTGGTCTTTTTCTTGTATTCCTAGAACTGCAAATGTTGCAGCCCACAATCTTGCCCAATAGGCTTCCCTTTGTTCCTTTTTTGGGTCTGTGATGGCTGACAATCTTCCTCCAAATGTTTTGGAGGAAGTCCATCAGTAGGATCTTGTGAATCTTGTCCTTCCTACTTGATTAATGAATTGCCTTTTAGCAAAAAAAAAAAAAACTCTAGCTTTGGAGAAAGGGCTCAAAGTCTAAAACATGACTACAACCTCGCCTCCAAGTGCCTATGGGGCACCACATTCCCCCCCATCGGAAGGTTATTTGATTTGAAATACTTGGACAAGATTGTAATTTACAAATCCAAAAAAATAATAATAATAAAATGTACAAATTTATAATTTATGGTTCTTGTTGCATTTGGAAATTGGGCTTTCTTTCTTCTCTGTTGTGGATATGATTCTTGCTTGACTGGAGGTTCCATTACAACAGTCTTTTCCTTACTTTGCTTGCACTACTTGCAATTGATCTGGATTACAAATAGAGTATTAAACATACAATCCAACTAGAGTTCAGGAAACTCCAACTATACGTGGCTTGCACGTTCGCTGCCCTAGTAAGGTAATAAAAGTGTTCAAATTATGGATAAGGAAATTATCTCTAAGAGAAGCAAAGTTTTAAAATTAAAATTAAGGAGAAGGAAACAATTTGGAAATAATTATTAAAAGAGCATACTATGTGATTCTCAAATATGTGACTATGGATTACCTGAATTTTAATTCGACTATGTTGAAATGATTGCATCATTGTTAAAAGTTGTCCCACTACATTTGAGATACAAAATTTGAGAACCACAGTATTACTCGAGACACAATAATAGACAATCAAGGAAAAAAAAATATTGCGAAAAGTATGACAGTTTGTAAAAGTCCATTGAATGGGGAGATAGAATGTGTTGTTAGTTTAGTTAAGTCAACTTTTTTTGGGTTTTACTTTGATTGTTTATTATTATTAATTTAATCTTGTTCATTTACTGAGATTCAATAGCATTGACTCCCAAATTTGAATCCAATTTTTGATTTAAAAATGTTTTAATAGCTGCAAGACATTCAACTGCAGTAATGACCATTTAATTTTTGTAAAAATTGCTCTAAATGGCACAACTATCAAATTATTTGAGAACCAAATTTAACCATATGTTCCCTCAAGACATCCTATTAATTTTTAAATTGTATAGAAGTTAACATAGAATAAAATATTGACCAAAAATCATTTTTATGTTTATAAACCAGTTCTTTTTAACAACGGCTCTAAATTCTAATAGATTAATTGTTAAGATTTGGTTGGAGAAAATTCTATACATGTGTCATACAATATTCTATTTTTTTATGTAAAATTTTATGCAAATAGGATACCACATGACATAACCATATGTTGCAAGGATGGGTAATGTTAGGGACATAAAAGGGTCACAAAAGAGATGCTCACAAAAGGACGTGGCATCTCATGTGGCATCCCATGGTTTGAGATAAGTGTGATGGGTCCTACTGCCACATGTGATAGACACATTCTTTTGTGAGTATCTCTTTGTATCCCTTATGTGTCCCAAACATTGCTAGGAAAGAATGCATCCAATGAAAACATATAGAGGGTTTTTGACCAAAAATCAAGAGTGAGGGTTTTGACCAAAAATCAAGAGTGAAGGTTTTGATTAAAAATCAAGAGTAACTATGAAGAAAAATAAAATATTTTTTTTATTGTATTAATGACATATAATTAAGAATTTTTTATTTTTTTACTGAATCACCCAAAGTCTTCTATTGAATCATGTAATGACTTAATAAACTAATGACACATGTTATCTTTCCCATGTTATCTTATTTCACTTTTTAAGTATGACTTCTTTTATACATTATAATCTTTATTTTTTCCCTTTAGTAGTGTATTAATGTAACATCTGTACCCGAAAAAAGGGTTAATTAATAAGTTAATATACATTAATTGTCATAATTAGTGTATAAAATAGATTAAGGGGAGGCTTAGGACTCACCCGTGGGAAAGTGTTTAGTGAGGACAGTTGGAAAAGTCCCTGTTAATTAGAATAGGTATTGAGGTGGGACCCAGTGAAGGGCCCAGATAAAATAAATTGCATTTAAATAATTAGATGCATTTATATGATAAATTGGATATATGTTTAATAGCTTTTATATTATACTGATGAGTGTGTTAGTTGTTAAATATTAGTTTGGTTATTTAAATAAGGGCATTTTTGTAAAAAGGTGCATAATTAGTAGGTACGCTAGCAACTTCACAAATATTTGGGATCACATGTGGGACCTATGCGAAACTTAGACAAACACCCACTTAAGTAATTGGGTAATTAATGGAATATTTGGGGGATTTCATCATAGGAGGTTAGAAACTATTGGGGGTGTAAATGTGAAGAAGTAAAAGATGTTGACACATCACATGCATGTGTTTGCATGTGTGTCAAGAGGATGTTAATCCTCAAAACAATCACAGAAATTAGACAAAGAAAGAGAGGCGTCGAGAGAGGAAGAGAAAGAACACATTTCCGACACCGTAAATTCGTCGTTCCGTCGCCGTTCGTAATCCAATTCGTGAACTGAAGCCGTATTCGGACTCGTGGAGGTGAAACTGTCGTTTCTATACCATTCTTTTACATTTTAATCATTGTAATTTGGTGACCCGATCTAATTGGTGACATGCGGTTTACTGAATGTATGTAGGAATTACTCCGGAAGTAAGATTTGAGCTGGGTTTTAGTGAAATTCAGCATCTATAGGCTTAATTTTGGGTAGAATCCAAAAGAGGTGAGTTTTCTAACTTAAACTTTGATGTGGGTACATGTTATGTGCTTCAATTTCTAGTTAAGAGATAATAATTCTGGATTTAGTAGTTAAATTCATGTAAAGCTAGAATTTTAATGTTTATTTGGTGAGAAATTATCATGTTTAAGTGGCTATGTGCTTATGTGTTAAGTGGTCAATGAATGATTGGGATTAATGGTTCATTATGGTGAAATAAGGGAGGGGAAGAGGAAGAAATCCACTTTAAGAACGGATGTCCAAGGAATAGAAGAGACCGTAGGACCAAGAGAAAGGTCTTCAGGTCGGAGTGAACCATTAGCCCATGAATTCTACGATTACGTATGTTTATGTGCTTAAATTGTTGCATTACACATGTTCATGACATCTCAAGCATGTTAGTTAATTCACTAAGTGTAATGCTTAAGAAAATCATTTTTCTATTTTTGTTGTGGTACATAACAACCACCGCAGGTTAGGAGCAAGGTACGGAAAGGAGGTGAATCGAGCTTAGGAATAGGGCAAGGCTTGGGATTTGTTGTATATGTTTAATCTTGTAGTATGATGTCATGACCCATCCCACTACGCATGGAAATAGGAAATGTGGCATGTCACCAAGGCTTGTCCAATTCCATTAAAGTATAAACCGCAGCGGAAAATGTAAGTAAAACCATGAAAATCAGAGTTATAATTTTGTATATTTGAAACACTTAAAGGAAACATCCTGCTTTCAAAACAACAATCCAGTCGACTGATCGGGGGTCCCGTCGACTGAAAATGCAAGATATAGAGGGCTTAAAAATCTAAGTAATTGTCCAGTCGGCTGTGTCGGGGACCTAGTCGACTGGGGTCTCAAATTTTTAGTCGATTGAATCTATCAATTGACGAAACTAGAAATTCTAATTTTTAAAAATACAATCCAGTTGACTGTGGTCTCCCACCCAGTCGACTGTTTCTATCATAGAACCAAAATTAACATTTCCATTAGTAGTCCAGTCGACTGTGTTGGGGACCCGGTCAATAGTTTTTCAAAATATTAAAGCAGTGTCTAGATCAAAACAGGGGTCTAGTTGACTGCACCAACAACCAGTCGACTGTTTCCTATCAGATTACCAAACTGTGTAGTTTCTCAACCGATGGTTCCCCAAACCAAAACCAATGCATTCACCATTATAATCCACGGATTCCAAACATAATTACAAAAGTTTTACAATTGATTACAATACTACAAATCTTTCCTAATATACCAAACTACACATGTTACGAATTCAAGGTTCTTATTACAAGTTTGGAATGAAACAAAAGTATAAGCAAGTGGTGATTCCCCGGTGTTCTTCAACCACTCCTCTCGCTTCTTCTTGCCTTTCTTGTTATCACCTGTAATGGAGTAAGGCTCCACTGCTTAGCTATATGTTGAGTGTACAAGTTCTAACATGTGCATATATGGCACAACATGCTTTAAATCTCATAAGTCACGTTCAATAGTCTCTAGGGAGAAATTACGCATTCATCAGGTAGCAGCAAGTCCAAGTCTTAAATCGCGTTGCCCACGACTAGTCTAAGTCTACAACCATTTCATCCCCAAGTGCCATGGCAAGTTCAAGTCTTAAACCATGCACAATAGCCATCGTTACAAAATTCTTAAACATCGAGAAACTTACACCGGCATGAACTTGTATAAGTCCCCCTTTTGACCCACATAATCAACTCAACATGCTAGCGTAAAGTAAACATGCTTTTCACATTTAAGTGCATGCATAATTAACGGACCTACTATTTGCACATAAATTTTGCCCGGATCACAATTTCATCGCCGAAACCAAAACATGTATATTTCCTATATAACATAAGTTAGAACTTCATACCTCGTGCTAATTCTCTCAAACTTTGAGGGAAGTAATAGGGAGCCAAATAAACGTTGGATCTTCGTTTATACGCGATTCTTATAAGTTTTACCTGGTTTCTCCCAAATCTCCCTTTTCTCTCTCTCTCTCTCTCTCTCTCTCCTAAGATATTAGCTGTTGAGATACTTTGACAAATATCTCAACTCAACTATATATAGACACTAGTCTCACAAATTATGTTTAACTCCCCACGAGTTCTCAAATCTTCTAATCAACCCTTAAAACGTCGCACATGTCCATTTTATGACTTCACGAGTAAAAATGATCAATTACAAAAGTTTTCGACTAAGTTCTGTTTGGATCCAAAATTACGTCCAAAAACTAAATTCCGTAGGATTTCTAGATAACCTACCTTTTGCAACGTATCACTCACGTTCTCACCACAATATTCAAAATGATCTAAAGCCAGATCAAAACTACCAGAAATTATACCAAAACAGGTATAATTGTTATTCACAAAAAATTGCTAGATAAAGTCAAATAATATCTAATGCACATAAATGTCATTTACTCATATTAATGCCTCATGGATCATCAAATCCTTGTGTCCTTACTTGACACTCCCGTTGATCCACGTCAACTCCATTTCCAATTATTAATCGACATTAATAATTCATAAAATCTCAAATATGCAAATTTTAAAACAATGATATTCTTGAGACGGGTGTGATATCTCTCCCCTCCAAAAAGGAATTTTGTCCCCAAACCTATACCTCATACGTCAAAAAGGTGCGAATACTCATTTTTCATCTCTCCCTCATTCTCCCACGTCGCTTCATCAACTGAATGACTATGCCACAATACCTTCACCATTGTAATTGTCTTCATTCTCAACACTTGTTTTTTTGCGATCCAAAATTTCCACTGGATGCTCTATGTATGGTAAGTCCTCTTGGATTTGCAATAGTTCCGGTACAATGATCTTGTTCACATTTATCATACACTGTCGTAACATCGACACATGGAATGCATTGCGGACATGCTCCAGCTCAAATGATGAGACTAATCGGTAAGCCACTGGTCCTACCCTCTCTAGGATCTCAAATGGTCCTACGAATCTTGGGTTAAGCTTTCCCCGTTTCCCAAATCGAACAATGCCTTTCGAAGGTGATACTCATAAGTATACTAAGCCTCCTACTTCAAATGTCATTGGTCAACACTTAGAGTCGGCATTACTCTTATAACGACTCTGAGCTACCTTATGTCAATCCTGGATTAACGTAACCTTTTTTGTAGTCAATTGTATTATCTCTGGTCCTATCAACCTTCTTTCCCCAACCCCGATCCAACAAATCGCTGATCAAAACTTATTCCCATACAAAGCCTCATACAGAGCCATCCCAATACTTGACTGAAATCCATTGTTGTAAGCAAATTCAATCAACGGTAAGTGTTTCTCCCAGTCACTCCCAAAGTCTAGAAAACAAAATCTAAGCATACCCTCTAGCGTCTGAATCATTCACTCTGACTGTCCGTCGGTCTGAGGATGAAATGCGGTACTAAAACTCAGCTTAGTACCCATAGACTTTTGTAAACTTCCCCAAAACCTCAATGTAAAACTACTATTATGATCCGATATAATCATTACTGGAACCCCATGTAGTCCTACAATCTCTTTTACATATAACTCCACTAACCTCGAAGATTTAGTCATCTTGATTGGTAAAAATGGGCTGGTTTTGTCAATATGTCAACTATAACCCAAATCTTGTTGTTTTTGCTAGGGGATCGTGAAAAACTAGAAATGAAATCCATCGTGATCTCATCCCATTTCTACTTTGACACAGGTAATGGTTGTAATAGTCCTGTAGGTACTTGTCTTTCTGCCTTGACTTGTTGACATGCTGAACACTCTGAAACAAACTTAGCAACTTCTCGGTTCATACCTCTCCACCAAAAGTTTTCTCGTAAGTTCTGGTACATCTTGTTACTTCCTAGATGAACTGAATATTTGGTACTATGTACTTCATCTAGGATTCATTCTTTCAGGCCTTTTACGTTTGGTACACACAATCGGTTCCCAAGCATCAATACTCCTTGTTCCACAGTAAACCGCAATCATTTTCCCAAAGGTATCTAATCTCTCATTTTGCACAGGTAGAAATCGTTGAACTGTCCTCCTTTAATCTCATCTAAAATGTTTGGGTGGGCTATGATTGCCATCATTATGCCACCATTTATCTCTGGAATCACATCTAATTCTAAATGCTCCATTTTCTTGACCAATTCTATTTATTGTGTTAGCTTGTCGGCTAAGCTCCATGTCGTCTCCTGGCTTAACGCATTGGCTACTACGTTAGCCTTCCCTGAATGATACTCTATCAAAAGATTGTAATCCTTCATCAATTCTAACCATCTCCTCTGTCTCATATTCAAATCTCTTTACGTCAATAGGTACTTCAAGCTCTTGTGGTACGTGAAAATCTTACACTTCTCCCTGTACAAGTAGTGTCTCTAAATCTTCAAGGTATGGATTACGGCAACCAGTTCTAAGTTGTGAGTCGTGTGACTAACCTCACATGTCTTCAACTATCTTGAAGCATAAGCAATTGCTTTGCCACCTTGTATAAGTACACATTCCAAACCTTGATGTGAAGCATCACTATAAATTACAAATCCCACGATTCTGGATGGTATTGTCAAGGTAGGTGCTCTTGTCAACCGCGACTTTAACTCTTGAAAACTGTCTTCACACTCTTGACTCTATTCAAAAGTAACACCCTTTCTCATTAACTTTATCATTGGCAATGAAATCTGTGAGAAATTCTTGATAAAATGATGGTAGTATCCAGTTAATCCTATGAAACTTCGAATTTCTGACACTGAGGTCGGTCTCTGCCAATTAGATACAGCTTCTACCTTGTGAGGATGAATTGAAAATCCATTCTTGTTGATTACGTGACCAAGACAAGTAATGCTAGACAGCCACAATTCACACTTCTTTAATTTCTCGAATAGTTGCTCCTCTCGTAATCTCTGGAGTATAAGTCTCAAATGATTCTCATGCTCCATCTCACTCGGCGAGTAGATAAGAATATCATCTATGAAAATAATCACAAAGTTATACAGATAATCCTTAAAGACTCGATTTGTAAGGTCCATGAACACAGCTGGTGCATTGGTAACTCCAAATGGCGTCACTAGGAACTTGTAGTGTCCGTAGCGCGTTCTAAAAGCTATTTTCTCAACATCTTCGGCCTTTACTTTCAACTGATGATAGCGTGATCTCAAATCGATCTCGGAAAATACTTGTGCTCCATGAACTTGATCAAATAGATCATCAATTCTCGACAACGGATAAGTGTTCTTGATTGTCAACATGTTTAGTTCCCGATAGTCAACACACATATGCATTGAACCATCTTTCTTCTTTCCAAACAACACTGGAACTCCCCATGGAGTGTTTTGAATGACATCGAATGATTTCTAAGATTTTGGGCCAATATGGAGAGTTTTGGGGTTTTAGGGGCATTTTGGTCATTTTTGGCAATTCTTTGACTTCTTGAGAGTTAGAGGCAATCTCTGAAAATCTGATCTTTCTAATCATCAAGGTTTGATATGCTTGTGGCCTCCTAAATCTATTAGCTAACAAAATGGGGTGTCTACAGTTTGCCCCTCTTTGGCATGAACTTGTGAGGCAACGCGTGTCGTAAGCGAGTGCCAAAGCCTTAAGAGACAGGACTTTTGGAGGCTAATGATTTAGGATAAAAATGAGTGTGTTGTGCAAAATGCAAGAAAAAGAAATCGATACTGAGGCTAGTGCTGGTTGTGCTCTGCATGAGCTGCCTACGTATCCCAAGGGGAATCAGACCTGGACGTAGTTCAGGGCACAAAGAAACAAATCATACATGAAAATGCACAACAAACAGGTGGATGCTATGCAGGTATGATGCTATGTTTTCATGAGCTAAAAAGAAGTGTGATACGTGTCTAATGTTGTGTTCTAAAGTGCTTTTGGGCCTAGTACACGTGTTCTGTGTATTTGCCACTCTCAGTGGGCTTGGTAATCAATGCTTCGCTACGACTAATAGACTTATGAGGGATCTCGACTCGGGGGTATTACCCAAGGACAATCGTGGTGCTCAAAGTGATATTACAGTGCTCAAAAGAGTGCTTGTGGTGTATTTGCCACTCCTAGTGGGCTTGTGATTTGTGTGTGTCGCGACCGATGGGCTATGTGCCATGTTATGCCCAATTTGATGTGTTGGGTGAAGTGACCCTCTTGACTTGACTTATACTCCCCTTAATCATGATACTATCGACTCAGTGACTCTCAGATTCTCAAAAGTGCTTCTAAAAAATGATGATCCTCAATTCTCAATGAAGCTTATGTTTTTCCTCAAATCTTTAACGGTGCTTCTCAATGCTTCTTGATTCTCAACGGTATTCTTCAAATCGTAATGATGCTCCTCAAATATTCAACAATGCTCCTCAACTTTTCAATGATGCTTTTCAACTCTTCTGATGCTCATCAACATATCTGATGCTCCTCAACACATTTGATGCTCTTCCATTCTTCAATAATGCTCCTCAACACATCTGATGCTCCTCTTCAATAATACTCCTCAACACTTCTGATGTTCCTTGATGTTACTCCACTTTTCAATGATGCTTCTCAACTTTTCTAATGTTCCTCTATGCTCCTCTACCCTTCAACAATGCTTCTCAACTGTTCTGATGTTCCTCGATGCTCTAACAATGCTTATCAACTCTTCTGATGTTCCTCGATGCTCCAACAATGCTTTTCAACTCTTCTAATGTTCCTCGTTGCTCCAATAATGCTTCTCAACTCTTCTAATGTTCCTTGATGCTGTAACATTGCTTTTTAACTCTCCTGATGTTCCTCGATGCTCTAACAATGCTTCTCAACTCTCCTAATGTTCCTCGATGCTCCGATAATGCTTCTCAACTCTCCTAATGTTCCTCGATGCTTCGACAATGCTTCTCAACTCTCTTGATGTTCCTCGATGCTCCGATAATGCTTTTCAACTCTTCTGATGTTACTCAATTCTCCTATAATGCTTCTCAACTCTTCTGATGTTACACGATGATCCTCTAATCTTTGGGCCCTAAAACATCCTCACAAAGCATATCATTAGCAAAGCTAGATTCTGAGCCCAAAAACACCTCAACAATACATCTTATCAATATATCTGGACTTTGAGCCCTAAAACACCTCAAAAATACATCTTATCAACACTACTCATCAACATATATGGACTTTGGGCCCTAAAACACCTCAACAACACACCTCATTGACACACCTCATCAACACATCTAGACTCTAATTGGATCAGCAATAGTTTCTTGGTGTTGGTAATATTTTCTCCGATTAGCTGCCTTGAGAAACAATTATCGGTTTGTAGTTTGCAACCACTTACGAGTTTATGCCACTCATACTTGGGACACTTCTTATGTTGCGCCCTTGACTGGTGCAGTAATGATGTTTGGTACTTCTGCTTGTATCCAAAGTTTTTAGAATTAGGAATCACCTTAAACCCATACATTTGAGACCATCAGGATGAATGAACTTAACAGGAATGACGTTGACAAGGAAAGTTGGGTTAGTTTGTATGAAACCTCGATCTCTGACATATTTTTTATTAGATTACTACTGACCCAAGTTGCCATGATTCAATGTGCCTCTGTCATAAATGATGTACCACTCATCTTTTATGTTCACTCATCATCTTAATATGATAGCACTTTGCTGATAAATTTGGTTTTTGAAAATTCCTCCCTATTGATCTAATTAATTCTTTACTTCTCCCTGGAAGTGCTTTGAATTAGTGCCTTAGCTTTAGAATAAAAGATGCTCTATTTCAAAATTTTCAAAACAACTTGGTGACTTAAAAACTTGCCCTTGGTATGAAGGGATCGTGTTAGGCAAACGGAGTTTGCCCCTAGTTTGAGGTGTAAAAAGTGGAATTTATTGGCAAATGAGGTGGGTGACCAAAGTTTGCCCCTAGTTTGGACAATGGTTTATTGGAGGTTTTGAGCAAACGAGGTAGGTGATCGAAATTTGCCCCTTGTATGAAGGGTAGATAGTAAATTTAGGCAAATGAGGAGGGTAGCCGAAGTTTGCCCCTAGTATGGAAGGTGATTTCTGGCTTGAGGCAAGGACTGTGACTTTAATCTCTCATATGCTCATAACTTTTTCCTAAGCACTGGTGAAGTGACCTAGTGAGCTATTTTCTCTCTTTTATTATTACTCACTTTGGATTTAGCTCTAATTTTTGCCTAGGTGTCCTTTTAGATTTTCTACCTAGCAAGCCATCCATCTTTTCTTTTTGGAAAGTCTGCCTACGTACCTCTGAGTGGGGATCAGGTCCAACGTAGTTCGGGCTAAGGCTTTGAAAGAAGGGGGGTTGATTATGATGGTGTCGATCGAACTAATGCAGTTGCCTACGTATCCTCGAGTAGAAATCAGGTCGAGCGTAGTTCAAGGCAAGGTCTTAAAAGAAATTGGTTTGATTATGATAGTGTCGATCGAACTAATGCGATTTCCTACGTATCCCCAAGTAGGAATCAGGTCGAGCGTAGTTCAAGGCAAGGCTTTAAAAGAAGAGGTATTGATCATGATGGTGTCGACCGAACCGATGTGATTGCCTACGTATCCCCGAGTGGGAATCAGATCGAGCGTATTTCAAGGTAAGGGCTTGAAAGAAAAAAGGGATCGTTCTGATGGTGTCGACTAAACCGATGCGGTTGTCTACATATCCTCGAGTGGGAATCAGCTCGAGCGTCGTTCAAGGCTAAGGTTCTTAGAAATGAGAGGTATGAGGTTTTTCAAACCAATCATCAAATAAGTTCAAACTTGAGCCACTTATGGTAGCTTTGAATAAGAGGATTCAGTTTCAGTCTCCTGTTCTTTTCTTTTCTTTTCTTTTCTTTTTTTTCTGTTTTTTTTTTGTTTTGAGGATTAATCCTTTTCACTTTCACCTAGCCAGTCAATTTTGCTTTTCATGTAGTAGATTCATGTGAGATCTTCTGATCATAATCTCAAAATTTCATAATGTGCATGTCAGCTCTCAGAATTAGTTTGTGGTCGTTCGGAGCTTTTTGAAATATGATCTAGATACATTCTCATGATGTACCTTGAAGTGTACAATTCTCTGTATCACAAAATTTTCTTTCTTTCATTTTCTCCATCATTTTGACTGGCTAGGGTCAGATCTTGAAAATCAATACCTTTTTAGCTCTAACTTCTGCCTAGATGCCCTTTCGGGTTTTCAACCTAGCGAGCTTTTCTTTTTCTTTTTCTTTTTCTTTTTCTTTTTCTTTTTTTTTTCTTTTCCTTTTTCTTTTTCTTTTTCTTTTTCTTTTTCTTTCTTTTTTTTGAAAGTGGAGATGAAACTCACTAAAATGTTTGGCTACCATCAAGGATTAAGTTTGCATCGCGGACAGATTCACATGGCTCTTGATTAAATTGAGCTCAAGGCTTTGAAATGGTGGAGAAGGGTGTTGGGCAAGTCCCAAGTCAGTTCCAAGTATGTCTTTTCAAGATTGAGGCAAGAGCATCTTTAAATTCTTAAAGTAAGACTATTCAATTCTCGGATCTTCATCGGTGTCAGTGCAAAATCGACTTTGACCTTTCAGGATTCCTTTTTTATTTTTGACAAAAAATTATTAGCAGAGTAATATCCATGGTAATTTGAAAAATGACACTTTTAGTTCAATGATTCATGCATTTATGACTAGACACACCAGGTTAAGCAAAATGAGATTTTATTCCATTAAAAGAGAAAGATTACAGACTCAAAACAACTCGATGACAGACGGACTTGACAACAAGACTAAACTTAAAATAGAGAACAGACTCAACTTAACTCAACCAGGTCTCAAATGGAGTGTCATAGTGACTCGCTTATTTTTATTATTATGATTATTTTAGCAGAAGTTCCAGACACCATCACTTCATCGTGTAGCTTCAACAATCATTGGCCTCAGCGAAGGGAATCATTTGAACGGATAGGCTAAAAGGGCTTTAGGTTCGATGAAGCTGACATTTTAGGTGACATGGGGTTGGATGGGTGATGACTCGATGATATTTTGGTCGATGAGGTCTTGGATATCGTGGTGAAGGCGCACATAGTCATCGGTGTTATGGCCAGGGGCTTGGTGGTAGGCGCAGTGCTTGGACATATCACAACTTGGTGGTGGTGGGGTGTTTCGAGGCTGGAGTAGTTAGAGGTGGCCTTTCTTGAGTAGGCGATCTAGGACTGAGGAGAGGGGGATTTCTAGCTTGGCGAAGTTACGGGGCATCTTTTTATGGTAGGGACACTTTGAGGTATTAAGTTGGTTGGGGGATTGGTATGGCCGAGGAGGGTATGCCATGGGTTGGCTGCTAAGGGCATTGGCATTCGGGGAGTTTTGAAAGTAATTGGGCCTCCTGGACTGTCCCTGTGGTTTATCTTTGTTGATCTTCCCTCTCTGATGGCATCCTCTATTTTGGTGCCTATTTCAAACAGCTTTTTATCAATGCTCTGCACCATCTTCTCAAATTGACGCACCCTTAAATTTAGCTGTTCAACAGTGGTTTGTAACCTGTTCACTTTCTCTTCTAGAGCTTTACAGGCCATTGGTGGATCGACGATGGTCTAGGCTAACCTACGATCAAAATAATAAATCTAGGGAGGTACAGAAGTGTCCCTACTCGGGGCTACGAATTTTTGGGCCAACCATTTAAACTGTTGGTTAATCATTTCTATCATTCTCGCTTCCAAACCTTTCAGATCTATGAAGCTGACTTTTGGCAGAGTGATTCTGACAAGGCGGCTCCCTAATCCTCTGACCTACAACGCAGATCCTGGGTGATTAAAACTTATACTGACATATAGATGTAAAAATATTGTGTCAGACTTTGATAGTGTATGCAGATTGTGAAGGAAGTATGCAGATGCAAGCCCTAATCTACATGATGCTCCCACTTCTAACATATAGCAGTTAAGCAAGTAAGGTCCTAGCCATACAAAGTGTGCTAACTTTACTTTCCAGTGTGATCACCATGGGAGAAAGACATTTGGGAGATTCAGGGGAATTTTAGAATTTCTGAGAG
This sequence comes from Hydrangea macrophylla, assembly GCA_033977485.1. Taxonomy (NCBI): domain Eukaryota; kingdom Viridiplantae; phylum Streptophyta; class Magnoliopsida; order Cornales; family Hydrangeaceae; genus Hydrangea; species Hydrangea macrophylla. The sequence goes on from CM066994.1 coordinate 69,494,272, forward strand.
TTTCTAGGAGAAACAGGCATTTCTAGGTGATTTAGACAGAGTTTCTGGGAGAAACTGACATATTTGGGCATTTCTAGGAAATTTGGACAAAGTTTCTTAGAAAAATAGGCATTTTCTGGGAAATCTGGGAGATTCGGGAGAATTTCTGGGAGAAGCAAGAATTTCTGGGATATTTTGGGAGATTCTAGGAAATTTCTAGAATTTCTGAGAGTTTGTAGGAGAAACATGAATTTCTAGTTGATTTGGATAGAGAAACAAGTATTTTCGAGTGATTTGGACAGTGTTTCTGGGAGAAACATATATTTTCTGGGAAATTTGGGAGATTTAGATGGACTTTTTGGGAGAAACTAGTATATCTGGGAAACATGTATTTTTCGAGAAGTATGGGAGATTTGGACAAAGTTTTTGGGAGAAACTGGTAAATATGACGGGAGCATGTGATGATGGTGATCATACTGTCTAGCAAGTTTTCATACTTCTATGCCTTAGGACCAACAAATAAGGTTTGCAGTGTATATTTTTGATAGCACGGAGCAGACATCTTTATCATGGTGCCTGAGCAGGTCAACTCAATGTAATCACATGTGAATGATTGCCTTAGGGATCATAAAAAAGAGGTTTTGTTCTTTGTCACACAAGCGTCGACACCGCGCAGGTAATCCTACCAGGGCATGCAACAGTTATATCACATTGTCCTATCTAAAAAGATAAATCAACAGTCCTATGAAAGGTTCTATAGGAATCTATATGCAAAGTCTGGGTTTAGTCAAAGAGGGTCCGTTGACGAGAGTTCCAATATACCGTCAGAGAGATAGTACGGAGGTTTTTACTCTTTTTGATATACATTGGAAGGTACAGTATCAACGGTGACTTGTGCCCTGGCACAGCAAGACCTGAACACAATGTCAGCGTCGCGTTTTTAGACACAGTCTGATGGGAAATGCCAGAGTGCAATGCAGTGAACAAAACACAGTAAAAAGATGATTTTAAGGATGCTTCTTATGAGTCAAACCTCTGTATTATTTTGTTTTAAAATAAAAAATTCCCAGTGGAGTCACCAGATTGTGGAACCCCCGTGTTCTTTCCCGGGGTTTCAGAATTGATATTCTTTGTTTTGAAATTGTTTGAAGAAAAGAAGAAAGTCTGTGAAAACATATACAGAGTCGCCACTTGGTCTTTAAGGAACTAAGAAACCTAATTTTGACTTACCCAAATGGATAAAAGGCACCAGCCCTTCATAACCAAAGAACTTGGCTTGGGGTTTTGGTACGAGAGAGGAAGAAGCCTTTGTCACGACTAAAACACCCTCAACTCGCTCCGTCTCTCGACGGGCCTCAGTTAGCATCCAAATAATCATCTTATACTATATTTGGTTCAACAATTAATACTATGATAGTATATAACATCTCATAAGAATCTTGAAATGGAAGATCAAAAGATAAGATATCATTCAGATCTAAGCCAAGTATCACACAATGCAAAAGTGAAAGATCACACAAATAAACCTAGGAAAAATCGTGTAATCACATAGCAAGTAATCAAGTTTTTCTAATCTAAAGGGGACATGAATTGTTCTTGAAACAAATAAATCAAAGAAAACAAAGATGCTTAGCAAGTTAGAATGTATGCATGTTGATTATTGAGAAAAGAAGATCTCTCAATCCCCGGGACGGATGAGAAAGGAAGATTAGATCGGGGGAAAGCATGAACGTGTGATCAAGTTCATTCCTTATAATCTTCTTAGATTAGGAGTCACAAAAGCGTCGAAATCTTGCAAAGATGCAATGTATGATCCTAGAATGTGCAAAGGTTGTAGTGTGTTTGTGTATATGGACTTTCTAAAGTGACTTGAAAGTCTAAAATATGCATGAATGCGGGGAGAATATTGTTATAGGATGTGTACAAATATAGCATGAACTACTTCCTAAGAGGTGAGCTAATATGGGATGCATGTAAACATCTAATCAAAGAGTCAAAGTTAAAATATACTTGCTGTGAATAGTGGACAAAACAGTGAGCTGGTCTTGTAAAAATGGAAAAGTGGGGTTAGAAATGTTTTTAATTCATGATTTTTTAAGGAGATCATCCTTATTGTGTCTAGAACACATATCAAAAATCCAAATCACTATTAAAGTTACAGAATGAGAGAAATCATATAAACAAGAGAGGTTACTCAGAAACAGAGTTTGTATTGTCCACTAAAATGTAGAAAAATCTTAGAAAATGAAAATAAAACATTTGGAGGCCCATAATATATAGGAAGTTTCTTAAGACACTGAAGTTCAAAGGAAAAATGAGTTGGGACCACTCTCTTTGTAAAGGTTTTCTAAAAAATAAGTTGAAAGTCAACTAAGCTACTGTGACAGAGAAAACAGAATGTCTGGAAGGAATGTTTGGGTCAAAATGGAACCCTTCCAAGTGTTTATAGATCAAACCAAAAAATTTGGGTGTTCTCTAATGAGTTAGGAAGAGTTTCCAAGTTGCCTTATAATCATATCTTGAGTATTGAACTCAGAATGACATTTTAAAGTTGAACAACTTACTGTTTTAAAGATTTTGAGAAAACAAACTTTTATTTCTTGAAATCAAAATGTGGGGGTTTTAGAGAGGTTTTGAAATGGATGTTTTGAAATAATATTTTTAGCTCTTGGATGAAGATTCTAACCACTTGGAACATCTATTCCAAACTCATTTCAAGAACTTCCCAAGTATTTGTAAAACATTGTTTTATTTGGAAACCAAACTCAAGAATCCATGAAAATATGATACATGAGAGGATGGATGATGCATATGGTAAATATGAGAGTATATAATATGTTACTGTGGACACGCGGAAATCCACCTCTTTTCTTGTTTGAGATTGTTTTGAAAAGGAAAAGAAAAGGTCTATTGAAAACAGATACAGAGTCGCCACTTGGTCTTTAAGGAACCAAGAAACCTAATTTGACTCACCCAAATGGATAAAGGGCACCGGCCCTTCATAACCAAAGAACTTGGTTCGGGGTTTTGGTACGAGAGAGGAAGGAGCCTTTGTCGCGACTAAAACACCCTCAACTCTCCCCGTCTTTCGACGGACCTCAATTAGCATCTAAATAATCATCTTATACTATGTAGGGTTCGATAATTAATACTATGATAGTATATTACATCACATAAGAAAATTTGAAATGGAAGATCTAAAGATAAGATATCATTCATAAGATCGAAGCCAAGTATCACACAATGCAAAGTGAAAGATCACTCGTATAAACTTAGGAAAAATCGTCTAATCACATATCAAGTAATAAAGTTTTCCTAATCTAAGGGGACATGAATTGTTCTTGAAACAAACAAATAAAGAAATCAAAATATGCTTAGCAAGCTAGAATGATGCATGTTAATCTTTGAGAAAAGAAGATCTCTCAATCCCCGGGACGGATGAGAAAGGATGATTAGATCGAGGGAAAACATGAACGTGTGATCAAATTCGTTCCTTATAATCTTCTTAGATTAGGAGCCACAAAAGCCCTAAATCTTTGCATGGATGCAATGTATGTATCTAGAATGTGCTAAGGTTGTAGTGTGCCTTGTGTACATGGATTCCTAGAATGACTTAGAAGCCTAGAATGTGTATGAATGAATGAATGAAATCATTATGGGATATGTAAAAATGTAGTATGAACTACTTCCTAAGATATGAACTAATTTGGAGTGCATGTAAGCATCAAATCAAAGGGGGGAAGTAAAAATGTGCTTGCTGTGAATAGTGGACAGAACAGTAACATGTTCTTTTGAAAATTGAAAAGAGGGGTTAGAAAATGTTTTCAATGCATGATTTTTTATGAAGATCTTCCTTATTGTGTCTAGAATACAACCCAAAAAGCCAATCTTTAATAACTATCATAGATTGAGAGAAATCATATGAACAATGGAGGTTACCCAGAAACAGAGTTCGTACTGTCGACTGAAATGTCAAAAAATCTTAGAAAATGAAAAGACATTGATCTAGAGGCCCATTTTATACAGAAAGTTCCCTAAGACATTGAAGTTCAAGGGAAAAATAAGTTAGGACCACTCGTTGGAAAGGTGTTCTGTAAAACAAGTTGAAAGTAGACCAAGCTTCTGTGACAGCAAAAACAGAATATCTGGAGAGAATGTTTGGGTCCAAATGGACCATTTTCAAGTATTTTTACGTCAAACCAAAAATCATGGGTGTTCTCTAATGAGTTAGGAAGACTTTCCAAGTGGTCTTGCATCCATACATTGAGTATTGAGTTCTAGAGAAATCTTTGAACTCAGATCACTCACTATTTTGACTCACTGTTTTGAAGATTTTGGGAAAACTAGAGTTTTTCTTTCTTGAGATCAAAATGAAGGGGTTGAAGAGGGGTTTTGAAATAGTGGTTTTGAAAGTATATTTTCAACATCAAATAGAGATTATGACCTCTTAGAATATCAACATCAAACTCATCATCAAGAACCCCCAATATTATTGGAGAGATTCATTTTTATTTTGAATATAACTTCAAGGATACCTTGGAGATATTGAAGTTATAATCATCATCTATTAAACATGTTTTTGAGGTCAAGAGCTACTATCCATAAGGATTCACTCACCTCAAACTTCATGTCATCATTTAGATGATGATGAACTATAAGTAAAACAAAGAAAATAAAAAAGAAATGAGGTAAGAGGAGATGAACATTGTATATAAGCAAGAAAATAAACAATCAATAGATGATATTCAATGGTGGAACCACAAGCTTTCAACCTCTCATATATGTGTGTATGTTGGTGTAGATTGCTCTCTAACTCATTGGAAACTCAAAGAAGATGAAGAAAATGAATTGAAATATTGTAAATACTAGTTTAGTTTTGAGAAAACTAAATAAAAAAACTCACATTTGGCTTGGATTTGAAGAAGAAAATCTTGATTTCTCTCTCTATTTCTTCCTAACTTTCTATATCTCTCTCTAATGGCTTCCAAGCTCCCCTCTAAATGGAAGTAAATGGGTCTCCTTTATAGGCCAACTTGGGGAGGTATTTTGGGTTTTAAGAAGTCTCTAATTGGTCCAAAATCCCGGAATAATCAAAACTATGTCGTTTTATTTGTTGAAAATTTGAATTAAAACCCAAAAATTACAAAAAAAATGAAAAATCACTCAGAGTGCCACCGCGGCACTTGGCCACTGCCTCCGCGGCAGTGGGCCAGTGCCGCCGCGGCAGTCAACTCCCCCGTTGACCAAAAATTGCATTTTGGCCCCCGAAACTCCCAGAATTCGCGAAACGGCCCTATTTCGTCCGAAATTCACAGAAAATTCATACAAAATCCAAATGTAGATTGTGATATACCGTTGGAAAGGTATTGAGGTCTACTTTCCATAAAAAAATAGTTTGGAGTTGGATCACTTTGGAAAATTTTGCGGTATTCGCGATAAAAGCCGAATTGATCGCATTTTTCACCTTCAGAAATTCATAACAAATTCGTTTTAGATCCAGAAATTTTGTGCGATATATTGTTCGAAAGCTATTGACCTCTAGTATTTGATAAATGTATTTCAACGTCGAAAAGGAGACTTTGATTTTTGGTCAAACTTGCAGTCAAATCAGTCAAACAGTGCACTTCCAGGAAATTCCGGGAAGTTCTAGGAGCCTCCAAAGACTGACATTTCCGTCCGATTTTCTTTTAAAACATATTTTAAGACTTTTCATATGATCTAGGATGATCTCGGAACTTTTGGGTGAATTTGGATGATTTTGGTCAACCTTGGTCAAACCTTGGTCAAACCGGTCAACGGAGACTTTCCGGGAACTTCCGGGACTTCCGGGGGTCTCTGGGAGCTTACGATTTCAAATATTTATCTTTTTAAAATACATTTTTTTGTTTGGAACAACATCGAATGATTTCTGAGATTCTGGGCCAATCCGGAGAGTTTTGAGCTTTTAGAGGCATTTTGGCCATTTCTTTGATTTCTTGAGAGTTAGAGGCAATATCTAAAAATCCGATCTTTCTAATCATCGAGGTTTGACATACTTGTGGCCTCCTAAATCTGTTAGCCGACAAAATGGGGTGTCTATAGTTTGCCCCTCTTTGGCATGAACTTGCGAGGCAACGCGTGTCGCAAGCGAGTGCCAAAGCCTTGAAGAGACTGGACTTTTGGAGGCTAAAGATTTAGGATAAAAACAAGTGCGTTGCAAAAAAAAAAGCAGGAAAAAGAAACCACTGCTGAGGCTAGTGTTAGTCGCGCTCTACGTGAGCTGCCTACGTATCCCAAGGGGAATCAGACCAAGACTTTGTTCGGGGCACAAAGAAACAAAACATGCAAATACACAACAATCAGGCGGATGCTATGCGGGGATGATGCTATGCAATGCATGGATGTGATATGAATTGTGTCCTATCATGTCTAGTGTTCTAATCCTAGTATGAACTAGTGCTGTGGGGTGTACCACTCCGAGTGGACTTGTGTCGTGCCTGTATTGTGTTCTAAAGTGCTTGTGGTCCTAGTACATGTGTTCTGTGTATTCACCACTCTCAGTGGGCTTGGTGATCTACGCTTCACTACAACTAATAGACTTGTGAGGGATCTCGACCTGGAGGTCTTACCCAAGGAAGAGCGTGGTGCTCAAAGTGATACTGTGGTGCTCAAAAGAATGCTTATGGTGTGTTTGCCACTCCTAGTGGGCTTTGTGGTTTGTGTGTACCTCGACCGATGGGCTATGTGTCATGTTATGGCCAATTCGTTGTGTTGGGTGAAGTGATTCTCTAGTCTTGACTCGTGCTCCCCTTAATCGTGACACTATGGACTCGGTGACTCTCAAAGTCTCAACGGTGCTTCTCAATCCTCAATTCTCAATGGCGCTTATGTTGTTCCTCGAATCTTTGACGGTGCTTCTCAATGCTTCTTGATTGTCAACGGTGTTCTTCAAATCTTAGCAATGCTCCTCGACTTTTCAATGATGCTTTTCAACTCTTCTGATGCTCCTCAACATATCCGATGTTCCTCAACTCTTCAACGATGCTTCTCTGATGCTCCTCAACACATCCGATGTTCCTCAACTCTTCAACGACGCTTCTTACCAAATCTGATGCTCCTCAACACATCCGATGTTCCTCAACTCTTCAACGACGCTTCTTAACAAATCTGATGCTCCTCAACACATCTGATGTTCCTCAAGTGATGTTTCTCAACTCTCCTGATGTTCCTCAACACATCTGATGTTCCTCAACTCTTCAATGATCCTCAACACATCTTATCAAAACATCTGGACTCTGAGCCCTAAAACACATCTTATCGACACTCCTCATCAACACATCTGGACTCTGAGCCCTAAAACACCTCAACAACACGTCTCCTCGACACACCTCATCAACACATTAGCAATAGTTTCTTGGTGTTGGCGATATTTCCTCCGATCAGCCACCTTGAGAAATAACTATCGGTTTGTAGTTTGCAACCACTTACGGGACACTTCTCATGTTGCGACCTCGACTGGTGTAGTAATAATGATTGGTACTTCTGCTTATATCCAAAGTCTTTTTTTTTTTTTATATAGAATTGGGAATCACCTTTAACCCACACATTTGAGACCATCAGGACAAATGGACTTAACAGGAACGACAAGGAAAGTTGGGTTAGTATGTATGAAACCTTGGTCTCTGACACACTTGTGATCAGATTACTACTGACTCAAATAAAGAAGGATTGACTTGGACATGAAATTCTCAAATTGCCACGATCCAATGTGCCTTCATCATGAATGATGTACCGCTCATCTTTTATGTTCACTCCTCATCTTGATATGTCAGCACTTTGCTGATAAATCTGGTTTTTGAAAATTCCTCCCTATTGATCTAATCAATTTTTTACTTCTCCCTGGAAGTGTTTTGAATTAGTGCCTTAGCTTTTAGAATAAAAGATGCTCCATTTTAAAAATTTTCAAAACAACTTGGTGACTTGAAAACTCGCCCTTGATGTGAAGGGATCGTGTTAGGCAAATGGAGTTTGCCCCTAGTTTGAAGTGTACGAAGTGGAATTCATAGGCAAACGAGGTGGGTGACCGAAGTTTTGCCCCTAGTTTGGAATGATGGTTTATTGGAGGTTTTGGGCAAACGAGGTAGGTGACCGAAGTTTGCCCCTTGTATGAAGGGCAGATAGTAGAATTCAGGCAAACGAGGCGAGTAGCCGAAGTTTGCCCCTAGTGTGGAAGGTGATTTTCTGGCTTGAGACAAGGACCGTGACTTTAATCTCTCAAATGCTCATAACTTTTTGCCTAGGCACCAGTGAGGTGACCTAGCGAGCTCTTTTATCTCTTTTGTTATTACTCACCTTGGATTTAGCTCTAACTTTTGCCTAGGCGTCCTTTCGGATTTTCGACCTAGCGAGCCATCCTTCTTTTCTTTTTAAAAGTCTGCCTACATACCCCCAAGTGGGGATCAGGTCCAACGTAGTTCGGGCCATGGTCAGAAAGAAGCGGGTTGATTTTTAGGTAGGTGGGGTGACCGAACCATTGTGGTTGCTTACGTATCCCCGAGCGGGAATCAGGTCTAGCGTAGTTCAAGCCAAGGTCTTGAAAGAAATTGGGTATGAGGGTTTTTCAAACCAATCATCAAATAAGTTCAAACTTGAGCCACTTGTGGTAGCTTTGAATAAAAGGATTCAGTTTCAATCCCCCTTTCTTTTCTCTTTCTTGTTCTTTTTATTTTGAGGATTGATCCTTTTCACTTTCGCCTAGCCAGTCATTTTTGCTTTTCATGTAATTGATTCTTGCAAGATCTTTCAATCGCAATCTTAGAATTCCGAAATGTGCATGTCAGCTCTCGGAATTTTGTGGTTGTTCCGTGCCTTTGGAAATGTGATCTAGGCACGTTCTTATGATGTACCCTGAAACATACAATTTTTTCATTTGTTTCATCAAAATTTTCTTCAACCTTTTGACTGGCTAGGGTCAGATTTTGGAAATCAACACCTTTTTAGCTCTCACTTTTGCCTAGGTGCCCTTTTCGGGTTTTCAACCTAGCGAGCTTTTCTCTTTTTTTTTTTTTTTTTTTTTTTGAAGGGAGAAGAAACTCATTGAAATGTTTGGCTACCAATAATGACTAAGTCTGCATTGGACAAGTTTGTATGGCTCTTGATTGGACTGGGCTCAAGGCTTTAAAATGGTAGAAAAGGGTGTTGGGCAAGCCCCAAATCAGTTCCAAGTATGTCTTTTCGAGATTTGAGCAAAAGCATCTTTGAATTCTTAAAGTAAGACAATTCAATTCTCGGCTCTTCATCGGTGCCAGCGTGAAATCGACTTTGACCTTTTCAGGGTTCTTTTTTTGTTTGATGCAAAAATTTATTAGCAGAGTAATATCCATGGTAATTTGAAAAGTGACATTTTCAGTTCAGCGATTCATGCACTTATGATTACACACATCAGATTAGGCAAAATGAGACTTCATTCCATCACAAGAGAATGATTACATCACTCGATACAAAACTCACAACAACTCGACGACAGACAGACTCGACCACAAGATCAAACTTGAAATAGACTCAAAATATAGAACAGACTCGACTTGGTCTCAAATGGAGTGTCTTTGTGACCCATTTATTATTATTATTATTATTTTTTAGCAGAAGTTCCAAACACTATCGCTCCACTGCACGGATTCATCATTCATGGGTGTCAATAAAAGGGATCATTTGAAAGGATAGGCCATGGGCTTAGGTGACATGGGATTGAATGGGTGGTGGCTCAATGATTCCTCGATCAAAGAGGTCTTGGATATCATGGCGGAGACGTATGCACCGGTCGGTGTCATGGCCTGGGCCTTGGTGGTAGGCACATCGTTTGGACAGGTCACAGTTAGGTGGTGGGGGATCGGCACGAGGCTGAAGGAGTTGGAGGTGTCCCTTTTTTAGCAGGCGGCCTAAGGCTACGGAGGGAGAGATATCTAGCTTGGAAAATTCACGGGGTACCCTGTTTTGGTAAGGGCGGCTAGGTGAGCTAGTTTGGTTTGTGAGCTGGTATGATTGGGGAGAATAGGCCATGGGTTGGTTACTAAGGGCGTTGACATCCGAAGGGTTTCGGGAGTAGTCGGGCCTTTTGGACTGGCTTTGTGATTCTTCAATCTTGATTTTCCCTTCCCTGATTGCATCCTCAATTCTAGTCCTAATCTCAAACAGTTCTTCAAATGTTGAGATGGACTGGTAGAAGAGTTTCTCATGGTACAGCGGCAGTAGATTCTTGATCAACATCTGGACTTGTTCCTTTTCGATCGGTCGGTGGGTCATTTGGGCCACTTTGTTCCTCCATCTGCTCAAGAAGGCATCAAAGGACTCATTGAAGTTTTGCCGGGTAGTCTCCAGATCCCGGATGGTGACATCGAGCTCTTGGTTGTAGGAGTAATGATCAACAAAGACCTGGACTATATCTTCCCAAGTCCACGTCTTAGAAACCTCCAAGGTCAGAAACCAGGATAGAGCGGCCTTGGCGAGGGTTTGAGGGAACAACATTGCGATGTGCTCATGGGTGCAGCCCATTGACTGGAAAACACTTATGCAGAACTTTACGTGACTCTTCGGATTCCCAGTCCCATCAAAACAGTCAATGGCAGGCATCTTGAAGTTTTCCGGTAGCTTTAGCTTAACAGGCTCGGAAAGGCCCTCCAAGTCCAGCATGTAATCATCAATCCCTTTGCTTTTTCTCAGTACACTTTCTAGCTTGTCAACCTTATCCATTTTCTCTTGGAGCTTCTTCTCATATGCAAATGGTGGGACCCCTTGAAGCCAGTCTTCCTCCCCATTATTCTCATATGGGGGCTGTTCAAACCCCGGTGGGGGAAACCCAGGCGGAGGTTGCAGCCGCTGCTGTTTCAATTCTTCCATGCACTTCAGGACTTGGGCTAGGCTGTCAGACTGTTGGCTTATGGTTGCTCCCAACTCGATAACCTTGTTTTCTAACTCTTCTCGATTCATGCTGAAGTAAGTTGTCGGACTGATTCTGACCAAACGATTATCTGAACTCCTGACCCACGACGAGGATCCCAGCTGCTGACTTCGGGAGTCTATAGTGACCTTGACAGATTTCGAGAGGACTAGATCAGATTTTGACAGTGATGACTTTAGACAGACAAAGACAGTGATGTTTAACAAACGTGGACTGACTTGTGCAAGAATGGTCGAGATAGTGCGTGCAGATTGATGGGAATGGTGTATGCAAATGAGACAAGCACGCGGATGTAAGTCCTAATCTATATGATGCTCCTATTTCTAATAGATAGCAGTTAAACAATTAAGGTCCTAACCATATAGAGTGTGCCAACCTTACTTTCCAGTACGATCACCAAGGGATAATAGGAGTTTCCAGGGTTCTATGGAGGCTTCTAAGAGAGACTGGGCATTTCTGGTTGATTTGGACATAGTTTCTGGGAGAATCTGGGATATCTGGATATAATTTCTGGCATATCTGGGAAATTTGAGCAGAGTTTCTGGGAAAAACGGGTTAATATGGTTATATCTGGGATATCTGGACAGAGTTTCTGGGAGAAACTGGTTAATGTGATTATATCTGGGATATCTGGACAGAGTTTCTAGGAGAAACTAGTTAATATGTGGTGATAGTGATCATACTGTCTAGCAGGTTTTCATACTCCTATGTCTTAGGACCAACAAACAAGGTTTGCGGTGTATATCTTTGTGAGCATGGAGCAGACATCCTTATCATGGTGCCTAGGCAGGTCAACTCAATGTGATCACATGTGAGTGATTGCCTTGGGGATCATAAGAAAGAGGTTTTGTTCTATGCCACATAAGCGTCTACACCGCTCAGGTAATCCCATCAGGGCATACATCGGTTATATCATATTGTCCTATCTGAAAAGATAAATGAACAGTCCTATGAAAGGTTCTACAGGAATCTATATGCAAAGGCTGGGTTTAGTCAAAGAGGGTCCGTTGACGAGAGTTCCAATATACCGTCAGGGAGACACTACGGAGGTTTTTACTCTTTTTTATATACCTTGGAAGGTACAGTATCAACGGTGACTTGTGCCCTGGCACAGCAAGACCTGAACAATGTCAGCGCCGCATTTCAGACACAGTCGAAGGGGGAAAATGCAAAGTGCAATGCGGTGAACCAGACACAGTAAAAAGATGATTTTAAGGATGCTTCTTATGAGTCAAACCTCTGTATTATTTTGTTTTAAAATAAAAAATTCCCAGTGGAGTCGCCAGATTGTGGACACGCGGAAATCCACCTCTTTTCTTGTTTGAGATTGTTTTGAAAAGGAAAAGAAAAGGTCTATTGAAAACAGATACAGAGTCGCCACTTGGTCTTTAAGGAACCAAGAAACCTAATTTGACTCACCCAAATGGATAAAGGGCACCGGCCCTTCATAACCAAAGAACTTGGTTCGGGGTTTTGGTACGAGAGAGGAAGGAGCCTTTGTCGCGACTAAAACACCCTCAACTCTCCCCGTCTTTCGACGGACCTCAATTAGCATCTAAATAATCATCTTATACTATGTAGGGTTCGATAATTAATACTATGATAGTATATTACATCACATAAGAAAATTTGAAATGGAAGATCTAAAGATAAGATATCATTCATAAGATCGAAGCCAAGTATCACACAATGCAAAGTGAAAGATCACTCGTATAAACTTAGGAAAAATCGTCTAATCACATATCAAGTAATAAAGTTTTCCTAATCTAAGGGGACATGAATTGTTCTTGAAACAAACAAATAAAGAAATCAAAATATGCTTAGCAAGCTAGAATGATGCATGTTAATCTTTGAGAAAAGAAGATCTCTCAATCCCCGGGACGGATGAGAAAGGATGATTAGATCGAGGGGAAACATGAACGTGTGATCAAATTCGTTCCTTATAATCTTCTTAGATTAGGAGCCACAAAAGCCCTAAATCTTTGCATGGATGCAATGTATGTATCTAGAATGTGCTAAGGTTGTAGTGTGCCTTGTGTACATGGATTCCTAGAATGACTTAGAAGCCTAGAATGTGTATGAATGAATGAATGAAATCATTATGGGATATGTAAAAATGTAGTATGAACTACTTCCTAAGATATGAACTAATTTGGAGTGCATGTAAGCATCAAATCAAAGGGGGGAAGTAAAAATGTGCTTGCTGTGAATAGTGGACAGAACAGTAACATGATCTTTTGAAAATTGAAAAGAGGGGTTAGAAAATGTTTTAAATGCATGATTTTTTATGAAGATCTTCCTTATTGTGTCTAGAATACAACCCAAAAAGCCAATCTTTAATAACTATCATAGATTGAGAGAAATCATATGAACAATGGAGGTTACCCAGAAACAGAGTTCGTACTGTCGACTGAAATGTCAAAAAATCTTAGAAAATGAAAAGACATTGATCTAGAGGCCCATTTTATACAGAAAGTTCCCTAAGACATTGAAGTTCAAGGGAAAAATAAGTTAGGACCACTCGTTGGAAAGGTGTTCTGTAAAACAAGTTGAAAGTAGACCAAGCTTCTGTGACAGCAAAAACAGAATATCTGGAGAGAATGTTTGGGTCCAAATGGACCATTTTCAAGTATTTTTACGTCAAACCAAAAATCATGGGTGTTCTCTAATGAGTTAGGAAGACTTTCCAAGTGGTCTTGCATCCATACATTGAGTATTGAGTTCTAGAGAAATCTTTGAACTCAGATCACTCACTATTTTGACTCACTGTTTTGAAGATTTTGGGAAAACTAGAGTTTTTCTTTCTTGAGATCAAAATGAAGGGGTTGAAGAGGGGTTTTGAAATAGTGGTTTTGAAAGTATATTTTCAACATCAAATAGAGATTATGACCTCTTAGAATATCAACATCAAACTCATCATCAAGAACCCCCAATATTATTGGAGAGATTCATTTTTATTTTGAATATAACTTCAAGGATACCTTGGAGATATTGAAGTTATAATCATCATCTATTAAACATGTTTTTGAGGTCAAGAGCTACTATCCATAAGGATTCACTCACCTCAAACTTCATGTCATCATTTAGATGATGATGAACTATAAGTAAAACAAAGAAAATAAAAAAGAAATGAGGTAAGAGGAGATGAACATTGTATATAAGCAAGAAAATAAACAATCAATAGATGATATTCAATGGTGGAACCACAAGCTTTCAACCTCTCATATATGTGTGTATGTTGGTGTAGATTGCTCTCTAACTCATTGGAAACTCAAAGAAGATGAAGAAAATGAATTGAAATATTGTAAATACTAGTTTAGTTTTGAGAAAACTAAATAAAAAAACTCACATTTGGCTTGGATTTGAAGAAGAAAATCTTGATTTCTCTCTCTATTTCTTCCTAACTTTCTATATCTCTCTCTAATGGCTTCCAAGCTCCCCTCTAAATGGAAGTAAATGGGTCTCCTTTATAGGCCAACTTGGGGAGGTATTTTGGGTTTTAAGAAGTCTCTAATTGGTCCAAAATCCCGGAATAATCAAAACTATGTCGTTTTATTTGTTGAAAATTTGAATTAAAACCCAAAAATTACAAAAAAAATGAAAAATCACTCAGAGTGCCACCGCGGCACTTGGCCACTGCCTCCGCGGCAGTGGGCCAGTGCCGCCGCGGCAGTCAACTCCCCCGTTGACCAAAAATTGCATTTTGGCCCCCGAAACTCCCAGAATTCGCGAAACGGCCCTATTTCGTCCGAAATTCACAGAAAATTCATACAAAATCCAAATGTAGATTGTGATATACCGTTGGAAAGGTATTGAGGTCTACTTTCCATAAAAAAATAGTTTGGAGTTGGATCACTTTGGAAAATTTTGCGGTATTCGCGATAAAAGCCGAATTGATCGCATTTTTCACCTTCAGAAATTCATAACAAATTCGTTTTAGATCCAGAAATTTTGTGCGATATATTGTTCGAAAGCTATTGACCTCTAGTATTTGATAAATGTATTTCAACGTCGAAAAGGAGACTTTGATTTTTGGTCAAACTTGCAGTCAAATCAGTCAAACAGTGCACTTCCAGGAAATTCCGGGAAGTTCTAGGAGCCTCCAAAGACTGACATTTCCGTCCGATTTTCTTTTAAAACATATTTTAAGACTTTTCATATGATCTAGGATGATCTCGGAACTTTTGGGTGAATTTGGATGATTTTGGTCAACCTTGGTCAAACCTTGGTCAAACCGGTCAACGGAGACTTTCCGGGAACTTCCGGGACTTCCGGGGGTCTCTGGGAGCTTACGATTTCAAATATTTATCTTTTTAAAATACATTTTTTTGTTTGGAACAACATCGAATGATTTCTGAGATTCTGGGCCAATCCGGAGAGTTTTGAGCTTTTAGAGGCATTTTGGCCATTTCTTTGATTTCTTGAGAGTTAGAGGCAATATCTAAAAATCCGATCTTTCTAATCATCGAGGTTTGACATACTTGTGGCCTCCTAAATCTGTTAGCCGACAAAATGGGGTGTCTATAGTTTGCCCCTCTTTGGCATGAACTTGCGAGGCAACGCGTGTCGCAAGCGAGTGCCAAAGCCTTGAAGAGACTGGACTTTTGGAGGCTAAAGATTTAGGATAAAAACAAGTGCGTTGCAAAAAAAAAAGCAGGAAAAAGAAACCACTGCTGAGGCTAGTGTTAGTCGCGCTCTACGTGAGCTGCCTACGTATCCCAAGGGGAATCAGACCAAGACTTTGTTCGGGGCACAAAGAAACAAAACATGCAAATACACAACAATCAGGCGGATGCTATGCGGGGATGATGCTATGCAATGCATGGATGTGATATGAATTGTGTCCTATCATGTCTAGTGTTCTAATCCTAGTATGAACTAGTGCTGTGGGGTGTACCACTCCGAGTGGACTTGTGTCGTGCCTGTATTGTGTTCTAAAGTGCTTGTGGTCCTAGTACATGTGTTCTGTGTATTCACCACTCTCAGTGGGCTTGGTGATCTACGCTTCACTACAACTAATAGACTTGTGAGGGATCTCGACCTGGAGGTCTTACCCAAGGAAGAGCGTGGTGCTCAAAGTGATACTGTGGTGCTCAAAAGAATGCTTATGGTGTGTTTGCCACTCCTAGTGGGCTTTGTGGTTTGTGTGTACCTCGACCGATGGGCTATGTGTCATGTTATGGCCAATTCGTTGTGTTGGGTGAAGTGATTCTCTAGTCTTGACTCGTGCTCCCCTTAATCGTGACACTATGGACTCGGTGACTCTCAAAGTCTCAACGGTGCTTCTCAATCCTCAATTCTCAATGGCGCTTATGTTGTTCCTCGAATCTTTGACGGTGCTTCTCAATGCTTCTTGATTGTCAACGGTGTTCTTCAAATCTTAGCAATGCTCCTCGACTTTTCAATGATGCTTTTCAACTCTTCTGATGCTCCTCAACATATCCGATGTTCCTCAACTCTTCAACGATGCTTCTCTGATGCTCCTCAACACATCCGATGTTCCTCAACTCTTCAACGACGCTTCTTACCAAATCTGATGCTCCTCAACACATCCGATGTTCCTCAACTCTTCAACGACGCTTCTTAACAAATCTGATGCTCCTCAACACATCTGATGTTCCTCAAGTGATGTTTCTCAACTCTCCTGATGTTCCTCAACACATCTGATGTTCCTCAACTCTTCAATGATCCTCAACACATCTTATCAAAACATCTGGACTCTGAGCCCTAAAACACATCTTATCGACACTCCTCATCAACACATCTGGACTCTGAGCCCTAAAACACCTCAACAACACGTCTCCTCGACACACCTCATCAACACATTAGCAATAGTTTCTTGGTGTTGGCGATATTTCCTCCGATCAGCCACCTTGAGAAATAACTATCGGTTTGTAGTTTGCAACCACTTACGGGACACTTCTCATGTTGCGACCTCGACTGGTGTAGTAATAATGATTGGTACTTCTGCTTATATCCAAAGTCTTTTTTTTTTTTATATAGAATTGGGAATCACCTTTAACCCACACATTTGAGACCATCAGGACAAATGGACTTAACAGGAACGACAAGGAAAGTTGGGTTAGTATGTATGAAACCTTGGTCTCTGACACACTTGTGATCAGATTACTACTGACTCAAATAAAGAAGGATTGACTTGGACATGAAATTCTCAAATTGCCACGATCCAATGTGCCTTCATCATGAATGATGTACCGCTCATCTTTTATGTTCACTCCTCATCTTGATATGTCAGCACTTTGCTAATAAATCTGGTTTTTGAAAATTCCTCCCTATTGATCTAATCAATTTTTTACTTCTCCCTGGAAGTGTTTTGAATTAGTGCCTTAGCTTTTAGAATAAAAGATGCTCCATTTTAAAAATTTTCAAAACAACTTGGTGACTTGAAAACTCGCCCTTGATGTGAAGGGATCGTGTTAGGCAAATGGAGTTTGCCCCTAGTTTGAAGTGTACGAAGTGGAATTCATAGGCAAACGAGGTGGGTGACCGAAGTTTTGCCCCTAGTTTGGAATGATGGTTTATTGGAGGTTTTGGGCAAACGAGGTAGGTGACCGAAGTTTGCCCCTTGTATGAAGGGCAGATAGTAGAATTCAGGCAAACGAGGCGAGTAGCCGAAGTTTGCCCCTAGTGTGGAAGGTGATTTTCTGGCTTGAGACAAGGACCGTGACTTTAATCTCTCAAATGCTCATAACTTTTTGCCTAGGCACCAGTGAGGTGACCTAGCGAGCTCTTTTATCTCTTTTGTTATTACTCACCTTGGATTTAGCTCTAACTTTTGCCTAGGCGTCCTTTCGGATTTTCGACCTAGCGAGCCATCCTTCTTTTCTTTTTAAAAGTCTGCCTACATACCCCCAAGTGGGGATCAGGTCCAACGTAGTTCGGGCCATGGTCAGAAAGAAGCGGGTTGATTTTTAGGTAGGTGGGGTGACCGAACCATTGTGGTTGCTTACGTATCCCCGAGCGGGAATCAGGTCTAGCGTAGTTCAAGCCAAGGTCTTGAAAGAAATTGGGTATGAGGGTTTTTCAAACCAATCATCAAATAAGTTCAAACTTGAGCCACTTGTGGTAGCTTTGAATAAAAGGATTCAGTTTCAATCCCCCTTTCTTTTCTCTTTCTTGTTCTTTTTATTTTGAGGATTGATCCTTTTCACTTTCGCCTAGCCAGTCATTTTTGCTTTTCATGTAATTGATTCTTGCAAGATCTTTCAATCGCAATCTTAGAATTCCGAAATGTGCATGTCAGCTCTCGGAATTTTGTGGTTGTTCCGTGCCTTTGGAAATGTGATCTAGGCACGTTCTTATGATGTACCCTGAAACATACAATTTTTTCATTTGTTTCATCAAAATTTTCTTCAACCTTTTGACTGGCTAGGGTCAGATTTTGGAAATCAACACCTTTTTAGCTCTCACTTTTGCCTAGGTGCCCTTTTCGGGTTTTCAACCTAGCGAGCTTTTCTCTTTTTTTTTTTTTTTTTTTTTTTGAAGGGAGAAGAAACTCATTGAAATGTTTGGCTACCAATAATGACTAAGTCTGCATTGGACAAGTTTGTATGGCTCTTGATTGGACTGGGCTCAAGGCTTTAAAATGGTAGAAAAGGGTGTTGGGCAAGCCCCAAATCAGTTCCAAGTATGTCTTTTCGAGATTTGAGCAAAAGCATCTTTGAATTCTTAAAGTAAGACAATTCAATTCTCGGCTCTTCATCGGTGCCAGCGTGAAATCGACTTTGACCTTTTCAGGGTTCTTTTTTTGTTTGATGCAAAAATTTATTAGCAGAGTAATATCCATGGTAATTTGAAAAGTGACATTTTCAGTTCAGCGATTCATGCACTTATGATTACACACATCAGATTAGGCAAAATGAGACTTCATTCCATCACAAGAGAATGATTACATCACTCGATACAAAACTCACAACAACTCGACGACAGACAGACTCGACCACAAGATCAAACTTGAAATAGACTCAAAATATAGAACAGACTCGACTTGGTCTCAAATGGAGTGTCTTTGTGACCCATTTATTATTATTATTATTATTTTTTAGCAGAAGTTCCAAACACTATCGCTCCACTGCACGGATTCATCATTCATGGGTGTCAATAAAAGGGATCATTTGAAAGGATAGGCCATGGGCTTAGGTGACATGGGATTGAATGGGTGGTGGCTCAATGATTCCTCGATCAAAGAGGTCTTGGATATCATGGCGGAGACGTATGCACCGGTCGGTGTCATGGCCTGGGCCTTGGTGGTAGGCACATCGTTTGGACAGGTCACAGTTAGGTGGTGGGGGATCGGCACGAGGCTGAAGGAGTTGGAGGTGTCCCTTTTTTAGCAGGCGGCCTAAGGCTACGGAGGGAGAGATATCTAGCTTGGAAAATTCACGGGGTACCCTGTTTTGGTAAGGGCGGCTAGGTGAGCTAGTTTGGTTTGTGAGCTGGTATGATTGGGGAGAATAGGCCATGGGTTGGTTACTAAGGGCGTTGACATCCGAAGGGTTTCGGGAGTAGTCGGGCCTTTTGGACTGGCTTTGTGATTCTTCAATCTTGATTTTCCCTTCCCTGATTGCATCCTCAATTCTAGTCCTAATCTCAAACAGTTCTTCAAATGTTGAGATGGACTGGTAGAAGAGTTTCTCATGGTACAGCGGCAGTAGATTCTTGATCAACATCTGGACTTGTTCCTTTTCGATCGGTCGGTGGGTCATTTGGGCCACTTTGTTCCTCCATCTGCTCAAGAAGGCATCAAAGGACTCATTGAAGTTTTGCCGGGTAGTCTCCAGATCCCGGATGGTGACATCGAGCTCTTGGTTGTAGGAGTAATGATCAACAAAGACCTGGACTATATCTTCCCAAGTCCACGTCTTAGAAACCTCCAAGGTCAGAAACCAGGATAGAGCGGCCTTGGCGAGGGTTTGAGGGAACAACATTGCGATGTGCTCATGGGTGCAGCCCATTGACTGGAAAACACTTATGCAGAACTTTACGTGACTCTTCGGATTCCCAGTCCCATCAAAACAGTCAATGGCAGGCATCTTGAAGTTTTCCGGTAGCTTTAGCTTAACAGGCTCGGAAAGGCCCTCCAAGTCCAGCATGTAATCATCAATCCCTTTGCTTTTTCTCAGTACACTTTCTAGCTTGTCAACCTTATCCATTTTCTCTTGGAGCTTCTTCTCATATGCAAATGGTGGGACCCCTTGAAGCCAGTCTTCCTCCCCATTATTCTCATATGGGGGCTGTTCAAACCCCGGTGGGGGAAACCCAGGCGGAGGTTGCAGCCGCTGCTGTTTCAATTCTTCCATGCACTTCAGGACTTGGGCTAGGCTGTCAGACTGTTGGCTTATGGTTGCTCCCAACTCGATAACCTTGTTTTCTAACTCTTCTCGATTCATGCTGAAGTAAGTTGTCGGACTGATTCTGACCAAACGATTATCTGAACTCCTGACCCACGACGAGGATCCCAGCTGCTGACTTCGGGAGTCTATAGTGACCTTGACAGATTTCGAGAGGACTAGATCAGATTTTGACAGTGATGACTTTAGACAGACAAAGACAGTGATGTTTAACAAACGTGGACTGACTTGTGCAAGAATGGTCGAGATAGTGCGTGCAGATTGATGGGAATGGTGTATGCAAATGAGACAAGCACGCGGATGTAAGTCCTAATCTATATGATGCTCCTATTTCTAATAGATAGCAGTTAAACAATTAAGGTCCTAACCATATAGAGTGTGCCAACCTTACTTTCCAGTACGATCACCAAGGGATAATAGGAGTTTCCAGGGTTCTATGGAGGCTTCTAAGAGAGACTGGGCATTTCTGGTTGATTTGGACATAGTTTCTGGGAGAATCTGGGATATCTGGATATAATTTCTGGCATATCTGGGAAATTTGAGCAGAGTTTCTGGGAAAAACGGGTTAATATGGTTATATCTGGGATATCTGGACAGAGTTTCTGGGAGAAACTGGTTAATGTGATTATATCTGGGATATCTGGACAGAGTTTCTAGGAGAAACTAGTTAATATGTGGTGATAGTGATCATACTGTCTAGCAGGTTTTCATACTCCTATGTCTTAGGACCAACAAACAAGGTTTGCGGTGTATATCTTTGTGAGCATGGAGCAGACATCCTTATCATGGTGCCTAGGCAGGTCAACTCAATGTGATCACATGTGAGTGATTGCCTTGGGGATCATAAGAAAGAGGTTTTGTTCTATGCCACATAAGCGTCTACACCGCTCAGGTAATCCCATCAGGGCATACATCGGTTATATCATATTGTCCTATCTGAAAAGATAAATGAACAGTCCTATGAAAGGTTCTACAGGAATCTATATGCAAAGGCTGGGTTTAGTCAAAGAGGGTCCGTTGACGAGAGTTCCAATATACCGTCAGGGAGACACTACGGAGGTTTTTACTCTTTTTTATATACCTTGGAAGGTACAGTATCAACGGTGACTTGTGCCCTGGCACAGCAAGACCTGAACAATGTCAGCGCCGCATTTCAGACACAGTCGAAGGGGGAAAATGCAAAGTGCAATGCGGTGAACCAGACACAGTAAAAAGATGATTTTAAGGATGCTTCTTATGAGTCAAACCTCTGTATTATTTTGTTTTAAAATAAAAAATTCCCAGTGGAGTCGCCAGATTGTGGACACGCGGAAATCCACCTCTTTTCTTGTTTGAGATTGTTTTGAAAAGGAAAAGAAAAGGTCTATTGAAAACAGATACAGAGTCGCCACTTGGTCTTTAAGGAACCAAGAAACCTAATTTGACTCACCCAAATGGATAAAGGGCACCGGCCCTTCATAACCAAAGAACTTGGTTCGGGGTTTTGGTACGAGAGAGGAAGGAGCCTTTGTCGCGACTAAAACACCCTCAACTCTCCCCGTCTTTCGACGGACCTCAATTAGCATCTAAATAATCATCTTATACTATGTAGGGTTCGATAATTAATACTATGATAGTATATTACATCACATAAGAAAATTTGAAATGGAAGATCTAAAGATAAGATATCATTCATAAGATCGAAGCCAAGTATCACACAATGCAAAGTGAAAGATCACTCGTATAAACTTAGGAAAAATCGTCTAATCACATATCAAGTAATAAAGTTTTCCTAATCTAAGGGGACATGAATTGTTCTTGAAACAAACAAATAAAGAAATCAAAATATGCTTAGCAAGCTAGAATGATGCATGTTAATCTTTGAGAAAAGAAGATCTCTCAATCCCCGGGACGGATGAGAAAGGATGATTAGATCGAGGGGAAACATGAACGTGTGATCAAATTCGTTCCTTATAATCTTCTTAGATTAGGAGCCACAAAAGCCCTAAATCTTTGCATGGATGCAATGTATGTATCTAGAATGTGCTAAGGTTGTAGTGTGCCTTGTGTACATGGATTCCTAGAATGACTTAGAAGCCTAGAATGTGTATGAATGAATGAATGAAATCATTATGGGATATGTAAAAATGTAGTATGAACTACTTCCTAAGATATGAACTAATTTGGAGTGCATGTAAGCATCAAATCAAAGGGGGGAAGTAAAAATGTGCTTGCTGTGAATAGTGGACAGAACAGTAACATGATCTTTTGAAAATTGAAAAGAGGGGTTAGAAAATGTTTTAAATGCATGATTTTTTATGAAGATCTTCCTTATTGTGTCTAGAATACAACCCAAAAAGCCAATCTTTAATAACTATCATAGATTGAGAGAAATCATATGAACAATGGAGGTTACCCAGAAACAGAGTTCGTACTGTCGACTGAAATGTCAAAAAATCTTAGAAAATGAAAAGACATTGATCTAGAGGCCCATTTTATACAGAAAGTTCCCTAAGACATTGAAGTTCAAGGGAAAAATAAGTTAGGACCACTCGTTGGAAAGGTGTTCTGTAAAACAAGTTGAAAGTAGACCAAGCTTCTGTGACAGCAAAAACAGAATATCTGGAGAGAATGTTTGGGTCCAAATGGACCATTTTCAAGTATTTTTACGTCAAACCAAAAATCATGGGTGTTCTCTAATGAGTTAGGAAGACTTTCCAAGTGGTCTTGCATCCATACATTGAGTATTGAGTTCTAGAGAAATCTTTGAACTCAGATCACTCACTATTTTGACTCACTGTTTTGAAGATTTTGGGAAAACTAGAGTTTTTCTTTCTTGAGATCAAAATGAAGGGGTTGAAGAGGGGTTTTGAAATAGTGGTTTTGAAAGTATATTTTCAACATCAAATAGAGATTATGACCTCTTAGAATATCAACATCAAACTCATCATCAAGAACCCCCAATATTATTGGAGAGATTCATTTTTATTTTGAATATAACTTCAAGGATACCTTGGAGATATTGAAGTTATAATCATCATCTATTAAACATGTTTTTGAGGTCAAGAGCTACTATCCATAAGGATTCACTCACCTCAAACTTCATGTCATCATTTAGATGATGATGAACTATAAGTAAAACAAAGAAAATAAAAAAGAAATGAGGTAAGAGGAGATGAACATTGTATATAAGCAAGAAAATAAACAATCAATAGATGATATTCAATGGTGGAACCACAAGCTTTCAACCTCTCATATATGTGTGTATGTTGGTGTAGATTGCTCTCTAACTCATTGGAAACTCAAAGAAGATGAAGAAAATGAATTGAAATATTGTAAATACTAGTTTAGTTTTGAGAAAACTAAATAAAAAAACTCACATTTGGCTTGGATTTGAAGAAGAAAATCTTGATTTCTCTCTCTATTTCTTCCTAACTTTCTATATCTCTCTCTAATGGCTTCCAAGCTCCCCTCTAAATGGAAGTAAATGGGTCTCCTTTATAGGCCAACTTGGGGAGGTATTTTGGGTTTTAAGAAGTCTCTAATTGGTCCAAAATCCCAGAATAATCAAAACTATGTCGTTTTATTTGTTGAAAATTTGAATTAAAACCCAAAAATTAACAAAAAATTACAAAAAAAATGAAAAATCACTCAGAGTGCTGCCGCGGCACTTGGCCACTGCCGCCGCGGCAGTGGTCCAGTGCCGCCGCGGTAGTCAACTCCCCCATTGACCAAAAAGTGCAGTTTGGCCCCCGGAACTCCCGAAATTCGCGAAACGGCCCTATTTCGTCCGAAATTCACAGAAAATTCATACGAAATCCAAATGTAGATTGTGATATACCGTTGGAAAGGTATTGAGGTCTACTTTCCATAACAAATATTTTGGAGTTGGGTCACTTTGGAAAATTTTGCGGTATTCGCAATAAAAGCCGAATTGATCGCATTTTTCACCTTAAAAAATTCATAACAAATTCGTTTTAGATCCAGAAATAATGTGCGATATACCGTTGGAAAGCTATTGACCTCTAGTATTTGATAAAAGTATTTCAACGTCGAAAAGGAGACTTTGATTTTTGGTAAAACTTGCAGTCAAATCAGTCAAACAATGCACTTCCAAGAAATTCCGGAAAGTTCTGGGAGTCTCCAAAGACTGACGTTTCCGTCCGATTTTCTTTTAAAACATATTTTAAGACTTTTCACATGATCTAGGATGATCTCAGAACTTTTGGGCGAATTTGGATGATTTTGGTCAAACTTGGTCAAATCTTGGTCAAACCTTTCGGGGGTCTCTGGGAGCTTACGATTTCAAATATTTATCTTTTAAAATACATTTTTTTGTTTGGAACAACATCGAATGATTTCTGAGATTCTGGGCCAATCCGGAGAGTTTTGAGCTTTTAGAGGCATTTTGGTCATTTCTTTGATTTCTTGAGAGTTAGAGGCAATATCTAAAAATCCGATCTTTCTAATCATCGAGGTTTGACATGCTTGTGGCCTCCTAAATCTGTTAGCCGACAAAATGGGGTGTCTACAGTTACTAATCATGAAAAAACGATGTTCTTTGTATGCATAACAAATGAGGCATGAGAATTTCATATCAAGACATAAGAATCAAAATCAACAATCTGTGAATAGTGTTCAGAATAGTGAACTGATTTTGTAAAATCAACCAAAAAAATACTTGAAAAGGTGGGGAAAATCATGGATAACCCCTAATGTGTCTATTAAATCATGTAAAAATCCAAACTACAATAGCTATTACAGATTAAGAGAGATAAATCAAATGTACACATGACTCAGAAACAGGGACTGCACTGTTGACTGATTTTGTATGATTTTTCATAAATCAAAGGAAGAGTTCCTGATGGCCCATTATATACCAAATGTTCCCTAAGATACCCAAGTTTTATAAATAAAAAAAAAAAGAAAGAATGAAAAGAAAAGATGTATGTACAATAACGAAAATGTCCAGAATAAGTGCAAGAAGTCAGGTAAACATTCTGTGAGAACAGAGGCAGATTATGAACATGAACTTCTAAAATACAGAAAACACATTTTCACATTTCCTAAATTAATGAGGTAAAATGGGGGGAAACTAAAATGTGTTAGAAAGATTTTCCAAGTGGTTTTGCCTCAATACCTCAAGTATTTAATTCTATAAAAATCTTTGAACTCAGATCATTCACTGTTTTGCATCACTGTTAAGAAAATCCATTTAGTTTTTGGAAAAGAGTTTGGGTTTTTTGAATGGGGGTTTGAAATAAATGTTCAAAGCATGAACTAAAACACTTGAGATAACAATGTGACCACTTAGAACATCCTCTTAACACTTGAAACCTCAACAACTTGGAAGAAGAAGAAATCAAAATAGAAATGAGGTTGAGGGAGAGATGATGCAAAGGATAAAGAAATCAAAATAGAAATGAGATGAGGGATAGATTATGCAAATGAAAAGGAACCAAAATAAAAATGGCGGTTGAGAAGAGACTATGCAAGAATGTAAAAGAATCAAAATAAAAATGAGGTTAAGAAGGGAATGCAAGTATGATAAAGATAGGGGTGTCATTTGGAACGGAATTTCCGATTCCGACCGATTCCGAGCTGAAAAATTCCGATTTTGGAAGCAAAATTTGTATTCCGAATTCCGAAATTCCGAATTCCGAAAATTCCGAAAAAAATTGGAACGGAATTGGAATTGTTTTTAGAATTCCGAAAATTCCGAAAATATTCCGAAAGAATTCCGAATAGAATTTCCAAAAATATTCCGATAATATTCTGAGTTCTTATATTATACAATGTAAAATGTAATACATATATACTATGTAACCATGTTTGATATTTTTTTAGGTGTTGATATTATGGACTTAATGTGTTTTAAGTGTTAGTTGTTGCTTTAAAAAAAAAATGTGTTGTATTTTATGTTGGAAATTTGTAATAGCTGTGTGGATTATTTTTATTGTGTAGGCAGTGGTTGGAAAATTCCGAAATATTCTGAAAAATTCCGAAAATATCCGAAAATTTTCGATTCCGAAAATTTCCGAAAATTCCGAAAATTCCGAAAATTCGGAATCGGAAATGCTTTTTAGAATTCCGAAATTTTGGAATGGAATTCGGAAAGCATAAGTAGATTCCGAAAATTTTGGAATTTTTTCCGAAATAGCCTATTCCGTTCCGTTCCGTTCCGTCCGAATGACACCCCTAGATAAAGATAAACAAAAAGAAATGGGATTAGGAAAGAAAAACAAGCATATAATCAATAGTTTATCATTGATGGAACTACAAGCATTGAACCTCTCATATATGTGTATATAAGTGTGTTCATCACTCTCTAACTCATTGGAAATGTAAATAAAATGGATTGAAAGCTTGAAAACACAAGTTTGGTTTTGAGAAAACTAATTGAAACTCACATTTGGATTAGATTTTTATGAAGAAAATCTTTAATCCTCTCAGTATTTCTCCCTAACTCTCTATATCTCTCTCTAATGGCTTCCAAGTCCCCAAGTTGTGAAGATGAAGGGAGTATTTATAGAGGGGTTGGGGAGGTAATTGGGATCAGAATATCCAAACTATGTTGTTTTATTTGTAGGAAATTTGAATTAAAACCCAAAAATTAACCAAAAATTAAAAAATTTATATTTAAAAAATCACTCAGAGTGCCGTCGCAGCACTCGTCTAGTGCCGTTGCGGCAGTCAGCCCCCCGGTTGACCAAATTTTGCGTTTAGGCCCCCGAAACTCCCCGAATTCGCGAAACGGCCCTATTTCTTCGAAAATTCATAGAAAATTCATACGAAATCCAAATTGAGATTATGATATACCGTTGGAAAGGTATTGAGGTCTACTTTCCATTAAAAAAAAAACAGTTTAAAGTTGGGTCACTTTGGAAAGTGTTGTGGTATTCGCGTTAAAATTCGATTTAATCGTATTTTTCACCTTCAGAAATTCATAACAAATTCGTTTTAAATCCAGAAATTATATGCGATATACCATTGGAAAGCTATTGACCTCTAGCATTTGATAGAAATATTTCAATGTCAAAAAGGCAACTTTGACCTTTGGTCAAACTTTCTGTCAAATCAGTCAAACTGTATATTTCCAAGAAGTTCTGGGAGCCTCATGAGACTGACGTTTTCGTCTAATAAAACATATTTTAAGATTTTTCATATGATTTAAAATGATTTCAGAGCTTTCGGGTGATTTCAAAAATTTTTGGTAAATCGAGGTCAAACCTTGGTCAAAACAGTCAAACCGGTCAACGGGGACTTTCCGGGAACTTTTGGGACTTTCAGGGGTCTCTGGGAGATGACGATTTCAAATATTTATCTTTTAAAATACTTCTCTGTTTATTTTGAACGACATTGAAAGATTTCTAAGATTCTGGGCTAATACAGAGAGTTTTGGGTTTTCAGGGGCATTTTGGTCATTTTTGCCAATTCTTTGACTTCTTGAAAGTTAGAGGCAATCTCTGAAAATCCGATCTTTCTAATCATCGAGGTTTGATATGCTTGTGGCCTCCTAAATCTGTTAGCTAACAAAATGGGGTGTCTACAACGATGAGAATTGATTAATGACGTGTCCGAATAAAATAGGAAGAGATATTATTAGTATCACTACTTTATATCATGCATAACTGGTAATGACTTTATACCTATGATACTGTGGGAGTTTCTATTCACTCAGCTGAAGTAAGCTGACGGCGTTTATGCCTGGACATTCCCCGTCCAGAATACCCTGTCCCTATTAATGCAAGTGATGGAGCCTACGATGATGGCTACTACCCGGAGTTGGATTATGCAGAGGGTGGCCCCACTGGAAGATTACTACGTTGACGCTTACCCTTACGCTAGCTAGACATGAAGAAGTTTATATCTGTTTAAATTTAGCTTTCTAATTTTGTTGAACTTTGTTAGTTAACGGGTACTTGGGTATATATTGTCTCCAGATCTGTTGTGATCCTGAGGACCACTCTAATGTTTGTAATGGATAGAATCTTTATTATATATATTCAGTTGTTTACTATTCTTGTTGTTTTATTTGGACTAGTACTGTGTGGTGTGGACAATTAGTGACATTCATCTGTCAGTCCCTATAGACCCAAAAAGAAAATTTATTTTTCTCTATTTTTGTTGCTCCGGGGCGTGACAGTAATCAATTTGGTTTGGAAATCGGATTCCAACAACTGGCTTTTACAGACGCTCCGCAAACCACTGTTAGGCTTTGGCCACCTTCTCTACATCATTTTTGTAGGCCAATAACTTGGGCTCAAAATAATCCCGAGCTTTGGCGGCTGCATTGAATGTAGAATGGCAAGTCAGAAAACTGCTCTTTTAAGTCCATCAAGACTAACATTTGCTCAGCGGTTAAGGAAGGATCTCGCTGCAGAAGGAAAATTGTTGAACTGACAAGAAAGGGGGATGCGTTCTCTTTCAAAGTGTTTAAAGAAAGTTTTTAATAACTTCCCTAGCACGTTGAAGTTCTTCGGGCTTGGCTGTCTGGACGATGGACGGTTTAACTCTGAGGATGTCCACATCCAGCTGTTGAAGGAAGGCAGCATGATTAAAAGATGATGCTCCAGTAGGCTCCTTGAAACATGATGATAAGACAAAAGAGTCAATTGAGATAATAGGGAAGAGCTTTATAAAGAGCCCATAGAAGGATAAATGGTACCTGGGAAGTAGGTAGGTCAACGTCGGCCATCGTGGTGAGTCATCGAGCTCGTCTGACTCACCACGATGGCCGATGAAGTTTTGGTTGTTCCAGTCAATGAGGATGTCGCTCCCACATTGGTAATTGGAGCTTTATCATACTATAGTGTTAGGAACAATTGTAGGAAGCATGGGATCTGTAATGGGAGGGCTAGAACCAGAGATGGTTAGAAGGCACTTTGCCATCTCAAAGGCCGGAGGAGAATCCAGGACCTCGGACACAATTAAGTTTACCACTCCTATGGTATCGTCTGTTGGATCCTCTCCTATGTTCTCTTCCTCAGCCACATCCTCCACCAGTGCCGGTGATTGTATCTCTTGTTCTTCTAGAACTTCTTCTTCTTCATCGATCGAAGAAACCACTACTCTTCTACCCTTCACCAATTGATACCACAGATTTTACCCCAGGTGTTTGGCCGGTGGGGGAATCACTTCAGGAAGGGTTGAAGATGGCACAATTTCTTTGTCGGCCTGTTGCATGACCGATGAAGGAGGAGCTGGCTACATGGATGGTTGACTCCTTGTCATCCGTTTCGTTCTTTGGAGTCCAGCAGGGACTATCGCCTGTCTAAACAAAAGTCTATTAGCATTCAAGCAAGATCATGATAAGCTCAATAACCATACAGAAAATATTTACCTGAGTTTCTGTGGTCGAGCGCTCTTTTCTTTTCTTCCCTACAAGGGTTTTAGTTTTTTCCTTCTTAGTAGAAACGATGATGGTAGGAGCTAGGGTGTTCTTCTTCTTTTTCTTCTCAATAGTGGTTGTTGGTGTCACGCCCTGGAACCTTACATACGATTCTAGACATGGGGCACGCCATCAAGGCACGTCCCAAGTCATTAGAGTCCGTGAAAACACATTAGTAAAGGTTTTGACTCAAGAATCCAACACTTTTTAAAACATTTTTCAAAGGATTTTACAGACATACATTCAAACATAACTTAACGAAGTTCATTTCTAAAACATGGAAAAACATTAAAGAATCAAAAACTTGGACTCCATGGGTTCATTCCCACCATTTAAACAAGTTAAGGAAAATATATATACTAAAATCAATTTATGTCAACTCTTAAGTATAACTCCAAGATCATCGTCCCAACCAAACCAAGCAGGGTACAAAAAGTACAACCTCAGCCCAAAATCAACCAATATAATACGTCCCCCATATTACAATAATTTAAGATTATGTAAAGGTTACTTGGATTGAATGATTTTGTATATATATATATACTTATATGTACACTATATGAATGTGTGCAATTGGCTATATCCGTATATCTAATACACACACACACACATACACACACACACACATATATATATGTGCGTATGTTCGTACGTATCCATAACTATGAACATAAGTGGGTATATCTATTTATATAATACACATATCTACATACATATTTGAATTGATCGAACTAAGAGAAGGGACATGGTGGGTGACGAAAGTAATAAGAAATGGTGAGGGTTTTCAAAAGTAGGGTTATTTTGGGAATGAAGTTGGGTGTAAAGAGTAAATTATTTTTATTTAAGTTAGAGTGGTGGGTGTAGAGAGTAAGTGGATGTATAGAGAGGAAAGTAGCAGGATGTCAATAGAACCACTCATATACATAATACATATAGGCCCCGTTTGTTACTGTTTATAAGCTGTAAATTATAGCTTATGGTTTAGAAAAAACTAAAAGAAGTGTTTGGTTTAGCTTGTAGTTTTAGAACTTATAGCTACTCAAAAACCAAATTATTAAAAGCTGGGTTGGAGGTATTTTGCAACTCATAACTTATTTTCTATTTAATGAATCTTTTATTGGACAACCTTGTCCTTTACTATGTTTTTGTATTGCCATCAATTATCCCCAACTAAAGGGTTAAATACATTTTACACCCTTGTAGTTTGTCACCTGTGTCAATTTTATCCCTATACTTTAGAAAGTGTCACTTTAGTCCCTGTAGTTTTATAAGTGTGTCAACAAGTTCAATAAGTCCTTTAGTGACGAAGAATTTTGTCACTGAAAGTAAAAAAATCACAAAAAGCGTTTGAGGGACTAAAATGACACACTCATGAAACTAAAGGGACTAAAATGACACTTTCTAAACTACAGGGACCAAATTGACACAAAGGGCAAACTAGAAGGTGTAAAATATAGTTAAGCCCCAACTAAATTAAACCTCCATTTGCCAAAAACTCTATCATTATTCTTTTTCTTTCTCATATATCAATGAATAATTAGTTGAGATGTGTAAGTTAAAGTTCATACATTTTTAATAAACACTATAGTTCATAAACTATACTTAGACATATTTTAATGATATTTTGGACAATTAACAATAAACAAGCTATTTGACATTTTATATTACCAAACATCACTACTTAATCATTACTTCTAAAAAACTAAACCAAACAGGTTCATAGCCTATTCAAAGGTCTAAAAGATATAATCTAAAAAGCTAAAAGCTATATCCTTATAAAACATTAAAACAAGTTGTAATGTCTTCTATGTTATGCTTGTGGAACAGGGCACTTTGAAAAATGGGAATATTATTGCAATGAGGAAACTAGCAATAAGTACAAGCAGAGCAAAGGCAGATTTCGAGAGTGAAGTAAAGCTTATAAGAAACGTTCACCATCGAAATCTCATCCTCCTGCTGGGCTGTAGTAACAGAGGACTAGATCTACTTCTTGTCTATGGATACATGGCCAATGGAATCCTCGATAAGTTCCTTTTCGGTAAGTAGACCGAAAAAGTCTGCATTGTTATATATAAACTTTTTAATGACGTTTATTGGTCTCACAGTTCGTTCCAAGTAAGCCCCATTCTAACTAGGCTACCTTGGTGTGTTCCATACTATTATTTTCGATTCAAACTTGAATTTTATGAAGAAAAAAAAAAGAGAAAAGAAGTTTTTTCTTTGTTGACAGGCGAAAAGCGCGGGTCTCTCAATTGGAAAAAACGGTTTGACATAATATTAGGAACAACTAGAGGTCTAGCCTATGTACATGAGCAATTCCATGTATGTATCATACATACATGGATGATGATTTCCAGCAATATTTGCTGGGACAAAGAATGGGGCTTGCAAGGCTTTTACCGGAAGATTAGAGTCATCTTAGCACCAAATTTGCTGGGACCTTGTAAGTCATAGCAAATTGAATTCGGACTAAAGTGGAATTAACTACAAAGTTTTGGGAAATCAAGTCATTTTTTTTTATAATCTTCACAGGGGGTACACAGCACTTGAATATGCCTTCCATGGCCAATTATCTGAGAAGGTTGATACATATAGCTTTGGAGTTGTAGTCCTTGGAATTAGAAGCGGTTGAAGGAGCAATGAAATGAAGTTGAATCTGTCACTGAGTACCTTCTTGAACAAGTAAATCTGGAAAGTGGAAACCTTTATGAATATCTACTTTGCGACTATGAATAAAACCAATGTAAAAGCATGTTTGGGAACTGCGCTCATAAATTTCAAGAAGTTGAGATGGATGGACTGCTTCTACAAATTAGCTTTGAAATGCATTTCAATCACTAAAAGACAAAAAAATAAATTTTTTTTTTTTTTTTAAATTGTCTTATTTCACAAAGCAGTGGCAAACAGTCTCTAAGTATGTTGTAGGAATTCATGAGTAGATTTGGGATCTCACTACAAGTCTCGTGAGCTTGCCAGGTTGAATTCTTCTCAAGGGTGGACCTAGGATCATCGTCTAGGGTGGACTGAGATTAAATAGATGTGTATACTGTGTTGTATTTTCACCCCGAAATTATCTTTTTTTTTTTTGGGGGGGGGGGGGGGGGGGGGGGGGGTGGTTTATTCGGTTCATGGATGCTCTGTTATTTTTAAGGTCTTTAACCTACAAAAGTAAACAAGCATGGAGAGAAAAAAATGCTGGGTCAAATATTTACAATAAACTGTATCACAATTAGGCCAATCTATTACATAAAACTTTTGTTTATTTTTTTTTAAATTTGAGTTGGACTAAACTAAGAAAAGAGAAGAAAATGTGTTGGGCTAAATATGTATATATAAATATATCATTTATTATAATTTATTGATAAAAAAAATATAACAAATAGATTTGTTTGTAAGGTGTGTTAACCAATGAGTAGTTAGTCCAGTGGTTTGATACTCATCATTCTTGCCAAAGGTACTGATTTCAAATCTTTTTAGTTTATATGTTACTGCATGATTTCAAGGGGCTAGGCTAGATTGTGATGGGCTGGGCTGGGCTAGGCTAGGTGTGATAGTTTTAGATGGACTGGACTAACTATAATTTTTAATCCAAGGAACTTGCACTAGGCTACAGCCTAGCTAATCCCAGTGCCAAGTCCGCCCTTGGTTCTTCTAGAGTCCAACCACTGCCAGACAAAAGCTTGTGGTTGTCGGAGAGTTTACTTCATAGAAAAGTATGGTATTTGTAGTTACAAACCCTGTTATGGAAATGAAAGTCAATCAACTAAAAATACTTTCATATATCATTTTAAACTCTTAGGACTATTTTGGAACGCATGAAAAAAAAAAAAAAGGTTTAGTCCCTCTCTCACTTATTTGTTTGGTTTTTGTAGATAAATATGCACGCAAGCATACGAGTCGGGTTTAGGTCACTTACCTAGCGGAATAACCCAACGGATCGCCGAACGGTGTTGTTACGAGCCCAGCGTCTTCACCCACGAACTATTACTCCATGTTGCCTCCGTGTACTCCCTTATGTCTCGTATAGTCGCAGAGATGCTTCTTGAGCGATCCCCGATGATGCCACGTTCTAGATCCCCAGCCCCTTTGGTGATTAGCTAGAGAGAGAAATTATGTATCTAGAGAGAGAGAGAGAAACTAACGTGAGAGAGAATGAGAGGCTACTGAAAATTATTATTTTCATTAGGTTTTCCATGTAGTATATATGTGTATATATAGGCACATAAAAACCTACAGGGCTTAGGACTCCAAAGCCCATTACTTGGTGTCCAAGCCAAGCCTCTTTGGACCCAGTCCAATAACATGTGGGTGCCCGTTTGGCCCGACCACAATTTGTTACATCTCCCACTCACCCACATATGATTAGTATTAAAATCAATCTCTCAACACAACGGAACTTCTCAACTCTTCATACAGGGAAATAGAATGTGCGACCTTACGAAAAGAAAGTACAGCGACAGGAGTGTAATGCCAAATCATCACCATAACCAGCAAGACACATCACTCGGAAGCTTCTCGTGTATGCCTTAGACGATTCAACCACACCGGACACAACATTCTCAATCCCTCGGTGAAAAGAATTGCTGTACCACCTTAATGTAATGTACTCATGACATATCAGTAACAAATTACGATTGTCGCAGGCCTGCTAATGAGTCACAAAAACATGGTGTGTTATTGAATGGTCTTCCCTGAGCCCACATATCAATCCGACTAACTTGACCGCTTGCCCAGACACACCCCATAGAACGGAATAATCTCATCGTCCTAGGATAGCATGCTAAAGTAACTGTCATCAAGCGTCCTCTTCATGACATAGTCTCAAGTCGTGAAGGCAACCAGTTTGTAGGATAACCAATGTCTTGGATATGCTAAATGGCTCACACAGCAATGAAGAGGAATCCATTCACTGCTCCACAATCGATCGCAAAAGCACATACAGTATGAAATGTATGCTATGGCGTTCTTCCATAAAAATGGGCATGTCACTCTGTGTTTGGAAAAACAAGTAACGCCATACGAATCTTAGTCTAGACGTTACACAAAAACGTCTAACCTGAGTCTCCCAGCCCAGTCGCTCCTCTTAGTGCCTGTCTGAAAACTCACATTCGGCTGTAAACAGGCTACATAGAGTCGTGGGATATCTCTATGTTCGACCAAGTATAAGGTCTCATCTTAGATCCATCTAAGGCGACATATAGAAATAAGAGGGTTTATATCTAGCTCGCTGTTCTTATACTGCGTAGATATAAGTGTTCAAGCTCGCTTTCTAAGCGCTATGGACTCACATGTCCTAGCTAGCTATCTAAGCGCCATGAACACAAATGTCTCATCTTGCTCGCCATCTAAGCGCCATGGACACGCATGTCCTAGTTCGCTATCTCGACGCCAAGGTGAATCACCCGTGTGAGCAGGTCGATTCAAGCCCGGTGACATATAAGAAATGTGCATTCATTCCATTCATATAACAAACATATATGTATGGAAACCAATTAGTTTATAAAAACTTGAATAATAATGTCAATACCACAATAAAATGTCTAAGCACATCAAATCCCCAATTGGAGATATTCCTCAAGACAACTTCCCTCTGCGCAAACTTCATCTCAAAATGTGACAAAAACGAATGTCTATGTGCTAGAATGATTTTTTGAGATCTTTTGCATATGCTCAGGCTTATGTGCTATCACCATAGATAAGCACAACCTCATCACTATGAGATAAAGAGCCTAGCCACTGCAAAAACTCTTAAACCAAAACAGCTTCTCTAACAGCTGCAGATCACACCACATATTATGCTTCCATCGTGGACAGCATAAGGCAAGGTCCACAGTACTCCTGCGAACATATCACAAGATACTCTTCACTATTCTCTAGTGACAGGACCATGGTTGCTACGGCAACGACTAATTAAACCAACCGCATAGAAGACATCTGACCGAGTACACACATTCGCATACTTCAGATTCCCTATTGCGGACGCATATGGCAAACTGGACATTTGTTTCCTCTTCTCATTATTCTTAAGACATTGATCTAAGGTCAAGGTAAGTCCCCCAAAAAAATGGGATGTCTATGGGTTTTCAGTTTTTCATGTGATAACGTTCAAGAACCTACATCTTGTAAGTCCCTCAAGACAAACAGAGGAGCTTCTGAGAACAATATCTCACAGTCTAAACATCCAACACATAGGTGGAATCACCCATGTCCTCAATCTCAAATTGAGAGGACAACCACTCTCAAGTGGCGACAATGGAACTCATCTCATTCCCAGCTAAAAGGACGTCATCGACATATAAAGAATTAGAACACTTTCCTTGGACCATTTAATGTACACACATTGTACCACTGCCTAGACGATTGTTAACATGAGATAATAAATAGATCGTTTGAGACAGCACACTTTTGCGCTTATTCCCTTTGGTCACAACACCAATGGGATGATCCATATTTATCTTGTCGTCTTGTTCTCCATTGAGAAAAGAGCAGTTTAAACATCCAACTAAAAAGGTTCAAAAACTAAATATGCGACAATTGCTAGGATAAGGCGAATAGAGTCAGATCTCACCCTTTGGGAGAATATGTTTCCATGGTCTATACCCTCTCTGGGTACAAACTATCGCCACAAGGCGCGCCTAATACTTGTCAATTGAACCATCTGTCTTGCGTTAGATTTCGAAAACATACTTGTCTCCAATAGTCTTACGCATAGGCAAAATGTCAACTAACTCCCAGACTTTATTCGAGTCCATAGAGCTCATCTCATCTGGCATAGCAACTATCCACTCAACTTCAGCGGACGAAGAAAAACGCTTCAACAAAAGAAGCAGGCTCATCCTCATCCACTTGTGCACACATTTGCACACATATGAAAATGTCTTCCTCAATTTCAAAACAGTGATAGGGAACTTTTTCCTCATCACCATACAGTGTACTACCTGAGAATCTTGAGTGCCTAGTGGTGCACTCCCACTATCTGGTACACTCCCACTAGCGTCTAGCGGTGTACTCCCACTCGGGTGGAGACTAGTACCATTTTACAGCGATTATTGGATTATTGGATGTGGATTCTCAATCTCCCCACCCTCGCTTAAAGATGGTATGTTGTCTTCAACATCCTCCAACTCATAGAGGTCAAGATATCTCTTAGTAATACAAATCTAGGGAAGTCATTCTCAATATCATGTTGCACCATTTGTCATTCCTATACCCGTTTGTTCATTATACGTAACATAGGCTATCGAGCTATTAGAATACCTTATAGCTCTCGAGCGTAGTTTCTCGCACTTATGCGAGGTATAGTGAACATAGCCTCCTGAGCTCCACGGGCGCAAATGCTCCAAAATGAGCTTTCCGCCTTTCCATAGCTCATAAGGGGTAGAAGGAATTGACTGAGAAGAGGCACTCTAGTATGTAGGCAGCAAACATCCCCCCAAAACAACTTTGGGAGGTTGACTTGCGCTATCATAGTCCTAGCCATATCTAGGAATGTCCCATTCCTTCTTTCTGCAACACCATATTGTTGCGGAGTTTCCGGAACAGAAAGTTGTCTGCGTTTCCCCTTTTTCC
This sequence comes from Hydrangea macrophylla, assembly GCA_033977485.1. Classification (NCBI taxonomy): domain Eukaryota; kingdom Viridiplantae; phylum Streptophyta; class Magnoliopsida; order Cornales; family Hydrangeaceae; genus Hydrangea; species Hydrangea macrophylla. The sequence continues at coordinate 69,531,497 of CM066994.1, forward strand.
TCACATAGTTCCCAGAACTGATTAGATATATACTCGCAATCCTCATATCGCGCGAAATTATCTATGAAAGTGAGAAAATAAGGGACGCCATGACGTGCCTTTACAGCCATAGGTCCACAGATATGTGAGTGAATTAGCTCTAATGCTTGAGTAGCTCTATATAGCCTCTCTAAAAGGCTTTCGACATGCTTTGCCAACTAAGCAAGACTCACACATAGGTAGGTCAACCTCAGCGAGTGGGCCCAAAAGGGCTTCTCGAGCTAATCAAGTCATCCTATCACATCCTATGCGTTCAAGTCCAGCATGTCATGTTTCAGAATAAATGAATTACAGAGGAAACTAGAATTATTAAAACAACTCTTAAGTAGTTATCTCTAGATAACTATGTCCTAGTAACACTACCACCCAAAAATGTCCATCCTATTACCACCGAACTGAAAAACGCCTTCGATTACGCTCTTCCACCTTGTTAGCCTTGGGCGCAAACTTGCTGGCCCCACCCTGCCTCCAGGCGGGTTTACCCTTACCATTGCGTTTAGGCCCACTGGCCTTGCACTTACTTCCACTTATGGAAGTAGTGGTCAAGAGTATAGCTATACAGTTCGCCTTACCTTTTTGGCGCTCCGTATTCAGCTCAACATGTCAGAAAATGTCAAAACCAAAAATTTAACATTTCCTTTGTGGATCATGATTTGTTTTCTATGGATCCGCGAATCAGGCAAAGAACTAATCATAGCCTGAAACTACAGTTCGCCAGTAAAGATGTTCCGAGTATTCTGAAATCACGAATCATACCTGTCATCGACCTTAGATGTCCAGTCATCGTGTACTTGGAACGTTTCCTTCACTTTCCCGAACTTCATAACTAGATGCTTAATCTAGTAGTGAATGTGCCATCGAAAACAAATTTGAGCTGATCTCATAATACCTTGGCTATTGGGTAGTACATATACTTCCCAACACGATCATGGTGCATGCTGCTTATCATAAAGCGCGTGCTATGATCCTTCTCGAGCCAAGTATTATAGGCTATTAAGGTTATAATGATATTGGGCCGGAGGCCCATTATTCGGTTTAATGGGTTGGACCATAGAATAAGCCTAAAGCCCACAAGCTCTTACTCATTCTATCGGTGTATTACTTTACAGTGCCATATTAAAAAAAATTAGTCCCTTTTAAACTTGTTACTTTTATAAAGATCGACAAAGTGTGGTTTGGAAAACATTTGTTTTTGTGAATAAAAAATTTGAAGAATATTATTTGAGAACATGCGCAAGGGGTTGACATTATTATTTGCACATTTCATAAGGTTTGTTTTAAAAATCCAATTACAAATGAGTTTTCCCCTTTCTACAATTTAAAACCAAAAAATTCGCTATTGCTCATTAATCAAATCTTAATTTTATAAATCAAGAAAAACTTTTTATAATTGATTTTTCTAAACAAACATCAATTAGATGGTACAATTACCTATCTAAGATCATCCACAGTAATATAAAGTGCGCCATACAACAAAAATTGCGCATGGACCCCTACGTGGGTCCGAATTGACAACTTAGAGCTCATGTTAAGGTAATTCAAGTGTATGATATATGAACAAAGAAAACCATCCCTTTACAAGTAGGCTTTTCCAATACAAGAAATAAAACCCTCGTCCTCACATTACATTTATAGCCCATAAAAAATAGGGATGCTTTGTTCATAAACATATACAAGAACAACCTTAAACATACATCGTGAGGACACAAGCTCTATAAATTGTCAATTATTGTCCATTCATTTAAGCCAGATTAAAATGTATTAATCACACACATCAAGCACTCATGTGGTCTTATTATAAAATGAATGGACCCATCCGTGACTCCACTTAAGGAGGAGGAATTAGTGGTCATAGAGTCAACCAATCACAAACAACAGTAATTAAACGTGACCAACAATGCAATGAGCCTCTAAAAATAATAAAATGTGCAATAAAATATTTATTGCACAGCCCGGATAGCTCCCATAAGCTAAGTAAAATCAATGAAAAAAAACTTGAATTTTTCATTAATTTTAACACAAATTTCGGTCTTAAAACATATTTTAAAACCAATTCATTATGGGCTTTTAAATTAACAAATTAATTTAAAATACTTCATGGAAAAAATTAAATAACTGAAAAACTGACTTTTCATTATAAAGAATTTTCCAAAATTTATCAAGGCCCAAAAATATTTTGAATCAATTTAACAAAATAAATTAATATAGTTAAACAAAATTAACTATGAGCAACAAATTTCCAAAAATACAAAAATTTCAAGAATTTGTTCTCCAAAGATTTTCAGTGGTCTAATATGGTGTTCCAAATACCCCATATTAATTTCAAAAATTAATATTCTATTTTGGCTATTTTAAGCAATTAAATAAATGCCCATAAGCATAAATTTTATGCTCTAAAATACCAAAACAAAAAATGAGATCATTCATAAATTTTTCTCAAGTCTCCAATCAGTGTACAAAACACACTAGACATTAAATTCAAGAATTAACAACTTTAATGGTTATATTTTAAGCAATTAATATTGCATACTCAACACAACATATATGCTCTAAAATACGTCCCAAAGAGCGAGAAAATACACTAAAATAATTTTCTCAAGCTACCACTTGTGTTCTAAACACATTGTGTTAATTCCCTGAACTAATAATCAATAAAAATATTTTAAGCAATTTAATGTGTACAAAAACACACAATTATATGCTCTAAAATATTAATATGATTGAGATAATTTACCAAAAATTACCTGTGGGTCCCACAAAATTTTACATGGTCTTAAAACAGTGTCCCTTATGTCCCATATTAATTACAAAAATTAATGATGTATTATGGCTATTTTAAGCAATTAAATCAACGTTCATAAACATTAATTATATGCTCTAAAATACCATAAATACATGATAATTTGCATAAAAATTATCTTGGAGTCCCTTATAGTGTACATAACACTGAAAAAAATATAATATTACAAAAAATATTATTTTATGGACTTTAAACCAATTAAATATTTATATGCTTCAAAACATATAAAAAAAATTAGAGTTAATTTACCCAAAAAAAAATTTCTCCACCCCCAAACAGTGTTCAAAACACTAGAAAAAAATAATATACAAAAAAAATTTCTTTTGTATTTTAAAATTAATCTAAAACATTTGTTTTAATTAACAAGAGAATTATTTTTATTAATTCAAATAGTGAAGGAGCTTCTTGGAAAAACAAAAAAAAATTGTAGTCCATAACAGCAAGGATCACGCCCATGACCCATAAAAAATAATTTGATGCGATGGCCACGAATTCAGTGGTCCCATCTATCCTTCACATAACCAAAAATATGGAGCATGGGCTCCACACGCCAAAGGGCGTGACTTTTTTTTAAACCTAAAACATATATGTTGTGCAGCAGCCATGGCTGCGCGCAACAGTTACCTTGCGAGACTATATCCCCTACACCGGAGATAAATAGCTGTTAAAACTTTATAGGGGGACTCAAGGGACCATAAGGAATACAACCATGTCAAAAAATTGGACCCCTATTGGAGTTTCGATATAGACCCACTTTAAAATTAAATTTTCAAAGTTTTCATTAAAGCTTGCTTGAAGCTTTAATGGCAGATTCAATTCGGGTGATTAAACGGGCGAATCAACAACCTGTTGGCTCTGATACCAATGTAGATAAATATGCACGCAAGCATACGAGTCGGGTTTAGGTCACTTACCTAGCGGAATAACCCAACGGATCGCCGAACGGTGTTGTTACGAGCCCAGCGTCTTCACCCACGAACTATTACTCCATGTTGCCTCCGTGTACTCCCTTATGTCTCGTATAGTCGCAGAGATGCTTCTTGAGCGATCCCCGATGATGCCACGTTCTAGATCCCCAGCCCCTTTGGTGATTAGCTAGAGAGAGAAATTATGTATCTAGAGAGAGAGAAAGAAACTAACGTGAGAGAGAATGAGAGGCTACTGAAAATTATTATTTTCATTAGGTTTTCCATGTAGTATATATGTGTATATATAGGCACATAAAAACCTACAGGGCTTAGGACTCCAAAGCCCATTACTTGGTGTCCAAGCCAAGCCTCTTTGGACCCAGTCCAATAACATGTGGGTGCCCGTTTGGCCCGACCACAATTTGTTACAGTTTTTATAAAGTGTTTTAGATCGGATACAATCTCCTGCGTAGTAAGAGGGGGGATACATAACTCCTGCGCGGTAGGAGGGGCATGTATAAAATATTTGAATATTTAGAACCAAATTCCTAATAAACACCTCTTTCCAAACTAGCCCTTGTATAAAAATTTTGCTAATTGTTTGCTTATCTTGTACTCTTGTTTCATGGTGTCATAGGCATGGAAACTGTATGAGAGTGACATGCACATGAAGTTTGTTGATGAGACTTTGGACCCAACTGAATTCAGGGAAGAAGATGCAAAGAAAATCATAGAGATTGCTCTGATGTGCACTCAATCACCAGTTTCACAAAGGCCAACAATGTCCGAAGCTATTATGCTTTTAAGCGAGCGCTCGCTAGAGCTAAGGCGGCCAAGCAGGCCTGCCTTTGTTGACTCTGACCAAGGGACTCGCGAGGACACGTCCACGTCTACCACATCATCGAAATCCAAAACCACTGCGTCTACAAAGTTCACAGGTCGTTAGAAGATTCGTGAAACTCTCAAATACTAGAAGGAGTCGAATTGGTAACGAAAGCTAAAGCAAAAGGTAGGATCAAGTTCTTGCTGGCAAAATGCTTTTCAGAATCTCTTTTCGGGGTGTTCTGATATAACGATGTTGAAGAGAAGAGGTCTAGATTTGTTAGGCATCACAGTAATTGCTTCCAAAGGACTCGGGTAGGCCAGCTTTTCCTTACTATGACTCGAAATCCAACATGGTGGGATGCCTAAAAAAACTTGGATGAGAATGCGTATAGAACTTATCTTTATCTCAAGACCAATTCCATCTACCATCAATTACAGTTAAAGTATTTTAAAACGTTCTCTCTCTCTCTAAATCTAACATATTGAAGTTCGATTTATAAAATGATTGGGCTATTATTCTTTTTTTTTTTTTTTTTTTGGTGGTGTTATAGGACCGATGCATTCAAGCGTCAAATAGAGATATTGGTGACTGAACTGAAGAAGTCTGCAGAATTCGCAGAAGACAAGTTAGAAAATATACAAGCAAGATCGGAGAAATTGTTACAGAGTTCAAATCAAATTCACAACTCGTTGCTATTGATATTCGAACCCAAAATCTGGATCAAACTTCAAAGAACATTGAAGATCGTGGTAATTTTGTGTTAAAGCATTCAGAAGCAATTCATGAAAAATCTAAGGAAATTGCGTCTACTCAATCTGAACTTAATTTATGAGGGACAAGCAAAATTGAAGGAAAAATTGGAAGAAGGGATGGAAATGGTTCATGATTCTTATAATAATTTGGGTCAAGAAATAAATGACTTCAATTAACGAAGATGTTCCAATAGAAAAGGAGATCAATAAAATTGGTGATCCAATGTCTTCGAAAATGGAAAATTTGTAGAGTAAAGCTGATTATATTGGGAATATGGCTGGATATAGCTGGGATTTCCTTAGATAGACAAAAACAACTTCTAGACGGGCAACCTGTAGCTCTTGAAGGTCTTCAGTTTCTAAATCTTCAGTTTCTAATTAAATTTCAGTCTCAAGCACTTGAAGTGAGCAGGTAAGAAAAACAAGAAATCCATCAAATCACATTCAAGATTCTAGTCGAAAATTCAAAGTTACTATTGGCAGCTCAACGTTAGTTTTCCCTCTAGAAAGCACAAATACTACTAGAAGGGTCATGTGACCGTGTCTGACACCGTCCAGGATACTCTTTGACACGTATCAAACACACCAGAACAGAAGCACATGTTGGACACTTCACGACACATGTCTGGCACACCAAAGTAGAAGTTGGTAGTGAATGGGGGCCTTCTAATGATGTGTAGATTCTTTGAACTGACAAAATGGGCATTTCAAAATTTAGAATACTTTGACATCTTAAAATTACAAGTAACTAGATTTTTCAAAGTGAAGATAATTAGGCATCCTAGTTTTAGAATAGATCATATGCTTTTCTGACCACACGTGATGTTTAATACAAATATATGTTTATTATTTGCTATGTCTGCGTCGTAATCTTTTGAATTTGTCGTGTCGGTATTGTTAGCCTTAAAGTTTATTAAGGCATATTTAATTATGTTTTGATGATGTCAAATATGCTATGATAATTACATGATTCATATTGATTCATTCTTTGTTATTATCATAGTCATTTTCATGTTCATATATAATCTCGTGTATTAATATTGTATCAATGTTTTAATATCTCTGTGTGCATGAGATTTAATTGATGTAGATCAAGATTACAAGGAGCTCAACAAGGATCAAGCTTGAAGACTTGAAGACATTTCATCCTTGGTTGAAGCATAGGATCATCATTGTAAGGCATCTTGATCTCACACTCATAGGGGCTCAAACAAATGCTAAAAGTTAAAGTTTTGGAAACAAATTTTAAATGGGTCATCTTTAAAGCAATGCCTCAACCAATTGGAAAATAATTAGATGTTGAGTTTTATATGGTTGGAAAGGTATTTGAATCTAGTTTCCAAAACATCAAACGGATCGAAAATCCGAGTTTTGTAGAGAGAGTTATGGCCTTTTTAGTGGAGATGTGTCAAGCTGTCAAACTGGGAAGGGCAGTCGACTGGGCAGTCGACCGAACTGAGCAGAATGCAAACAGAACCCTCTGTAAACACATTCCAGTCGACTGGTTTAAGGGGCAGTCGACTGCTTCAAGGTTCAGTCGACTGAATCGGCCTGAAAAGGCATAACGGCTAGTTTTTTAAAGGGGCTTTTAATTACCAAACTTGCCACCAACGGCTATAAACTTTCTTGGCCTATAAATACATGTTTTCCCACACCATTTTATGTTGATCAATCCATTGGAAAACATCTAATTCAATCACACAACTTGTTAATTCTTAATCATTCAATATTGAGCCCTAGTTGTGTGTGTTTCTCAATTTGCTCTAGCTTTCAATTGTAATCTTTGAGAGAGTGAATTGTAGTGAGCTTTAATTGTATTATCCACTCTACATAGAGAGTTATCATTTGTAATTCAAATCAATTATAAAAGGTTAATTTCCGCTAAAACCTTATTCACCCCCCCTCTAAGGTTTCCACTTTTGGGCCAACAATTGGTATCAGAGCCTCGGCTCTTCTATTTTCAAAAGATTTTGAAAATTTTGAGTTAAGATCCATGGAAACTACATATTTTGGGGTAAATTCTAAACCAACCTCAATATTCAATCTCATGATTATGATGAACTTCAAAGTGCATTTGAGGAGTTACATGAGGAGTTGGAAAATTTGGGAATCAAATATATAACTCTTAAAAAGAATTTTTCCAAACTTTCAAATGAGTTAAATATTTTGAAATCCCAAAATGAATCTTTGAAGATTGAAAATGAAAAACTTGTATTAAGAGCACAATCTTCAATTAAGATTGAAAAAGAAAATTTGGAGTTTAAAAAGCAATTGGATGATTTAAAATCTCAAAATGAAATTTTGAGAAAAGAAAAGCTTGTTTTAACCAATCAACCTTCAAGTGAATTTATTGAAAAGGAAAAGGTTGAATTGAGAAAGGAGGTGGATGATTTGACAAAAACTTTGGCCAAGTTTACCCAAGGTGAACAAAATTTGAATATGCTTTTGGGAAAACAAAAATGTGTTTTTGATAAGGCCGGTTTGGGATTTAATCCCACATTCAAGGAAAAGAAGTACAAAAACTTCTTTATAAAGTCCACATCCTCAACTTCAAATTCTCAAAATTCTCATAAGAATTTCTTTGTTAAAGCATCAATCTCAAATGGGACCCTTCCCCATGTAACTTGTCATTATTGCATGAAAAAGGGGCATGTTAATTACAAATGTTCATTTCGTAAGAAAGTTAACATGATTTGGATTGTAAAAGGATCCTCTCCTACTTTCTCGGTAAATGTTGCATCCAAGAGGCACTTGGACAATGGTTAAGTCTCTTACCTTAAGCCTAGTAGGAGTAGGATAGATTAATTTGTTTAAATATGCATACTTGTTTTTTATGCATAATCTTGTTTCATCCACTTGTGATTTGGATATGTCTTTACATAAATCATCATAATCTTGATATTGGTTATTTGAAAAATGATGATATGCTTTTGTTTGATTAGACAAAGTTTTAATAATGGTTAGACAAAATGATGTTTTGTGAATCATTCATTTTTTTTCGCTGAACTGTCATTTTTATGAACTATTGAACAAAGCAGTCGACTGGTACCCCGACACAGTCGACTGATTTAGCTGTGAGGCTTTGAATTTTTTGATTCTGCATTGTTAAGTCGACTGAGGCGACGACTGTTTTTGCACAACTTAATCCCTGCCCACTTCCGTCGACTGAGGCGTCGACTGCTCCAACTGAATTGTTTGTTTATCTTAGATTTTGAGTTCTCCAACTTCATTATTGGTATCTTTTGGGAGAATGTGCTCTCTTTTCATATCATTTGGTATATTTTATCATTGCACATGCTTAGGGGGAGCACTTTCATGTATTCATTTGCTCACATGTGGTTATATTTGTTTATTTTTGGTATCTTTTTGGCATTTTGATTTGTATGCCTATTGTGAGGGGGAGCTTTGTGTTTTATCCCCAAATCTTTTTGATAATGTCAAAGGGGGAGAAATAGGAGAAGTATTGGGGAGAAGTTATTGGGTAGTTATCATTCATGTTCCTTAATATTTGATATCCTTTATGAATGATAATATGAAAATGACCAAATGTGCTTATATTGGTATATCTTTCATTGGTTGTTTGCCATCATCAAAAAGGGGGAGATTGTTAGCCTTAAAGTTTATTAAGGCATATTTAATTATATTTTGATGATGTCAAATATGCTATGATAATTACATGATTCATATTGATTCATTCTTTGTTATTATCATAGTCATTTTCATGCTCATATATAATCTCGTGTATTAATATTGTATCAATGTTTTAATATCTCTGTGTGCATGAGATTTAATTGATGTAGATCAAGATTACAAGGAGCTCAACAAGGATCAAGCTTGAAGACTTGAAGATATTTCATCCTTGGTTGAAGCATAGGATCATCATTGTAAGGCATCTTGATCTCACACTCATAGGGGCTCAAACAAATGCTAAAAGTTAAAGTTTTGGAAACAAATTTTAAATGGGTCATCTTTAAAGCAATGCCTCAACCAATTGGAAAATAATTAGATGTTGAGTTTTATATGGTTGGAAAGGTATTTGAATCTAGTTTCCAAAACATCAAACGGATCGAAAATCCGAGTTTTGTAGAGAGAGTTATGGCCTTTTTAGTGGAGATGTGTCAAGCTGTCAAACTGGGAAGGGCAGTCGACTGGGCAGTCGACCGAACTGAGCAGAATGCAAACAGAACCCTCTGTAAACACATTCCAGTCGACTGGTTTAAGGGGCAGTCGACTGCTTCAAGGTTCAGTCGACTGAATCGGCCTGAAAAGGCATAACGGCTAGTTTTTTAAAGGGGCTTTTAATTACCAAACTTGCCACCAACGGCTATAAACTTTCTTGGCCTATAAATACATGTTTTCCCACACCATTTTATGTTGATCAATCCATTGGAAAACATCTAATTCAATCACACAACTTGTTAATTCTTAATCATTCAATATTGAGCCCTAGTTGTGTGTGTTTCTCAATTTGCTCTAGCTTTCAATTGTAATCTTTGAGAGAGTGAATTGTAGTGAGCTTTAATTGTATTATCCACTCTACATAGAGAGTTATCATTTGTAATTCAAATCAATTATAAAAGGTTAATTTCCGCTAAAACCTTATTCACCCCCCCTCTAAGGTTTCCACTTTTGGGCCAACAATTGGTATCAGAGCCTCGGCTCTTCTATTTTCAAAAGATTTTGAAAATTTTGAGTTAAGATCCATGGAAACTACATATTTTGGGGTAAATTCTAAACCAACCTCAATTATTCAATCTCATGATTATGATGAACTTCAAAGTGCATTTGAGGAGTTACATGAGGAGTTGGAAAATTTGGGAATCAAATATATAACTCTTAAAAAGAATTTTTCCAAACTTTCAAATGAGTTAAATATTTTGAAATCCCAAAATGAATCTTTGAAGATTGAAAATGAAAAACTTGTATTAAGAGCACAATCTTCAATTAAGATTGAAAAAGAAAATTTGGAGTTTAAAAAGCAATTGGATGATTTAAAATCTCAAAATGAAATTTTGAGAAAAGAAAAGCTTGTTTTAACCAATCAACCTTCAAGTGAATTTATTGAAAAGGAAAAGGTTGAATTGAGAAAGGAGGTGGATGATTTGACAAAAACTTTGGCCAAGTTTACCCAAGGTGAACAAAATTTGAATATGCTTTTGGGAAAACAAAAATGTGTTTTTGATAAGGCCGGTTTGGGATTTAATCCCACATTCAAGGAAAAGAAGTACAAAAACTTCTTTATAAAGTCCACATCCTCAACTTCAAATTCTCAAAATTCTCATAAGAATTTCTTTGTTAAAGCATCAATCTCAAATGGGACCCTTCCCCATGTAACTTGTCATTATTGCATGAAAAAGGGGCATGTTAATTACAAATGTTCATTTCGTAAGAAAGTTAACATGATTTGGATTGTAAAAGGATCCTCTCCTACTTTCTCGGTAAATGTTGCATCCAAGAGGCACTTGGACAATGGTTAAGTCTCTTACCTTAAGCCTAGTAGGAGTAGGATAGATTAATTTGTTTAAATATGCATACTTGTTTTTTATGCATAATCTTGTTTCATCCACTTGTGATTTGGATATGTCTTTACATAAATCATCATAATCTTGATATTGGTTATTTGAAAAATGATGATATGCTTTTGTTTGATTAGACAAAGTTTTAATAATGGTTAGACAAAATGATGTTTTGTGAATCATTCATTTTTTTTCGCTGAACTGTCATTTTTATGAACTATTGAACAAAGCAGTCGACTGGTACCCCGACACAGTCGACTGATTTAGCTGTGAGGCTTTGAATTTTTTGATTCTGCATTGTTAAGTCGACTGAGGCGTCGACTGTTTTTGCACAACTTAATCCCTGCCCACTTCCGTCGACTGAGGCGTCGACTGCTCCAACTGAATTGTTTGTTTATCTTAGATTTTGAGTTCTCCAACTTCATTATTGGTATCTTTTGGGAGAATGTGCTCTCTTTTCATATCATTTGGTATCTTTTATCATTGCACATGCTTAGGGGGAGCACTTTCATGTATTCATTTGCTCACATGTGGTTATATTTGTTTATTTTTGGTATCTTTTTGGCATTTTGATTTGTATGCCTATTGTGAGGGGGAGCTTTGTGTTTTATCCCCAAATCTTTTTGATAATGTCAAAGGGGGAGAAATAGGAGAAGTATTGGGGAGAAGTTATTGGGTAGTTATCATTCATGTTCCTTAATATTTGATATCCTTTATGAATGATAATATGAAAATGACCAAATGTGCTTATATTGGTATATCTTTCATTGGTTGTTTGCCATCATCAAAAAGGGGGAGATTGTTAGCCTTAAAGTTTATTAAGGCATATTTAATTATGTTTTGATGATGTCAAATATGCTATGATAATTACATGATTCATATTGATTCATTCTTTGTTATTATCATAGTCATTTTCATGCTCATATATAATCTCGTGTATTAATATTGTATCAATGTTTTAATATCTCTGTGTGCATGAGATTTAATTGATGTAGATCAAGATTACAAGGAGCTCAACAAGGATCAAGCTTGAAGACTTGAAGATATTTCATCCTTGGTTGAAGCATAGGATCATCATTGTAAGGCATCTTGATCTCACACTCATAGGGGCTCAAACAAATGCTAAAAGTTAAAGTTTTGGAAACAAATTTTAAATGGGTCATCTTTAAAGCAATGCCTCAACCAATTGGAAAATAATTAGATGTTGAGTTTTATATGGTTGGAAAGGTATTTGAATCTAGTTTCCAAAACATCAAACGGATCGAAAATCCGAGTTTTGTAGAGAGAGTTATGGCCTTTTTAGTGGAGATGTGTCAAGCTGTCAAACTGGGAAGGGCAGTCGACTGGGCAGTCGACCGAACTGAGCAGAATGCAAACAGAACCCTCTGTAAACACATTCCAGTCGACTGGTTTAAGGGGCAGTCGACTGCTTCAAGGTTCAGTCGACTGAATCGGCCTGAAAAGGCATAACGGCTAGTTTTTTAAAGGGGCTTTTAATTACCAAACTTGCCACCAACGGCTATAAACTTTCTTGGCCTATAAATACATGTTTTCCCACACCATTTTATGTTGATCAATCCATTGGAAAACATCTAATTCAATCACACAACTTGTTAATTCTTAATCATTCAATATTGAGCCCTAGTTGTGTGTGTTTCTCAATTTGCTCTAGCTTTCAATTGTAATCTTTGAGAGAGTGAATTGTAGTGAGCTTTAATTGTATTATCCACTCTACATAGAGAGTTATCATTTGTAATTCAAATCAATTATAAAAGGTTAATTTCCGCTAAAACCTTATTCACCCCCCCTCTAAGGTTTCCACTTTTGGGCCAACAATTGGTATCAGAGCCTCGGCTCTTCTATTTTCAAAAGATTTTGAAAATTTTGAGTTAAGATCCATGGAAACTACATATTTTGGGGTAAATTCTAAACCAACCTCAATTATTCAATCTCATGATTATGATGAACTTCAAAGTGCATTTGAGGAGTTACATGAGGAGTTGGAAAATTTGGGAATCAAATATATAACTCTTAAAAAGAATTTTTCCAAACTTTCAAATGAGTTAAATATTTTGAAATCCCAAAATGAATCTTTGAAGATTGAAAATGAAAAACTTGTATTAAGAGCACAATCTTCAATTAAGATTGAAAAAGAAAATTTGGAGTTTAAAAAGCAATTGGATGATTTAAAATCTCAAAATGAAATTTTGAGAAAAGAAAAGCTTGTTTTAACCAATCAACCTTCAAGTGAATTTATTGAAAAGGAAAAGGTTGAATTGAGAAAGGAGGTGGATGATTTGACAAAAACTTTGGCCAAGTTTACCCAAGGTGAACAAAATTTGAATATGCTTTTGGGAAAACAAAAATATGTTTTTGATAAGGCCGGTTTGGGATTTAATCCCACATTCAAGGAAAAGAAGTACAAAAACTTCTTTATAAAGTCCACATCCTCAACTTCAAATTCTCAAAATTCTCATAAGAATTTCTTTGTTAAAGCATCAATCTCAAATGGGACCCTTCCCCATGTAACTTGTCATTATTGCATGAAAAAGGGGCATGTTAATTACAAATGTTCATTTCGTAAGAAAGTTAACATGATTTGGATTGTAAAAGGATCCTCTCCTACTTTCTCGGTAAATGTTGCATCCAAGAGGCACTTGGACAATGGTTAAGTCTCTTACCTTAAGCCTAGTAGGAGTAGGATAGATTAATTTGTTTAAATATGCATACTTGTTTTTTATGCATAATCTTGTTTCATCCACTTGTGATTTGGATATGTCTTTACATAAATCATCATAATCTTGATATTGGTTATTTGAAAAATGATGATATGCTTTTGTTTGATTAGACAAAGTTTTAATAATGGTTAGACAAAATGATGTTTTGTGAATCATTCATTTTTTTTCGCTGAACTGTCATTTTTATGAACTATTGAACAAAGCAGTCGACTGGTACCCCGACACAGTCGACTGATTTAGCTGTGAGGCTTTGAATTTTTTGATTCTGCATTGTTAAGTCGACTGAGGCGTCGACTGTTTTTGCACAACTTAATCCCTGCCCACTTCCGTCGACTGAGGCGTCGACTGCTCCAACTGAATTGTTTGTTTATCTTAGATTTTGAGTTCTCCAACTTCATTATTGGTATCTTTTGGGAGAATGTGCTCTCTTTTCATATCATTTGGTATCTTTTATCATTGCACATGCTTAGGGGGAGCACTTTCATGTATTCATTTGCTCACATGTGGTTATATTTGTTTATTTTTGGTATCTTTTTGGCATTTTGATTTGTATGCCTATTGTGAGGGGGAGCTTTGTGTTTTATCCCCAAATCTTTTTGATAATGTCAAAGGGGGAGAAATAGGAGAAGTATTGGGGAGAAGTTATTGGGTAGTTATCATTCATGTTCCTTAATATTTGATATCCTTTATGAATGATAATATGAAAATGACCAAATGTGCTTATATTGGTATATCTTTCATTGGTTGTTTGCCATCATCAAAAAGGGGGAGATTGTTAGCCTTAAAGTTTATTAAGGCATATTTAATTATGTTTTGATGATGTCAAATATGCTATGATAATTACATGATTCATATTGATTCATTCTTTGTTATTATCATAGTCATTTTCATGCTCATATATAATCTCGTGTATTAATATTGTATCAATGTTTTAATATCTCTGTGTGCATGAGATTTAATTGATGTAGATCAAGATTACAAGGAGCTCAACAAGGATCAAGCTTGAAGACTTGAAGATATTTCATCCTTGGTTGAAGCATAGGATCATCATTGTAAGGCATCTTGATCTCACACTCATAGGGGCTCAAACAAATGCTAAAAGTTAAAGTTTTGGAAACAAATTTTAAATGGGTCATCTTTAAAGCAATGCCTCAACCAATTGGAAAATAATTAGATGTTGAGTTTTATATGGTTGGAAAGGTATTTGAATCTAGTTTCCAAAACATCAAACGGATCGAAAATCCGAGTTTTGTAGAGAGAGTTATGGCCTTTTTAGTGGAGATGTGTCAAGCTGTCAAACTGGGAAGGGCAGTCGACTGGGCAGTCGACCGAACTGAGCAGAATGCAAACAGAACCCTCTGTAAACACATTCCAGTCGACTGGTTTAAGGGGCAGTCGACTGCTTCAAGGTTCAGTCGACTGAATCGGCCTGAAAAGGCATAACGGCTAGTTTTTTAAAGGGGCTTTTAATTACCAAACTTGCCACCAACGGCTATAAACTTTCTTGGCCTATAAATACATGTTTTCCCACACCATTTTATGTTGATCAATCCATTGGAAAACATCTAATTCAATCACACAACTTGTTAATTCTTAATCATTCAATATTGAGCCCTAGTTGTGTGTGTTTCTCAATTTGCTCTAGCTTTCAATTTTAATCTTTGAGAGAGTGAATTGTAGTGAGCTTTAATTGTATTATCCACTCTACATAGAGAGTTATCATTTGTAATTCAAATCAATTATAAAAGGTTAATTTCCGCTAAAATCTTATTCACCCCCCCTCTAAGGTTTCCACTTTTGGGCCAACAATTGGTATCAGAGCCTCGGCTCTTCTATTTTCAAAAGATTTTGAAAATTTTGAGTTAAGATCCATGGAAACTACATATTTTGGGGTAAATTCTAAACCAACCTCAATTATTCAATCTCATGATTATGATGAACTTCAAAGTGCATTTGAGGAGTTACATGAGGAGTTGGAAAATTTGGGAATCAAATATATAACTCTTAAAAAGAATTTTTCCAAACTTTCAAATGAGTTAAATATTTTGAAATCCCAAAATGAATCTTTGAAGATTGAAAATGAAAAACTTGTATTAAGAGCACAATCTTCAATTAAGATTGAAAAAGAAAATTTGGAGTTTAAAAAGCAATTGGATGATTTAAAATCTCAAAATGAAATTTTGAGAAAAGAAAAGCTTGTTTTAACCAATCAACCTTCAAGTGAATTTATTGAAAAGGAAAAGGTTGAATTGAGAAAGGAGGTGGATGATTTGACAAAAACTTTGGCCAAGTTTACCCAAGGTGAACAAAATTTGAATATGCTTTTGGGAAAACAAAAATATGTTTTTGATAAGGCCGGTTTGGGATTTAATCCCACATTCAAGGAAAAGAAGTACAAAAACTTCTTTATAAAGTCCACATCCTCAACTTCAAATTCTCAAAATTCTCATAAGAATTTCTTTGTTAAAGCATCAATCTCAAATGGGACCCTTCCCCATGTAACTTGTCATTATTGCATGAAAAAGGGGCATGTTAATTACAAATGTTCATTTCGTAAGAAAGTTAACATGATTTGGATTGTAAAAGGATCCTCTCCTACTTTCTCGGTAAATGTTGCATCCAAGAGGCACTTGGACAATGGTTAAGTCTCTTACCTTAAGCCTAGTAGGAGTAGGATAGATTAATTTGTTTAAATATGCATACTTGTTTTTTATGCATAATCTTGTTTCATCCACTTGTGATTTGGATATGTCTTTACATAAATCATCATAATCTTGATATTGGTTATTTGAAAAATGATGATATGCTTTTGTTTGATTAGACAAAGTTTTAATAATGGTTAGACAAAATGATGTTTTGTGAATCATTCATTTTTTTTCGCTGAACTGTCATTTTTATGAACTATTGAACAAAGCAGTCGACTGGTACCCCGACACAGTCGACTGATTTAGCTGTGAGGCTTTGAATTTTTTGATTCTGCATTGTTAAGTCGACTGAGGCGTCGACTGTTTTTGCACAACTTAATCCCTGCCCACTTCCGTCGACTGAGGCGTCGACTGCTCCAACTGAATTGTTTGTTTATCTTAGATTTTGAGTTCTCCAACTTCATTATTGGTATCTTTTGGGAGAATGTGCTCTCTTTTCATATCATTTGGTATCTTTTATCATTGCACATGCTTAGGGGGAGCACTTTCATGTATTCATTTGCTCACATGTGGTTATATTTGTTTATTTTTGGTATCTTTTTGGCATTTTGATTTGTATGCCTATTGTGAGGGGGAGCTTTGTGTTTTATCCCCAAATCTTTTTGATAATGTCAAAGGGGGAGAAATAGGAGAAGTATTGGGGAGAAGTTATTGGGTAGTTATCATTCATGTTCCTTAATATTTGATATCCTTTATGAATGATAATATGAAAATGACCAAATGTGCTTATATTGGTATATCTTTCATTGGTTGTTTGCCATCATCAAAAAGGGGGAGATTGTTAGCCTTAAAGTTTATTAAGGCATATTTAATTATGTTTTGATGATGTCAAATATGCTATGATAATTACATGATTCATATTGATTCATTCTTTGTTATTATCATAGTCATTTTCATGCTCATATATAATCTCGTGTATTAATATTGTATCAATGTTTTAATATCTCTGTGTGCATGAGATTTAATTGATGTAGATCAAGATTACAAGGAGCTCAACAAGGATCAAGCTTGAAGACTTGAAGATATTTCATCCTTGGTTGAAGCATAGGATCATCATTGTAAGGCATCTTGATCTCACACTCATAGGGGCTCAAACAAATGCTAAAAGTTAAAGTTTTGGAAACAAATTTTAAATGGGTCATCTTTAAAGCAATGCCTCAACCAATTGGAAAATAATTAGATGTTGAGTTTTATATGGTTGGAAAGGTATTTGAATCTAGTTTCCAAAACATCAAACGGATCGAAAATCCGAGTTTTGTAGAGAGAGTTATGGCCTTTTTAGTGGAGATGTGTCAAGCTGTCAAACTGGGAAGGGCAGTCGACTGGGCAGTCGACCGAACTGAGCAGAATGCAAACAGAACCCTCTGTAAACACATTCCAGTCGACTGGTTTAAGGGGCAGTCGACTGCTTCAAGGTTCAGTCGACTGAATCGGCCTGAAAAGGCATAACGGCTAGTTTTTTAAAGGGGCTTTTAATTACCAAACTTGCCACCAACGGCTATAAACTTTCTTGGCCTATAAATACATGTTTTCCCACACCATTTTATGTTGATCAATCCATTGGAAAACATCTAATTCAATCACACAACTTGTTAATTCTTAATCATTCAATATTGAGCCCTAGTTGTGTGTGTTTCTCAATTTGCTCTAGCTTTCAATTTTAATCTTTGAGAGAGTGAATTGTAGTGAGCTTTAATTGTATTATCCACTCTACATAGAGAGTTATCATTTGTAATTCAAATCAATTATAAAAGGTTAATTTCCGCTAAAATCTTATTCACCCCCCCTCTAAGGTTTCCACTTTTGGGCCAACAATTGGTATCAGAGCCTCGGCTCTTCTATTTTCAAAAGATTTTGAAAATTTTGAGTTAAGATCCATGGAAACTACATATTTTGGGGTAAATTCTAAACCAACCTCAATTATTCAATCTCATGATTATGATGAACTTCAAAGTGCATTTGAGGAGTTACATGAGGAGTTGGAAAATTTGGGAATCAAATATATAACTCTTAAAAAGAATTTTTCCAAACTTTCAAATGAGTTAAATATTTTGAAATCCCAAAATGAATCTTTGAAGATTGAAAATGAAAAACTTGTATTAAGAGCACAATCTTCAATTAAGATTGAAAAAGAAAATTTGGAGTTTAAAAAGCAATTGGATGATTTAAAATCTCAAAATGAAATTTTGAGAAAAGAAAAGCTTGTTTTAACCAATCAACCTTCAAGTGAATTTATTGAAAAGGAAAAGGTTGAATTGAGAAAGGAGGTGGATGATTTGACAAAAACTTTGGCCAAGTTTACCCAAGGTGAACAAAATTTGAATATGCTTTTGGGAAAACAAAAATATGTTTTTGATAAGGCCGGTTTGGGATTTAATCCCACATTCAAGGAAAAGAAGTACAAAAACTTCTTTATAAAGTCCACATCCTCAACTTCAAATTCTCAAAATTCTCATAAGAATTTCTTTGTTAAAGCATCAATCTCAAATGGGACCCTTCCCCATGTAACTTGTCATTATTGCATGAAAAAGGGGCATGTTAATTACAAATGTTCATTTCGTAAGAAAGTTAACATGATTTGGATTGTAAAAGGATCCTCTCCTACTTTCTCGGTAAATGTTGCATCCAAGAGGCACTTGGACAATGGTTAAGTCTCTTACCTTAAGCCTAGTAGGAGTAGGATAGATTAATTTGTTTAAATATGCATACTTGTTTTTTATGCATAATCTTGTTTCATCCACTTGTGATTTGGATATGTCTTTACATAAATCATCATAATCTTGATATTGGTTATTTGAAAAATGATGATATGCTTTTGTTTGATTAGACAAAGTTTTAATAATGGTTAGACAAAATGATGTTTTGTGAATCATTCATTTTTTTTCGCTGAACTGTCATTTTTATGAACTATTGAACAAAGCAGTCGACTGGTACCCCGACACAGTCGACTGATTTAGCTGTGAGGCTTTGAATTTTTTGATTCTGCATTGTTAAGTCGACTGAGGCGTCGACTGTTTTTGCACAACTTAATCCCTGCCCACTTCCGTCGACTGAGGCGTCGACTGCTCCAACTGAATTGTTTGTTTATCTTAGATTTTGAGTTCTCCAACTTCATTATTGGTATCTTTTGGGAGAATGTGCTCTCTTTTCATATCATTTGGTATCTTTTATCATTGCACATGCTTAGGGGGAGCACTTTCATGTATTCATTTGCTCACATGTGGTTATATTTGTTTATTTTTGGTATCTTTTTGGCATTTTGATTTGTATGCCTATTGTGAGGGGGAGCTTTGTGTTTTATCCCCAAATCTTTTTGATAATGTCAAAGGGGGAGAAATAGGAGAAGTATTGGGGAGAAGTTATTGGGTAGTTATCATTCATGTTCCTTAATATTTGATATCCTTTATGAATGATAATATGAAAATGACCAAATGTGCTTATATTGGTATATCTTTCATTGGTTGTTTGCCATCATCAAAAAGGGGGAGATTGTTAGCCTTAAAGTTTATTAAGGCATATTTAATTATGTTTTGATGATGTCAAATATGCTATGATAATTACATGATTCATATTGATTCATTCTTTGTTATTATCATAGTCATTTTCATGCTCATATATAATCTCGTGTATTAATATTGTATCAATGTTTTAATATCTCTGTGTGCATGAGATTTAATTGATGTAGATCAAGATTACAAGGAGCTCAACAAGGATCAAGCTTGAAGACTTGAAGATATTTCATCCTTGGTTGAAGCATAGGATCATCATTGTAAGGCATCTTGATCTCACACTCATAGGGGCTCAAACAAATGCTAAAAGTTAAAGTTTTGGAAACAAATTTTAAATGGGTCATCTTTAAAGCAATGCCTCAACCAATTGGAAAATAATTAGATGTTGAGTTTTATATGGTTGGAAAGGTATTTGAATCTAGTTTCCAAAACATCAAACGGATCGAAAATCCGAGTTTTGTAGAGAGAGTTATGGCCTTTTTAGTGGAGATGTGTCAAGCTGTCAAACTGGGAAGGGCAGTCGACTGGGCAGTCGACCGAACTGAGCAGAATGCAAACAGAACCCTCTGTAAACACATTCCAGTCGACTGGTTTAAGGGGCAGTCGACTGCTTCAAGGTTCAGTCGACTGAATCGGCCTGAAAAGGCATAACGGCTAGTTTTTTAAAGGGGCTTTTAATTACCAAACTTGCCACCAACGGCTATAAACTTTCTTGGCCTATAAATACATGTTTTCCCACACCATTTTATGTTGATCAATCCATTGGAAAACATCTAATTCAATCACACAACTTGTTAATTCTTAATCATTCAATATTGAGCCCTAGTTGTGTGTGTTTCTCAATTTGCTCTAGCTTTCAATTGTAATCTTTGAGAGAGTGAATTGTAGTGAGCTTTAATTGTATTATCCACTCTACATAGAGAGTTATCATTTGTAATTCAAATCAATTATAAAAGGTTAATTTCCGCTAAAACCTTATTCACCCCCCCTCTAAGGTTTCCACTTTTGGGCCAACAGGTATCACACTTATATTTAAGTGTTGCTTATATTTATAGTGGGTTTCTCTACTTCAATATCCATATCTACTTACAGGAGGCTTTTGAATCGAAGCAAGCAAGCATGTTTGTAGCCATCGATAAACTCTTTACCTTGCACAATGCCATGTTGCTTGCATCAAGATTTATTAAAGCTTTCTTCATATACTCTGTCAATATTTATCCTCTACATGCTCACGAGTACAAAGCAAACGTACATTATGAGACCCATGCTATATATAGGTACGTCAATCATCTTTAATTTTCAAACTCTTGGAACCTAGAATGGATTTTTTAACTTAAATTTACTGGTTTATTAATGATTTTTGCTTGCAGGACTTTGTATTACGTTTTTGGTTGAATTTACTATAATTCATATGCGACAAATGACATTGAACAAAAAAACATGGATAATAAGTTCGGTTAGGTCAATCTTTGTGCTTCTTTTCAGATTCTACATGCCGTTTGTACATACAGGTAGAATTAGAAACCGACATCAAGTATACTTCAGTAACAAAATGCATGTATAAATTCTATACCTATATATATATATATATGTAACTTGCAAATCATGCCAGGGATTACAAAGTCTTAAACTATCAGATGCTACTGATAGTTATTGAGAAGGTTAATACTTAATAGCATGCAAAGAAACAAAGAGTTGGATTGGGACGAGGATGGTGATGTGAATTGGTCTTAATGGCTTGACCCCGAGATACAAGAAGATGAAAAAATTCGATTGTTACATCCTCCATTCAAGAAAATGCAATCTCCGCAATCGTAGTCAGCATTTGTATGTGTAATGAGTACCTTTACCAGTTGACCTCAAATCTGGTACAAATTTTGGCCTACCCAATATTTTAATTATTTATCATAACTTGACCTCATATGTACGAATTTAGCATTAATTTTTAGTATCTATTTGTTTAAAACTCGTTAATATCCTTTTGTTTAACTCAATTGCTGAGTTTTTTTTTTGGTGCTGACACCAAGCCCAGAGCAGAATTTTATTGGTACACTTTGCCATTGGTCGTTATAATGAACACTCTCCTACCATAGGTTCCTATACCACTTCGTTTAACCCCAAAAGTCCCTGAATTTTTATTTGGCAAAAACACCCCTTTAAAATCGTATTTCAGTGCCTTTTAACATATTTCACTGTCTTTTAAACTGTAATGGCAATGATTTTTCACTGTCTATTGACAAATTCACTGCCTTTCATATAAACATATGTAACACTAATTTTGTGAAAAATGCAGAACAATTTTGGTCAATTCGGGTTAATTTGCAATTTGATGCTTAATCTCTCCTCCTTCCTTTTTGACACATGTCTATGTATGCATATATACATATATATATGCACATTATAATAATCAAATTCTCTTTACTCTAAAGTTGGTTGACTGGCCACCAACCCACTCAATGACGAGACCCAACAAAAATCCCAGGAGAGAGAGAGAGAGTAACAAAGCTTTGAGAACCAACATTTGGCTATTGCAATGGCAGTTGGCAGGCTCTGATCTGATGCCAAGAAGACTTTCGTCCCAAACCTAAAACCTAACCACAGCAAGCTGGCCAATCAATCTCTGACAAGGCAACGTCCGGGATGCTCACGGTGGACGACTCCGATCTCAGACGAGTCATCGACGGGCTTTGGGGTTATGGCAGTAGTGTGCAAGAAGCAAGCGTGAGAGAGAAGGAGCAGAGCGCGAGACAAAGCCGGGGGTGGTTGTTTCAATGATTTTTTTTTTCTTAAACTTGAAAATTGTCTTTCAACATATTTAATTCAGCCTTGAGTAATTGGGCTGGACTTAGCGGCTTAAAAGTATTACTGCAAGGGACTTTTAGTTAATTTTCCATTTTTTATTTTATTTATTTTATGTTACTTTATTATTTAGTATTTTAGGATTTACTGAGTTTTATGTTTACACTTATCTTGCAGGAACATTAGTTATCTGGGTCTTATCTTGTTATGTTATTCATATTGCAGCAACTTTTTTAACAGGCTGGGAAACAATGGATTATGTGGAACAAATAACATTAATTTTCTATCAACAACATTTGTTTTAACTCTTTACCTAGAGTTTGTCTTCTTTCTTTCCTAGGTGTGGGGTTCCCTAGGTTCTGTTTCGGTTCCATCGTTTTTAACTCTACTTTATTCTAAATTACGGAATATAGTAAGAACACTCAAGGAATAACCTGTGTAAATAGCTCGCAACAGCAAGAATTTGAAACATTGAAGGATATAAAGAACTGTACTTTGTTACACAATCACCAATAATCCTTGCAAGAACATGTTCCTTTATCAAAATGGTGGAAGCGTTTTGTGTCTCTCAAAATTATCACTCTCCTTGTAACTCCTGGTATGATCTTCATCCAAGAGTGACAATCCATACAAATACGAAGATTCTTTGTGACCCTAATTGGCATTCCAGAGCTAGCGTGAATGAGTCCAAACATCGTAGCGAGCGACCCGCAAACCCAATTTGCCGTCATTTCATCACTTACATCGTGAAGAACAACTCTTGAATCTGGGACTTAGCCAACTTCTTCCATAGCTTCAGTCAACTCATTCCAAACTTTCTTATACTCATCTGAACTACGGAACTCAAAAACCCCACTCGCCACAAATGTATGTATTTTGTTTTTTTACATATATCCAGCTACATCGAGCATCCTTCTTGATATCCCTCTTTTCCATCATCTCTCTCACCATATTAACCCCCTCCCACAACCCTGCATTCACATAAATATTACTCCCTCCGTCCCATTTTATGTGTCCATCTTTCCTTTTTGGGATGTCCCAAAATTGTTGTCCACTTTCCTAAATTAGTATATAAATTTTACTTAGTTTCCCCAACTACCCTTCCTTGCAATCAACACCAAAAAAAAAAAAAAGTGCAATGATTATGGGCAATTGTAGAAATAGGTGTAGATTCTTTTTGTCCCCTTAAATAGTTGGATTCCCCAAGATGGACACAGAAAATGGGACGAAGGTAGTAGATAGCACCACATAATTACCTGGATTGTTTGGTTCGAGCTCAAGCAATCGCTTTGCATTAACCTCTGCAAGAGAAACATTTCCATACATTCGGCACGCATTGAGTAACGATCCCCATATGCTGCCACCTGGCTTCATCGGCATGTTTTTCACTACCTCCAATGCCTCCTCGATTCGCCCAGCTCTTCCTAATAGATCGACTAAACAAGCATAATGCTCTAACGTTGGTGAGATTCCAAACTCTACTTCCATTCTATCAAATAATCCCCGCCCCTCATTTGTTAGCACCTCATTTGTTAGCCCGGCATGGCTACAACCAGACAAGAAGGCAATAAAGGTGACCCCATTAGGACTAAAGCCACAATTAACCATCTCACTGAACAACTTCATTGCCTCTGAAAATTGTCCATTGATTGAATAACCCGTAAGCACGGTATTCCAAGACGTCAAATCTTTACTTTGCATTGCATCAAACACTTTCCTACAGTAATCCATTGCTTCACATTTGGCGTACATTTCCAACAGCGAGTTTAGCACTGGAAAATCTGGATTCGCTGTTGATTTTACAATCTAGGCATGTATCTCTTTGCCACTAAAAATTGTTGTTTCTCTAGCACAAGTAACCCAACTAAATCCCACATTCTCTCCCTGCATTCTCCTAAAAGTATCAAGAGCCTCAACTAGTTGATTTCCTTGAACAAACCAAGCAATCAATGAATCGACTAGTTTAACATTCAAATTTAGTAAGCATACCATTATATTAAATTAACCATACCAATGAATCGACTAGTTTAAATGGCAGATTTCTATTGTATTGACTTTTGCTGTAATTTCCTTTTTGCTTCCATTCATTATTTTGCTTTGATGTCTTGTATCTTTAGATCTTAGGAAATTTTTTTTTTAAGAGTTCGTAGTTTTAGTTCGTGGGTTTCTCATTTTAGGTTTAACCAAGTAGATGTGCCATGAATGCGTTCTATGATTTTGTGTTTAACAGTTGTTTTCCCTCTGTTTCTTAATTAGTGTGATGTGCTTCTAGTTGTTGGCACGATTGGAATCGATATTCAAAACTTTAAACCCAGACATGTTTATGGGATCCAAAACGCATATGTATTAACGCGTGTAGATAAATTTTACAAAGCACTTAGAGCCTCAAAAGTCTATTGTGCCTGATGCATGTTTAGAAGTCAACCCAAGCGTGATACAAGAGGTAGATTTTGATCCACGAGAACGCAAATACCACGGATAATTCAATAACACACTACTGTCTTAAATATAACTCGCTTGTATGTAGAAACTACCTGTTTGCGCAGAGAAGAAAACAAATCCTGCAAATAAACAATCTTGCTGCCAAGGATCTGCATTTATAAACAAAATCACTTTTGGTCATACAAAAGTGTGGATCACAACAAATAACCGATGATTCACCATACTAATTGAATCCAGTCATCAACACTCGCAATGTTAAAACTAATGAATCCCCAATCCAACTCGACGAGATTTAGAACCAATTCACTCCTTCAATCATTACTAAGTGGACTTCAATTGATATATACAAAAAGAAGAATTACCATAAATGGTCATCAATTGATCTCCAAAAGAATAATTACGATATCTAATAGAGCACGGTAAGAGTCAATTACCTTGAATGTATAACTAAACCCAAAACATGATAATAAAAAGAAACTCAAACATGAGACTCCTGATCATCAAACAGGCTGCAGATACACAAACCACATATCTAAGAAATCAACATTTCAAAAGTAGGCCATTCATGTCTTCATACCAAGTTAATTGCGGTTCGTATAACATGTACATATGCCAAAGCCTTGTGGTGTCCATATTACTCTCACCTGCTACAAGCAATTCGCAAAACATGTACATATGCCAAAGCCTTGTGGTAAAAACAGCCACAAGCGTCAAACAAGATGTAAGCATTTAGAGAAATGGGTATCCAACATAAAATTTCACACCTTTTTAAAAGTTGAAATAGCCTCGCGCAGAAGAATTCAACACTTTTAACAATCTCAAAGGTCCAACGGAAAAGCGATAAATTTAATTATATCCAGCTAGTAAAAGCAATTTTGGAATAATTTGAATTGTCTCCTATATCATGTTTAAAAAGCACAAAAATGGAGCTAGGGGGATTAAAACAAAAAACTTAGGGCTCGCATGGTAATGTTGTGGTTTTTGGTTTTTGGTTTTTGTTTTCATTTTTTGAATTGATCACAGTCAACTCTCAATACAAAAATTGAAACAAAAACTGAAAACCAATAACCACACGTTACCATGCAAACCCTTAACAATTCACTTCCAGTGAATTTTGGACTTCACCTGACATAAAAAGATATTCTCTTTACTCTCTCATGCCACCGTCCTCAGAATCCTCAGCACTTAAATCGAGATCAGCAAGCAACTCCTCCAAAGGCACAGAAGGAGCATCCTCCTCATCAGTCACAGATGCCATCTCTGATGGCTGGTATTCCTTGTTACGGTACAATGATATATTAAACCTCATATCAGGGTTCTCCTCCAAGTCTCTCAAGAACTGTTCATACTCTAAGTTCATTTTCTCTTCTTCAACTCTACCACCTCTAGCAGTAGTATCTACTTCCATGTTAAGAGATTTAAGCTTCCATGAACGAGGCTTCCCACGCTTTTTCTGACGCTTCTCTTCATAGCTCTTTCTTATTAAAATCGCATCTGGGATGACAAGACCTTTGTACTTGTCCAGTTCAATATCGTTGCTATTAGCCCCGTGCAAATCATAACCAAGAGCGTAATCACCCGGGTTCAAAAGATGGCCTAGATACGTTCTTACTGAGAAAATTGTGTCATTCTTTCCAAAATCTGAAACACGGGCCACTTGGGCATCGGCTAAAACATACTTTGAGCCACCAACATTAACTTCAGAAGAAACAACCTCCACATCCAACACTACATATTCCACGAGCTGTTTACAAGAAAGTAGGGACTTAAAAGATGACCTCCAATACTGATCAGCATCCAAGAAACAATGCCTCAAAGTAAATGGATCTAGCAGAGCAATGCTGTTGCTAACTTTTGTACAAATCACAAGAGGGCCAAGATTTCCCAAACTAACAGCAACTTTTGGAGGGAGACAGATCAGATCCTCACGACAAATTGGGCAAATCTCGACAGAGAAAGTGTACTTATAATTGTAGTTATTGCTCTTAGAATCATGGGACACAAGTTGTTTGTCATGACGGCTCCTAATTGGAGCAACTTTACCCAAAAACTCAACAAACTTTACACCGTGGCTACGATTAGCGAAAAAGAAATCAATTCCCTGTTCCATCTGCTGAATTCTTATAGCACGTGTCGCAGCATCGTGCTTAAGAATAAGCTGCTCTAAATAGAAGAAAGTTCGCCTATGAGGAACGTGCTGCCGGAGTTGCACTGCAGCCACCCACTGGTCTGGGTTGGCCTGAACCCGAGAACAAGACTCACACATTTGATCTTGCACAACATACTCAACAGTATATGCCTGTTCGAGCACTGCTCCATGAAGAACCTCTTTCTGAACTCTCAGCTTGACTTTAATCCTCTTCGAATGAGGTTCAGTCCAGAGAAATTCCGCATGTACCAAACGCACCTTGTTCAAATTCTTCAATCTCTTCACACAAAATGTCAATAGCTCCTTTGATTCTAGTTGGGCTTTAATCCAGGTTCTCGGTGGCTGCAAATAGGTATCGCACTCGGGGCAATGTACGATTATGACATGCTTCTGTAAACCTTCAGTGATGTCAACTTCAGAACGCAAGCACTTCACACACATATTTGCAGCATTTGGTGCCATTGGAATACCACACTTGCAACAGAGAACACTACCGACAGTTTGATACACCATAAACATACCTGCTTCGTCGGCCATGGCTGCTAGAAAACACATTAAAGAGCAGAATAAGGACAAGAAAAATATGTTATACAATCTTGTAACCTAAAAGTATGAAAACTGTTGAGAAAAAAGCTGTGAAAACCAGAAGCCTTCATTAAGATCTTAAGCTTGAGGGTCAATAATTTAATAGCCCTACTTTCCATTTCTTTTCAATCTCAATAGACAAGAGATATTTAATACAGTATATGATGATACACAAGTTGAAGGAAAACTAGGACAGAAGGAATTTCAGGATACTCTTAGGCTCTGTTTGGTTCTTAGATTTAGTGGGGGAAAAGAAAGAAAGAAAAAAAAATATAGGAAAACCTTTCCCTTTGTCTGGTTAATAAGGAAAATGATGAGGAAAATAGGAAGGAAAAGAGAATAAATTCATAAATAAATATTTTAAATATTGAAAGTCATTTCCCTTCATTTACTCATATATTACAATTATATTTTCAATTTCTTTTGATTTTCAATGCTACGTAAGCATGAAGGAAAACACGAGGGAACTAGTTTTCATTCTTCTTTTCCTTTCCCTTTGCGTTTCTCTCATGAAGTCCATGAACCAAACAAAGCCTAAGGGTCAAAAAAAAATCTCGACTTCTGCATACTATTCTGCCGTGCCGGATCCAAACCTCCAGCAATGTTTTCTGAATTGTACGCTGAAACAGGTACTGGAACATGGTGCGCTACATTTTGTAAAAGCATGCTTCTAAAAGAGCAGCAATATAAGAAATGAGTAAAACTTTGGAGACAACTTTCACAGAACCCAACTTATACAACCTTAGGTGGCAACTGATGTGGCATAGTAGGACCCACAACATAACTCTACATCTTAACCCAAGACACCTAACCCAAGAGCAACCCGGTCAAAACCCCAAATACCCATTTCATCTTCATCTTCCCGCTCTGTCTTTCCTCTCACCCCTGTGCTCTCTCTCTCTCTCTCTCTCTCTCCTACGATTTCCCTCCTCTCTCTTCTCACTCTCCTACGAGAAAGCAACAGTCCTCTCTGAAAGACTCTCTCTCTCTCTCTCTCAATACAGAGACTAAGAAGACGACGGGGTCAGCGACCAGGAAGACGATGGCAGCGGCGTTCAGTTAGTTGTTCTTCGCATTTTTGTATACTTTTTGCAGTAGGTTTCTAGCATTATTGATATATCTAATAGGTATGTCTGTGAGTAACATAGAAATGTGGTTGTACGTGCGAACTACCCATTCGTTTGTTAGATCGGATTAATTGGTAATCATATTTGTTTGGATTTTAAGTTGGAAATGATCATGACATATATGTATTTATATATTTCATCATTACTAGGTTTTACCAAAGCAATGTAATGTGATGATCATCTAAATCAATCAACTGTGCATTGCCATTGATTTCAGGGAGTGTGATCATATTTGTGCAAATGAAATTTGAGGTTTTGGTCCTAATATTGGTGTTTAGCCCACAAAAAAACACAAAAAGGGGGGGGGGGGGGGGGGGGGGGGGGGGGGATTAAGCCCCATAAACTTATTTCTTTAGTATTTGTGCAAATGAAATTTGAGGTTTTGGTCCTAAAATTGGTGTTTAGCGCAAAAAAAAAAAAAATAAATAAAAAATCAAATAAAAAAAATAAAAAAAAAAATTTATTGAGTTTGAGCCCCATAAACTTATTTCTTTAGTAGTTGTGCAAATGAAATTTGAGGTTTTGGTCCTAATATTGGTGTTTAACGCAAAAGAAAAAAAAAAAAAAAAAAAAAAAAAGTATTAAGCCCCCTAATACGTTGATGCTTGCACTTGTAGGAATGGAAGAGGAAACTTGTAATACTAGTTCAAGTATGGAAATTAAGGATACAACAATTCAAGTATGTGTGAATGAAGACGTGGTTATGGTTGGGGAGAATATAGAAGAGAAGGTTGAGGAGCCTAAGGCAGATATGAGTTTTGATAGTGTGGATGAGTTAATTGGGTACTATAGATGTTATGGTAACTAAATGGGCTTTGCTGTGTCCACGAGGACTTCCAAGAAGCACCTTGATGGGGTGCAGAGAAATATTATGATTGCATGCACTCGGAAAGGCACTTCAAAGTGCACATCAACGAATTCTTTAAAGCCATATCCAATATCAAAAACAAATTGTGAAGCTAGGATCACTGCAGTGCCAGTATTCCCGGATGGAAAGTGGTTTATTAGAAAAGTTTTGCTTAACCATAACCATGTGTTAAGTCCAGGAAAAGCAAGGTACCATCGGAACAATAGGATAATAAGTAATGAGGTGAAAAGAAGACTTGAGTTTAACGATAGATCTTGGACAAGAACGTGCAAGAGTTTTCAAGCATTAGCAGTTGAAGCTGGGGGTATGAACAATTGGCTTTTTCGGAGAAAGATTGTCGGAATTATGTTGAGAAAGTACAGCAGCTGAGGTTTGGGGAAGGTGATGCTAGTGCACTTTAGAGCTACTTCATGCATGTACAAGCTACATGAGAAACTGCTATGCACGTGCACACAAACATTCATGAGTTTTTGAGAGATACCCTAATTGAAGTAATTCACCAATCAATATCGAGGCCATCTTACTGCTATGTGCTTGAAATAACTCTAATGCCAATATATGAAGAAAATGAGATTTTCCCATAAGCCAATTCAATCCCAGCTTTATGAAAAGTAATAATGGGGCATATATTCATTATTATGATATGTAACTATAAAATTCCAAATATTATATGCCAATTTAGAAGTCCAAATGTTCAATTAGTATGTGTTCAATTAGTTGCTTTCAGTCCAAAGTCCAAATGTTCAAGTTGGAACAAGTTGGAAAATGAGTATGTGTCCAAATGTTCAATTAGTTGCTTTCAATTAGTATGTGTCCTGTTTGGCTTCTGAGAACAAGTTGGAAAATGAAAAAGTTAGGAAAATTAAAATTCTGAATTTGGATTGGGATCCTAGAAAAGGAAGAAAATTGTTCCTTTTAGAGACATACTAAGGTTGTTCACACTTCTTGCTACTTCTGGATCGATAAAACTAAGGCAAAGAAAATTGCTAAGGTTAAGAATTAAGTGCAACAATATATATCTTAACCTCTAGGCATATTAAATTTGAAACAAAAAAAATTGAATCCACAATTCCATATCATGCAGCAACTAATTAAAATTCTGAATTTGGATTGGGATCCTTGAAAAGGAAGAAAACTGTTCCTTTTAGAGACATACTAAGTTGTTCACACTTCTTGCTACTTCTGGATTGATAAAACTAAGGCAAAGAAAATTGCAAAGATTAAGAATTAAGTGCAACAATATATATTAACCTCTAGGCATATTAAATTTGAAAAAAAAAAAACTGCATCCATAATTCCATATCATGCAGCAACTAATCAAAGTTCTGAATTTGGATTGGGATCCTAGAAAACTTAAAAGTCCATTGATTTTAATCTAACTCTTTGATTCAATTGAGTTGGGATTTGAATTATTAGTGAACTATAACTTTGGGACATGAATTCAAAATTCTTTTTTCATTATTTTTTCTTCTTTAGTTTCTCCCTGAACTCAAACAGAGGATTACTCAAACAGACACAAATTCATGAGCAAAAATCAATTTTGCCCTAATTGATAACCCTTAATTGCAAACCCTAATTGAAGCATACCTGAGGTTAGATGACAGATCTTGAGGGGGAGGATGAGAGACCGCCGCCTTCGTCTACCGGTCGTCGCAACCGTCGTCTTTCCAATCGCCGCTGCCGTCGTCAATCCCTATTCGTCGCCGCCGTCGTCTGCAGAGGAGAGATATGGGGTGGAGAGAGAGGAAAATGGCAGGCCTTAAGCAATGGAGTGGATGACAAATGGGGTTTTAGAAGAGAGAGAGAGGGATTTAGCAGAGAGAGAGAGCACGAGAGAGAGAAGACTGCGACTGCTGTTCATCGCAGAAGAGAGGAGAGAGAGAGAGAGAAAACAAGGGGCGTGAGAAGAGAGAGAGTGAAATCGCTGAAATGGGTAGGGTGGGTTTTTGACCGGGTTTGATGTTGGGTGTGGAGATTGGGTTAGAATGTTAAGCTGTGAGTCCCATTTTGCCAAATTAGCTGCCATAAGTTTGTGTAAATTAGGTTGTGTGAAAGTTTACATAGGGTGACAATTTTTGACACAATAACCCGTTTTACAGAGATAATCCGAACACGACACGACATGACACGATTAATTTAAAATAGTTTGTATTATAGATAATTAGCACTCGAAACTAAAAATTAAACCCAAAGGAAACAACCCGATTAATGACATGATTATGACACTCAGGTGTTATTCAACTTTTTAGTAAACTGCTGATACAACCAGAAAAATCAATTATGCATTGATAATTTTTTTCTCAACTATTATTATTATTTTTTTTATCAATAAAAATGATAATACATATTTGCAAAACGAACATATTTTACATATTATTATGGTTTCATATATTTACAACTCACAACAACAGCACCAATAATCAGTTTTACCAACCGATTAAAATTAAGAAAGTAAAATAAATAGGAATGCAATCTATTAAAACAAATTATAATTGCTAGAGAGAGATATTAAGAAAACACTAATTTCATTCAAATCCAAGCGGAACAACTACCAGTGGTTGTGACACTTTAAGAATGGGTTGTGAAAGATTACCTTCTGAGATATGAAATTTGATTGTTGCAAGAGATGATCGATGAAAACGAGCTCCCAGATAGCAGAGGCAAATCCGTGGAGAGATAGAGAGAGAGAGAGAGAGAGAGAGAGAGAGAGAGAGATGATCCGACTGCCACTACATAATTACTGGAAAGAAACAACAAACGAGCGTACGAGAAATCAAGTCTTTTTAACTTTATCATTTAAAAACAGATTCTGAAATAACATATTTCCCAAACAGTGTTTTAAAAACCCTTAAAATTTATCCAAACAGTTTCTCATAGAAAATAGACAGAAAACACAAACAGGCCCAATCGCACGAGCGGGTCGCTCGCTCGAGCCGTGCACGCGATATGCATATTTTTCAATTTTATTTTAAAAACTCCAAGATAGTGAAAATTACACAGGTCACGCGAGCAAGTTGCTCGCACGAGTGGTGCTCGTGGGTGCGAGAAAGTATAGAGACTTCATCTTCTTCATTTTTCTCTCTCGTTTCAATTTCTGGACTGATTTTTGACCCAGTTTGCAATTCGATTGCAATCCTGCCTTATAGTATATGATTCTCTTCAATTTTCCGCAAGGATTACAATCTATGATCGGATTAACATGAATAGAACCGTAGCTCTCGGATTTTACGTAAAATCAAGAGGTGACAAAATTTTATTTCTAATATAATTTCTCGTACGAATGAATTAAGTTCTAATCCTTTAAACATGACATCTATGGACTGTAATCTTTCATTATTATCTATCCAATTGCATTTTGGTTAAGTTTGAAAAATCATGATTTTCAAGCTTCAAGCTCCAAGAACAAAATTGTCAATGGTGATTTACAATTCAAGCTATACAAACTCCAAGAACAAAATCATCAATATGTATAAGTCTCTAATCAAATCATAGGGATTGTTTAGATAGGTAGGGGTCATGTAAGGGTGTTTGGCAAAAGTAACTTATGGCACAAAATTTACACATATGCTAGATGATTCCCAAACAAGGCCTAACACAAACATTGTGTTAATTAAATGATATTAGAGTGAATGTCAAGTCTGATTGACGAGGAATCTCAATCTGTGGGAGTGGATAAGCCACTTTTCCCAGATGATCCAATATCTCGAATGGTCCGATGAAAATGCAAGGCTAACTTC
Source organism: Hydrangea macrophylla (assembly GCA_033977485.1). NCBI lineage: Eukaryota > Viridiplantae > Streptophyta > Magnoliopsida > Cornales > Hydrangeaceae > Hydrangea > Hydrangea macrophylla. Next base: position 69,564,997 of record CM066994.1, read on the forward strand.
TCTCTATTGAGACCAAAATGCACCACTCCTCGGGTTGGTAAAACCTTAAGAAGTACGTGATCTCCGACACTGAATTCCAAATCTTTTCGGCGTTGATCAGCATAACTCTTTATACCTGCTCTGTGCGGTTCTCATCCTTCCTTGACTAGAGAGATCTTCTCATTTGTTTCTCTAACCAAATCTGGTCCCAACAACTCTGTGTCTCCGACCTCTGCCCAATACAATGGAGAATGACATAGTCGTCCATACAATGCCTCGAATGGAGCCATCCCAATATTCATATGATAACTATTGTTATAGGCAAATTAAACCAGGCAAGGATGTCTCCCATGCTTCCTCAAAATCGATAGCACAAGTTCTAAGCATATCCTTCATGATCTGATTGACACACTTTGTTTGCCCATCTGTTTGAGTGTGAAAAGTAGTAATTAGAGATGAAATTGCATATTCATAGCATATTATATGATCTGTTATGCATGCTTTTATCCCCAAGTCCCTAGATTTAGGTGTATTCTAATAAAAATATTCTTTTTATTGTATTAATACTAAAACTTATGTTTATGCATTGTTTTATAGGTATTAGAATGCAAGTTAATGAAGTGGAGCTAAGGAAAGGTGATTCTGGTGAAGAGAATAACAGAAGTAGCTGAGAAAATGCCATTTTTGATAATGAAGACTTCAGATTTGGAAGATTTTACTAGAATATAAAATGTAGATCTATGAGTCACGGTCGCGTGGCCACAAACGGGAGGTTAATCCGAGGTCCGAGTGAAGAGATATGGCCATTCTCCCATCGGTGCGCAGAGTTGTCAAAGTCAGAGAAGTTCAAGCCCTTGAAGAGAGTTCAATCGATTGAGACTTCGATCGATCGAACTAAGCTTGATTGCTTGAGCTTTATTTTCCCCCAAAAGTTGCGCACAGTCTGCAAGAACCCTATAAATAAGCTACCATGATGGCAGACGAAAGGAGGATGCTCCAGAACGCGAAAAATAGCAGTTTTAGGGTAGTCCCGGTTATGTAAGGGCTATTGATTCTATATCTTTAGAAAAATACGGAATATTGAAGAGGAATGAACTCCATAGAACGTTAATGAGTATGCATTGTAGATGGTTAGGATCAATCTGGATTCACGTGTTTCCAACACCTTTAGTTTATTTATTTAATTAGTTATGTTTCTATATGCTTTAGTTTATTATTTAGTTTAATTTAATTAATTAGGATTCGTTAGAACTTCCACTCCTCCATTCTTATTTTCTTTTCTTTTTCTTTAGGTTGTAACTTAGTATATTTTCTTCCTATTCCTTTTCTGTGGAATCGACCTGGACTTATCCAGTATTACTTGCACGTTCACCTACACTTGGGTGTTGCACAAGAGCGCACAACTTTTTAGTCGTGTCAAGTAGTACTCATCTTTAACGAGGTTCCCATAGCTTCTTGCAGAATTTTTCAAAATTCAAAAGCAAAATGTGCGTCGCGATATGACAAATCGATACAGGTGCACCGTGAAGTCACACAACTTGTTGTATGTACATCTGACTCATCTTTTCCACAAGGTATGTCATACTATAGGCAATGAAATGAGCAGACTTCGTCAATCGATCCACAATTAGCCAAATGGCATCATGGTTCTGCTATGACTGGGGCAACTCGACTATAAAGTATATGGTTATGTATTCCCACTTCCAACCTGGGACAAGTAAGAGTTGTAATAGTCCTAAGGGCCTCTGATGTTCGGCTTTGAATTGTTGACACGTCAAACATTTAGATACAAATTTGGCTACGTCCTTCTTCAAACCTTCCCACCAGAAATTTCTTTTCAAGTCCTTATACATTTTGTTCTTCCCGAGTGAACTGTAAATCTTGATGTCACGCCCTGACGTAGCATAAATATTGAAAGCATTTAATTTCCTTTATGGACCCGTAGGTCGCGACAGTTTGAAGGATCGATTCCGTCCCAAACGTCGAAAACACAATAATTAAATCAAAGTAAGAGCAATCAAGGCTTATAAAAATTTTCCAAATTAATAATTATTACAGCACGTAATCTACTAAAGGCACAACCCGCCTTGCAAAATAAAATAATATCTAATATCTATTACAGTCATCCTTATTTCAAATTTATTTTAAAAGCATAAGATAGTAACAAAATAGTTTCTTCTTCTCCGATAGTCATAATCAATTTGCGTAGTCATACTGCTCTGATTGGTTATAACCTGAAAAACCTAGACACGAATGTCTAGGGCGCATCAACATGGTCAGCTTTAAGAAGCTGGTCAGTATTAAAAACAGATGTTTGAAATGTAAAACATACTCAATTATTATTTTCCATTTCACGGTTCCATTATTCAACAGGTTAACAACATGGAAATGAATTCACTTATGAAATAGTAAGGGTGATATTATAATTCATGAAACATGTGACCGTGCATGAGACCAATACAACCATTCTCATCTCACCAACTCTTTTCTCTCGACAACAAATCACCTAACTCTCTCACTCTAGTATCTTTGAAATACTAAGATGACCACACTTTAGTACAGGGGTACCAGGGAGTGTCCAGTTTGCCTCACACTTTAGTACGGGGTACTAGGGAGTGTCCAATGCCTCACACTTTGACCATACCACGCATGTCAGGGAGTGTCCAGTAGGCCTCACTTTAGCACTACCATGGGTGCCAGGGAATGTCCAAGTCGGCGTCACACACTTTAGGGCTACCATGGGCGCCAAGGAGTGTCCAGTTTTTATCACCGTCGCATTTCAAAGACACCAATACCAGGGAGTGTCAACACACAATCTTAACCACATAATCTTTTCCACACTAACCACCACTCACCATGCATGTATAACTGACTCCACATGAATGGCATGTGACTTAATACATAAATATAAAGTATTGGGAACGATAACCATGGATATACGAGAAGAAATCAAATCTTATATGATACAACCGGTGAATTCATCAAAGAATACTTTAATATGCTTTTATCGCTACTAGAACACAGGTCTATTTCGAAGCAATGCCTTAAAAAATTAGTTATACTTTTTATGGATGAATTTCATATCAAAAGAAAGGTCTTTGAGTCTAGTTTCCAACGCTTCAAACGGTGCACGTTTTTGAGTTTTCTAGAGGAAGTTATGACCGTTTTACTAAAAGTCGTCAGTGTTGAAACATGCCAATCGATTGGTAAACATGTCAATCGATTGCCACTGCGTCTTCTTCAGCAGTTTCTCCCCTGTTACGAATTTAAAGCCTATTTTGACCCATTTTGAAATCTGAATGCATACATGACTTGTGATATATGGTTCTCTCCGTTTTTCCACAAGGATCGTGAATATGCGATCGATTTTAACAAATTTCAATCGTAGCTCTCGGATTTTACGAAAAACCGAGAGATGATGAAATTTCATTTCTAACATACTTTCTCAAATGAATGATCTATGCTCTAATACTTTAACCATAGCCTCTATGTACTGTAATCTTTCATAAACATCTATAAAAACGGATTTTGATTATGTTTTGAAAAATCATGTTTTCAAGCGTGAACTTCCCTAGCCAAAATTAACAATGGTGATTTCGAAATTAAACTAACCCAACAGAAATTGAACATGAAATTACATTCAAAGTGAGTTAATAATACTCACTGATATAGATGAATTGAAGAAATTGTTGAGAAAGTATAGCAATACAAGAATGCCCACTTCAAGCTTTGATTATGGTGGCCCAACCTTTCTCTCACTAAAAATTATTTATGGGAACTCTCTAAGACTCTCTCTAATCTCTCTGTAATTCAGTTTCTAAAATGTGCAGAATGTGAGTTATGCTAGTATATATATAGAATCAAAATTTTGAATCCTTGGGAACCAAGTCCCTTCTCCCTCACTCTACAAAATCAATTGTTTTTGTAAATTCTAATATACATAATATACGTATACATATATGAGTTACATACACAGATTATGTATTACATATACACTCTAATAGGTTTTATAGGAGTTGCTAGGATAAGCTAGGAGCCATCTAAGGTGTTTGGGAATCTAGCTTTTGGCTACAAATCTAACACACACCATGTAAGCATTGCCAAAAATGTCTCAAGCAAGTTATCTAGGAATTTTTTAGAGTGTTTGGGAAAATAGCTGATGTCATAAAATTTACACATAGACTAAAAGCATTCCTAAACAAGCCTAACACAATGATTGGGAGAATTAAATGAGCTAAAAACAAATGTTAAGTCCAGATTGACGTTGATTCCAAAATATGTGGGAGTCCATCACGGCGCGAATAGTTTTCGCTCATAAACTGCTATTGTCGTGGCGCGGTGGTTACTACGAAAATATAGAAAAAAAAATATTAACGAAGGAAATAATTTTCTGGTTTTATAAAAACACAGTTTGAGTCAAAAATAAAATTTTTCACCATTTTGAAAATACAGAATTGAAAACACAACACATGCATTTCTAGCCTTGTGCAAATTCAGTTGTTAAAACATAACACAAGTATTCTTGAATTTAATAAAATCACAGTTGGATCCCAATTAAAGAATTTCTATTACAATAAGGAAAGAATACAAATTAAAATATGGGAATTACAATTAGAAATTAAATGAAATTGTAGGTTGTTACACTTGACTTATGTACTTCTTCCAGAATATCCTTTCTTAAATTTTCACAATCTGGTACACATAATTTGTCTCTACATCTGTATCCTCCATCAATCCCCACTTTCCATTCTGTCGGATCCTTCTTTGACATCTTAACAAACCATGCCTGAAATTTCTCGTCTTTTCTCTGTGCTGTTATAATGCGGTCAACATGAGTAGGCTGTAGGATAAGACATCCAAAAAGTTACGCTTCTCCTTCCTTAGCAATCTGCACATCGAACTCAGCCAATGTCTCCAATGCCCACCATTCTCTAACCATTAAAGAGGCAATTGTTCCATGAGTTTGCTAACTCAAAGCATGAGCGACCACATTAGATTTACCAGGGTAATATTCTAATGTGAAGTCGTAATCTTTAATTAGCTCCATCCACCTGCGTTGCCTCATGTTTAACTCATTCTGCGTAAACAAATACTAAAGACTTGTGATTTGAAAATAAATCAAACTTCTCACCATAGCGATAATGTCTCCAAATCTTGAGCGCAAATACTACTACTGCCAATTCCTAATCAAGGATAAGGTAATTCAACTCATTTGGCTTTAATGAAACTGGCAAGGAGTTGCTTGAATTTATTGAGTCATATTTCTTCAAAAGATATTATGAATTATCTATTTCTAAGGGTAAAACCTCCAGTTGCTACATTTGGTAGGCGTGAGATTGCTCCAAACTTGGTTAAAATATTGCCACCAATTAGTAGGAAGCAACCTGGTAAGCCCAAGAAGAAGAGGATTCCATCGAGGGATGAATACTTGCATGCAATTAGATGTAGAAGATGTGGGAAGAAAGATCGGCATAATCGGAAGTCATGCAGGGAAGTCATTTGTACTTGACATTGATATATGTTGGTTGATGAAATAATTTCAATATGCCATCTAATTATTTTCAGAGTGTGGTTAACAAGTCAAAGTCAAACTGCCACCTTAGTAAGGAGATGTCGAGTTATCTAGAAAGGGTGCTTGCTACTCAACCATCCCGGGTTATTCAGCCAAGACCGCCTAGTCCGGGCCCACAACTCGAGCGTACGGTACAGGCTCATCGCACGGTAAGCGCAGCCTGGGCACATCTTATGCCTTGCTCCATAAGAATCCAGACAGTTTCCTATCCCAGATGAGAAGGCTAATGAAAAGGGCGAGTTATTTCTTAATCCACTTAAGAACTCCCATGATTTGTGTTAATCAATTGTAGTTAGTATTGTAATTCCTAATCCGTTTACTTAACTTGTACGAGTGGTCCCTTGCACCTATAAAAGAGATCACTCACCCCTATCAGAGGGGATTGCATTCTTACTCTATAGAATCGTTATTTGCATACAGAACACGCAGTCTGCCTGGCCGGTCTATGGTAGCTCCAAGCCTGTTGGTTAAAGACCCCCATTGACATTTACATCATAGTGTAAGTGCTCCGATATGCCAGGTGGACATAGGTTCCTTCGTTAACAGGGTAGAACCATACACATTTCTCTTCAATCTCACTCTTCTTGTTCTTACCAAAATTTGGCATCATCATTTGGCGTCGTTTGTCAGAATCGACAGATTTTATCAAAAAAACAAATCTCTTGACTGATCGCCATGGCTCCTCGTAAAAACAAGAAGACGACTCTGCCGACCGATTAGGAAGATGCGCCGACTGACCGGTCAGCAATTTTTATAACACTTGAGCAGGTCATTGTGGCACTAGCTCGACTTCTAGAGAGCTAGCGTCAAAATCAGTGGCAGATTGAAGTTTTGCTGGCCCGGCAGGATAAACCTCAGCAAACTGAGGTACAGGATGGGAACGACGAGCACGCTTAGGTGCTCGAGCCGACCCGACGAAGTGCCCATACTGCACTAGCCTCCCAGGAGATTGGACAACCCGGGAACGATGAATGTGGCCAAGATCCCATAAGAACCCAGCAACATGCCCGAGCCAGTTTAAATCGTAAGGGGGACACCAAAGATATCATTAACAAGAGACGTGTTGCCAAAGGGGACGGGCAAGAGCGACAGATCTGGGAATCATCCCAGGACCGTCCGGCCAAGAGCTGGAGGGATCTTAGGCATACGATTAACCAGAGTCGTAGCTATGCCCTGTCCTTGAGCACGGCATACTTTGAAGAGGAGGCGTCTTTGTCCGACCCAACCTATTGCCAAGATTAAGAGAGGAGGACTGATCGGGAGGACGTCAATGCCCAAATCGAGGACCTATAGAAACAAATTGAGATGTTGAGCTGCAAGCCAGGTCATAACCATATCAACACCGAAACTGAGTCACCCTTCACCGTCTAGATCATAAAATTTTTCATCCCACAGAAATTCAAACAATCATATCTTGATTCTTACGACGGTTCAGGGAGCCCGGTGGATCATGTCCAGACTTACAAGGCTCATATGGCTCTAGTAATCAGTGATGATGAACTGCTCTGCCTGGCCTTTTCCAGCACCTTCAAAGGCCCAGCTGCACAGTGGTTTCACACCCTCAAACCCCGAATGGTCGACGATGTTAAGGCGCTCAGCAAGCTTTTCGTCAGCCCGTTCATGGGGATGCTCAATCGGTCATAATCGGACACCCAATTGCTGGCCGTCAAACAACGCAAGAGAGAATCCCTAAAAGATTATATTAACTATTTTAATCAACGAAAGCTTTAGATCCATAATCTGAACGAAACAGTTACGATCACGGCCTTCTGCTCGGGGGTTCGGCACACCAAGGTCGCCACATTGTTCCACCATAACCGATCGGTCACCCTAGTTGAACTCTCAAAGAGGGTTGGGAAGTACATCGACACAGAAGAGTTCCTGAAGTCTAAACATGCCAGCTTCGTAGGAGACGAATCCCCAAAATCCAAAAGAAAGGGCGAAGGCTCTTAGAAGGTCTCGGGAAAGAAGCCGAAGCAGGATCAACAACAAGGCAGTCGAGATCAGGCCCCAATTGCCTTCACACCTCTTTCCTGCCCTATCCATGAAGTCAGAGCTATTGCTGAGGCTCAGAGGTTGCTTAAACAGCTGGCAAAATTGAAGAGCCCGCCCAAGAAGAGAAACTGGGACAAGTTTTTCCGGTATCACAAAGATTATGGTCACGACACAGAAGATTGCTTTAAGCTTAAGATCGCCTTTGAGAAACGTATTGAGTAGGGTCACCTCACCGAGTTCATCACCACGGATAGACGACCCTGGCCAGACGTCCGAGCTCTTGATCAATCATAACCCCTCAGTCAAAATCTCTGAAGGAACATCGGGCGGAGGGGACTCAAAGTCAGCTAGGAAGAGGCATGCTTGTGCATCTCGAGTAGATGTCTTGCATGTCCAACCAGCCAGTTTCCCACCAACTAATGTGCTAACATTCTAATCCAATGATGCATTAGACCTGCACTGCCCCCACGATGATCCGCTGGTGGTGACGCTCTCCATAGCAATCTACTTGGTAAAGAGGGTATTAGTGGACACAAGCAGCTCCTCAAATATTCTGTTCGCCTCAGCCTTTGATCAGTTCAAGATATCAAGAGATCGGCTTTGACCGGTGGCCACTCCTTTGGTAGGGGTTCAATGGATCTAGCACACAACCACTCGGTACGATCGAGCTTCCAATTCTAATGGGAACCTATCCCCAATAGGTCTCCATACTTTTTGTGGTGGTAGAATCCCCATCCACCTACGATGTCATCCTAGGGAGGCCGACACTCAACAAATTCAAGGTGGTTGTGTCAACCTATAGCATAATAATCAAGTTCCCAACCCCCCAAGATCCAGGAAGCTTACGTGGGGATCAAGCAACCTCTCGGAGCTATTATGTTAGCTCCCTGCGCAGGGAGGCAATCACAGAAACGTTGAACATCTAGGAGATGGACCCAAGGGATGTAAAGGATAGAGTAGGCCCAGTAGAGGAATTGGAGCAAGTGGCGCTGGACCCCCGGCTCCCCGACTGGATCGTCAGTATTGGCACTCTCCTGGAACCAAACCTCAGGGAAAAGTTGATCCTGTTCTTGAGAGAGAGCCAGCCAGGACGTTTTTGCATGGTGCTATGAAGATATGCCATGGATTGACCCCTCAGTCATGTCCTATTGTCTCAACATCGACCTGAACTCCCGATAGGTCAAGCAAAAGAGAAGAGGCATGGCTCCCAAAAGTACGCGAGCAGTCGAGAAACTTCTCAAAGTGAAGTCCATTAAGAAAGTGTAGTATCCCGACTAGTTGGCCAATGTGGTGCTGGTCAAGAAGAGCAATGGAAAGTGGAGGATGTGTGTGGACTTCACCGACCTGAACAAAGCTTATCACAAGAACTGCTATCTGCTGCCTAAGATAGACCTCCTTGTGGACTCCATGGCTAGTCAATGGATTGCTACTCAGGATACAATCAAATCAGCATGTATCCCGGGTACAAAGAAAAGACATATGTCATCACCGACTAGGGGACATAATGCTACAAGGTGATACCCTTCAACCTCAAAAACGCTGGGTCAATTTATCAGCGCCTCGTCAATTACATGTTCAAAGATTTGATCGGGAAATCAATAGAGGTGTATGTTGATGACCTCCTGGTCAAAAGTCGAGACAAGTCCGACCATCTCGAACACTTGGCCAGGGCCTTCAGCATCTTGAGAAAATTCCGGATGAGGTTAAACCCAGCCAAATTCATAATTGGAGTGTTGTCCGAGAAATTCCTGGGGCACCTAGTCAGCAGACGGGAAATTGAGGTGAACCCCGAAAAAATCCAAGCAATCATCAACATGCGACCCATGAGGATGAAAGAAGTTCAAATCTTGGCCCGACGGGTGGCGGCACTGAACAGATTTGTATCCCGAGCTACCAACCGGTGCCTACCATTTTTTAAAATCCTCCGAAAATCTTTCCAATGGTCAGAAGAGTGTGAAGAGGCGTTTCAGGATCTCAAAAAATACCTGACATCACCTCCTCTAATCTCAATGCCCATACCAAGAGAGGAACCATTCTTATACCTGGCAGTATCGCCTTCGAAGGTGAGTTCAGCATTAATCAGAGAGGAGCACGGGATACAACACCCAGTCTACTACACAAATCGGGCACTGTAAGGGGCAGAAATCCAATACTCCCGCGTCGAGAAGCTCGCCTTCGCCCTTGTCACCTCTACCTAGAGACTCCGCCCATACTTTTAGGCCCATGTCATTATAGTACTCACAGATCAGCCATTGTGCCAGATTCTCAGTCGGCCTGAAACGCCCGAGAGGCTCATCAAGCGGGCATTGGAGTTGGAGGAATTTGATGTGGTCTACAGACACCAAACAGCAATTAAAGGACAAGCTGTTGTGGATTTTCTCGTAGAGTTCACATATCTAGAGGATATGGTCAAGGAGCTCACCCAGCCCGAGTTACCGCCCGGCCTACAACCTGGTATCCCAACCTGGGTACTTATGTGGACGGGTCCTCCAACAAGCAGGGCAGCGGGGCAGGGATCATCCTGACCATACTCGACGGAATCTAGCTGGAGTATGAACTAAGGTTCAGATTCCAGGCCTCTAACAACAAGGCCGAGTATGAAGCTTTGTTGGTCGGGCTAGCCAACTCGATAGGCGCATAGCAAATCCGAGGATACAGTGACTCCCAACTGGTGGTCAACCAAGTCAATCAGGAGTATAAAGCTCAGAAAGACAGCATGGTAGCCTACCTAGCCCTCATCCGCATAGTCTTAAACAAGCTTAAGGGGCTATCCATTACACAGATCCCGAGGGAAGAGAATACGAGGGTCGATCAGTTAGCCCGCCTTGCTTCATCCTTCGAGTCGGACCTGCCCGGGATAAGGGTAGAATATTTAATCGAGCCCAGCATGGCCAACTAGGGAGGCATAGAAGTTAACCCGGTCACTTTAGGGCCCAGCTTGATGGATCCGATCATGATGCTCCTCACAACTGGTGGTTTACCGGACAAAAAAGATGAAGCCCGACGAGTCAAAAACTGGGTGGCTCAGTACCACCTCATTGACGATATCCTCTACAAAAGGGGGTTCTCTATCCCCTATCTTTGGTGCATCTACCCTACTCAGGTCCAAGGGATACTGCGCCAAATCCATGAAGGAGTGTGTGGAAGCCATATCAGAGGCCGGGCACTCTCCCATAAGGCCCTGCAACAAGGCTATTATTGGCCAACGATGGCTTAGGATTCCCAAGAATATGTTAAAAGGTGTGACAAGTGCCAGAGGCATGCTAACATGATCAACCACTTGGCGTATCCCCAAACTCCAGTTCTCAGCCCCTGGTCGCTTACTTAGTAGGGCATTGATATCGTCAACCCCCTTCTAATGGTAAAAGGCTAAGTCAAGTTAGCCATCATTGTCATGGACAATTTCACTAAGTGGGCAGAAGTCGAGCCCTTGCAGTAATCACCGAGAAAAAGATGGAAAGTTTTGTCGAAAGAAACATCCTTAGCAGGTTCGGCATCCCCCGGGTACTGGTCACTGACAATGGTAGGTAGTTCGACACCCCGGTATTCATGTAATTCTGCTCGAGCTATAGTACATCCAATCACTACTCTTCTCCCAAGCACCCTCAAGCCAATGGCCAGGCCGAGGTAACAAATCTAACAATTTTACAGTCCATTAAAACCAGGGTTGAGCGGGCCAAGGGACTTTGGGCTATTAACTACCGACCCTTCTGTGGGCTTACCGTACCATTCCCCGAGCGATAATTGGAGAAACACCGTTCTCACTTACCTATGGCTTTAAGGCGATGGTACCAATAGAGCTTAGATTGCCAACTTACTGAGTAGCAAATTTTAGCGAGTAAGGCAATGAGGAAGCTCTTAAAGGGGAGCTTGAATTAATAGAAGAGAAAAAGGACCGAGCATACTTGAAAGTAGCAGCCTATAAGCAGCGGGTTTCTCGGTATTTCAATAGCAAAGTCAAGCACCGTAGCTTCCAGGTGGGAGACCTGGTCCTCAAGGTAGTAAACTAGTCTACCAAGGTCTCGAGTTACGGGAAGTTAGGTCCAAATTGGGAAGGACCCTACCGGGTCACTTGAGTCAACTGATTGGGAACCTACTGGTTACAGACTCTAGATGGGCAGGAAGTGTCTCACCCATAGAACGTGCAGCACCTTTGCAAGTACTTTCAATGATGCATGGATAAGAACAAATTAGCATTGGTTAGGAAATTTGTAGCTCTTCTTGAGCAATTATTATAGTTTTTAAAAGAAATAAAGATTGTTATTTTGCTGCAAAAAATGTTTCTTGCCAGTATTCCGTGCACAAAAGACCTCAGAATCACACCCCAGGCGCAAAAAGACCTCGGGGTCAAACCCGAGGACCGGTTTCACTTAGGTCCATAACCAACAATGGGGGCATATTCCCCTAGGTGGCTAATGATACCAAACTTCAAAAGACTCTAGAACTACCAACGTTCTACACTGGTTCCCTATGGTCACTCCCTCTACAGACGCCTGCCTGAGCTAATGCTTGGGGGGTAGGGGGATATGGACTAAACTAGGAAATCACACCGAGCACTAACATGGTTTGGAATTCTAAAACATTCCTTAGTACCTACAGTGCCTAGAAAATCATCTGGATAGTAACATGACCAAAATCCTACACTATACCGGGCGGAACCTTCAAACTCAAGTTTGAGAGTGCAAGTCCGTAGAAGACCAAGTGTTCTCCACCAGTCATAGTCCTTAAAATTTTGCTAAGGTAGGGTTTGGGTATACCTAATAACTGGTCAGGCATGAGCAATTACAAAATAGGAATGAACACAAATATAAATGGTTGGTGTAAAAGGTGGCCTCGAAGGGCCTTTTCATTAACAGCAAAAATGTGTACAATGCGTGGGGGCAATTGTAGTAGCCTCCCCCCCTGCAAAAAAAAATTAACAACAACAACTAACGCAACAATATATATAAAAGAAAGACAAAAGGTTGGAAACTAAAGTCGTCCACAATGATCACCTCCTCAGTCTCTCCAGGCTCCCCTCCCGGGGTAGCATTCTCGCTCAAAGCAACATCACTAGCCGGTTTGACCTCAATAGCAGTACCTTCGGTAACAAATGGCCCCACGTCCTAGTAGTCTGAGTTCATCCCTTTGTAAGATGAGATGTCCCACTCGAGATGGTCTCGGGCCAACCTTTTTTTAGGTCCTCATAGCCCTAAAAGAAGTCATTGTCGAAAGCCTCCTCTGTAGACCCTGATGCCGTCGCCTCGGATAGAGCCTTCTCCCGAGCCTCCGCCACTGCTAGATTTTCCTGGGCGGCCTCCAGTTCTACCAAGGTGGTCGGCAACTCTACCTACACTGCACCCAGGCTCAGCTCCAAGCCCTTGACCTTGTCCTTCTCCACGACCAGGTTAGTCTCCTTAGCCTCCAAGGCTGCCGACTCCTTTAATAGGGTAACTTTAGTAGCAGTGGCCCTCCCAGCCAAGAAGGGTAGGAAGGACTCGGCTCCAACAACCATGCAGCCGACCTACAAAAAGCAAGCATAAATCGGTCAATCAATGAGCAAACAGAATGAACAAAGAACAAAGAACGAGGTGGCAGAATTACTCACAAAGTGGGAGAGGCTGTACAGCCACCTAGAAAGCCTAGGGAGACATGTTGGCACACATCTCCACTTGGCTAGGGAGGAGGTCCAGCTGACCCTCTCTCAGATTTTCGCTGACTCTTCCAGTGGCATACCAGACGATGGATCTGCCCCAGCAGCAGTGTCCGACACCACCACTACTCGGGGAATCGTCATCTCCCCTGGTTCCTAGTGAGCCATCGTTCCATGCCTTAGCTGCCTTGAGCGGCCGGTCGCCACTCGCGGCCTTGGCGGTCGGTCTTTTTCCCCTCTCCGCCATCCGGGCAGCGGCTGCGGCCTGTTTGGCCCTCAATAACTCCGGATCGCTCCTGGGACCCATTTCTGCAAAAAGGAGAAAAGGACAAGAGATAAGTGATCGAGAATACAATGGAAAAATTATAAAGACAAATTAACACGGGCTGCAAGAGTTCACCAGGAAAGATTGGAGGAAAAATAGGGGCTTTAACGGGCTGATCCGGCTCATAGGTTACCTTCCAATCTCCCGACTGAGTCAGCACATTCCAGACATTGGTGGGTAGGTCCGCCAAGCCCCTGATCCTTTTCTAGCACTCCTTGGGGTTTCTCGGTGGATCAGTCAATCCCACTGCAAAATAGAGCATGAAAAAGTTAGTTCCATGATTGTAGTAAAAGCGAAGGAAAATAAAAAATACATGCGGGACGGGCTTACCCCTCAGCTCCCCCACCCCAGGAAGTCCTTAGCTAGATTCTTAAAGCTTCTTCATAGAGCCCAAGTGTGGACACATGGAAGAACATGCCCTTCTACCCCTTGTTGTTGCTCGGGCAGTTGATGATGATTTTTCTCCCCTGCCAGGCTCCTAGGGAGAAGAATTCGACCTCCCCATGCATGGGGAATGGTTGGTGGGTCCATAAGAACTCTTGAAGGGTGAGTTCATACCCGAAGACTTGAGGCCACAAAGAGATGGACCCCATCAAGAACCTCCAACCGTTCGGCGCTAACTGCTCAGGAGTGATCCCAAGGTAGATCAGAACATCCCGGGCGACTGGATGGAGGGGGATGCGAAAACCAGCCATGAGGGCATCCTCATAGAGAATAACAAAACCCGACTGGTGTAGGTGATCCCCTTCAGTGTGTACGGATAAGGAGTAATGGTCGGGGATTGCGTACCTATCCCTGATCCGCCTTAGGTCTTGGGTGCGTAAGCTACTGGCAATACACTCACAGAAGAATGCTACTTTAGGGTCAGGACCACCTAGGGTGTATATCTCATCACTTGAACCTCGAAGACAGAGGCTATTGGTGTTTTCCAACCTGCCTCGTTGTCCGATACCCGAATGGGGATCCTACCTTCGCTATGTTGGTCGGATGCGATCGCGGATGGAAGATCTAAGCTTGTGTCCAGGGTCCTGAACAGCAATTGTTCATCCTCTGACCGGGAAGACGAGTCAAAACCTGAGTGGCACATCTCTAAGGCTCTTGTGACTGGTGAGGGAGTAACTAGCAGTCAAGATAAGGATCAGGGACTCTGAGTCTAAGATATAGGGGGCAAAACTAGAAGCCTAAAAGGTAAGGCGTACAAGGTCTTTAGAGTAAAGTAACACTCGGTTAGTACTACCCCTAGATAACCCGATTGGTTCAGATGACTTGTTGCGCTACTTAATCTGAAGAGGAAGATGAACCTAAGGAAGAAAAAGTCCTACTCCCTCAAGAGTCCTAATGGATTCCAATTCTCCAGCCTCACTCGGGAATGAAAAGAAGAGAAGGAGAGAAAATGCAAAGAATTACAAGGCTGGAGAGGTGAAGACTTACAAGGATTAAAGTGCAAGAAAGACCTCGGGAAGCTTGACCGGGTACTTTTTTCTCTTAAACCGCTCAATAATCTCTATCTCTGGACAGCAGGAATAGAAGAAATGCACAAGTACCCCTTATATATGTAGCACGTATGGTTCAGATCAAATCAGATCTAACGGCCATAAATTTTCCTACCTAAATCGTCCGACAACTATCACCTCGGGCACGTGAAGTGACTCCTTAAAAGGCGCACGCATTAACACGATGGTTCGGTTATGATGCAACTATTCGATTACCCATATACCGACCTCATTGGATCCTGACCAGACCAATCACTCCCTCAGGTCCCCGAGGATACCGTCTGGTCTAGCCCCAAGTAATATCCCGGATAGGGCCCCAAGCGGTCTACCAGGTTGCACAGATTTTCATTCCTTATCTGATAGAGCATCACATCAGCCTTGAAAATAGGGGACAATTGATAGGTACAAAAATATCAAGTTAAAGTCAAACTACCACCTCAATAAGGAGATGCTGAGTCATCCAGAAAGGGCACTTGCTACTCAACCATCCCAGGTTGTGTAGACACCCTGATTTTGACCTAACGCCAAATTTAGGGGAGTATTACCTCTAAGATCCGTTGATGACAAATGCCCGACTAATCTAGGACTTCCAAAGGTGATTTAAGCTCTTCCGAAGGCTCTTTTAATTCAAGACAAAAAAGTGAAGAAGAAAAAGAGAAAAAAAAGGAAAATAGGAGAAAACGGCACATGGTGAGGGTTGCGGCAGTCATGGGCTACCGTTACGGCACTTTATGGAGTGCTGGACGACATTTAGTGAATGCCACAAATTTCACCAAATGTCGTGAAAAATTGGATTTCCATAGAAAGCGATAGTCCCTGGAGTTGTCCGCAACATTCTCTGAATGCCGGCGTTGCAATCATTGAATGCCGTTGCGGCATTCATCAAGTGCCGCTTCTATCTCCAGTGAGTGGCGCATTTTCGTGACTGTCAGATATGAGATAGTACGCTTGTACCCCTAAAACGACATCTGAATTAAGGTTTTTTGCTGTGAATTTACTAAAATACCCTCTCAAAGTTTGCCTATATAAGAGAGGTGAATATCCCATTTCAAGGGATCTTCTCTTTGACTTGAAATAAAGAATGTTAGGATCCCAACATTGATTCTCCTTCAAAAACTTTCTAAATTAATAGAGAAGTAGAATTAGAATAAGGAGCTAGAAGAAGAGCTTGATCATCATTTGGGAGGTCCCAAAACAACAAAAGAGTTGAGGATAATTAGAGGTAAACTCTAGAGTAATTAGTTTATTTAGTAAGTTCAATCACAATATTTAAATTCTTTTAGGCTCTTTACACATTTTCAAAAACTCTTCCTACCTCATTTCATCACACACCACCAATATTGTGATTGAACTTTCATTTCATGAGTTTGGATCAAAATAGCTTAGGTTTTAAAGTTTAAATAAAACTTGAAGTAGAACTTTGGTCTCCTTCCTCTTAATTATGTTTATTTCTTAAGATTCATAAGACTTTCAATGTCTTACTTGAATCTTTTAAAAACCCCTAGTACTCTTATAAACCCATGATTTATGAGGGGTTTAAGGTTGATATTAGTGTATTGAGTAAATGAGTTTGAACTTTTACCATAGTTTGAACTCATTACTTTGAGGTTTTATGAAGTTTTTTCATACTTCATTAAAATCCACAAGTTTAAGTGTCCTTAGTCTCCAATGACCATCAAATGGTAGGAGGAATAATTTGAGTCTAAACTTATATCCATGGTTTAGATTCATTGTGTTGAGGTTTTATGAAGTTTCTTCATACTTCATTAAAATCCATAAGTTTAAATGTCCTTAGTCTCCAATGACCATCAAATGGTAGGAGGAATAATTTGAGTCTAAACTTATATCCATGGTTTAGATTCATTGTGTTGAGGTTTTATGAAATCTCTTCATACTTTATTAAAATCCACAAGTATAAATGTCCTTAGTCTCCAATGATCATCAAATGGTAGGAGAAGTGGTTTGATTTAAGCCTAACTTCTTGGTTTAGTAGTTGGGGTTAACAAACAAAGATAAACTTGACAACGAAAGTAGTGGTTTCATAAACTGTTTTTGATCAAGCATTTTTAGTTAAACATCGGACCGTTGAAATCTCGTGAAACCAATGGGAAAGCGTCAATAACTCAAAGTTTTACCACTGTAAATTTTTTTTTTAGTGAGATTCCATGGTTAACTTGGTTTGATCATGAGTTTTATGGAACATCCATATTCTGTCCAGAATTCCAGAACGGAAGATCAGTTTTGAAATGGGTGAATCAGACCTTTATTCAAACATTTTAAATTCAAATTATTTTTTGTAAGAAGTTTAATGTGTTAAAGATCTCCTAAAAAGAAACAAAGTATTTCTCACCTTTTTACTATTTTTAGAAAATCATACAAAAACTCTGGACGGAGACTTGCAGATTACTGAGTACTGTCTAGTGTTTTCTTTATTCCCAGAGATCTAACCGCTCAATTGTTGATTTTCTTTTTGGGTTAAATACTAGATTCACAGAGGCACTTTGTGTCTAAAAATCATCAAGATCAAACCACGGGAACCATGCCTTTTATTTTCTTGAAGTTCAGGACTACTCTTTGGAATTTTCAGAACCTTATGACAGATTTGACAAACTTTGTAAGTAATAGTTCAAATGATCTCTTTTTGACTTAGGGCTTATACCATGCTATAATAATGATTAGTTAAGCTTAAATCTAGAGGCTAAATGATCCAAATCAATGAATAGTTCATAGCTTTATCTCGTTCATATTCATATATCCATATGCATTCATTCATATAGACTGATACTTGTAATTATAATTCATCATAGGTTAGGATTTATTACTTAGGAATTCAATAAATGTAACTTGATTAAAGCATGTGGACTAACCGTTTGTTTTGTAGCGCTATCGAGGTATGATTTCTCAAAACTCCTCTAGTTTATTCATTTATTAATTTTATTGATTTTCGACTACTTGTACGACACCTTAGAATTAAGTTTTGCCTTAAGTGTATATATGTGATTAGAGACCTTTTTATTAGAATTTATTCTTTTGTATGCATTACACGTTTAAACATTCACGGCTGGATCTCGGGTAAGTTTCCTAGTTCCCTATTTGCACATCATCTTGCTTGGTACTTGAATTATATGGTTTTTTGAATGATATTTTATCGTTAGCAATCTTACACCCTTTTAGACATGCTTTTGTAATATATATATATATACATATGTATTAGTTGAGGGCATGCTTAGAGTTTTTAATTTGATTAAAAGGATGTTGAGTAAAGGCCTATCGCGAGATAGGATGAGAGATGGTGTTTTAGTCCGTTGGACTCCTTCCTCTCTCATTCCATAATCCCCGGACCTAGTTAATCTTTAGTTTCGCAAAAGATCAGTTAGTCTTAAAATGGTTTCTTAATTTTCCTTTTAAAAGTTAAGTGGCGATTCGTTTTGAATTTGAATTTGGAAAATGTTTTAAATAAAAGCTGTGGGTAAGAGAAAATTGCGATATCCACAATCTGGCGACTCTGCTGGGGATCGAACCCAGAATCTCTGGTTTCGCAGACCAGAATTTCTAATTTTGGGTTCACTCGAGGATTAGACTTGAAAGCATCCTTTTAATCGAATTAATTAATTTTTGTGTGCCTGTTGCATTTCACTTTTATGTCCAGCCAGTCGATTGCACGGAACTATGACCTTGGAGGCTCGAGACAACCCGGTCGGTCAAGCCATCGTGGGACTGTGTATCACCCTTGATCTCGTACCATGTGTTGATATATAAAGCATCCTATCGGGTGTGTGTCAAGGGTCTCTTATTTGATCAAAACCCAGCCTTTGCATAGTAGTTTTAATAGAACCTTTCAATCTTAGGAAAATAATTCTTGATTTGGATTTATGTGCTAGGTAGTTTTGTATGCCCGGAAGGGGTTACTTGAGATGATGGCGATACTTACTTGATGAAAGATGTGTAACCTCTTAATCACTTTTGAGCAATTCCTCTTCATGTCCTATGACATTTGAGAACATGCCAAATTTTGATTATTAGGTTACATCTCTTATATCATGTTTAGCTAAGCATCATTGACCTTGTATGTATCTGAATTCATGAAAAATACGGTGATAATCCGATCATGTGATCCTTCTACCCGAAGAATTTTAATTCCATCTTTGAAAGCAAACGAATTTTTGCCAAAGTTTTCAATCGCTTTTTTAAAAATCTTTGGAGTTCACTTTTTTTTATTTATTAAAGTTCCAAACTAACCTCTGTTAAGGTATACTTTCACATGATCATCTCTTAAGAAAAAAAATCAAAAAATAAAAAATTTTAGGAATTGTTTTTGGAAGAAATGCTCTTCAAATGAAAATTTCAATCCAATCATCTTTACTAAGAAATATTTTCACACCCTCATCATTTAAATAAAAGATTCAAAATTCTTGAGAATCGTTTTTGAAAGATCTCATCTTGACTTTTGAAATTTTTTTGAATATTCAAGCTTTGAGAGGGTAGTGAAGATCGCAATGAAAGGAGAAATCAGCCCTAGTGTTATTAGAAATTGGGCTGGACTTACGGCTTAAAAGTATTACTTCAAGGGACTTTTAGTTAATTTTCCATTTTTTATTTTATGTATTTTATGTTACTTTATTCTTTAGTTTTTTTAGGATTTACTGAGTTTTTTGTTTACACTTATCTTGCAGTGACATTAGTTATCTGGGTCTTATCTTGTTATATTATTCATATTGCAGCAATTTGTTTACACTTATCTTGCAGGGACATTAGTTATCTGGGTCTTATCTTGTTATTGTCGCGCCCGCCCCGAAGGTGGGGGCGGTCCCCTCGTGGGTCGCGACCGTTTTAAAAGGAAATGAAATAAAATAGGGTAAAAGGCTCAAAGCAGCGAACCAAGGCGGGAAAGGAAATGTGTGAAGGTACGTACAAGTGGGAGTAGGGCCAGTAAAAGTTTTCAGAGTCGCCACCTAACATTTATCAGGAGTTAGGATCCCTGCAAAGACGATTAGAGTAATCATCTTTGACTTTTGAGAAAACGATTTGAGAAGAGTGGGGCCCTTTTAGAAAGTGTGACTCTTGATAGTCATATGAAACCAGAGTTCTTGACGTGGGTTCGGGGACTCGATTATGTCGAGGGAAGGTATTAGGCACCCTCGAACATCCGTGACACACGGTTGCCGTTTTAGTGGTTTTCATAGTAATGGGGCGTAAGTATGAAACAGTATAATATATACAACGTGAGCATCGTGACACGCGGTTGCCGATTTACGTATCTCGACACGAGATAGTTTTGTAAGTACGTATTAGTTTGAAAGTATGTATACGTATCTCGATACGAGATAGTTTTTGAAAGTATGTATTAGTTTGAAAGTATGTATACGTATCTCGATACGAGATAGTTTGAAAGTATGTATTAGTTTGAAAGTATGTATACGTATCTCGATACGAGATAGTTTGAAAGTGAAGTTATGGCCGCACCCAAGTATGGGTTGCATACGTATCTCGACACGAGAATCAGGCCGTACGTAGTTCTGTGCTGTGTATGTGTGTGAGATTTTTGGTCGATCTAGACCGTGAGTGTGTAAAATAGTATTTTTTGAGTAAAGTCGGTGTAGCTAGGAACTTTAACCTGTGCGGTGTAGTCCTAGACTTTAACCTTTGAGGAAGTAGTGAGTTGTGAGAAAGTGTTTTTGAGTAAAAAGTCGGGATAGATCGACCGTGCGACGAGCTTTTTTTGTATTTTTGTTTTTATGATTGTTTTGTCTTTTTGTTTTATGTGCCGGAAGTAAGGGTCGGTGCCCATGAAGAGTGTGAGGACATACCTGCCTTACCTGAGCTGTTTGCAGATTCCGAGCAAAGTACCGGAAGTACGGGTCGGTGCCCATGTGATTTGGGAAATGTGAACCGGAAGTATGGGTCGGTGCCCAGTAGTTTTGAAATAGGTTATACCGGAAGTACGGGTCGGTGCCCATGGTTTAGAAAAGTTCTACCGGAAGTACGGGTCGGTGCCCTATGATTTGAGAAAAGTATGCCGGAAGTACGGGTCGGTGCCCAGTGATTTGAAAAGGTGCCGGAAGTATGGGTCGGTGCCCAAGTAATGAAAAAGTACCGGAAGTACGGGTCGGTGCCCGAGTAATGAAAAAGTACCGGAAGTACGGGTCGGTGCCCGTGGTTTAGAAAGAAGTATCATCATTTTGTGTTTC
Organism: Hydrangea macrophylla; assembly: GCA_033977485.1. Taxonomy (NCBI): domain Eukaryota; kingdom Viridiplantae; phylum Streptophyta; class Magnoliopsida; order Cornales; family Hydrangeaceae; genus Hydrangea; species Hydrangea macrophylla. The sequence goes on from CM066994.1 coordinate 69,586,181, forward strand.
CTGATTTTATCACTGAAGATCTGTAACAAGAGATAAAGTGCAGCCGGATGGGTCATTAGATCTCCTTCCGGCCGACGCAGGATATAAAGTCCAAATCGGGTGGAGTTCGAGGGTCTCCTTCCGACTGGCGCAAGATATAACAGTTTGATAAAGTTCAGCCGGGTGGGTCATAAGATCTCCTTCCGGCTGACGCAGGGTATAAAGTCCAAATCGGGTGGAGTTCGAAGCCTCCTTCCGACTGGCGCAAGATATAACAGTTTGATAAAGTTCAGCCAGGTGGGTCATTAGATCTCCTTCTGGCTGACGCAGGATACAAAGTCCAAATCGGGTGGAGTTCGATGCCTCCTTCCGACTGGCGCAAAATAAGGCGGAATATCCGACCAGTGGATTTATAGGGAGTCCACACCACTAAAGCATATAAGTAAATAAAAGAAAAGAAAAAGGCGGAATATCCGGCCATGTGGATTTATAGGGAGCCCCAGACCACTAAGTGTATAAATAAATAAAAGAAAAGAAAAAGGCGGAATATCCGGCCATGTGGATTTATAGGGAGCCCCAGACCACTAAGTGTAAGAGTTTGAGGGAGTTACCTGTGAAGAAGGGGGCAATTTGAGGCCCAGTCGGTGTTTTGTTGAGAAAGAATGAAACAAAACCGATAAACGTAGCAGAAATAACCCAATAAGACCAAAGTCGTACTTCGACGCGAAATCGACTTGAATGGACGTCATAGTTGGGTCCGGAAGGGCCGGAAGAGCCAGAATAGCCATAAGGCGGGCCGGAATGGGTCCAGGCTGAGTTGAGCGGGACCCGCGGGGGTCAGAACTGGCCGGGAGAGCCTGAAATGGACTTATAGAATGCCAAACAGGTCCTAAAAGTTGGATTCGACCAATTCTGAGGTCACCAGTGTGTCCGGAACGGCCAAATTAGCTAAGAACAAGTGTCCGTTCGTTGAAATCTGGACCCGGAGTAGAGAAAATTGGGAAAAACCAAAAAGTGGGCCCCCAAGTGCTACGTCAGCAAGCCACGTGTCAGTCAAAGACACGTGGCGCCTCCTGATTGGCTAGTCAAATCTGACGAGGCGATGGTGTGTAGATGACGTGGCAGACGCGTGGCAGTGACACGTGGCAGGGATGCCACGTGGCAGACTGTGATTGGTCTATCAGTGATGACGTGGCGCTGGCGTGGCGATTACACGTGGCAGGTGATGCCACGTGGCAGTCTGTGACTGGTTGGTCAAAGATGACGTGGCGCTGGCGTGGCGATTACACGTGGCAGGTGATGCCACGTGGCAGTCTGTGGCTGGTAGGTTAAAGATGACGTGGCAGTCATGTGGCATGCTGACTGGACTGCTGACTCAACATTCTTGACACGTGGCAGCTTCTGATTGGTGGGTCAAAGATGAGTCAGCGCTGACTCAGCGCTGACTGTTTGGCTGCGCGTGATTGGGCGCAACGGAGGGGTGGTGGCGCGTGTCGCGCGTGCGGCTCTTTCCGGTGTCCTTGGAAGTCAGGCCTCCGGGGTTGGGATCGTCTGGTGCTGACGATCAGGGTGGTGGTGGTGGTTTCCGGCGTGGGTTGCCGGAAAGTCTGCCGGAGCAGCTTCTGTGTAGCGGCGGCGCGTGGCGTGTTTGGGAGGCGCGTATGGCTTCTGTAGACCTGATATGGTGGTGGGACCAACGGCGGTGGCTCCGTTTTGGCCAGGGGGACCCAGTGGATGGGGCGGTGAGATTCAGGGTGCCAGTTTAGGCTCTGTTTGGTTGTGTTTTCAGAAACTGGGCAGTGGTTATGGCTCTGTTTGGTTTAGGCTCAGATTCTGGGAGTTTTGTGGGGTTTTGTGTGTTGGGGTTGTGCAGGGGGTTGGGTAATGAGTTGGTGGCCATGGGTTTCTGGTGGTGGTGGTAGTGGTGGTGTGGTGGTGGTGATAGATGTGTTTGGTGGATAACCAAACAAAATCCCAAGAGGTTTGGGAGGTTTTTGTATCAAACCAAACAAAGCCTTAATGGAGGCTGTTCCCCCCTTTCTTTTTCTATGCGTGGGGAAGCTTTCTATTTATAGAAAGTTTCCCAAAACCCTACATGGGTTTTATTCCCATGTAGGCGGAACACGAGACCGTAGGTACAACCTTCGATCGGGGCCGTTGATCGTTCCGGACTTCGATCCTTGATATTTTTCAATCCGGACGTCCGATTCGGATGATTCGAAAAGATCTGGGCTTGGTTTAACGTCCTCCTCAAATTCGTATGGTTGGATCGGAATTCGTTTGAAACCCGGAAACGACTCCGTTTTCTTCAGACCGTCGACGTCTGATCTAGACCGTCTAAACTCCGACTGTCAATATCTTTTGATCCAACCGTCCGATCTTCCTGATTCAAGATGATTTGAAATCGTATTGATGTTCTCTTTGAATCGGTACGGTTCAATTGAGAATCTCTGATTTAGAAATGACCGTTTTGCCCTTGTCTTTCCCAATTGAGTCTTGAAACTTCGGTTGGACGTCGTTTCTTCTCTGATTGTCTGATTAGATTGATTCAAGTCGTTGAACCTCTGTTTTTCTCCGTATTTCCATCCAGGTATGCCCAGTCGGACATTCGATGTTTCTGGATTGACAATCGTGTCCCTTTTCTTTGAGTTTGGGCGTCGAAACTCAAATCGGAGCCTGATTCTCTATCGGTTATCAAAATTTGATGATTTGAAGTCCCAAAGGCTGGAATTGATTCCTGCTTTGCCCTGATGTAATCAAATTCAACCTTTGGTTGTCTCAGACTTGATTCCAGTCTCGAATTTTGTGCTGAACTTCGATTCCGGTTGAAAATATCGTCGATTATCGTAATCAGACGATCCCGAATTCTGGAACTCCGGTGGATGAGCTGTCATCTCCGTATTTGACTTTGATTTGACCTCTGGGGTCCCTGTTTGGATCCTGGAGCTCTTTTCTCGATTTGTGGGCCTGGTGGGCCCTCCTGCGACAGTTATTTCTCTCTTTTTTTTTAGCAGGTCAAAATGGGGTGTCTACAGCTGCCCCTCTTTGTCATGTTTTGCGAAGCAAATCGTGACAAAGAAAAAGACAACCCATTTTGACCCTTTTCTTTTAAGTGACGAGAATAAGTAAATGACGTGCCAAAGTAGGCAAGTGAGTATGAGATGCCAATATGGGCAAGTGGATGTGAAATGCCATCGCAGGCAAGTGAGTATGAGATGCCAATGTGGGCAAGTGGATGTGAAATGCCATTGTAGGCAAGTGATTGGAGTACCAAAGTAGGCAGCTGGGGATTAGGAGTATTACCAGAGTGGGCAAATTGCTCCGCTGGGGATTGAGAGCGTTACCAGAATGGGTGCACGACTCTGTTGGGGATTCATGTGAGAATTCAGTAGAAGAGGGATGGTGTAGTCAAGAAGTGCGTAATCGCGTAATCTCGAACTTCAACCAAAATGTAGTAAAGTGAGGGTATGGTCGAGCTCTTAAAGCTGCCTACGTATCTCCCGTCGGGAGAATCAGACCGAGCGTAGTTCGTACGAACCTGGGTAGCTGAGAGATGGTGGGAGGCGGTGTAGTCGAGAAGTGCGTAGCCGCGTAATCTCGAATCTTTAACCAAAAATGTAATAAAGTGAGGGTATGGTCGAGCCTTTATAGGTGCCTACGTATCTCCTGTCGGAAAATCAGACCGAGCGTAGTTCATACTACGATAGAATAAGAGTGATGAAAAATGTGAGACGATAGAGTAAAATGCCACATCGGGGCGTGATTGCTGTGTGTGAGATAGCGAAATGCCACGTGGGGCGTGATCGCTGTGAAATAAGAGAGCAAAATGCCGTGTCGGGGCGTGATTGCTGTATGTGAGATAGCGAAATGCCACGTGGGGCGTGATCGCTGTGAAATAAGAGAGCAAAATGCCGCGTCGGGACGTGATTGCTGTGTGTGAGATAGCGAAATGCCACGTGGGGCGTGATCGCTGTGAAATAAGAGAGCAGAATGTCGCGTCGGGGCGTGATTGCTGTGTGTGAGATAGCGAAATGCCACATGGGGCGTGATCGCTATGAAATAAGAGAGCAAAATGCCGCGTCGGGGCGTGATTGCTGTGAAGTTATAGAGTGGCAAAGTGTGATTCGCGTGATTGCCTTGAATATAAGAGACGAGAATAGCAAAGTCCGATACGGGTAATTGCCGTGGAGATAAGGTTAACAGAATGCGATACGCGTGACTATTGAAGATATGAGATAGCAAAATGCCAAGTAAGGCGTGATTGCTGTAAAGAGTTTAAGATAAGAGAAGTAAAATGCCACATGGGGCGTGATTGCTGTGAAGATTTCGAGAGCAAAATGCCACGTGGGGCGCGATTGCTGTAAAGAGTTCGAGAGCAAAATGCCACGTGGGGCGTGATTGCTGTAAAGAGTTTGAGATAAGAGAAGCAAAATGCCACATGGGGCGTGATTGCTGTGAAGAGTCGAGAGCAAAATGCCACGTGGGGCGTGATTGCTGTAAAGAGTTTGAGATAAGAGAAGCAAAATGCCACATGGGGCGTGATTGCTGTGAAGAGTCGAGAGCAAAATGCCACGTGGGGCGTGATTGCTGTAAAGAGTTTGAGATAAGAGAAGCAAAATGCCACATGGGGCGTGATTGCTGTGAAGAGTCGAGATAAGAGAAGCAAAATGCCACATGGGGCGTGATTGCTGTGAAGAGTGATGAAATTAGCGAAATGCGGTATGCGTGATTGCCATGAAAAAGTGGGGATAGCAAAATGTGACGCACGTGATTGCTATAGAGTGCAGGAGGGTAAGAGAAATACCTGATGCTTGATGCCGATGTAAGTTGGATACCGTTGGAGGGTACTTATACCTGATGGTAGGTGATATGAACAGGATGCCACTTGACGGACTTACTCCTGGTTCTGGTGATAGATTGTGCGAATAGGATGCCACTTGACGGACTCACTCCTGGTTCTGGTGATAGATTGCGTGCATAGGATGCCACTTGACGGACTCACTCCTGGTTCTGGTGATAGATTGCGTGCATAGGATGCCACTTGACGGACTCACTGCTGGTTCTGGTGATAGGTTGTGTGCATAGGATGCCACTTGACGGACTCACTCCTGGGCTTGAAGATGTGATTGGGAAGCCTCTTGACGGACTCATTCCCAGTTCTGATGATGAATTCTGATGCCGAGTGGTGAATAGGATGCCGCTGGAGGGTCTTATACCTGATGCCGGAAGTGAATAGTGGACAGGACGCCGCGGGGGGTCTTATACCTGATGCTGATTTTGATTATGGATTCTGATGATGAGTGAACAGGATGCCGCTTGAGGGTCTCATACCAGATTCCTGATTTGAGCGTGGACGGTTAGACCTGAGCGAGGGATAGATTTCTTGACAATCTACCGAGAAGAAGACCGGTTTCATATGTGGATCCGAGCAGATGGATCAATGTGAAGTTGGCGAGTCTGAGTAAGGGTTGATATCGTGGCTCAGTTGGTGAGCTTTTGTGCTATTTGAGAGGAGTGTCGGAACCAGTTGCCCCTGCTATAAAAGTATGCATTGTCTGCTATGCTGAAAGATAGGAATGCATTTTTAAAGTTATGTCATGCTAAGTATACGTATTTACAAGAGTATGATGCATGAATCTATCATCTGTGAAAGAATGCTCATGAGTTAGTGGATATTGAATGTCTTGTCGCCTGTTGAGTACTAGAAGACAAAGTATTTGACCGTGTGGGCTCAGTGCCCCAGTGATCATCCTTCAGAAGGACCCAGTTTTTCAGTGTTTGATTTCTCTCGAGCTCTCATTCTCTCTGAAACCATTTTTACCTTCGGCGCCCTCACGGGTTTTCACCGAATCCAGTTATATGATCGTTGCGCTTCAAAGTATCTTGTGTTTTGAAAGTATGTGGCACCCCCGTCATTTGGAATGATGCAAGTATGTGATCTTGTGAACCCAACAAGGCTTGTATCAATCAAAGTGGACTTTATTGGGTTGTAACGTAGGCCAGGGTCATGGGTTGAGGAATGAAAGGGATCGCATGAAGGCTCAAAGTATATTTTGAAAAGTCGGTTGAGATTCCTGAGATCACCTTATGCCCCGCGTCTTTCCTTCTTTTGATTTTTCTCTTTTTCTTTTTGCTTTTGTATTCATCTTCATCCCAATCTAGTGTGGGTATGTTATCGATGAGTAAAGTATGTACTAGGGAGAATTGCCCCAGTTTGAAGTATGTATTCGAGTCGGATCGTATCTTTTGTGGATGTGCTCCAGCTTTGCATTGAGTTCTCTTTTTGTTTGCTTTCTCTTTCTTTTTCCTTTTGGCATTGCCCCAGTATAGGGGGTGATCCTCAGGGGTTTAAGTTTGAAAAGAAATCATCGTATGGCTCAAGTGGGCTAACGAGGGAAAGTAGTGTATAGATGGCTGAAATGATTGCCTCTAATCATTTTAACACAAGTCGAGTCGGGTTCAGAGATCACATATATGCAACATTGAAGTTAGAGATCCTGAGAATGAGTATTTACTTTCCTGACCAGGATTGAGGGGCCCCATGTGGGCCAGCAGTGATCGTGATGACCTCTTTTGCTGAGATGTGGGGGGCAAAGATTGCCCTCGTCTATGTATGTCATGATCCTGAGAATGGACCAAGGACTGTTCTTGAATGCCCGTCGGCTGTCTGCTCCGTTCTTGTGTCCTCAGATGACATCAAGCTGTCATATAGAAGTATGCTTTTGTCACCTGATTCTTGTTAAGATGTGAGCATCGTCAGAGGATGAAATGGCTGATTTGTGAACTTGAGTCGTTTCTCGGCATGACCTTGTGTTGATCGTACTTTCAGGTAGAATCGAACATAGCTTTGTTACGTCCGGAAGTCTAGTACAATGTCTAATTCGTATTCAACAAGTAGTAAGACAGTCATATCCAACATACTCATGAGATTTAAGGAATGAGAGCAGATGATAGTTATTGAATGATGCAAAGAATGAGTTTTATTTTTGTTTTTCGTTTGAAAGTATGCGCTTATGCAAAGCAGACAAAGCATAAATTCAATAGTATGGAGAAACTGCCCCTGTATGGCAGATGATGAGGAGTAATGTTTCAAGACAATGGGCCGAGTATTGGGTCTCTTATGAGAGTCGTCTCGGGCATGGACAGAGCTTGTGGATGTATATGGGTAGAAGTAGGCTTATTGGTTCAGTGGCTTGAGGGTTCGAACAATCGCGAATGCGCTGGTACTGTTCAGATTTGACCTCCGCGGATTTTGTCATCTGCCCTGCTCAGGCTAAATGTTTGGATTTGAAAATCAGAGCTGTTTAGACTGGTTGTCCATTCAGACTTTCTCAATCCGTGGAGAAGTCGGTGATACCGGGAGTAGGCTGAGCGTGTAGAAGCTTCCCATGTTGACCTCTATCAAAAATGTACCTACAGCTGAGGTCAGAAGAAGTAGAGGTAGATGTAAAATTAGTAAGTCGCTTCAAAGAAAAGAAACGGGGATTCTTCTCCCAGTGACTTGATAGAGATGAGAGAGTACTGCCCCAGTATAATGTGTGTTCCCAAGGTATGAGATGCATCTGGATAGCCTTTTGGCGTCACCAAATGTATTTGAAAAGTGAATTTGTCCTTGGGGAGTTTTATTTTTGTTTTTGAAAGGTGAGAACGAGTTTGGAAAAAGTCTGGCAGCCTTCTGGCGCCGTTTATGAGTTTTTATTTTATCCAACCTTGGTCTATATACAGGTGCAATGGGAAGATAAAGAAGAATCGGGTAGCCTTTCGGCGCCGTTTTATGAATTTGAGAGAGTGTATCCATCCTTGTTAAAATGTAAGGATATGATGAGTAAGAATGGGCAGCCTTTCGGCGCTGTTATGAAGTTTTGAAAAAGTGTAGACATCCTTGTTTAAAATGTAAGGAAAGGATAAGCGAGAATGGGCAGCCCTTCGGCGCCATTTTGAGTTTTGAAAAGTTTATCTGCCCTTGATTTATATAAGGGGATGATAGAAAAGAATCGGACAGCCTATCGGCGCCGTTCTGTATTTTGAAAAGTTTTGAATGCACATGTGCAGAATGCGACTATGTGGAGAGGTTGACATCTAATGTAGACTTACTTAGGTCCGGTTCCCGAACCTTCAAACCTCCGGTGCCGTAACACCTTCTCAGGTTGGTGGTTTCGAGCGGAGGAACTTTCGGTGCTGGTACCGACGGTACTACCGCAACGGCCATGCCACTTACTGATCCTCCTATCTAATCTTAAAAGGTTTCAGTTTCAGAAACGGGTTATGTCATGCTTGATGCAAGTGTGTAGTGTGTATGATAGTAAAGTATGGCATTGGCCTTGCAGTTTCGTTGGCATTGGCCTCGTGGTTTTTTTTTTTTTTTTTTTTATGAGTTGCAGGTACCTGTATAAACAAGTTTTGTCACCTGTAAAAGAATTATAGAAGTACAGAGTTGTTAATAAAACAAATGCCCCATTAGTATGAAAACCACCAAGGTGACGGCCTGAGTCCTCTCTAGCAGTCCCCAGCAGAGTCGCCAGCTGTCGCGCCCGCCCCGAAGGTGGGGGCGGTCCCCTCGTGGGTCGCGACCGTTTTAAAAGGAAATGAAATAAAATAGGGTAAAAGGCTCAAAGCAGCGAACCAAGGCGGGAAAGGAAATGTGTGAAGGTACGTACAAGTGGGAGTAGGGCCAGTAAAAGTTTTCAGAGTCGCCACCTAACATTTATCAGGAGTTAGGATCCCTGCAAAGACGATTAGAGTAATCATCTTTGACTTTTGAGAAAACGATTTGAGAAGAGTGGGGCCCTTTTAGAAAGTGTGACTCTTGATAGTCATATGAAACCAGAGTTCTTGACGTGGGTTCGGGGACTCGATTATGTCGAGGGAAGGTATTAGGCACCCTCGAACATCCGTGACACACGGTTGCCGTTTTAGTGGTTTTCATAGTAATGGGGCGTAAGTATGAAACAGTATAATATATACAACGTGAGCATCGTGACACGCGGTTGCCGATTTACGTATCTCGACACGAGATAGTTTTGTAAGTACGTATTAGTTTGAAAGTATGTATACGTATCTCGATACGAGATAGTTTTTGAAAGTATGTATTAGTTTGAAAGTATGTATACGTATCTCGATACGAGATAGTTTGAAAGTATGTATTAGTTTGAAAGTATGTATACGTATCTCGATACGAGATAGTTTGAAAGTGAAGTTATGGCCGCACCCAAGTATGGGTTGCATACGTATCTCGACACGAGAATCAGGCCGTACGTAGTTCTGTGCTGTGTATGTGTGTGAGATTTTTGGTCGATCTAGACCGTGAGTGTGTAAAATAGTATTTTTTGAGTAAAGTCGGTGTAGCTAGGAACTTTAACCTGTGCGGTGTAGTCCTAGACTTTAACCTTTGAGGAAGTAGTGAGTTGTGAGAAAGTGTTTTTGAGTAAAAAGTCGGGATAGATCGACCGTGCGACGAGCTTTTTTTGTATTTTTGTTTTTATGATTGTTTTGTCTTTTTGTTTTATGTGCCGGAAGTAAGGGTCGGTGCCCATGAAGAGTGTGAGGACATACCTGCCTTACCTGAGCTGTTTGCAGATTCCGAGCAAAGTACCGGAAGTACGGGTCGGTGCCCATGTGATTTGGGAAATGTGAACCGGAAGTATGGGTCGGTGCCCAGTAGTTTTGAAATAGGTTATACCGGAAGTACGGGTCGGTGCCCATGGTTTAGAAAAGTTCTACCGGAAGTACGGGTCGGTGCCCTATGATTTGAGAAAAGTATGCCGGAAGTACGGGTCGGTGCCCAGTGATTTGAAAAGGTGCCGGAAGTATGGGTCGGTGCCCAAGTAATGAAAAAGTACCGGAAGTACGGGTCGGTGCCCGAGTAATGAAAAAGTACCGGAAGTACGGGTCGGTGCCCGTGGTTTAGAAAGAAGTATCATCATTTTGTGTTTCCTGATTTTATCACTGAAGATCTGTAACAAGAGATAAAGTGCAGCCGGATGGGTCATTAGATCTCCTTCCGGCCGACGCAGGATATAAAGTCCAAATCGGGTGGAGTTCGAGGGTCTCCTTCCGACTGGCGCAAGATATAACAGTTTGATAAAGTTCAGCCGGGTGGGTCATAAGATCTCCTTCCGGCTGACGCAGGGTATAAAGTCCAAATCGGGTGGAGTTCGAAGCCTCCTTCCGACTGGCGCAAGATATAACAGTTTGATAAAGTTCAGCCAGGTGGGTCATTAGATCTCCTTCTGGCTGACGCAGGATACAAAGTCCAAATCGGGTGGAGTTCGATGCCTCCTTCCGACTGGCGCAAAATAAGGCGGAATATCCGACCAGTGGATTTATAGGGAGTCCACACCACTAAAGCATATAAGTAAATAAAAGAAAAGAAAAAGGCGGAATATCCGGCCATGTGGATTTATAGGGAGCCCCAGACCACTAAGTGTATAAATAAATAAAAGAAAAGAAAAAGGCGGAATATCCGGCCATGTGGATTTATAGGGAGCCCCAGACCACTAAGTGTAAGAGTTTGAGGGAGTTACCTGTGAAGAAGGGGGCAATTTGAGGCCCAGTCGGTGTTTTGTTGAGAAAGAATGAAACAAAACCGATAAACGTAGCAGAAATAACCCAATAAGACCAAAGTCGTACTTCGACGCGAAATCGACTTGAATGGACGTCATAGTTGGGTCCGGAAGGGCCGGAAGAGCCAGAATAGCCATAAGGCGGGCCGGAATGGGTCCAGGCTGAGTTGAGCGGGACCCGCGGGGGTCAGAACTGGCCGGGAGAGCCTGAAATGGACTTATAGAATGCCAAACAGGTCCTAAAAGTTGGATTCGACCAATTCTGAGGTCACCAGTGTGTCCGGAACGGCCAAATTAGCTAAGAACAAGTGTCCGTTCGTTGAAATCTGGACCCGGAGTAGAGAAAATTGGGAAAAACCAAAAAGTGGGCCCCCAAGTGCTACGTCAGCAAGCCACGTGTCAGTCAAAGACACGTGGCGCCTCCTGATTGGCTAGTCAAATCTGACGAGGCGATGGTGTGTAGATGACGTGGCAGACGCGTGGCAGTGACACGTGGCAGGGATGCCACGTGGCAGACTGTGATTGGTCTATCAGTGATGACGTGGCGCTGGCGTGGCGATTACACGTGGCAGGTGATGCCACGTGGCAGTCTGTGACTGGTTGGTCAAAGATGACGTGGCGCTGGCGTGGCGATTACACGTGGCAGGTGATGCCACGTGGCAGTCTGTGGCTGGTAGGTCAAAGATGACATGGCAGTCATGTGGCATGCTGACTGGACTGCTGACTCAACATTCTTGACACGTGGCAGCTTCTGATTGGTGGGTCAAAGATGAGTCAGCGCTGACTCAGCGCTGACTGTTTGGCTGCGCGTGATTGGGCGCAACGGATGGGTGGTGGCGCGTGTCGCGCGTGCGGCTCTTTCCGGTGTCCTTGGAAGTCAGGCCTCCGGGGTTGGGATCGTCTGGTGCTGACGATCAGGGTGGTGGTGGTGGTTTCCGGCGTGGGTTGCCGGAAAGTCTGCCGGAGCAGCTTCTGTGTAGCGGCGGCGCGTGGCGTGTTTGGGAGGCGCGTATGGCTTCTGTAGACCTGATATGGTGGTGGGACCAACGGCGGTGGCTCCGTTTTGGCCAGGGGGACCCAGTGGATGGGGCGGTGAGATTCAGGGTGCCAGTTTAGGCTCTGTTTGGTTGTGTTTTCAGAAACTGGGCAGTGGTTATGGCTCTGTTTGGTTTAGGCTCAGATTCTGGGAGTTTTGTGGGGTTTTGTGTGTTGGGGTTGTGCAGGGGGTTGGGTAATGAGTTGGTGGCCATGGGTTTCTGGTGGTGGTGGTAGTGGTGGTGTGGTGGTGGTGATAGATGTGTTTGGTGGATAACCAAACAAAATCCCAAGAGGTTTGGGAGGTTTTTGTATCAAACCAAACAAAGCCTTAATGGAGGCTGTTCCCCCCTTTCTTTTTCTATGCGTGGGGAAGCTTTCTATTTATAGAAAGTTTCCCAAAACCCTACATGGGTTTTATTCCCATGTAGGCGGAACACGAGACCGTAGGTACAACCTTCGATCGGGGCCGTTGATCGTTCCGGACTTCGATCCTTGATATTTTTCAATCCGGACGTCCGATTCGGATGATTCGAAAAGATCTGGGCTTGGTTTAACGTCCTCCTCAAATTCGTATGGTTGGATCGGAATTCGTTTGAAACCCGGAAACGACTCCGTTTTCTTCAGACCGTCGACGTCTGATCTAGACCGTCTAAACTCCGACTGTCAATATCTTTTGATCCAACCGTCCGATCTTCCTGATTCAAGATGATTTGAAATCGTATTGATGTTCTCTTTGAATCGGTACGGTTCAATTGAGAATCTCTGATTTAGAAATGACCGTTTTGCCCTTGTCTTTCCCAATTGAGTCTTGAAACTTCGGTTGGACGTCGTTTCTTCTCTGATTGTCTGATTAGATTGATTCAAGTCGTTGAACCTCTGTTTTTCTCCGTATTTCCATCCAGGTATGCCCAGTCGGACATTCGATGTTTCTGGATTGACAATCGTGTCCCTTTTCTTTGAGTTTGGGCGTCGAAACTCAAATCGGAGCCTGATTCTCTATCGGTTATCAAAATTTGATGATTTGAAGTCCCAAAGGCTGGAATTGATTCCTGCTTTGCCCTGATGTAATCAAATTCAACCTTTGGTTGTCTCAGACTTGATTCCAGTCTCGAATTTTGTGCCGAACTTCGATTCCGGTTGAAAATATCGTCGATTATCGTAATCAGACGATCCCGAATTCTGGAACTCCGGTGGATGAGCTGTCATCTCCGTATTTGACTTTGATTTGACCTCTGGGGTCCCTGTTTGGATCCTGGAGCTCTTTTCTCGATTTGTGGGCCTGGTGGGCCCTCCTGCGACAGTTATTTCTCTCTTTTTTTTAGCAGGTCAAAATGGGGTGTCTACAGTTATGTTATTCATATTGTAGCAACTTTTTTAATAGACTGGAAAACAATGGATTATGTGGAACAAATAATACTAATTTTCTATCAACAACATTTGTTTTAACTCTTTACCTAGAGTTTGTCTTCTTTCTTTCCTAGGTGTGGGGTTCCCTAGGTTTTGTTTCGGTTCCATTGTCCATCGCTTTTAACTCAAGATAAGTATGTTTTTAACTCAAACGATGAGCCTGTATTTGTATAAGTGTTTGTTATTCAAAGTGTTAAAGTCTTTGGATTCTTCAAATATCAAAAGACATTTATATTATAGTAATCCAATAGTTGATTTAGCACTTTGAGGCTCAAACTATCAGAATAAACTAGCTCCACCAACAGGGAGATGCCTTAAAATACATCATCTTAGAAGGTGCCACATAGCCTGACTGGTAAGACACATTCGAGGTATGGAATAGAATTCCTACATCCAAGTCTTCCGTAGACCGTAGGCACATGAGGTGGAGAAACTCTCTCATGTGACCGGCACACCCGTGTGACGCCCATAATGATTAGAATATTAGGTGAGTCCCTTAGTGAAGGAGAAATCACATGGGATATTTTCTCGTGGAGTGGTAGTTTATTGTAGGTGAGCAAAAATTCCATTGTAAGGATTTCCCCAACCCACCAAAAAAGGAAGTATCTCGGTATCTCCATGAGACTATGACTAATACATTTCTCATGATCAACAAGAAAATATAAGTACATTATACTCATCCATAGCTATTAAAGATGCCTTGCATACCTCAATACCGGAAGCAATTTAGAACCCCTAGACCGAAATAAAATCAGCACATGACCTCTTGCCAAGACATTCTATTAGTATATCTCTGGTTTTTTTTTTTTCCTGAAATCAACATAACCATAAAAATACAAGCCATCAGCTCTTAACATTGCATCTACTTTATTCTAAATTACGGAATATAGTAAGAACACTCAAGGAATAACTTGTATAAATAGCTCGCAACAGCAAGAATTTGAAACATTGAAGGATATAAAGAACTGTACTTTGTTAGATAATCACCAATAATCCTTGCAAGAACATGTTCCTTTATCAAAATGGTGGAAGCGTTTTGTGTGTCTCAAAATTATCACTCTCCTTGTAACTCCTGATACGATTTTCATCCAAGAGTGACAATCCATACAAATAAGAAGATTCTTTGTGATCCTAATTGGCATTCCAGAGCTAGTGTGAATGAGTCCAAACATCGTAGCGAGCTGCTCGCTATGCCCGCAAACCCAATTTGTCGTCATTTCATCACTTACATCATGAAGAACAACTCGTGAATCTGGGACATAGCCAACTTCTTCCATAGCTTCAGTCAACTCATTCCAAACTTTCTTATACTCATCTGAACTACAGAACTCAAAAGCCCCACTCGCCACAAATGTATGTATTTTGTTTTTTTTACATATATCCAGTTGCATCGAACATCCTTCTTGATATCCCTCTTTTTCATCATCTCTCTCACCATATTAAACCCCTCCCACAACCCTGCATTCACATAAATATTAGATAGCACCACATAATTACCTGGATTATTTGGTTCGAGCTCAAGCAATCGCTTTGCATTAACCTCTGCAAAAGAAACATTTCCATACCTTCGGCACGCATTGAGTAAAGATCCCCATATGATGCCACCTGGCTTCATCGGCATGTTTTTCACTACCTCCAATGCATCCTTGATTCGCCCAGCTCTTCCTAATAGATCGACTAAACAAGCATAATGCTCTAACATTGGTGAGATTCCAAACTCTACTTCCATTCTATCAAATAATCCCCGCCCCTCATTTGTTAGCACCACATGGCTACAACCAGACAACAAGGCAAATCAAGGTGACCCCATTAGGACTAAAGCCACAATTAACCATCTCACTAAACAACTTCATTGCTTCTGAAAATTGTCCATTGATTGAATAACCCATAAGCACGGTATTCCAAGATGTCAAATCTTTACTTTGCATTGCATCAAACACTCTCCTACAGTAATCCATTGCTCCATATTTCGCGTACATTTCCAACAGCGAGTTTAGCACTGGAAAATCTGGATTCGCTGTTGATTTTACAATCTGAGCATGTATCACTTTGCCACTAAAAAGTGTTGTTACTCTAGCACAAACGGGTAACATTATAGTTAGAGTAACCCAGCTAAATCCCACTTTCTCTCCCTGCATTCTCTAAAAAGTATCAAGAGCCTCAACTAGTTTATCTCCTTGAACAAACTAATCAATCAATGAATCGACTAGTTTAGCATTCAAATTTAGTAAGCATACCATTATTAAATTAACCATACCAATGAATCGACTAGTTTAAATGGCAGATTTCTATTGTATTGACTTTTGCAGTAATTTCCTTTTTGCTTCCATTCCTTATTTTGCTTTGATGTCTTGTATCTTTAGATCTTAGGAAAAAAAATAAAAAATAAATAAGAGTTCGTGGGTTTCTCATATTAGTTTTAACCATGTAGATGTGCCATGAATGTGTTCTATGATTTTTTGTTTAACAGTTGTTTTCCCTATTTAGTGTGATGTGCTTCTAGTTGTTGGCACGATTGGAATCAATATTCAAAACTTTAAACCCAGACATGTTTATGGGATCCAAAACGCATATGTATTAACGCGTGTAGATAAATTTTACAAAGCACTTAGAGCCTCAAAAGCCTATTGTGCCTGAAGCATGTTTCCCAAGCTTCATACAAGAGGTAGAGTTTGGTCAACGAGAACGCAAATACCATGGCCAATTCAATAACAGACTACTGTCTTAAATATAACTCGCTTGTATGTAGAAATTTGCGCAGAGAAGAAAACAAATCCTGCAAATAAACAATCTTGCTGCCAAGGATCCACATTTATAAACAAAATCACTTTTGGTCATACAAAAGTGTGGATCACAACAAATAACCGACAATTCACCATACTAATTCAATCCAGTCATCAACACTCGCAATGTTAAAACTAATGAATCTCCAATCCAACTCGATGAGATTTAGAACCAATTCACTCCTTCAATCATTACTAAGTGGCCTTCAATTGATATATACAAAAAGAAGAATTACCATAAATGGTCATCAATTGATCTCCAAAAGAAGAATTACGATATCTAATAGAGCACGGTAAGAGTCAATTACCTTGAACGTATAACTAAAACCAAAACATGATAATGAAAAGAAACTCAAACATAAGACTCATGATCATCAAACAGGTTACAGATACACAAACCACATATCTAAGAAATCAACATTTCAAAAGTAGGCCATTCATGTCTTCATACCAAGTTAATTACGGCTCGTATAACATGTACATATGCCAAAGCCTTGTGGTGTCCATATTACTCTCACCTGCTACAAGCAATTCGCAAAACATGTACATATGCCAAAGCCTTATGGTAAAAACAGCCACAAGCAAGTCAAACAAGACGTAAGCATTTAGAGAAATGGGTATCCAACATAAAATTTCACACCTTTTTAAAAGTTGAAATAGTCTCGCGTAGAAGAATTCAATACTTTTAACAATCTCAGAGGTCCAACGAAAAAGTGATAAATTTAATTATATCCAGCTAGTAAAGGCAATTTTGGAATAATTTGAATTGTCTCCTATATCATGTTTAAAAAGCACAAAAATGGAGCTAGGGTGATTAAAAGTAATGTTGTGGTTTTTGGTTTTTGTTTTTATTTTTTGAATTGATAACAGTTAACTCTCAATACAAAAATTGAAACAAAAACTGAAAACCAATAACCACACGTTACCATGCGTGCCCTTAACAATTCACTTCCAGTGAATTTTGGACTTCACTTGACATAAAAAGATTATTCTCTTTACTCTCTCATGCCACCGTCCTCAGAATCCTCAGCACTTAAATCGAGATCAACAAGCAACTCCTCCAAAGGCACAGAAGAAGCATCCTCCTCATCAGTCACAGATGCCATCTCTGATGGCTGGTATTCCTTGTTACGGTAAAATGATATATTAAACCTCATATCAGGGTTCTCCTCAAAGTCTCTCAAGAACTGTTCATACTCTAAGTTCATTTTCTCCTCTTCAACTCTACCACCTTTAGCAGTAGTATCTACTTCCATGCTAAGAGATTTAAGCTTCCATGAACGAGGCTTCCCACGCTTTTTCTGACACTTCTCTTCATAACTCTTTCTTATTAAAATCGCACATGGGATGACAAAACCTTTGTACTTGTCTAGTTCAATATCGTTGCTACTAGCCCCATGCAAATCATAACCAAGAGCGTAATCACTCGGGTTCAAAAGATGGCCTAGATACGTTCTTACTGAGAAAATTGTGTCATTCTTTCCAATAGACAAGAGATATTTAATACAGTATCTGATGATACACAAGATGAAGGAAAACTAGGATAGAAGGAATTCAGGATAATCTTAGGCTCTGTTTGGTTCTTAGATTTAGTGAGGGAAAAGAAAGAAAGAAAAAAAAAGGAAAACCTTTCCCTTTGTCTGGTTAATAAGGAAAATAATGAGGAAAATAAGACGGAAAAGAGAATAAGTTCAATTTTAAATATTGTAAGTCATTTCCCTTCATTTACTCATATATTACAATTATATTTTCAATTTCTTTTGATTTTCAATGCTACGTAAGCATGAAGGAAAACACGAGGGATCTAGTTTTCATTCTTCTTTTCCTTTTCCTTTGCGTTTCTCTCATGAAGTCCATGAACCAAACAAAGCCTAAGGGTCAAAAAAAATCTCGACTTCTGCATACTATTCTGCCGTGTCAGATCCAAACCTCCAGCAATGTTTTCTGAATTGTACGCTGAAATAGGTACTGGAACTGAGTGCGCTACATATTGTAAAAGCATGCTTCTAAAAGAGCAGCAATATAAGAAATGAGTAAAACTTTGGAGATAACTTTCACACAACCCAACTTATACAACCTTAGGTGGCAACTAATGTGGAAAAGTGGGACCCACAACATAACTCTACATCCTAACCCAAGAAACCTAACCCAAGAGCAACCGGTCAAAACCCCAAATACCCATTTCATCTTCATCTTCCCGCTCTCTTTCCTCTCACCCCTGCGCTCTCTCTCTCTCTCTCTCCTACGATTTCCCTCCTCTCTCTTCTCACTCTCCTACGAGAAAGCAATAGTTCTCTCTGAAAGACTCTCTCTCTCTCTCTCTCTTAAAACAGAGACTGTGCAGACGACGGGGTTGGCGACCGGGAAGACGATGGCAGCAGCGTTCAGTTAGTTGTTCTTCTCATTTTTGTATACTTTTTTGCAGTAGGTTTCTAGCATTATTGATATATCTAATAGGTATGTCTGTGAGCAACATAGAAATTTGGTTGTATGTGCGAACTACCCATTCGTTTGTTAGATCGGATTAATTGGTAATCATATTTGTTTGGATTTTAAGTTGGAAATGATCATGAAATATATGTATTTATATATTTCATCATTACTAGGTTTTACCAAAGCAATGTCATGTGATGATCATCTAAATCAATCAACTGTGCATTGCCATTGATTTCAAGGTGTGTGATCATATTTGTGTAAATAAAATTTGAGGTTTTGGTCTTAATATTGGTGTTTAGCGCACAAAAAAAAAGGGGGATTAAGCCCCATAAACTTATTTGATTAGTATTTGTGCAAATAAAATTTGAGGTTTTAGTCCTAATATTGGTGTTTAAAGCAAAAAAAAAACATTGAGTTTAAGCCCCATAAACTTATTTCTTTAGTAGTTGTGCAAATGAAATTTGAGGTTTTGGTCCTAATATTGGTGTTTAACGTAAAAAAAAGTATTAAGCCCCCTAATAGTTGATGTTTGCACTTGTAAATATGTTGATGCTTGCAATTATAGGAATGGATTAGGAAACTTGTAATACTAGTTCAAGTATATGTGAGAATGAAGACGTGGTTATGGTTGGGGAGAATGTAGAAGAGAAGGTTGAGGAGCCTAAGGCAGATATGAGTTTTGATAATGTGGATGAGTTAATTGGGTACTATAGATATTATGGTAACTAAATGGGCTTTGCTCTGTCCACGAGGACTTCCAAGAAGGACCTTGATGGGGTGCAAAGAAATATTATGATTGCATGCACTCGGAAAGGCACTTCAAAGTGAACATCAAAGAATTCTTTAAAGCCATATCCAATATCAAAAACAAATTGTGAAGCTATGACCACTGCAGTGCTAGTAGTCCCGGATAGAATTGTGGTTTATTAGAAAAGTTTTGCTTAACCATAACCATGTGTTAAGTCCAGGAAAAGCAAGGTACCATCAAAACAATAGGGTAATAAGTAATGAGGTGAAGAGAAGACTTGAGTTTAACGATAGATCTGGAATAAGAACGTCCAAGAGTTTTCAAGCATTAGCACTTGAAGCTGGGGGTATGAACAACTGGCTTTTTTTGAGAAAGATTGTCGGAATTATGTTGAGAAAGTACGGCAACTGAGGTTTAGGGAAGGTGATGCTAGTGCACTTTAGAGCCACTTCATGCATGTACAAGCTACATGAGAAACTGCTATGCACGTGCACACAAACATACATGAGTTTTTAAGAGATACCCTAATTGAAGTAATTCACCAATCAATATCGAGGCCATCTTAGTGCTATGTGCTTGAAATAACTCTAATGCCAATATATGAAGAAAATGAGATTTTTCCATAAGCCAATTCAATCCCAGCTTTATGAAAGTAATAATGGGGCATGTATTCATTATTCTGATATGTAACTATAAAATTCCAAATATTACATGCCAATTAGAAGTCCAAATGTTCAATTAGTTGCTTTCAGTCCAAAGTCCAAATGTTCAAGTTGGAACAAGTTGGAAAATGAGTATGTGTCCAAATGTTCAATTAGTTGCTTTCAATTAGTATGTGTCCTGTTTGTGTAATGTTTTGAAATTTTAATTAAAGTTATTGTGGTAAATTTGGTGGTCAATGAATGGACCCAATTTAAACTTGTACATTTTAAATACATAACAATTGGTATTGTGGTACAACTTTTGTATTTGTTTTAGCACACATGTGTGTGTATGTATATTACATAATTTGTGTGTGGGTGAGGGGACAAGATGAGACTCACAAGTCATCTCCCAAACCACCCTAACAACTCCCAACCACTCTCAACAACTCTCAACCACCCCAACCACTAAAGTTCCCTAGGAAGCTTCCCCATCTCCTTCTCTCTCCCTTATATATTTGGCACTCTCTCTCTCCCCCTCATTTTCTTCTCTTATCTCTAGCTCTATCTCTCTCTTTGGTTTGGAAGTAAACCCTCCAAACTACTTCAACATTCAACCCCAATTTTGAGCCTCCATAAATCATTGTTGGAGCCAAGCTATTAGAGGCAAAAATCATCACCTCATTTAGGGCTTCCTATGGGTACTTCTATTTTACATCTTAGTGATCTCTAGCTCACATTATAGACTAGAGGAAGAAGGAGGATTTCCTACTTTCTTATTCTTGAAGATCCATACTTGGGTTCTCTTATTTTCTCACTTGGATTCTCTATTTCATTTGCACATTTCTATTCTCAAGGGCAAGGTAGAATATATTGTCTTGATTCGCTATGTATTTTATCTCTAATGTGTGATTTATGTTAGGGTTATTAAGGATTAAAACATAGCTTGTGACATTGAACTATCCATTTGACTAATCTTATGATGTTGATTAAAATGTTAGTTGTTGAGTTGAAATTAAAGTTGCTTAAGTGATATTATCTACTCCTTAATTGTTGATTAGTTGTTTAGTTGCCTAAATGAATTATTTGCTTACTTGATTAAGTAGCCCTTATGCCAAGAAGTTGATTTCACATGTTCCTTGTTGATATTCTATGAACTTGGAATCATATGTTAGAATGAATTAGATTGAAGTAATTGGACTTGCTTAAATATGTCAAGCATGTTAATTACCATTTAATATGATAAACATTTGCATTGGAATCATAGAATTCATGTGCATTGTTGCCAAGTGGGCACACCTCATAGCATTAGCATGAGTGACATTTGAGTAATCCCTAAGAGGGGATAAAAGAAAATTCGACCCCAATAAAGGGGGATAAAAGTGGATAAGAAAATTCGGATGTAGGTTGTGTGGTGAGACAGCGTGGACGTACCTAAGAATGTGCCAAACTCCAACTTATATTCGACTAGCTATCGAAAAGTTGGTATGCTACATTCCCAGTGGGGGGTGGCTCACAGTCCTTTGGAATCCACGTATGATTCTTTCGTAGCTTCCGCACTGTTTGGCTTAGTCCACATAGGATATCTTCTTCTTCTTAATCTTCTTCTTTGACCTCTTTGACTCATCCAAGTGTCGTGGATTTTGGGGCATTACAGAATGGTATCAAGCTAACCGGGTTTGAATACCCTGGTACTCTGGGAGTTAATTGGGTCCGTGTGTGACCGTTGCATCTATTATACTCTCGAACATGTTTAGTTGACAATAATATCATGTTTACCTATTAAGTGTTACATGCCTTGGGATTATAAGCTCACATGACATATGTACTTATGTGTTTACATTTTGTGCCTATATGTTTTCGTTCATATGTTTTATATGTTCATAATATTGTAACATAATGTATTGGTTAGCACACAACGCGATAAATTTTCATGTAATAAATGAAAAAGTGAAAGTATGTTTACTTGCCTTCAGATTATGTGATAACATGCTAATGTGCTTAAGTGCTTACGTGATTACTTGTTTATATATCACTGAATTGTTAAGCTTGATAACAATAGCATGTTGAGTTAATATTTCATGTTTTACGTGTTTAGAGTAGCTTATTCACATACTCATAGATCCTTTGATCGGCGTTTCATAGTATGATTTCTTTGGTAAATTTTTTTTTGGAAGATACGTTTTAAACTTGTGGAAACCAACATGTTAATATGTTGCTCATATTTGAAAACCTATATGTATATGTACTTTTGAAGTACTTAAAAGATGTTTCTAACCCGACGAATAACTTACTAGTTCTAATGACGCGGTGTTTGGCATTATTATATGACTTATATAGGTTGTGTCTACGGACTCAGGTATTCTTACATTTTCATATACACTCTTGTGATGCCATACTTTGGGTGGCATGAGTTTTATTTCACACGTGATGCAAAGCCTCTCTAAAGGCTATGTTGATCTTTGAAAGAGTATTTTATCTTGATAGCCCTCGATTGTGGCTGTTAGTCCATATCATGCGGTTACAAATACTTGTTGTTTATCATTGTAATAGTTCTTCCTTCTTACAGGATTGTCGTACTCTTTTTTTGGAGAGAATTTCATTGTTCGAATGTAAGTTTGACATTGTAATTACTCTTCTAAGTAGATTACGAGTTTTCTGGTGATTGCTTAGATTTTTACAATTAGATTATCGTTTCACTATGTGATCATTGCATATGATCAAATCCTATTGTATGCATTATTGTGAGGATTCTAGATTTTGTAGGGAATAGATTTGTGTTGTTCCAAATCTATTAGTTCATTTATTCCATGATTTTTCACGTATGAGTGAATTTCATGACTCTGAGGACCGTCTCTGCTTTTGAGACTGCAATTCTTGTTGATTGGTGAAATCTTTTCTACGAGTTGTTTATCAATCGTTATCGATTTTCATTGAGGATCCGCTATTAGCATTGTGTGGTTAACGCAGTGACGTTGGTCTTAGAAACACGTATTTTTTTGGGTGTTTTTCCCCTTGTGAGTAAGTATGGATTCTCATTTCTGTTGTACTTCTTAGAAGTAGGTTTATTCTTGATCCTTATAATCTTTGAGCTCTTGCTAGAGCATTGTGGTTCCATTATTCCAAGTCTTTTCTTGAAAGCACGTTGTGCCTTGTTGATTCGATTCTCGTGTTGAGGGTTGTTGATTTCAAACTAGTTCACCCTTAAGTTTTGAACTTGGGTATGTTGCACTATAGTGCTGTGATGACCTTTTCCTTTGGACCCATTGATTTTTAAATCAATCTTTCTTTGACACTTTTGCCTTATTAAATTCTTGGAATTTGTTTCGTTGAATTCGAACTTGAGATGTTGAACACTTAGATCTTTCCCTACTTCTTGAGGGATAGATGTTGTTAGATGATTTATTGTTGAGATTCTCAATTTCGTTATCTCTGTGAATCTCTATTGTTGGCAGACTTAATTTATTGTTTGCTAAGGCTTAAATTCGATTGCATTTTATTGTATACCTTGAGGGCTTGTTGTTTCGCAATCATATGATCTTTTATACCTTGGATACTATGGTCATTCGCATAGTACCTTATTGTTGCATTGTGCAAGATTTTTGTGTAAATCTACATTAGATATATCTTTTGACTATAAGAATTGTTTTCCTTATAGTTGATTTTTTTTTCTCTTTTTCTTCTTCTTCTTGAGCGTCAGTGGTTTTGACCATGGACTTGTTTGGACTTAGTAGTCGTTTGTGAGTTCTCTGATTCTGTTTCATGTTGAACTCAAAATTACCTTGTCCTTGTTAAGGGACCTTGTTGTAATATCCGTGTTATTTGGGCTTTCTGGCAATTGCCTATTGATGTTGCCTAATTTTGTGGCCTATTCAGGTGGCCCATCGATGTGAACTGTTGTATTTCTTTGACCTTACGAATGATCCGTAGGGGGGATTTTTAGTTGATTCTACGAATTATCCATTAGATTGTATTTAGTTTCACCATTTGATTCTGTTGATTTATCTCTCACTCTATTATTTGAATGAGAGTATCTGTTGATGCCATCCACCTTGTTTCTCTATTGGTGTTGGGAGTATACCTAGAGCATGTTCTCTTGTTAGTAATTTTGATTACTTTGAGTTTAGAAGTGGATCATGTGAGATTCTATGCTTGGGAGTATACCTAGAGTATGTCTAGGTAAAGTGATGCAAGATAGAGTGATGTTTCGTTCTGGGGTAAATAAATCACGTAAAGAACGTTGTTCACGTTCTTGTAAAACAAATTGTGGTATTTTTTTCCATGTTCGCTATGAGCATCATCAACTATTCCTTCTATGCCTTCAATTTCAGCCATGATTCTAGGAAATTGTATATTAGATGATTTACTAGAAATATTAGAATTATGTGGTACTTGATATAAAACTTCAGTAGTATTTAAGGACATATGAAGTAAAAGAAAAACTAAGAGTTAAAAATATTATTATTATTATTTATAGCTAAGTATAATTAAAAATCTTTTTTTTATATATATATATATGTTTTTATGTTTATAGAAGATAGGTTTATATATGTATATAAATGCATGCTTTTTTTTTAGAAGATGCACAAGTACATACCTATAAATATAAATATATATATATATATATTTATAGATATTTCACAAGGAAAAATTATATATTGTTTTTTTTTCTTTTTATTAATTTTTTTTCTTAAAAAGAAAACTAGATTATTTATAAGCTAGAATAGGTATATAGAGTGGTTGAATAGTTTTAAACCTAACTATTTTTTATCTATTTAATATTTTTATTAACCGTTCCCCGGCAACGGCGCCAAAAGCTTGACTACATCCTATTGACGTGTTTTCTTATCAACACCCAAGTGTAGATGATCGTACAAGTAATAAGTTCTGGAAGTCCAAATTGAATCCACAGGGAACAGAAAATAATTTTATAAAGATAGGCAGTAACTATTTTGTCCTTAAAAATAAAATAAAAGATGATGGATTTTTGGGGCTTTTACTAAACTACTAGTTTTTATATTTTTGCAATAAAACTAATTAAAAGCTATTTTTTTTAGTAGTTTACAGTAAAGATTTTAACAGTGCAAAATTAATTAACTAAGATACTAGTAAGAAAAGGAAGAAAAATAAATAAAAACTAGATTTTCATGAGATAAACTTTTTGGATTTTATAACAGCGAAAGATAGAAATAATACAAATATTTAAGCAAAGTTATTAAAAATAGGAAATGTTAATTAACTTAGGAGAAATGATTTAAAGGAATTGAGAATATGCAAAGCATCATTATATCCCACAACTTTTGTGCATTTGTAAAGGATTTGGCATTTAAGACCCCAAAGTCATTCTTTATTTGAAAAAAAACTTTCACTAGTCGAGGTCATATCAAGTGTGTTAGGTTTGATATGAAACGACGTCGTTTGGTTTAAAGAAAAATAAAAAGGCATTTAGGCAGTGGCCAGGTTCGAACCGTAATCCGCCGCGAACGTGGGTTATTCGGCGCCCAGTCCCCACCACTCTGCCACTACACAATTGCATGTCCATTAGTGGATAGAAATATATATAAACACATATTTGAAATATAAACTTTGTCATATGAATTGTTTGAGTATGCTAGGTATTTTTTATGACAAAAAGCATAGTTTGACAATTCACATAATTAGATTCTTATTTCAAATATGTAATCTCTTGAGCCCAATATAGCCATAGTATATAAACATGTTAAATGGTCATAAATTATAGATACATAGATATATTTGGCCATAAATGAAAAAATAACCCATCTAGATAAATTTGCCCATTTAAGATTAGTGCACAGAAGCTGTGATTTCTAAGTTTTTATTGCATATCCCCAATTAAAGTTTTAGCCTACCATTTTGGAATTGAAACTATCTTCCAAATAAATTTAAAGATAAATTAAATAGATGCACACAATCAGCGGCCAATTAAAATTAAAGTTATAAAACCAAGATAAGGGTAAATATAATATTAATATATTTTTTCTTCACTTAACATTAGTTGGGGTTGATTTGTGGAATCTGCGAAATAATAAAGTTTAGTATAACTAGGCTAATAAAACATAAATAAATGGAAATACTGAACAAAAAATAAAATACTAAACCTTTGACTTTGACTTCTTGTGGGGTCACAGTGGTTGAACTCTAAGAACAGAAGTAAGGCCAAACCAAACCCTAATATAATTTGGGAGTGAGATATGGATATGGTGTGTTTAGCGCTTTGATAGGTGATGATAACAACTACGTGGCTAAGAAATTTGGCATTTACTTGCAAATTTTGTCTTCTAGTTAATGGAAATATTGCTATAAAAATTGGAAATTTGGGATTTCAAACTATTTTAGGGGATAACTACAAGTACTAACTAGACTAAAACTATTAAATCTAAATTTTAATAAGAATATTTTACTACTACAAATTGACAAAGGTCCTACGAGAAAATAAACATTTTAATTTAAGAAATACAGTACACAAAATTTTGTTACATATTTTTGAACATGAAATCATCAATTACACAAAAGTAAATTTTTACAACTATTAGAACTAGAAAAGGCAAAGAAAAACTAAAGTTTCCTATTTCTAGGGAGAATATGAAGTGCTCACATGATAACCTCCCTAAACTATTCTCTCTATGATGGTGCGTAGTATAATTTCTCGTTATTGTGATCTGCTTGTTTTGCTGTTGTTGGTGTCCTTGCTTCTTTCTCTTGTATGCTATTTATAGACAAGGGATTGGTAAAAATTCGTCACTTAGATCATCAGGAGACGAGTGCTTTGGCTCTTTTTTTCCTTCATGCATCTCATTTTTCTTCATTCACTCTGACAGTGTTTGAAAAAAAATCCCTGTAGATAAGAGAGAGAGAGAGAGAGAGAGAGAGAGATCAGACGAAATGAGAGATTTCATTCAAGTGTGAGCGCAAAAATGTCACTTTGAATGCATTTACATAAAGTGTGAACGCAAAAATGTCGCTTTCATACTTGGTTACGTAAATATTTAGAAATAATCTTGTGTGGTTGGTACTTCTTTTCTTCCCTTTTATTTTATGTCATTTTCACTTAAACATATATAATATGTAAAAACACATAACTACACGCATTTTAGTGACATCACCATTAAATTATATTAATTCAAATATGCATATAAAACTAGGGATTTGGGGGATTAAATGAGCACTATATCTATTATATTGGTACATGAATGTGCAATATTCAGTGTTTGTCAGACACCAATACATACTTCTTCGATACCATCAGTACGAGTAGAAAAATCACAACCAAGAGTTATAGATATTCCATTACCACGTCGTAGTGGGAGGATTACCAAAACTTGTGTAGATCCCAAACCAACCGTTAACACGCAGGTTCCTGAACCAGTGCTACTTACAACTAATGGTGTATTAGGTTCAAATCTTCACAATGTAATACCAGTGATACATTGACATGGGTTGTGCCTCATTGTAGTGGGATGGTTATTATTCAACCTGACCGGTATATGTTCTTCGGAGAGTCTTATGATCGGGTCCCTTATGAACAAGGATCCCTGTAACTATAATGAAGCACTCCAAGATAAAGATGCAGACCTTTGGCAAAGGGATATGAAGTCTGAAATGGAGTCTATGTACTCCAATGAAGTCTGGGATCTTGTAGAACCACCCAATGAAATAAAACTCATTGGATGCAAGTGGATCCATAAGAAGAAGAAGAAGAGAGGAGCAGACGGTAAGGTGGAAACTTTAAAGCAAGGTTTGTTGCAAAATGGTTCACTCAAAAAGAAAAAATCGATTATGAGGCAACCTTTTCGCCGATGGCAATGCTAAAATCTATCTAGATTCTCTCATCCATTGCTGCACATTTCGATTATGAAATTTGGCAAACGGATACCAAGACACCATTTCTTAATGGGAATCTTGACGAGTGCATCTATATGGTACAACCAGATAGGTTCATCGCGAAGGGCTAAGAATACATGTTGTGCAAGCTTAAGAAGTCCATTTATGGACTTAAGCAGGCATCTAGGTCTTGGAATATCCGCTTTGATCAAGCAATCATGTCTTTTGGTTTTGATCAATGTGCTATTGAATCCTATGTGTACAAGAAACATGATGGAAGCATGGGGGTGTTCTTAGTACTATATGTGGATGATATCTTGCTAATCAGAAATGATGTGGGGGTATTATCTTCTGTGAGGGTATGGTTATTTAGTCAATTCGATATGAAGGACTTGGGATCAGCCGATCACATCCTAGGGATCAAGCTTATGCGAGATCGTAAGAATAAGATGTTGGACTTGTCACAAGGCCCTTATATCGACAATATTCTTACAAGGTTTAGCATGCAAGACTCCAAGAAGGGATTCCTTCCATTCAGACATGGTATTACTCTATCTAAGGATCAGTGTCCTAAGACACCTAATGAGATAGAGAAGATGAAGGCATTTCCTTGCCTCGATAGTAGCAAGCCTGATGTATGCTATGCTATGTACTAGACCTAACATCTGCTTTGTTGTTGGCATGGTTAGTAGATATCAGTGAAGAACATTAGATTGCGGTGAAAAATATTCTCAAGTACCTGAAAAGGGCCTGAGACTATATGTTAGTTTACCAAGCAAACAATATTATACCCATTGGGTACACAACTTTTGACTTCATGTCAGATAGGGATTCCAGAAAGTCTACCTCAGGATATGTGTTTACCCTAGGAGGTGGAACCATTAGTTGGAGGAGTATCAAGCAATCATGTACTGCTGATTGCACCATGGAAGCCAAGTATGTGGCTGCTTCAGAAGCCACTAAGGAGGCCGTTTGACTCAGAAACTTCCTTATGGATCTAAGAGTAGTATATATGGTACAATCGGCTATTACCCTTTATTGCAATAATAGCGGAGCGGTTACTAACTCAAAGGAACCTAGGGCCCATAAGAAAGGAAAATACATTGAGCGTAAGTATCACCTGATACGAGAGATCGTACAAAGAGTTGATGTTAAAGTGACCAAGATAGCATCAGCAAATAACCTGGTAGATCCTTTCACCAAGAGCTTATCGGCCAAAACTTTTGATAGTCATGTAGAGGGGATATGAGTGAGGTGTGTCACATCATGGCTTTGATTGTAAGTGGGAGATTGTTAGGAATATATACTAAAAGCAAGGATTTATGTAGTTGATTTATTATGCATTTAACAAAATTAGCTATTCCATTTTTATGAGAATCTATGTGGGCAATTTTTGCATTATATTATTTATTGTGCATGTGTGTCTCTTATTCTACATAGTAGGTGGTTTGGTGTGTAGAGTTCAGCTTACACACGGAAGATCAGACCATTGGATCTTGTAGAATGTAAGATTTTGGTTTACAGTCTTAGATGAGATTAGACACACCATCAGTAGAACTGCCACATGGTGATGTATTAGGTTTGTCTTGACCACATGAAACGTTATAGCTTCAACTCACTATGCGGGTACTCTTTGTGTATTAAACGGGATCGACTTGGGGTAATTATCTTTGTGCTGACTTATAAGATAATTAATACCTCATGGCTATTATGAGTTCTTAAGCTCTAAATCCTAAGTTAATTTATAAACACGTACATTTGATATTTACGCTTTGATCCCTAAAAGAGTGAGATCCTTAAATGGGTCAATATCTCATTGGATTGGATAACAATATTAATTGTGTAGTGGATATTAATTAATGATGGAATCCATGCCTCAATTTTGGGATTGATGATGTCCCCATGAGAAAGCATACAAGTTTTGATTATGTCAAACCCTGAATGTGGATTTTGTATCCGACATTTCAGATAAGTTAAGCATGGGATCTCAAGGAATTTTAAGAGATTAATTATGATTGTCAGTAATTATATTTAATTAATGGATATCTGTAATCTTAACGTGGGGAGATAATAAGCATTTAATAACATGGAGCTCAAAATGTATTTTTGAGATAAGGGTAGGAGTGCAATTATAATTATTTAGTGGTATGAATTATAATTTATGAAAATAGGAATCTAATTTAGTTCGAATTAGGGTTTCCTAATTCCATAAGGAAGCCTATTTCATATTGACTTCTTATGGTCACTATCGTAGTGTATATATATATTCTGCTTTAGCTCTCTTCTCTTTTTGCATTTTTCCATCAAGAGTATTATAACTTCGAATAGAAAGGAAAGCATAAAAGGGAGAGTAAAAAATGAAAGAATTTTGAAAGAGCCCACACTCTGTTCGATATTCTGGTAGAAGAGGAATAATAGAAGATCATGAGCTGTTATCAAGCTCGTGTTCTCGATTCGTCTACTATAGCAATCCATTTTTGCAGTTCAAGGTAACCCTAATTTCGCTCTTATAGGGTTATTATAGATTTCATGAAATTTTTTGCAGTACCAACTTATACGCACTGTCAATGGATTCTGGGAATGCATTTTCCTTACCCAAACCTCATGAGTTGTTGTCATTTTTGCTTCAGAGATAAGATATAGTACCTCTTCCTTCATAGTGCTGAGAAGGCAAGAGGAAAGGAGGGCATCGTTGTTGAGCCATAGCGTGTGCTATGAGTTAGGACTCTTCATTCCCAATTCATCGTCGATTCTTCCGTGAGTCTTTCTTCACTAGTGAGATGGTGAAGAATGCCCAAGCTTTGAACCAACAGGAGGATTTGCGAACGCCATAGTAGGAAGTTTGATGTGTTTAGCTTAATTGAGATCAAGCTAGAACACTGGTGAAATAACTAGATGTTCAATTCTGGTTCATTTTTCAAAACAAAAGAGGATGAAGACATGATTTTAGGCTTGCAAGTTTCTAGCTTTGATACCATGATAATACTTTAGATCCAACTCGAAAGCTTAAGTTATTAGGTGGAGAGGCCCAACATGTATATCTAGTCATAGCCAACCCCATGTTTATTCAATGTAGGATATATTGTCTGATG
The DNA here is from genome assembly GCA_033977485.1 of Hydrangea macrophylla. Taxonomy (NCBI): domain Eukaryota; kingdom Viridiplantae; phylum Streptophyta; class Magnoliopsida; order Cornales; family Hydrangeaceae; genus Hydrangea; species Hydrangea macrophylla. Next base: position 69,616,709 of record CM066994.1, read on the forward strand.
ATGCCAAAATTTGGTTAAAGTAAATTAAAGCAATTTTTAGGGAGAGAGAGACTGGTTTTTTGTATGTGGTTTGGCCTTATTAATGAAGGTACCTACGTCCACGTGTGTGTCTAAGCACGTTCACTATACTATAAAGAGCCGGGGACCTATGGTGAACCAACAATAGTTTGGAGCTACCGTAGGTCGGCCGGGCGTGTTGGTGACCGCTATAGAGGTGCTGTAGAGACTGAAAAATTGAACCCTTTCTATGGAGGTGAGTGGTCTCTTTTATAGATGCAAGAGACCTACTAGTATATGGAGAAGGAAATATAATCCAATTAGGATGTGATTGACACCAATCAAGTAAGTTTCCTAATTGTATTAGGATTGATTAACATTAATTGTGGGGGGTTCCTAATTAGATTAGGAAACAATTTGCCCTTTCCATTAGTCTTCTAGTTTGAATAGGAAACTGCCTGGAATATTCTGGGGCGTGCCTTGTGGGTTTGGCTTGATTGCGCCTTTATGGACCATGCCAATGTGGTCATCCCAACCTGTTGGTCTGGTCGTGAATGAACCGCTCAGGATGGTGAGTCTCGGGTAGACTAGACCGCTCGGGCTGATGGTTGTCCGAGGAGATGTGCATGATTTGATCGGGACATGGACTGGCCGCTGATTTGAACCACTCAGTCATAGGATAGAGCCAATTTTGGGTGTATCAGCTGCCCCCTATTTCCAAGGTTGTATGGATGCTATATCGGGGCAAGTTTGGAAATCTGTTTGATGCCACTTGCCACTGTCTGAGTGCTCGGGGAAGCTGCCTTGGAGCTTTTGAGTCTTGTGAGTCCTCGGGAACTGGTTAAGAGTTGAGACTTAACCTAGCTCGGAGTCTTTAAGTGCTCGGGAATTGGCCAAGAGTTGAGACTCAGCCTAATTTGGAGTCTTTTTCTTAAGTTAAGCTCCCAGGATAGTTATCTTGTACCCGTAAACCTTCATCAACGTTGTGGGTAAAAGAATTTGACCATGTTGGAAAAGCCGACCTAAAGTGTATTACTTTAGGGTCCTTTTAGTTAACTCCCCAGGATGGTTATCTTTCTCCTAGCTAGCCTTCGTCAAGACTGTTGGGAGAAGAGTTTGACCTTGTTGGTGGAGCCGACCTAAATCACGTTACTTTAGGGTCTTGTTGCTCCTCTATCGTTGGCCAACCTAAGAGATTTTAGTCATCTCTGTCGTCGATTTGGACGTAGGTGGAGTTATTGCCTCTGAGTACTGTAGGTGCCCGTGTTGTCTAAGAGTTGGACTTAGTTACCGCAAGGCCTATAAGTACCTGGTGTGATTGCCTGTTTAGTCCATTGTGCCTTTCTGCCCCCCAAGCTTTCTCTAAGACAAGGGTCTTGTGAAGGATAGGACTGTAGGTAACCGACCTGGAACATAGTGGTTGCAGGGTCTTTTGAAGCTTGCCATCATCAGCCACCTAGGGGGATTTGCCCCCATCGTAGGTTGGACCTAAGCGAAGCAGATGCCTTGGGCGTGACCCCGAGGTCTTTTACCTCGGGTGCGATCCCGAGGTCTTTAGTGCTTGGGTTCGGAGCCCGAGGTCTTTTGTGCCTGGGTTCGAAGCTCGAGGTCTTTTATGCCTGGGTTCGGAGCCCGAGGTCTTTTGTGCTTGGGTTCGGAGCCCGAGGTCTTTTGATGTGCCTTGGATGTGGTCCGAGGTTTTTTCAAGAGCTCTCTAACAGTTTGCGGAGCCTCATCCGATGATCGGACAAGTACCACTGTAGTTGGATTGGTCGAGACTATTAGAGACAAGAGGTCGGACCGGGACACCGGACTCCCGATTACTCTGAGCTAGATTCAAGGTCAGGATCATTAGATCCTGACTGTTGCAAACTAGAGGTCGGGTCGGGGCTGCCGTACTCAGACCGCTGTGAACTGGAGGTCGGGTCAGGACTGCTGTACCCTGCCTGCTATGAGCTGGAGGCCGGGTCGAGACTGCCGGACTCAGACCGCTGTGAGTGGGAGGAACTGCTAGAACTACTAGGCTTCTCCACATTGTTCTTCTCGGGCTATTCCCGCTTCCTCTTACTTCCGAAAGGCTCGTAACTTCCTTGCCCAGGGTCTCTGGTCTTTAGAAACTCTTCAGTGTCATTGTATTTTCCAACCCTCTCTACGAGTTCAACCAAGGTTACCGGTCAATTTCTGTGAAACGACGCGGCGTAGTTGGTGTGTTGAACTCTCGAGCAAAAGGCTATAATAGCGACAGTTTTATCAAGATCGTAGATTCTGACCTTCTCTTGATTAAACCGGTCGGTGAATTCCTTGTGGATCTCATGATTATATGAATGTCAGTAGCTGCATATCAGGCTTTGACCATTCATGCATACCGATGAATTGGTTGATGAACTACTTGCTGAGTTGCTTGAAATTACGGACCGACCGGGGCTCCAAGGAGTAGAACCATTGCACGGCCGGGCCTTTCAAAGTGCTGGGGAAGGCCAGGCAATGTAGTTCATCAGAGTTGGTGGCCAGGGCCATCTGAGACTTGTAGGTCCTGACGTGGTCGACCGGGTATCCTGAGCCATTATAAGAATCTAGGCGGGGCTGTTTAAATTTGCGCGGGATGGTGAACCTTGTGATCTGGCTGGAGAACGGCGACTCTGTCTTGGTATTGGCGTGATTCTGAGTAGGGTTTTGACCTAGCTTTTTGGCCACTCCGTCAATCTGTTTCTGCAAGTCCTGGATACAGGCCACCACTCCTTCTCGACCAGTATCGGGGGGGTTGGTCGGGTTGGTGGAAGAGGCTTCTTCTTCATGGTAGTGCGCTGTCCTCTGGGATCGGGCTCGGGCTCGGCTATGACTCCGGTGGATCGTGTGCCCAAGGACACCTCGACTCTTGACCAAGTGACCCTAGACTGATTCCCGGGCCATATGCTCCTACCTTACCTCTCGGGCATTACGCCTACTGTTGATATCTCTAGCATCCTCAACGCGGGATGGGTTGGCTTGGGCACGTTGTCTGGTCAAGATCGGTTCCCGACCGTACGCAGTGTTCCGGGGTCGTTTCTCGGCCACTGGAGGACTGCTTTGTTAGGCCAGCAGGGCTTCGATCTGTTGCTGAATTTGACGTTGGTCCTCCAAGAGTTGTGCGAGGCTCGCGGTGATCTGCTCAGATGTCATGACTGTTGTAGCCGGTGCCAGCGCAGGCGGAACATCCCGGTTGGCCTGCTGTGCAGTCTTCTCACCCTTCTTCGGAGGCATGACTATCAGCCAACAGATTTGCTGATGAAGAACTTGTCGTTCCAAAGACGGCGCCAAGCTGATGATGCCAAAATTTGGTTAAAGTAAATTAAAGCAATTTTAGGAGAGAGAGATACTGGTTTTTTGTATGTGGTTCGGCCCTGTTAATGAAGGTACCTACGTCCACGTGTGTGTCTGAGCACGTTCACTATACTGTAAAAAGTCGGGGACCTGTGGTGAACCAACAATAGTTTGGAGCTACCGTAGGCCGGCCGGGCGTGTTGGTGACCGCTCTATAGGTGCTGTAGAGACTGAAATGTTGAACCCTTTTTATGGGGGTGAGTAGTCTCTTTTATAGATTCAAGAGACCTACTTGTACATGGATAAGGAAATATAATCCAATTAGGATGTGATTGACACCAATCAAGTAAGTTTCCTAACTGTATTAGGATTGATTAACATTAATTGTGGGGGTTTCCTAATTGGATTAGGAAACAATTTGCCCTTTCCATAAGTCTTCTAGTTGGAATAGGAAACTGCCTGGAATATTCTGGGGCGTACCTTGCGGGCCTGGTGACACGCGAGAAATCTTGTGCGCTCTTGTGCAATACCCAAGTGTAGGTAGACGTGCAAGTAATATCTGGTAAGACCAGGTCGATCCCACAGGGAAGGTGTTGACCTATTGAATTAGATTATCCTCTAAAAGAAAGCAAAATAAAATGAATAATATTAAGCAATGATGTGGAACACAAAGTTCCACAAACTAAGATTACTAATGAAAATGATTAACGATCTAACTAGCTAATTAAAACAGTACTCTAAATTAGGACGTTTAACTTTAAAAAAGAAAGTGTTGGGATTACACGAATCCACAGTAACCTAGCTATCTACCATGCATTTGCCTTGAAGCACACCGGAGTACATTACCCACAGTTTTCCGTATTCCTCTAAAGATGGAGATTCTATGGCCCTTTCATGACCGGGACCATATCATCACAATTAAATTAAAATACGTGAAAGCGGTTTAATTCAATAGTTAAGACTCGCATCCTCAATGGTGTTAGCATTGAAGATGGTTTGCAAAATGTATTGAAAGAAAATGCCTTAGGGCCTTAATTTTAAAACTGTTTTGACAAACTGAGCATTTATTTGGGACAGAATGATAACAAATCTTAAAAGAAAAGGTCCTGGAATACTGCAGGGAACATCCTCAAGAATCAGGGAGTTCGATCGATCGACGCGCTTTCGATCGATCGAAGACCTTCATCCCTCAATCGATCGAACTTACTTCGATCGCTTGACTGTCTCTGGTTCGATCGATCGAACTAACTTCGATCGATCGAACACAGCGATTATTCTGCTGCATGGCAGAGGCTGGAGATCACTGTTTCATCGTGTTCTCCCAACCTGGGACTACTCAGACATAGTCTGGAGTGTCAAAGATTGATTTTTAACGTAAGAAAACATTAACACCTTGTTTGATTGTGAGTTTTTCATAAAAAATCTAAAAACTATGGTTTTATAAATATTTAGCATGCAACACTATAAAATGAGCGATTAAACTACGACTACCAAGTGCAAGATATGAATAAACAATAAATATATAACCTGGAACGAAGAATACTCGTATTAACTTAAGAAATCCGGTTCACAAATGCAACTTCAATGAATAACCTACAAAACCACAAACAAACCTCTATCTCTTTCTCTAAAAACTGTAAAAAAATGTAAAGTGGGCGTCCCCCTGGACGTGTACAATACTCCTATATATAAGAAAACCTAAGAAACTAGGGTTAAAACCCGCATCTGCTGCGCACGCAAATGTTACTGGAAATACCCCGTTCGATCGATCGAACTGCTCTCGATCGATCGAACCCTTACTCTTCAATCGCTTCAACACTCTTCAAGCAATCGAACTCTCGATCGATCGAACCTTCTTAGATCGATCGAACTCCACATTTCAGCTTTGACTTCTTTTGTTTTCATTCCAGCATTCCATTTATTCTGATGTTCATATGTTCAGTCCACACAGCAGTGATCTGCACAAACAACAGCTAAAACAACACAACTTATCATAGATTAGTCATAGTGTATGAAAATTAGCCTTGTAATGCAAATTGCAGATAACACGGGAAGTTGTGATAAAAACTAATACAATTCTTCCTTTTAGCGCGGTTGTATTTTACAAATACCCCCGCTTTGCACCTGGCTTGACTGCGCCTGTATGGACCGTGCCAGTGTAGTCTTCCTGACCTGTTGGTCTGGTCGTGAATGAACCGCTCAGGATGGTGAGTCTCGGGTAGACTAGGCCGCTCGGGCTGATGGTTGTCCGAGGAGTTGTGCATGATTTGATCGGGACATGAACTGGCTGCTGATTTGAATCTCTCGGTCATAGGATAGAGCCAATTTTGGGTGTATCATTGTCTAATGCACCACCTCACGTGCTGCCTCTTCTTGGGTCTGTCACGTGCACCTCTTTGGGTCTTATCATCGTGAAGAGACTGTAGATCCAACCCAAAAGCTTAAGCTATTATGTGGAGAGGCCCAACATGCAGATCTAATTATAGCTAACCCCATATTTATTCAATATGCGACATGTTGTCTAATACTCCCCCTCAAGTTTAGCATCTTCTTGGGTCTGTCACATGCGCTTTTTTGGGTCTTATCATCGTGCAGGTTGGGTCTATCATCGTGGGAGTGTGGGCTATTTTTTTTTCCCAAAGGGTTGGGATTGAGCCTAGCTCTGATAACACGAGAAGCTTCAATGTTTTGTGTAAAAGAAGCATTTCCATTGGAGCACTACTAGACTCACACAGTGAATCACACATTTTTTTCACACACAGCTTTAAATGCATATCTCCTGTGCTGTATAAGTGGGACATAAAAAAGTGTAAAACATTCAAGTAGTACAAAGCACAAATATTTAAAACTGTGTGTAAAAAAAGTATATAATTCACTATGTGAATCTAACATTTTCCTATCCATTATGTTCTTGTACGTACCATATACACCAAGAGTTCCTAATTTTATGCTATTATAATTACATAAGAATAAAGGAAAATATTACAGCATTAAAGAGCATGATTCATGGCTGATAATGATTCGTAAACTTGTGTAGTTGACCGATATCTTCCAATTTCCTATTTGCCCACCTGTTAGTGCCCTTATATGCGCTTTCCTTGACAGCTAGCACTCAACTTCAACCGTAAAAGGATAAAATATAAAATAAAACCAACGCAAGTGAGATTTGATGAGCTTCCGAGTATTAAATTGGATTTGGACCGGCTGGGGACAGTAAAGCAAATCTTAAACAACAATATTAGAGCGCATTTGAGTAAGAGTAATGTTAGGCACACTTTGAAATCCACACTGAATTTGACACTTAGCTTTAAATGCATGTACCCTATGCTATGTAAGTGGTGCACAGAAAATCAATTTAGGAGGGAGTTTGATAGAGTATTAGAGGTTAGTATTAGAGGTTAGTGTACATTTTGTGTAGATGATATATGCGAAATGCTATAAAAAATCATTACAAAAATATAAGAGGGAGGGGCTTCTATAGAATTAGCACAAAAAAAATAAGAGAGAGGGGACTTAATATGATAAATTTATAATGTCATGGGGGGCTTTTATAATTTTCAGAGGGCTTAACTGTAATTTTTTTTTCTTTTAGGGTAAATTTGATATTTTTAGAAAATCTAGGAGTGACTTGAGCCCCCCCCCCCTTGTCCCTTGGTCAGTCCTCCCCTGCCTCCACTGAGGGACATGTATCTCATTTTATTCCTATTTTACCCTTATATTATCAATATAATTACTAAAATAAGACACATATCACCTAGTAGGGTCATGAATTTGCAAATTTGCGTCAGCAAAAATGCTCACACTCCTTAGTAGTACCCTTGAACTTCTTTGAATGTGCATCAGCAACATTATACTATGAGCAATGTTAGGGGTACAACTATTTTTTGCAATCTATTTATAACTATCTCTATCTCTCTCTTAAGTGACACTATGGGATCCGGTTAAATTTCAATGGGACTCAGTACCACTTAGAAGAGAGATAAAAATGGTTATAAATAAGTTATAAAAAATAGTTATGCTCTAGCATTACTCTTATACTATTAATGACCTACTGGGCAGGCCAATAATAAATTAAGTTGCCTTTCGTGTACAAGCAAACCTGCGTACAAGTTTTCAGATTTAAGCATAACTTAAATAATCAGTACAAATTCAACTTTTAAGGTTAAAAGAAGTGAATTAAATAAAGCAGATGGAACAATAGCTTAAGCCCTTTTCGCGATGGTTTGAAACCCACTCAAATGAGGGTTTGAATAACCCAAATAATGAATTGCTACTCAAAAAAAATATATATTTTAATTTCATCCTTTTTTCCCGCTTTTTTAGCCATTAAATTAAGGGATAACTAGTATTAAATCCTAGTTTACTGGTCTTTGTATGCAATAGGCCCAAGCTCAAAAAGGAATTAGTAATAGGTCCACAAATAATGGATTGACCAAATTACCCTCAATTATATATATATTAACCTCATACATCTCCACAATCAAGCCGAAAATTTTTGGCATTTTAAAAATCAAATATCATTTGAATTGCTTCAGCATTAATCCAAATATCCAATCAAGCATTGGATCTCTCTCTCTCTCTCTTATAGACTTTCTGTAACACCCGTACCCGGAAAAGAAGATTAATGTGATAAGAATATGTGTTAATTAATGAGAATAAATGCATAAAACGAATTAAGGTGGGGTAATGAACCCACATGTGAAAATGTGTTCAAATGCGGACACAGATGAAAGTCCTGTGAAAGGTGGGACTGGTATAAAAGTGGGGCCCAACGAGGGTCTAATTCGAATAATTGCATTTTGATGTCAATATATGTTTATGTGCATATTTATTGAAATGCTTAAAGTTATTATTATGTCTTATGATAGATAAGGCGACCAGTTTTGGTACCCGTGTGAGGGCGTATTTGAATAGAATTCATAATTTGTAGGCTTAATAGCAATCTCATGAATTATGTGGGATCACGTTTGGGACCCACGCGGGACTTAGATTAAATCCTTTGAGAGAAGATGGGTAGTTAATGTAATTAATATGGGGGTTTCTTAATAAAACTTAAAGAAAGTCAGGGGAGGTAAATATAATAATGGAAAGTTGATACAACACATATGCATGTGTTGATATGTGTCTCCAAGACACAAAACAGAGCTGGAGATTCACAAGCTTGGAGAGAACGAGAGCTCCAAGTCGGCGACGGAAATTCTCGACGACGTTTCTTGCCGTTCCTTTGCCGTCCGGCGTCGGATTCACGATCCGAGACCACTTTTGGAATCGTGGAGGTAAGAGGAACACATGCATGTAATTAATTTTCGTTTTCGGCAACGTTTTTACGGCAACCGTTTTTAATAGACGATGTTCTTGATACCAAACTTATGTAGGAATTACACCGGTGAAATTTGGGTTGAAAATTAGCAAGAGATTGGGAAAATCTAGGCTTAATCGCTAGTAAATCGAGGAAGTGAGTGTCCTAACCTCTCAATTGGATGTTTAGTTGTGTTAGTGTGATAATTGTTGCTCATAGTTGCTAAATTCATGCTCATGTATATATATGTTGTTGAATTTGGATAAAAGTATGGCAAAATTTATAAAATTGCTATGCTTATGAGTTGAGATTGCCTATGTGCTTATATGGATCAAAGAGAAGTCAAGTAGTGGTCACCATTTATAGGTCCCATATGTAAGGGATAGGAAGTCCTCAATGAGTAGGACGTGGTGAAGACCACAATGAAATGCCAGTGACGCCTTCGGGGTCACAAGAGAGTGTGTGTTGCGCTATATGCGCCAAAAGTGAGAAAGATCCGGGGTGAGAAGGACCCGGGGGTGGTGGCTGGAATGACTTGACTTTCCGAAAGATCAATTTGTTGATGTTTACATTGATTGCTGCATTTACATACTTTGCATTCCAATGGCATGATTCGTTCTCTCACTAAGCGAAAGCTTAAATGAAAATGTATTTCTGTTGTGGTTATTGAATAACCATCGCAAGTACCAAGCGAGACGAGGAGAGGAAATGATCCGCACGACGGGTGGGCGTGGGAGTAGTGTCCATATGTATATGTGTTCATATGCCTAGTTAGTTTGTGTCTAGAATGTATCTTTTGGTTAGCAATGTAGATGTATCTTGGGTTCTTTTTGAAACTTATAGTATGTAAAGTTGGGTATGGTGGTTGTTTATGCTCCAAACCATGAGTTGAGCTTGCAAGTTGCAAGTTATGTATTTTGGGAGTGAAGTTGGTAGGAACTAGTAATTTGGGTTGTAAAGCTTACCTTGTTTCCTTATTTTGAAATGGCATGTATGGATTGGGAATAATATGATGCAAGATGAGGTTCAAGTGAAAGGGTTAATGAATTTGAATGTTAGAGCAACTTTCAAATGAGATCATGTACATGTTTGAATGTTGAAGGAAAATTGGTTCCATGTTTGAAGATGGTTTCTATAAGTTCCATGAAATTTATTTAGGTTTTGAGTTCAATTTGTTAAGAACTTTCCTTTTTCTTACTAGTTTGTGAAAATGGATTTCCCATGGCTTGTTCTTCACTTGTATGTGCTTTGATTATGCTTCTAAATGTTTTAGAAAGGTTTTAAAATGTTGTGGATATGTTCACGGGTGGTTGAGAAATGTTTCCAAAAGTTTTCTTGATGATTGGAATCAATTATAGGATTTGGGAAAAGCTTGAACTATTTTTAACAGTGTTTTAGCAGCAGAAAAACCAATCTGCAGGAACCGGATTGATCCGGGTCAAGTGCGGATCGATCCGGGGCATCATGAAGTGCAGAACATGACAATCTGCTAAATCCGGATCGATCCGGATCTGGGGCGGATCGATCCGCTACTCTGGGTTTAGCCTCGACGACTTTTACGGAAACGCGCATAACTCTCTCTAGAAAACTCGGATTCGTGCACCGTTTTTTGCGTTGGAACCGGGACTCAAAGAGCTATCTTTCTATATAAAATTTTCTATACTTTATTAATGACCATTTTGCCCTTGGGTCTGTTTTATGTCAATGGAGCTATTTTATGAGGTCTAATTCATATGTTTCTTAATGAATTAAGGGTGTTTTGAACATGTGGGGTTGTTACACGTGTCCCAACTCGCCCGAGGCGGGTTGGGGTGTGACAATTTTTGGTATTAGAGCAATAGATTAGAGCCTTGGGGCCGAGTGACGATTACGACACGTAATAAGCATAAATGATTAATGAATGTGTAAATCATGCATACACGTTCACTTAGCATGTTGAATGATGTTGATGTTAGGAAACTGCGTTCCCAGAATCCATTGACAGCGCGTATAAGTTGGTACTGCAAAACAATTACGTGAAAACTACAATAACCCTACAAGGGCGGAACTAGGGTTACCTTGAACCGCAAAAACGGATTGCTGTAATAGACGAATCGAGAACACGGGCTCGATAACAGCTCACGATCTTCTACAGTATTCCTTTGCTGCCAGAATATCGAACTGAGGTGTGGGCTCTTTCGAAATCGTTTATGTTTTCTACTCTTCCCTCTTTACGTTCTATTTTCTATTCCCCAGTTATCACACTCTCTTTGATTGCTGTGACGATTCAATCCAGATCACATTGATCCGACAAAGATGTGTTTGTCAGGAGGACTAAATGATCTCCGATTTACTTGAATTTTTTACAGCAGCTCCGCCTCGACGTCAGGAACGTTGTGTAAACAATTCAGCAACTTTCGATCAGTATCGAGCAGTCCAAAGCTCTTTTAGTGAGCGTTGTCCGACGCTAGCGATCTTCACTCCTATGTCTCTTGAATGCTCACAGAGACTAGGGTTTGGTGGAAACCCTTCTAGAAGAAAGCTAGGAGGTCAAGGGAAGCTTAGAATGTGAAATCATGCAACCTGAGAGAAGAGCCAAGGCAGCATATATATAGGCTACGATAGGGACCATAAGAATTCAATAATGAATAGGCTTCCTTATGGAATTAGGAAACCCTAATTCGAACTGAATCAGATTCCTATTTTCATAAATTATAATTCATACCACTAAAGAATTATAATTGCACTCCTACCCTTATCTCAAAAATATATTTCGAGCTCCATGTTATTAAATGCTTATTATCTCCCCACGTTAAGATTACAGATATCCATTAATTAAATATAATTACTGACAATCACATTTAATTAATCTATTAAAATTCCTTGAGATCCTCTGCTTAACTTATCTGATATGTCGGATACAAAATCCACCTACAGGGTTTGACATAATCAAAACTTATAAGCTTTCTCAAGGGGATATCATCAATCCCAAAATTGAGACATAGATTCCATCATTAATTAATATTCACCACACAATTAATATTGCCAACAATCTAATGAGATATTGACCCATTTAAGGATCTCACCCTTTTAGGGATCAAAGTATAAATATCAAATGTACGTGTCTATAAATTAAATTAGGATTTAGAGCATAAGCACTCATAATAGCCATGAGGTATTAATTATCTTATAAGTCAGTATAAAGATAATTACCCCAAGTCGGTCCCATTAATACACAAAATGTACCAGCATGGTGAGTTGAAACTATACTGTTTCCCGCAGTCAAGACAAACCTACTACAACACCATGCTGCAGTCCTACCGATGGTGTGTCCAATTCATCTGATACTGTAAACCAAAATCTTACATTCTACAAGATCTGATGGTCTGATTTTTCCTGTGCAAGCCAAACTCTAAACACTAAACCACCTACTATGTACAGTGAAAGACACACATGCATAATATTAAATAAATAATATAATACAAATATTGCCCACACAGATTCTCATAAAAATGGATTAACTGATGTTATTAAATAAATAATAAATCAACTACATAAAGCATGGCTTTTAGTATACATCCCTAACAATCTCCCACTTAGACTTAAAGCCATGAAGTGACACACCTCACTCCAACTAATGGCTCTACCTCCTAGGTTAAACATATATCCTGAGGTAGACTTTCTGGAATCCCTATCTGACATGAAATCAGAATCTGTGTACCCAATGGGTACAAGACTGTCTGCTTGGTAAACTAACATATAGTCTCGAGTCCTTTTCAGATACTTGAGATTATTTTTCACCACAGTCCAATGTTCTTGCCCTGGATTAGACTGATATCTACTAACCATGCCAACAGAAAAGCAGATGTCAGGTCTAGTACATAGCATAGCATACATTAGGCTTCCTACTGCCGAGGCATAAGGAGTTGCCTTCATCTTTTCTATCTCATCAGGTGTCTTAGGACACTGATCCTTAGATAGAGTAATTCCATGTCTGAAGGGAAGGAATCCCTTCTTGGAATCTTACATGCTAAACCTTGCAAGAATATTGTCGATATAAATGCCTTGTGACAAGCCCAACATCCTATTCTTGCGATCTCGCATAAGCTTGATTCCTAGGATGTGACCGGCTTCTCCTAAGTCCTTCATATCGAATTGACTGGATAACCATACCCTTATAGAAGATAATACCCCCACATCGTTTCCGATTAGCAAGATATCATCCACATATAGTACTAAGAACACCACAACGCTTCCATCATGTTTTTTGTACACACAGGATTTATCCGCACATTGATCAAAATCAAAAGACTTGATTGCTTGATCAAAGCGGATATTCTAAGACCTAGATGCCTGCTTAAGTCCATAAATGGACTTCTTAAGCTTACACAACATGTGTTCTTGGCCCTTTGCAATGAACCCGTCTGGTTGCATCATATAGATGCACTCGTCAAGATTCCCATTTAGAAATGCTGTCTTGACATCCATTTGCCAAATTTCATAATCGAAATGTGCAGTAATGGATAAGAGAATCCAGATAGACTTCAGCATTGCCACCGGCGAAAAAGTTTCTTCATAATCGATTCCTTCTTTTTGAGTGAACCCTTTCGCAACAAGCCTTGCTTTAAAGGTTTTCACCTTACCGTCTGCTCTTCTCTTCTTCTTATAGATCCACTTACATCCAATGGGTTTTATTTCATTGGGTGGTTCTACAAGATCCCAGACTTGATTAGAGTACATGGACTCCATTTCAGACTTCATAACCTTTTGCCAAAGATCTGCATCTTTATCTTGGAGTGCTTCATTGTAGTTACAAGGGTCGGTACCTTGTTCATCAGGGACCCAGTCATAAGACTCTCCCAAGAACATATACCGGTCAGGTTGAATAATAACCCTCCCACTACGACGAGGCACAACCCGTGTCTGTGCATCACTGATATTTTGTTGTGAAGATTCTGAACCTAATACACCATTATCTACACGTTGTACTGGTTCAGGAACCTGCGTGTTAATGGTTGGTTCAGGATCTACACGAGTTTTAATAATCCTCCCCCTACGATGTGGTAATGGAATATCGATAACTCTTTCTTGTGGTGTTTCTTCTCGTACCGTTGGTATCGAAGAAGTATATGTCGGTGTCTTTCCTCTCATTTCCTCTAGAACAATACGGCTTCTGGGTTTGTGGTCCATAACATAGTCCTCTTCTAAGAATGTGGCATTGGTGCTAACAATAACCTTCTGATCCTTAGGACTATAAAACAGACCACCTTTAGTTCCTCTTGGATACCCAACAAAGAAACATACTTCTGTTCTTGATTCCAACTTTTCTGCGTTCCCTTTCATCACATGTGCTGGACTACCCCAGATCCGAACATGTCGCAGACTAGGCTTTCGCCCAGTCCACAATTCCGTGGGAGTAGTAGGTACTGACTTAGATAGTACCAAGTTTAGAATGTATGCGGCTGTCTCTAACGCGTGTCCCCAAAAGGAAATTGATAAATCCGAATAACTCATCATAGATCTTACCATGTCCATAAGAGTCCTGTTTTTTCTTTCTGCCACACCGTTCTGCTGAGGCATACGGGGTGCAGACAATTGGGATGTAATCCCTTGCTCCAATAAGTATTCCCTAAACTCTCCCAAGAGGTACTCTCCACCACGATCAGATCATAGTGTCTTGATACATTTACTTAGACGCTTCTCCATTTCAGCCTTGAAGTCTTTGAAATTTTCAAAGCATTCAGACTTACGCCGCATCAAGTAAATGTACCCATACCTTGAGTAATTATTAATGAAAGTGACAAAGTACTCAAATCCCCCTCTTGCTTGGACAGTCATAGGACCACACAAATCAGAGTGAACCAGTTCCAACGGCTCTTTAGCTCTATAGTCCTTGGCCGAGAACGGCCTCTTGGTCATTTTACCTTCCAAGTAGGATTCACAGACTAGAAGTGCCTCCACTTCCAATGAGCCTAATGGCCCATTTTGAACCAGTCTTTGAATCCTTTTCAAATTAATATGACCAAGGCGTAAGTGCCAAAGATGCGTTTGGTTCATCCTCGAAGGTTCTTTTCTCTTAAATGGCAAACTATTTGTGTTATTCAATTTATTAAGTTGCAGTATAGGAGAGATCGGATTTATATTATAAAGATCATCCACCAATTGACCAGAATAAATAAAACGTTTATTTTCTTTAATAACTACTATTTTATTAAAATGAACTGAATATCCATTCTTTACTAAACTAGAAACTGAAAATAAATTCCTTCTAATAGAAGGTACATAAAAGCAATTTTTAATATTAAAATCCTATCTCTACCAAAACTAAGATGTAGATCTCCTACTGCAACTGCAGCTACTCTCGTAGCATTTCCCATGTATAGATAAATCTCTCCATCAATGGCTGCCTGGTTCCCTGGAACCCCTGCAAAGAATTACATACATGATCAGTGGCTCCCGTATCTACACACCAGGTACCGGTAGATCAGACTGCTAAACACGATTCAACAACTAATAAATGAGATTTACCTTGATTGTTCTGTCTGGCGAGATAAACTGGACATTGCTTCTTCCAGTGTCCTGGCTGCTTGCAAACAAAACATTTGCCTTTAGGCTTTCCCGGTTGTCCTCGTGGCCTTTGGATTGGCGGAGGACCCGCGGCCTTCTTTTGAGCCTTTTTTATTTTCTTCTTGCCTTTCGGCTTTGAAGCAGAACCTTTCTCAAACACAAGAGCACTCCCTGACTTTCTGTTGAGACCCTCAGCTGCCTGGAGTTCTTTAAGCAGTTCTGCCAAAGTATATTTAAATTTATTCATGTTGTAATTGAGGCGGAATTGCTTAAAAGACTCTAGCAGTGACTGGAGTACGATATCGACCTGGGTTTCCCCGTCGATTTCAGCTCCAAGGATCTCTAGTTCATTAAGAAGAGATATCATCTTAAGAACATGATCCCTTACAGGCGTCCCCTCATCCATGGTTGTGTTCATCAAGTCTTTCATGGCAACCTGCCTAGCAGCACGACTTTGATCCCCGAACATCTCTCGGAGGCTCTCCATCATGTCATAGGCACTGGTCATTGACTGATGCTGATGTTGCAGAACATTTGACATGGATGCCAAAATGTAACACCGCGCCATCTCATCAGCCTTGACCCATTGCTTGTGAGCCTGGGTTTCCTCAGTGATTGCCCCCTCACTAGGTTGCTCAGGACATTCTTGAGTAAGCACAAACTTGTACTCTTCAGCAATTAACACAATATCCAAATTCCTCTTCCAGTCTATATAGTTTGGTCCAGTAAGTTTGTTTTCTTTAAGTATAACAGCAAGTGGATTGAAAGTACCCATTTAAAAGCCTGAGAATCACATAACATAAATAATTACGTTTGGGCAAAAATTACTATGGATTCGAGTTGAAAATATTGGTTCCCTCTACCATATTTGAAAGGAATCCGCCAGCAACCTGATACACCACGAATAGTATGACTCGATGGGAAGCCGTATACTATCCATCATTTGTTCAGATAGACAATTGCCTTTTAATTTTACTATCCAGGCAATGTACTTTGCCTAATAAAATTAAACTGCTGACTTGCTTTGGTCCTATAAATAATAATAGTGACTCAGATGGAGAGGATATTATTGTTTATAGCTAAGTGTATACCATCACTTAATTCTAGGACAAGAGTTCCATGAGGAACACCTCTGATGGAGAGGTGACCCACACCAACAATCACCCAAAACATTCTTTTAAAGAAGTTTGTACTGATGATTCCATGATCAACTACATCCGATGAGGAGGATGACACTAGAGCCATCACACAAAATTAATCATATCATCTACAAACCAGTGATGGAGACCATGGGATTTATACTTGATAAATTCCCTCTCCCACTTAGAATTTTTAAAAAAATTTGAGGGTTATAATTTTTTAGAAAAACTTTTAATTTAATTAATAAAAAATAATAGAATACTTGACAAGGATTAATTCATCCTTGCTTGTGAAACCCACATGTGTAGATAATAAAATTATTCTATTCTCATGATTTTAGAAAATAAGTACTTATGTTTTCAAATTATGGAATTAGTTTTATTTCTAAATACACATGTAGTTGTTCATCATTTTAAATTAATATAAATTAAACATGCAGCTAGACATCTGAAATAGGTCTAGGAACAATTATCCATGTTGTCCTATTCATTAAACATGAAACAATAATAATCAATCAATCACACATAAATAAGGAAACCACAATAAAATAGGAATCCCACTATTACGGTCAAGCTGCAACTCTTGTGAAGAAATCTTCATGGAACCTGATTAGCTCTATGTCGCCACTACGCAACTGCCTTCCAGAACTATTTTCTTAAACAACCTTCAGAAATTGCCTCTAGATTGCTTTCTGAAACTGCTTGTAAACTGTCTTCACGAACTGTCTTCACGAATTTACTTGAGATATATTACACAAACCCTATGCCTCCATAAAGGAGTTTACATGCTATTTCTTTGCAGTAAATTAACCACACATCAATCAAGCGTGGGATCCAATACACACAAATCCTATGCCTCCATAAAGGAGTTCACATGCTATATTAAAACAGCAAAATTAATTACGGATAAAACCATCGTGGGATCCAATCACAAAAAATCAGTGACCATAATAGTGGAATAAGAACGTTGCAAAACAAGGGTTAGCACAGTTCTGCGTTCTATCCATCCATCAAAACACGTATAAGATCTGTTTTATTGGACAACATGGTTGCGTCAAACCCCATACGCAGAATCAACGTTGCTCTGATACCACTGTTAGGAAACTGTGTTCCAATAATCCATTGATAGTGCGTATAAGTTGGTACTGCAAAAACATTACGTGAAAACTACAATAACCCTACAAGGGCGGAACTAGGGTTACCTTGAATTGCAAAAACGGATTGCTGTAGTAGACGAATCGAGAATATGGGCTCGATAATAGCTCACGATCTCCTACCGTATTCCTTTGCTGCCAGAATATCGAACTGAGTGTGGGCTCTTTCAAAATCCTTTATGTTTTCTGCTCTTCCCTCTTTACGTTCTATTTTCTATTCCCAGTTATAACACTCTCTTTGATTGCTATGACGATTCAATCTCGATCACATTGATCCGACAAAGATGTGTTCATCAGGAGGACTAAACGATCTCCAATTTACTTGAATTTTTTACAGCAGCTCCGTCTCGACGTCAAGAACGTTGTGTAAAAAATTCAGCAACTTTCGATCAGTATCGAGCAGTCCGAAGCTCTTTTAGTGAGCATTGTCTGACGCTAGCGATCTTCACTCCTATGTCTCTTGAATGCTCACAGAGACTAGGGTTTGGTGAAAACCCTTCTAGAAGAAAGCTAGGAGGTCAAGGGAAGCTTAGAATGTGAAATCATGCAACCTGAGAGAAGAGCCAAGGCACCATATATATAGGCTACGATAGGGACCATAAGAATTCAATAAGGAATAGGCTTCCTTATGGAATTAGGAAACCCTAATTCGAACTGAATCAGATTCCTATTTCCATAAATTATAATTCATACCACTAAAGAATTATAATTGCACTCCTACCCATATCTTAAAAATATATTTCGAGCTCCATGTTATTAAATGCTTATTATCTCCCCACGTTAAGATTACAGATATCCATTAATTAAATATAATTACTGACAATCACATTTAATTAATCTCTTAAAATTCCTTGAGATCCTCTGCTTAACTTATCTGATATGTCGGATACAAAATCCACCTGCAGGGTTTGACATAATCAAAACTTATAAGCTTTCTCAAGGGGATATCATCAATCCCAAAATTGAGACATGGATTCCATCATTAATTAATATCCACCACACAATTAATATTGCCATTCAATCCAATGAGATATTGACCCATTTAAGGATCTCACCCTTTTAGGGATCAAAGTATAAATATCAAATGTACGTGTCTATAAATTAAATTAGGATTTAGAGCATAAGCACTCATAATAGCCATGAGGTATTAATTATCTTATAAGTCAGTATAAAGATAATTACCCCAAGTTGGTCCCGTTTAATACACAAAATGTACCAGCATGGTGAGTTGAAACTATACCGTTTCCCGCAGTCAAGACAAACCTACTACAATACCGTGCTGTAGTCCTACCGATGGTGTGTCCAATCCATCTGAGACTGTAAACCAAAATCTTACATTCTATAAGATCCGATGGTCTGATCTTCCCTGTGCAAGCCGAACTCTACACACCAAACCACCTACTATGTAGAGTGAAAGACACACATGCATAATATTAAATAAATAATATAATACAAATATTGCCCACACAGATTCTCATAAAAATGGATTAACTGATTTTATTAAATAAAAAATAAATCAACTACATAAAGCATGGCTTTTAGTATACATCCCTAACAGTTGAGCATACATTAAAAAGTATAAACATAACGTGTGTGTGAAAATGTATTGCGAATGCCAGAGAAAACAAAATGTCTGGTTTGACACCGCCTACGCAAATGGAAAGAATGGAAAGAGTTGTAGCCGGTTTAGTACAAGTAGTTAAAACCCATGCGATAGAGGGGAGACGTGAACAATCGAATCCTATTCCGAGGGAGGAGGTGACTACAATTTCACAATTCTACAAGCAAAAACCGACATTATTCAGAGGGGAGACTGATCCAATGAGAGCCGATTTTTGGTTGTCTGATATAGAGAGAATATTCAGGATTCTTCCGTGTTCCGAAGCTCAGCAGGTTTTATTTGCCGTCGATACTTTAAAAGAAGAAGCACAGTACTGGTGGCGTACAAAATTGGGACCCGATAGGCCGAACACTTGGGGGGAGTTTGTAGTACTCTTCAAGAAGCAATACTTTCTGAAATCGTTCGAAGATGTGAAAGCTCAAGAGTTTATGGGATTGAAACAAGGAGGGATGACAGTTCGGGAATACTCCGCTAAATTTACAAGTTTGGCACGATTTGCTGAGAACATAGTACCAAACGAAGGGGATCGAACTAAAAAGTTTGTAACGGGGCTTAGGGATGAGATTCGACGCCAAGTATCAGTGCAACGGTTGGATAAAGTTGCAGAGGCATTGGATGTGGCTTCAATTATTGAAAGAGATATGGGGTATCAACAAAGTTCGCAAGCACCAACAACTCAGCAATATAAAAGGCCGAGCTCAAGCCAATATAACGGACAAGGGAGTTCGAAGAGACAAAGTTTTGGGGTTTCTTCGGGTAGTGGAGGTAATAAGCCGCAGTGCAACACGTGTGGTAAGTTTCATTGGGGTGTGTGCAATCTACCGGCAACACTGTGCAATAATTTTCGACAAATGGGGCATGTAGCAAAGAATTGTCTAGGAGTGAGGCCAAATACTTACACTCCGATGAGGCGTACTGACGATAGTGGGATGGTTTACCATAACTGTGGGGAGCTTGGACATCGAATGCGCAATTGTCCTAAGCTGAGGCAAGGAGGCTCTAGTGCAACCGTGAGTAGTGCACCAACACCGCGACCACCTCAACAACAACAATCACAAGGAAGAGAACAACGTCAGGGTCATTATTTCCAGCTTAACCCAGGGGAGACCACCGTTGCTAACATAGTCGTGTTAGGTAAATTTTTTATCTATTCAACACCTGCTAATGTATTAATGGATTTCGGTTCTACACACTCGTTTGTATTACATCAATTCGCTAGGAACATGAATGTACCCTTAGAACTTCTCGAATATGATTTGTCTGTTGATGTTCCATTGGGAAGATCTTTGGTGAGTTCGGGAGTTTATAGGAATTGTGAAGTTAAAATTAATGATGAAGTATTAACAGCGAATCTAGTACCATTAGTAATCCAACATTTTGATGTCATATTGGGAATGGATGGGTTGTTAGTTAATCACGCGGTTATTGATTGTGAAAACAAAAGGGTAGAATTCCAAGCACCGACTCATAGGGTCTTTTCTTTTCGAGGGACAGGTGTCGTGTCACCACCTTATCTTGTATCCGCCATCAAGGCTTGTCGTTTATTGAGAAAGGGGTATAAAGGTTTCCTTTGTAGTATATTGGATACTAGAAGTACTGAACAAAAATTAGAAGATATACCAGTTATTAGGGAATTTCCTGATGTATTCCCAGAAGATTTGCCGAGTGTGTTAATTGAGATGGAGGTTGAATTTGGTATAGATGTGATACTAGGAACACAACCCATTTCACGGGCACCATATAGAATGGCTCCGGTAGAGTTGAAAGAGTTGAAGACTCAGTTACAAGAGTTGTTCGACAAGGGATTCATTCGGTCAAGTGTATCACCCTGGGGTGCACCGATCCTTTTTGTGAAAAAGAAAGACGGAACGATGAGGATGTGTATTGATTATCATGAGATTAACAAGGTAACTATTAAAGACAATTACCCATTGCCACGGATCGCTGATTTATTTGATCAACTACAAGGAGCTCAGGTGTTTTCAAAGATTGATTTGAGGTCGAGGTATCATCAACTAAAGGTAAAGGCTGAGGATGTTGAGAAGACAGCCTTCAGAACTCGATACAGCCACTACGAGTTTCTTGTAATGCCATTTGGGGTAACCAATGCACCGGCTACGTTCATGGACTTAATGAATAGGGTCTTTAAAACGTATTTAGATGAATTTGTTATCATTTTTATTGATGATATACTTGTTTACTCAAAGAGTCCAGAAGAACATGATAGACATTTGAGATTGGTGTTGCAACGTCTTCGAGAAAAACAATTGTTTGGAAAACTAAAGAAAAGTGAGTTTTGGTTGTCAAGTGTTACCTTTCTTGGCCATGTGATTTCTAAAGAAGGTGTGTCAGTCGATCCACAGAAAATAGAAGCCGTTATGAATTGGGCGAGACCAACCAATGTGTCAAAAATTCGTAGCTTTCTGGGATTGGCTGGGTATTATAGAAGGTTTGTTCAGGATTTTTCAAAGATTGCAGCTCCGATGACAACACTTATGCGAAAGGATGTTCCGTTTGAATGGGGAAAAGAATGTGAAGAATGTTTCCAGACATTGAAGAGTAAGTTGACTTCTGCTCCGATCCTTGCAATTCTGACAAGCACCGGGGGATTTAGTATTTACAGCGATGCTTCTCATCAAGGTTTGGGGTGTGTCCTTATAAAAGGGGACAAGGTGATAGCGTATGCTTTGAGGCAATTGAGAACTCATGAAAAGAATTATCTAACTCACGATTTGGAACTTGCCGCGCTAATCTTTGCTTTAAAAATTTGGCGACATTATTTGTACGAGGAAACTTGTGAAATTTTCACTGACCATAAAAGCTTGAAGTACTTATTTACCCAGAGAGACTTAAACATGCGCCAACGAAGATGGTTGGAGTTAATGAAGGACTACGATCTGAAAATTCAATATCATCCGGGTAAGGCAAATGTGCTCGCCGATGCTTTAAGTCGGAAATCATCAGAAAGTTTGACATGTGTATTGACGGCGCAGGAAGAATTAGTGAAAGAGTTTGGACTAGAATTGGAAGTTATTCCTAGAGTTGAAGGAGGGTTAGTGGCTGCAATCATAGCATAACCTGATTTGATTAGAGAAATTAAAATGAGTCAACTTTTGGATCCAAACTTGAAAAAGGTTTTGGATGAACTACCTGAGGGTAAGCGACCAAAGTTTAGTTTACATGATGGGGTATTATGGTACATCAATCGATTATGTGTTCCTAATGTTGGTGCTTTAAAAGAAAGAATTTTGGAAGAAGCTCATGGTACTCGGTATTCCGTGCATCCAGGTAGTACGAAAATGTATAGAGATTTGAGGGAAGTCTATTGGTGGATTGGTATGAAACGTGAAGTTGCTGAATATGTAGTTAAATGCATGACATGTCAATTAGTAAAGCTTGAACATCAACGACCCGCGGGGGAGATACAACCATTGGAAATACCAGAATGGAAATGGGAGCACATTATAATGGATTTTGTGTCTGGATTGTCAAGGTCTCCTAGATCTAATGATAGCATTTGGGTAATCGTTGACAGGTTGACTAAGTCAGCCCACTTCTTGCCGATTAAGACCACAGAACCGACAAAGTTAGCGGAACTTTATGTTAAAGAGATTGTAAGATTGCATAGGGCACCGGTATCTATAGTATCATATCGTGATACACGTTTTGTATCCAGGTTTTGGGAAGGGCTACAAAGAGCAATGGGAACAGCTTTGCATTTTAGCACAGCGTTTCATCCAAAACTGACGGGCAGTCGGAACGGGTTATTTAGATTCTCAAGGATATGCTTAGAGTTTGTGTTATGGATTTTAAGGCTGACTGGGAAACTCACTTGCCGTTAATTGAGTTTTCTTATAATAATAGTTTCCAGACAAGCATTGGAATGGCGCCTTTTGAGGCATTGTATGGTAGGAAATGTAGATCGCCCGTGTGTTGGACAGAGGTTGGGGAAAAGCAACTTTTAGGGCCGGAAATTGTACAAATCACCACCGATAAAGTTAAGTTGATTATGCAACGGTTGCAAGTGGCACAAAGTCGCTACAAAAGTTATGCTGATACAAGTAGAAGACCGTTAGAATTTGAAATTGGTGACTATGTGTTCTTGAAAGTTTCGCCTTCGAAGGGCATTACACAGTTTGGTAAGAAAGGTAAGTTGAGTCCAAGATATGTTGGACCTTTTCTGATTCTGAATAGAGTGGGACCGGTAACTTATAGATTGTAACTACCACAAGAATTGGCACATGTTCATAATGTGTTCCACGTGTCTATGCTCAGACGTTACATGTCAGATTCGAGTCATATTCTTGAATCAGAACCATTAGAAGTCCGAGAAGATATGACATATGTTGAACACCCAGTACGAATTCTGGATAGGAAAGATCAAGAGTTCAGAACAAAGACTATTCCGTTGGTCATGGTCCTCTGGCGTAATCATAGCGTTGAAGAGGCAACTTGGGAGCGAGAAGATGAGATCAGGGAGAAGTACCCACACTTGTTCAACTGATGAGGTAATAATAAGTTTGGGGAAAAACTTCTTAAAAGGGAAGGAGAAATGTAACACCCATACCCAGAAAAGAAGATTAATGTGATAAAAATGTGTGTTAATTAATGAGAATTAATGCATAAAACGAATTAAGGTGGGGTTATGAACCCACATGTGAAAAGGCGTTCAAATGCGGACACAAATGAAAGTCCTGTGAAAGGCGGGACTGGTATAAAAGTGGGGCCCAACGAGGGTCTAATTCGAATAATTGCATTTTGATGTTAATATATGTTTATGTGCATATTTATTTAAATGCTTAAAGTTATTATTATGTCTTATGATAGATAAGGGGACCAGTTTTGGTACCCATGTGAGGGCGTATTTGAATAGAATTCATAATTTATAGGTTTAATAGCAACCTCATGAATTATGTGGGACCACGTTTGGGACCCACGCGGGACTTAGATTAAATCCTTTGAGAGATGATGGGTAGTTAATGTAATTAACATGGGGGTTTCTTAATAAAACTTAAAGAAAGTCAGGGGAGGTAAATATAATTAATAGAAAGTTGATACAACACATATGCATGTGTTGATATGTGTCTCCAAGACACAAAACAGAGCTGGAGATTCACAAGCTTGGAGAGAACGAGAGCTCCAAGTCGGCGACGGAAATTCTCGACGACGTTTCTTGCCGTTCCTTTGCCGTCCGGTGTTGAATTCACGATCCGAGACCACTTTTGGACTCGTGGAGGTAAGCGGATCACATGCATGTAATTTATTTTCGTTTTCGGCAACATTTTTACGGCAACCATTTTTAATAGACGATGTTCTTGATACCAAACTTGTGTAGGAATTACACCGGTAAAATTTGGATTGGAAATTAGCAAGAGATTGGGAAAATCTAGGCTTAATCGCTAGTAAATCGAGGAGGTGAGTGTCCTAACCTCTCAATTGGATGTTTAGTTATGTTAGTGTGAAAATTGTTGCTCATAGTTGCTAAATTCATGCTCATGTATATAGATATGTTGAATTTGGATAAAAGCATGGAAAAATTTATGAAATTGCTATGCTTATGTGTTGAGATTGCCTATGTGCTTATATGGATCAAAGGGAAGTCAAGTAGTGGTCACCATTTATAGGTCTCATATGTAAGGGATAGGAAGTCCTCAATGAGTAGGACGTGGTGACGACCACAATGAAATGCCAGTGACGCCTTCGGGGTCACAAGAGAGTGTGTGTTGCGCTATATGTGCCAAAAGTGAGAAAGATCCAGAGTGAAAAGGACCCGGGGGTGGTGGCTGGATGACTTGACTTTCCGGAAGATCAATTTGTTGATGTTTACATTGATTGCTGTATTTACATACTTTGCATTCCAATGGCATGATTAGTTCTCTCACTAAGCGAAAGCTTAAACGAAAATATGTTTCTGTTGTGGTTATTGAATAACCATCGCAGGTACCAAGCGAGACGAGGAGAGGAAATGATCCGCACGACGGGTGGGCGTGGGAGTAGTGTCCATGTGTATATGTGTTCATAGGCCTAGTTAGTTTGTTTCTAGAATGTATCTTTTGGTTAGCAATGTAGATGTATCTTGGGTTCTTTTTGAAACTTATAATATGTAAAGCTGGGTATGGTGGTTGTTTATGCTCCAAACCATGAGTTGAGCTTGCAAGTTGCAAGTTATGTATTTTGGGAGTGAAGTTGGTAGGAACTAGTAATTTGGGTTGTAAAGCTTATCTTGCTTCCTTATTTTGAAATGGCATGTATGGATTAGGAGTAATATGATGCAAGATGTGGTTCAAGTGAAAGGGTTAATGAATTTGAATGTTAGAGCAACTTTCAAATGAGATCATGTACATGTTTGAATGTTGAAGGAAAATTGGTTCCATGTTTGAAGATGGTTTCTATAAGTTCCATGGAATTTATTTAGGTTTTGAGTTCACTTTGTTAAGAACTTTCCTTTTTCTTACTAGGTTGTGAAAATAGATTTCCCATGGCTTGTTCTTCACTTGTATGTGCTTAGATTATGCTTATAAATGTTTTAGAAGGGTTTAAAAATGTTGTGGATATGTTCACGGGTGGTTGAGAAGTGTTTCCAAAAGTTTTCTTGATGATTGGTATCAATTATAGGATTTGGGAAAAGTTTGAACTGTTTTTAGCAGTGTTTTAGTAGCAGAAAAACCAATCTGCAGGAACTGGATTGATCCGGGTCGAGTGCGGATCGATCCGAGGCATCAGGAACTGCAGAACATGACAATCTACTAAATCCAGATCGATCCGGATCTGGGGCGGATCGATCCGTTACTCTGGGTTCAGCCTCGACAACTTTAACGGAAACGCGCATAACTCTCTCTAGAAAACTCGGATTCGTGCACCATTTTTTGCGTTGGAACCGGGACTCAAAGAGATATCTTTTCATATAAAATTTGCTATACTTTATTAATGACCATTTTGCCCTTTGGCGTGTTTTGTGTCAACGAAGCTGTTTTATGAGGTCTAATTCATGTGTTTCATAATGAATTAAGGGTGTTTTGAACGTGTGGGCTTGTTACACGTGTCCCAACTCGCCTGAGGTGGGTTGGGGTGTGACACTTTCTCTCTCTACACCAAGACCCACTTCGCTCCAAAGAGACTATGACGCTAAGAAGACCGAAGACGCCCTCCATCTCCAGTTCGACATGCTTGGGGCCAGCAAAGAGGATGTCAAGGTCTTGGTAGAACATAGCACTCTGATCATCAAAGGCCAAGGCAAGAAGGAATCGGACAACGACGAGGACAGCCGAAAGAGGAGGTTCAATGGGAGTGTTAATATACCTGAGAAGTTGTTCAAGAGCAGTGAGATCAAAGCTGAGATGAAGAATGGTGTTCTCAAAGTGGTGGTACCAAAGGTCAAAGAATAGGAGAGGTCTGATGTGTTTCATGTTAAAATTGAATGATTCTGTTGTTTTCAGCATGTAGATTTTGGGAATTGGTAAATCAATTTTTGTGAAGAATCGTGGGTTCTGTTATGGAATTGGTAATTAAGGGTTTTTAGGGGTTTTCTGTTTTGAAGGCATATAAAGTTGAGAGATCTGAGCTTATGATCCAGTTCTGATATATATACTCATTTGGTGTATTTCTTGATGATATATATCCCCATTTATGAGCAAAATCGAGAATTTTATGACTCCACTTTCTCTACATATCACTCTCTTTGAGATTATTGGTTATATTGTACACTACTTTTTTGGTTCATGTGTTCTTCTGTAACATTTTTAGTGCGAAAATTATAGCCAACAAGATTTGACTCTTGTGTTCATATTCAGTGTAAAATTGTTCACTAATTTCTTTTTTTTGATATGCAATGTATTGCAAAATTATACTACAGTGTAAAAAATTTACTCTTGTAGTCATTTATAACACAGTGTAAAATACTACTCTCGTAATCATTCATAATGCATGCAATGTTAAAATTATAATGGTAATCATTGACTCTTTTGGACTAATGCAATGCAAAATTATACAATGGCAAATTTTACACTCAATTTTTATTTATTTATTCATTTATTTTTTTGCATTTTTGGCATATCTAACATATCAAATCCAACATACTCATAACAAAACCATGTGGGTGCAAAAATCCACTACTCGATTTGTCATTGTAGAACATCTAGGGTACAAAAAACGAGCATTCAGAAACAAATTGACATGGATAAAAGGAATTTTACACTGTTGTGAGAAATTTCATACTGTTGTTTATGTGTATGAAAATCATTAATGATATGGAAATCATGTAATCAATATAAATATTTTTTGCTTTATAAGGTAATCAATATTATGAGTTAAATCCCTATAATTGTAGAATTTAATGCCCAAATTAGGTTACACTAAAAGATATATGAAAATCATTAACCATTTGAAGTTTGAATTCAATGATTTCCATAACAACGTGTATACTGTATATAGATGTATAAATACATGCATCTATATATACATATATCTATACATAAGTATACATGTGTGCAGGGTTAAAAGTGTCATAAAAATATCCAAAAATTGGAGAATTCGGATAGAATTGGGTATTTTGCATTAATTTGGACCTAGTGCTAACATAAAAATATGACTGGACCTATTTCAAAATTGTTTAGGAGGGGGGATTTTCGACCAAATTTCTATCAAATAAAATAAATTGAAAATTGGATTTTAACAGGTAGGGAGTAGATCCTCTACAACAATATTCTGATGAGCAAATATAATACTCCCTCTGTCCCATAATAAGTGTTCACATTTCCTTTTTTGAATGTACCACAATAAGTGTCCACTTTCCTAAATTGGCATATACCTTTTAGTTACTTTCCAAAACTACCCTTATAATAAAGACAAAGTAGCATTTATTTGTGGTCCCAAAACAAGAAAAAAGTCAAACACCCATCACATCTAAGGGTAAAATTAGAAAGTGACTCTTTAATGAACCAAAAAAATTAATATAATACAACTTTCTTAAACATTGTGTAAAAAGGAAGTGGACACTTATTATGGGACGGAGGGAGTAGTTAATTAATATGAACAGTCGTTGGTGAGGACAGGACCCTTTGGACTTCTTTGATTCTGCATCACCACCATCCTCTCCGACTCTCCAAAATTAATTTTAGGATATAATGTGCTTTTTGTTTGCTTGTAAATTTGCGCGGGCATGCCAGAGCCAAACGGGCTCGGTGTATGTGTGCAAACTAATTTCCTATCTGCTTGAGTGAGTAATACTCAAGGCTTTAGACTTGACTTCTAAAAGATGATTGTGTGCGATGAGTAGGAAAGTACCCTCATAAAAAATTCTTTGGTAGTACTGAAGCGCACAAGCCAAATAGTACAAGAGTTTACTAGGTAAACAATCACAAACGATTAATAAAATACATATATTTTATTAAATGTTTGGAGAATAAAACATACAATCAAAAAATAAGATTAGAACAAGCTCTGATTGTCCAAAGAATGAAAAAACAGTTGAGAAAATAACAAAAAGGGAAGAGACCTATTTGCTATGGATGCTATGGATGCTAAGAAACAAAGGCTTGAATGCTTTGAATGCTATGAAAGAATGCTATTTTTCAAGATGACACGGAGTGATTCGCACGGTTAGCCTGCTTCTATATTTATAGCGGCCTA
The DNA here is from genome assembly GCA_033977485.1 of Hydrangea macrophylla. NCBI lineage: Eukaryota > Viridiplantae > Streptophyta > Magnoliopsida > Cornales > Hydrangeaceae > Hydrangea > Hydrangea macrophylla. The sequence goes on from CM066994.1 coordinate 69,645,392, forward strand.
TAGCAGTCCAGATAAGGCAAGGACTCCTTAGCTTGTGCTCCAAGAAGATGATTGACTGTAGAATCCTTCCTAATCCTAAATTCTTGCCTTATTGAATCAATCCCAATATTTTAGGGATTAGCCTTCCATATCTGGCTGGACGTGATCAGATTTCTTTCCCAAACGGACTCTGCTTCCTCAAATTTAAGGTGACATCACTGTGACAGCTAAGAGTAGAACCGCTTTTCCCATTTGGCTCATCGGGCTCGCAACTTCAAACTGTCACACTTTTGGTCTTCCATGCCTAATGATCTTTCGAATGCTTGCGACCAATCGGGCTCATGCAACTGATCTTCTTTGTTTATTCCCGGTATGGTGTTCGATCGTCATGCACGCTATAAGTATGGTTCCCGATTGGCATTATCCATGCTTAGCCTCCTGATCGGGCTCCCACACTTGCTATTATTCATTTATTTCAATGACAGTGCCCGATTGGTCAGCACATGACCTATTTTGCCTATCGGGCTCTACCAAATTGGGACAACAACCTTGTCTTTCTGAACTGAGTGATGCTCTCTCCCTTAGCCCGATGGGCCTTTGCAACCTCTGGGCCATCCACTCCTGGATGTACCTTGGGCCGATCATCCCCAGGCCCATTTCAACACTCCATTTGGGCTCAAAAACCCTTAGTGATTTTTGGGTGCAAACAATTACCCCCCAAAAGGTCATATCAAACGTCTCGTCTTGATTGATGTGACATTTTGAATTCAAAATTTTCCACGTGCCCTTCATGCAGGGTCAGTCAGATCATTGAGAATCCCACCAGTCACTCCTCATTAAATGCTAATGCGTATAAAGTGAAGGGATTTCAAAAGCCTTCCCACTTTCCATTCATCTGCGTTTGCCTCTCTCTCTCTCTCTCTAAAAACTCAGAGCTTCTCTCTCTAAGGTCCTCCATCTTTTTTGACGAGATCATCACCTACTACAGTAATGGCCCGCAAAACAGCTCCGGAGGCATCTAAAGGCAAGAAAACGTTTGTGGATGATCCTCCTCCACAGAATCGGTGCAAAGAGGTGAGGGCATTGGCCAAGGCTCATGCTCTAGACATTTCTACAGACTGCTTTACCAGCTGCAATCCTTCCGACGAAACACCGGCGGTGCTTGGGTTCAGCATAGTGTTTCTCGCCGATCTTCCGGCGCGTTTTAACCCTTATTTCTCACCAGTGGCGAACGATTCGGTGGCGAACAAATCATTTTTCTAGACCCCCGCCCACTAAAGCAAGATCTGGACAGCTACTCACCTAATTAGGGGTTGGCCTACGCCTGCTGCAGATTGGGACAAGTGAGTAATGAGGGTATCGGCCTCTAAGGTTGCTTTTTGGAAATAAGTGGACATCCATGATGCCATCATGCTTAGTCGGTCTAGGTTGGAAATAGACTGACCGCTCCTCTTCTTTGCCCTCCTATTCTGGTCTTCTTCTTGCAATAGATTTCTCTTCCGTTGTGGTCCGATGGGCCCAACAGTCAAGGACGTCAGTTATCTGCTCAGGCTGCATCCTCATGGACAGGAGATTATGCCCGGTCTTGATGTCAAAATGAGCAGCTTCACTTTCTCCCAATAAGAATCTGTCAGAGATGGAGTCGTGTCCTATAGGCCGATTACAGCCTTTGGAGGCTTTTTGACTACCTCCATGGGTAAGGACGGGTCTGAGGTAACCAACACCGAGCACATTGCCTTTCTCATCTCCTGGCTGAACATGTATCTCTTCTGCTCAGCCAGTCAAGCCATAACTAAAGAGTACACCACTCTGGCCCTGGCCTTGACATCTGGTAAGCCTCCGGCTCTAGTTACCTTGGTCTGGGCCCATCTAGTCCGAGGCATGACAGACTTTGTCTACTCGGGCTTTGGTGCTGGCGGGAGCCCGATATGGATTCTCTAACTCTGGCTGTACTCATACTTCCCAGAGTTCCGCCCATCTGATCTCTTACTTACCGATATCCCCATTTTCTCTGTCCACTTTATGGACGTCACTCCCTCTTTATATTCCTTTGAGGAATGTTTTAGGTTTTTTTTTATGAAAGTTGCTCCAATCGGGCTTCCCTCCTTTTCAAGCCCTTTTCTTCTCTTCAATTCCCTTTATTCCTTCAACTACCCCACAATCCTGCTAACTGGGGTCTGGGCACCCAAACCACTTACAATGAAGTATTCTCCAGCTTTTTAGTGGCTAGGGATATCATGTTCAGCCCGTGTATACCTTCCAGCAACAACAAGTGTGGGGTTGAATGTTACTTTGCTCCTCTTTATGCCCGTCAGTTCGGGCTTTCTCAATTGGTTCCAGTTCCATCGGCCACCACTGTAAATGTGGACTGGGTAGAACGGGGCCTTATTGTACATGATGGGTAAGTGAAAAAGATTAAGGATTGATCGGATAGGCTAAAGGCAGCCTTCGTGTTTAGACCATTCTCTGCCCGTTCGATCGTATCTGAAGAATTCGAGAAGTGGTGGTCCGATTGGGCTACCCTAATATTCAAGAGTACTGCCACCAAGGTGCTCCTTCAATTTGCTATGTCCTTGGCCACTGAGGTCGAAGTACATATGGCTACAATGGTGCCCGCTCGACGGAAGCAGGTGGCGAAGAGGCCAGCTTGTAGAAAAGCACCAGGGCAAGGACCGAAGAACAAGCAAAAACAAGCATCAGCCTCATCAACTTAGGTAATATTCTACTCTTCCTTACTTTGCATAGTCTAATTAGATCCATCTATCCTTCTAATCCCATTTTGTTTCATTCCAGCTTGTGGATGAGGATTCTGGAGAGAACGCAATGCTGACCGGGTAGGGCTCTCAACCACCAGTAACTCAACCTTTTGGTGCCCGGTCTCAAGGTCTTCCCGCCGACCTTCCAATCTCTCTTGAACAGGCGGCGGCCTATCTTGAGCGCGTTGTAGAGAAGGTTATGCCTCTCTATGTTTTACCCCCCTTGACTCCTTCAGACAAGGATGATGACGTTGATCCTGCTGGGGGCAACATCCTAGTATAAGTCCTCTCTTCCAGAAGCAAGGATTTAACCGGGCATGACGCAACTGTAGAGATGGCTAGAGAAGAAGTTAAACAGATAGTCCAACTGGTAGTAGAGAGGACCAATGTAAATACATCGGGTCGGACCGATTCCCCCGTGGCCACGGGATTGGTCTCTGAACGTATAGAAGAAACACTTATGGCCGATCTTCCAACCTCATCTACCCTTGTAGATCCTCCAACAACAGATAGTGAGGACCCTACTCCAGCGGATGCCTCGACCATCGCATAGACTGTTCAGGCCACGGGCGAATGAATTGGCCTCCCAATGGAGGAAACCACTATGGCACCTCCTTCAGAACCAAGCCAGCAGCCATCTCAGCCTTCCACTTCTCAACCCAACGGTGAGGCCATTGTACCATAGAATGCCTTGCCTCCTCCTCAATACCTGCCCAGGTATTATTATGCTTTGCATTCGGGTTCACTCCTGTCTTTTTCTAATACATTAACCCTTAACTTTGAACTTTTTTGAATAGGCCATTCCTCTGGGTCCTGCACCGTTCACACCCTTCAACATTTTTTTTCTCAAGTCTTGAACTCGTGGCCTTTGATCTTGGCCCATTGGAGTCTGAGACAACTTCCCCTTCTACTCTTTAGCGGTCAAAGGATTTTCTCCTTGGACTTGCTAACTCTGACCTGATCGGGCTACCATATATTTGTCACCGAAATCGATATGGCCACAAATGCCCTCCTCACTGATCGCTCTCTCTCGGCCGGTCAACTTTCCTTAATAAGAGAGATCCGAGAGCAGCTACTGGGCTGCCGTTTATTGGATCAATCGGCTTCTGTTATCCTGACCGAAGTCGAAACTCATCTGGGTGCCCGGTAAAAAGCAATGCAATTCCTCCAGGCCGCCAAGACCAAATATGAAGCTGGGAAAGTTTTTCAGACTCAAGTAATCACTTGAGATGCCTAGCTTCAAGCCCGCATAGTGACAAGCGGGGGAGTTTGTAAAATACAACCGCGCTAAAAGAAGAAAATACACTGATTTAGTCTACAATTCCTTTATATATCTGCAATTTGGATTACAATGCCAGATTTTACATAATATGATTAGTCTATGATAAGTTGTATTATTTTAGCTCCAATCTGTGTAGATTACTGTTGTGGTGTGAAGAAATGAAGAAATAGGATGAAGAGATTGCTGGATTTTAAGGAAGACAATTCAAAGATGAAAAGTGAGTTTCGAACGATCGAAGATCCCTCAAGCGATCGAGAGTTCGATCGATCAAAGTATGTTCAAGCGCACGAAGATCCCAGAAGTTCAATCGATCGAGATATGTTCGATCGATCAAACATGACTTTTATCATAACTTACGCGCACGCAGCAGAACGGACTTTTTAACCTAGCTTTAGGTTTATGTATATATACTCATTTTATTTATATCCAAAGGGACGCCCACTTTGTTTTTTATCAGTTTATAGAGAGTAAAGAGCTTTATTCTTCATTGTTTGGTAGGTTTCTCAAGGATTATTGTTAGCTTGGCTTGGATTCTATTAATTTAAAGTAAAGTTCACTATTCCATGTTCTATTACATTTGTCTATTTATACTCTGCTTTGTTATTCTTGTAGTATAATCTATTAAGAACATAGATTTGCATGTTAAATCGTATTAAACCATTAGTTTTCATAGTTTTTATGATAAAATCTCAACCAAACATAACTATAATAGACTTTCACATTAAAAACGAATCTGAGACACTCCAGACCATGTCTGAGTAGTCCCCAAGTTGGGAGATCACGATGAAATAGTGATCTCCAGTCTCTGCCATGCAGGAGTATAAAACCTGCACTCAATCGATCGAAGTAGGTCGATCGATCGAAGCAGACTCACAGTCAAGCAATCGAAGACCTTTCGATCGCTCGAGAGATGAAGATGTTCGATCGATCGAATACTCTGATTCTTGGGTAGTCTTTTTGCAGTATTCTAAGACTTTCTGCTTTTAAAATTTGTTATCAAACTGTCCCCAAATGCTCAGTTTGTCAAAACAGTTTCATTACTTTAAGCCTTAAGGTCTTTTTCTTCAATAACTTTTGCAAACCATTTTGAATGTTAATACCATTCAGAATGCAAGACTTAACTATTATTTTAAACTACCTTCATGTGTTTTGCAAATAAATGTAATGATGTAGTCCTGGCTATGAACGGGCTATTGATTCTCTATCTTTAGAAAATACAGAATACTATAGATAGACACACTCCTTAGAACTTTACTGTAACTGCATGGTAGAAGGCATGATCGCTGCGAATTTGTGTGATCCCAACACTCCTTTTTTTATAAAGGAAACCATTGTTTTTTAACATCGCTTTAGTTAATTAGTTGATTACTAGTTTAATTTAATTTAGTTGCTTTAATTTTAGTGGTTACTTCATGGAACTTTGTGTTCTACAACCTTTCAAATTTTGATTTTTATTTTCTTTTTGGAGATTAATCTAGGTATTTAGTTTAACACCTTCCCTGTGGGATCGACCTGGTCTTAACCAGATTACTACTTGCATGATTACCTACACTTGGGTATAGCACACAGGCACATACAACTTTTTAGTCGTGTCACATAGCTACACTCAAAGCTTAATTAGAGCAATGCAAGGCCGAAGTCATTACTGACGACGCGGCCTTGGTAAAGATCGATGGAGTCTTGGCTCAGCTTGGCGGGGATGCTCAGAAATACAGTGACTAACTACAAGCTAGCATTACCATCTCCTGTGCTTAGTCTAAAAAGCTGGATAAAGTTAAGCAAGATAGGGTTGTAGCTGCGAAGACCTGGGAGGACTTGAGGGCCAAGATTAGGAGTTTTGGGTCAGCCTAGAGGCCGATTTTTATCTTTTGTACTGAACCTTTCTAGGTAAGCTGTGCCCAGCAATATTCAATATAATTGACATTTTTGATCAGTCAAGCTCAGGCTCATAATTAAATGTTCATATTCTAACCTAGGATTTGGTTTGTACTCTAGATCGATGGTCTCCAATAAGGTAGGATAATAAGACTTTAGGTACTGACCGTTTATTAACCTAACATAAATCGTTCCATCCATATCGCGCAGCCTGTATGCTTCACCTCTCTTAACTTGGTGGATGATGAAGGTACCTTCCCAATTGACTGACCACTTACCGTACCAGTTGTCTTTGTCTTCAATAGGCAAGACAACCTTCCAAACCAAATCCTCTGTGCAGAAAGATTTTTCGTTCACTCTCTTATTGTATGCTCGGGCTGCATGTAGCTTTTGTACCTTCAATGAGTCCAGGGCTGCCAGTCTTGTTTCTGTTGGAAAAAACAGTTTAAAGTTAAAAGTTTAAACGCGCAGCGGAAATAGGTCAAGTTATAAAAACTTTTGGTATCCCAGGATCTACTACTCATCAATTCCATAGATGTGTGCAAGGGGGTACAAGTATTATACATTAGTGTCTTGAACCCAATTCTGATCTTCAAGTTCTAGCAGCTTCCACTAGATGATCTTCACCCTTATGACTCCTACGGATGCCTGCCGGAAAGACCAGGGTTGGTGGGAACCCTAATAGAGAGTATAGGAAGGTTTGGAAGACTATTATAGTTTCTGCAGCTTCTGCGTATAAGAACGACGATCAACTTTTTCCAGAACGCAGCTACCCTATTTATAGATTCCCAGAACCGACCTAACCTTCGAACGATCGAAGTGCTTTGATCGATCGAACATTTGATCGATTGATCGAACTAGATTCAATCGATCGAACCTGTCTTGACAGATCCCTCAGGTGTCTTTCCAAGTATCTTGGCGGAGCTAAGAGTGGGACCTCCTAGGCTCTTTATTGTTGGCTCAGACCAGTTTGTTAATCACCGTGATCAAACTCTTTGATCAGCAAACTAAGTAACTGGTCAGTTAACGTTTACTCCACTATAAAACGATAACTGAACTCCAATGCAAAAGAACATATCCGAAGCGATAACTAGACTTGTATGTTGTACTAATGTCCCTCTACCATCAGCATTCGCAATCATATTCAGGTAGTCGGATAAAACGCTTACTGTCAACCTGAATCATGATTACATCTTATAATCCTTGAGTCTCATTCACCTCTCATGATTACCAAGCATGTTGATAACTCTTATCAACGAGACTGCAGTACTCAGTAATCAACTTGGTGACATACTTAAGGGAATGCTTACTGTGAATCAGAGGGTAGATTCTATCTTGACAATATATGTTCACAACCCTATGAACATGACATACCCAAGATACCCAGGTGTTGATCTTTTATAGACCTCACTGATTGGTAAGTCAAAGCAGTCATATCCACAGTCTGTGTTCATAATCGTCTCAAGATTGAGAACACGTACCTTATACAAGTTATGAGTTCCTATTGACTGTTTGACAGTCTTAAGCGTCAATAGGAAACTCAGGTCCATCAATGCACTATAAGCACTAGCATATCAACTAAGAGCTACACTCTAGTGATTGAGATTAATCACTCCATCCAATGGTAATTAATTATGCTACAGTGTAGACCTGATGAGGTATCCAGTCTCATCATCCACTGTGACATATTCTAAGTATCAAAGAATAGTAATTCGTATCTCACTTGTGTGCATCTCATACACACACGAATTACTTACTATAATACTTAAGGATTAACAATCATCTCATGAAAAGAACATACATAATGAAATGTAAAGCTGGTATCCATATATTAAAATGTCAATGTCTCATACATAAAGTAATGGTTTGAGGGCACAAACCCAACAAACTCCCACTTGCACTCACAACCATACAGGATTACATATGAGACCTAGACTATCTAGATGACGATCAAAGACCTTCTGTGGCAAGGCCTTTGTAAACGGATCAGCAAGATTGTCGGCGGTGGCAATCTTGGTGACAGTCACATCTCCACGTTGAACAATATCTCTGATAAGATGATATTTCTGCTCTACGTGCTTTCCCTTTCCGTGGTTCCTTGGCTCCTTGGACTGAGCCACTGCCCCACTATTATCACAATAAAGCGTAATAGGTGACAGCGACGTTGGTACCACCTCGAGTTCCATAAGGAACTTCTTGAGCCAAACAGCTTCCTTTGCGGCTTCACAAGCAGCCACATACTCAGCTTCTGTAGTTGAGTCTGTAATGCATTTCTGCTTAATGCTCCTCCAACTTACAGCACCACCTCCCAAGGTAAAGAGATGACCAGACGTCGACTTCCTCGAATCTTTATCTGACATAAAGTCCGAGTCAGTGTATCCTACTGGAATTAACTCACTACCACCGTACATAAGTATATAATCTTTAGTCCTTCTCAAGTACTTAAGAATGTGCTTAACGGATGTCCAGTGCTCTGGACCTGGATTCGATTGATATCTGCTAACCATGCCAACGGCAAAGCAGATATCTGGTCTAGTGCATAACATCGCATACATGTGACTTCCTACTGCCGAAGCATAGGGAACTCTTGTCATGCGATTCCTCTCCTCCTGTGTCTTTGGACACTGGTCCTTGGAGAACGCTAAACCATGCCTGAAAGGTAACAAACCTTTCTTCGAATTATCCATTGAAAACCTAGTTAGCACCTTATCGATATAGCCAGCTTGAGATAATCCCATTATCTTTCGCTTGCGATCCCGAAAGAGCTTTATCCCAAGAATATAGCTCGCCTCTCCTAGATCCTTCATATCGAAAGTACTAGCTAGCCAAACCTTGACCGTTGACAGCGCTGCAACATCATTTCCAATGAGTAGAATGTCGTCAACGTAAAGCACAAGAAAAGCCAACACTTTCCCTTCACACTTCTTGTATACACAAGGTTCATCCAAATTCTGTATGAAACTAAACGACTTGACCGCTTGGTCAAAACGAATGTTCCAACTTCTGGATGCTTGCTTAAGCCCATAAATGGACTTTTGCAACTTGCATACCAAGTTACCTTTCCGACCAGCTATGAACCCTTCTGGTTGTTGCATATAGATGTCCTCCTCAAGATTGCCATTCAAGAATGCAGTCTTGACGTCCATCTGCCAGATCTCATAATCTAGGCATGCAGCAATGGATAAGAGTATTCTGATGGACTTGAGCATGGCCACCGGCGAGAAGGTTTCCTCATAGTCAATGCCCTCCCTCTGAGTATAACCTTTCGCTACAAGCCTTGCCTTAAAGGTCTCAACCTTTCCATCAGATCCTCTTTTCCTTTTGTAGACCCACTTACAGCCAATGGGTTTAATGTTGGCTGGAAGCTCTACAAGATCCCAGACTTGATTGAAATCCATAGATTCCAATTCAGCCTTCATAGCTCTAACCCAATGAGCTGAATCAACATCAGCCATTGCCTCTTCGTATGTGGCAGGATCAGATTCAGATTCTATGGAGATAGCTTCAAAAACTTCTCCTAAGAACATGTATCTATCAGGCTGGCTGATAATCCTCCCACTACGACAAGGTTCCGGTGCGGAATTGGGTAAAGAAGTGGTATTTTCTTGATTTACATCGTTATTAACTGCGGGTAGGACTGAGGGCTCTCCTTCTATCTCTCTCAGATCTATCCTTCCCTTAAGTTTATGGTTCATGATATAATCATCCTCCAAGAAAACAGCATTTGTACTAACAAACACTTTCTGTTCTCTTGGATCATAAAAATACCATCCATAAGTACCCTTTGGATACCCTACAAAGTAACATACTTCCGATCTAGAATCCAACTTGCTCATCTTTCCTTTCAGCACATGTGCCGGACACCCCCATATCAGGAGATGTTGCAAAGAAGGCTTGCGCCCAATCCACATCTCTCGTGGTGTCCTTGGAACAAATTTGCTTGGTACTAATTTAGTATGTAGGCAGCGGTTTCCAAAGCATAACCCCAAAGGAATAATGGCAACTCAGAATAACTCATCATCGACCTAGTCATGTCTAAAAGAGTCCGATTCCTTCTCTCTGCTACACCGTTCTGCTGAGGCGTACCAGGTGCAGTCAACTGTGACAGAATCTCATTCTGTACAAGGTGATCAATAAATTCATTAGAGAGGTACTCGCCACCTCAATCAGATCGAATGGCCTTGATATGTGTGCCCAATTGCTTCTCCACTTCAGCCCTAAACTCTTTGAACTTTTCAAAGGCTTCAGACTTGTGCTGCATTAGGTACACATATCCATACCTAGAGTGGTCATCAGTAAATGTTATGAAATAATCATAACCACCCCTTGCTCTAATATTTATTGGTCCACATACATCAGTATGAACTAATTCCAACAATGCATTGGTTCTATTGCCCTTTGCAGGAAAGGGCCTTTTGGTCATCTTATCCTCTAAACAAGACTCGCAGACTTCCATTGGTCCGAGAACCAAATCGCCTAAGACCCCTTCTTTGACTAGTCTGCCAATCCTATTTAGATTGATATGGCCAAGCCTCATATGCCAAAGCCTTGTTGGATTAGTGGAAGGTCTCTTTCTTTTAGATGGTACAGTAACCACTGAGTTATTAAGTTCCATGAAAGAGTCTTTAGAAATATTGGGAGTAATCACATACAAACCATTTGATTTAACACCAGAACATATAAAAGAACTATTTCTTTTAATCACAACTTCAGTTCCAAAATGAAAAGAATAACCATTATTTGATAAATTAGAAACTGAAATTAAATTACATCTCATTGAAGGGACGTAAAGTACATCTGATAAAATCAAAATTTTATTGTCTAGAAATTCTAAAACTACGACTCCTATAGCAACCACAGAAACGGTTGCGCTAGAACCTAGAGTAAGTACGATTTCCCCATCACTGCACCTCCTGGTTGACTTGAACCCCTGTAATGAATTACAGATATGTTAGTCGCACCAGAATCAATGCACCAAGTGTTTGAAGTATCCGTTATAAAACTTACTTCAATCACATGTGATTCAATCATACCTTGAACTCTTGTAGCTAAGAATTCTGGACAATTCATCTTCCAGTGGCCCTTTTCACCGGATTGGAAACACTTTCCTTTGCCTTGGCCACTCACCTTCCCTTTGCCTTTACCTTTTCCCTTAGATTTTGCAATCTTAGGGGTCGGTCCAACACTTGAACCACCAGTACCAGCCTTCTTCTTCCCTTTCTTTCCTTTCGGTGTAGATCGGGAAGAGGAAGCGCTTTTCTCAACGTTCAAAACGTTGACCCCAGGTTTGATCACCCCTTCCGCTGCCAAAAGTGAACTCATCAATTCGCTCATTGAAAAATTCATTTGATTCATATTATAGTTAAGTTTGAATTGAGCGAATGAAGGCGACAGCAAATTTAGGATCATATCAACTTGGGTCTGTGCATCGATGTTGGCACCTAGGGTCTCCAGCTCGTTTAAATAACCAATCATTTTTAAAACATGTTCCTTGACTGGAGTCCCTTCCGACATCTTTGCACTCATTATCTTTTGCATGGCTACCTGTCTGGCAGGCCTGCCATGCTCCCCAAACATCTTTTTCAGGGATGTGATAATGTCACTGGCAGAATCGTTCGATTGGAATTGGTGTTGCAACACACCAGCCATTGAGGCCAGAATATAGCAACGAGCCATTCCATTCGACTTCTTCCATTTGTCGAACTCGCGTCTGGCAGCTGCCGAAGCATTTGCCGCGGGTTCTTCAGGACTTGGGGTGGTGAGGACATATATGTGATCCTCCGCAGTTAACACGATGTCAAGGTTACGTTTCCATTCAGTGTAGTTGTTTCCAGTTAACTTGTTTTGAGTGAGTATGGTGGTAAGTGGACTAAATGCAGATCCAGACATTATGATTACTGAAAATCAAACAAACAAAATAAATATGGATATCAGAATTTGACAGTTTGAAATAAAAAAATCCTTAAAACTCTTATTTTAAAACAAAGTCGCCGGAATATCGAAACGAAAGAATAAAGCCTCCGTGTGGTGGTCAATGTTCGATTTTTCGATTAATCATGACTTGTCCGCTATGCAACTCTTGCAAAACAAGTTATGACTCCCGATCCCTTTTGATCTCTAAGTTTCTGAATAATGCCCCGTATGGGATCCCTTATCCATAGTTTAGCTAGTGTGTACCATTAACTAGGATCTAATCAAAACCGTCTCAAGTAGCGCCTCCGTATGGTGGTCACCCTCTAACACGTCTGATTGATTCTATCAAAAGAAGTTCACATCTAGTAGCCAATGAGTAATGCACCCTCCGTATGGAATGATCACCCCTGGCGAGGTGACACAAAATGCACCACTCATCTTACAGTGAACCGTCAATGGAAGATCGTGGGTGTTTATTAATAAGACCCTCTCCCACTAGATTTAGAAATTAAGGATTTTGCTTTTTTAGAAAAAGTTTTTACACATTACCCATAAACATCCAATATTTACTAATGCGTTGAAATAGTTTTTGAATTTTATTTTAGAAAACTTGTTTTACGTGCATGCAAGTAGTAACAATATAATTAAATGCCAATCACAAACCAAGCACATAAAACAAAAACTAAAATTGAAAATAAAGACATCCAAACGATGTCTCTATCTCCCATGGCTCTATCTCCATAGAACCTCCTTTTGGTTTGATCGCCTCCAGCTCCATCTTCATGGACAACGGCTCCTTGCTCCATCTTCATGGATTTTCTAATTCTATTACATTGAACCTATGCTTCTTTCGAAGCTTACAATTTAACTAGAAATAGAAATAGCAACAATAAAATAAAAGGCTAGGGAAACCGGTGCGACTTTCCTTTTCGTAGGATTGAAGTCGCAGCGCCCTTTACATATGCCTTAAAACCAAACCAAACTTAAATTACAACATGCACCAATCTCAAACAATTTAAATACAAATGTTCAAATGACTTGGTGCCATGGGAGATAGCGACTAATCTAGCTGCAAGAGGGTTAGTCGTACACGCATCCACACATACATAATAAATATATGTAACTGTTGGAACACTTAATTGATTCACACAGTATATAAACTCTTTACATACTGAATTAGAACTTAAAATAGCATCTTACTTCTCTGTCACAGTTCGATCGATCGAAGACCGTTCGATCGCTCGAACCTTCGATCGATTGAACATTGTTCAATCGCTTGAACATTTTGTTTCACAGAATGATTTAAAAATTTGCAGAATACTTTAAAATTAAACTTTTTAATTTCAAAACACTTTAAGACTGTGAAACAAAGATCCTGACAAAGAGTCTGTCTCGATCGATCGAACTCTATCCGATCGATCGAACACCAGAAGGGTTCGATCGAGCGAAAGATGTTCGATCGCTTGAGTATAGAGAATGTTCGATCGATCGAAACATGTTCGATCAATCGAATTCGCCTTGTATCCTATGCAATCACAGATTTGTACTCTGCTGCGATAACACTGCAGAAACAGATCTGTGACGATGCAGTTTTGAAAACAGTTCTAAAATCAACATGCAAATCAAAATAGTGTTCCAAAAACGCATCTATAGATCCAAACGAGCGTGGCTCTGATACCAATTTGTTAGAAAAAATAGTTTAAAGTTAAAAGTTTAAACGCACAGCGGAAATAGGTCAAGTTATAAAAACTTTTGGTATCCCAGGATCTACTACTCATCAATTCCATAGATGCGTGCAAGGGGGTACAAGTATTATACCTTAGTGTCTTGAACCCAATTCTGATCTTCAAGTTCCAGCAGCTTCCACTAGATGATCTTCACCCTTATGACTCCTGCGGATGCCTACCGGAAAGACCAGGGTTGGTGGGAACCCTAATAGAGATTATAGGAAGGTTTGGAAGACTATTATAGTTTCTGCAGCTTCTGCGTATAAGACCGACGATCAACTTTTTCCAGAACGTAGCTGCCCTATTTATAGATTCCCAGAACCGTCCTAACCTTCGAGCGATCGAAGTGCTTCGATCGATCGAACATTCGATCGATCGAACCATTATCGATCGATCAAACATGCCATGACTTTGATCGATCGAACTAGATTCAATCGATCGAACCTGTCTTGACAGATCCCTCAGGTGTCTTTCCAAGTATCCTGGCGGAGCTAAGAGTAGGACCTCCTAGGCTCTTTATTGTTGGCTCAGACCAGTTTGTTAATCACCGTGATCAAACTCTTTGATCAGCAAACTAAGTAACTGGTCAGTTAACGTTTACTCCACTATAAAATGATAACTGAACTCCAATGCAAAAGAACATATCCGAAGCGATAACTAGACTTGTATGTTGTACTAATGTCCCTCTACCATCAGCATTCGCAATCATATTCAGGTAGTCGGATAAAACGCTTACTGTCAACCTGAATCATGATTACATCTTATAATCCTTGAGTCTCATTCACCTCTCATGATTACCAAACATGTTGATAACTCTTATCAACGAGACTGCAGTACTCAGTAATCAACTTGGTGACATACTTAAGGGAATGCTTACTCTGAATCAAAGGGTAGATTCTATCTTGACAATATATGTTCACAACCCTATGAACATGACATACCTAAGATACCCAGGTGTTGATCTTTTATAGACCTCACTGATTGGTAAGTCAAAGCAGTCATATCCACAGTCTGTGTTCATAATCGTCTCAAGATTGAGAACACGTACCTTATACAAGTTATGAGTTCCTATTGACTGTTTGACAGTCTTAAGCGTCAATAGGAAACTCAGGTCCGTCAATGCACTATAAGCACTAGCATATCAACTAAGAGCTACACTCTAGTGATTGAGATTAATCACTCCATCCAATGGTAATTAATTATGCTACAGTGTAGACCTGATGAGGTATCCAGTCTCATCATCCACTGTGACATATTCTAAGTATCAAAGAATAGTAATTCGTATCTCACTTGTGTGCATCTCATACACACACGAATTACTTACTATAATACTTAAGGATTAACAATCATCTCATGAAAAGAACATACATAATGAAATGTAAAGCTGGTATCCATATATTAAAATGTCAATGTCTCATACATAAAGTAATGGTTTGAGGGCACAAACCCAACAGTTTCATCAAGTCCTTCTAACTCTGTTATCATAGCCTCAGTGTATTCAGCAGGCTTAAGCTGATTTTGTAATGCCCTCCTGGCCGATCAGACTGTGACCTCTATAGGTGCATATCATCATGCCCGTACGTCAACATGAACGGTGTAACCCTGGTACTTGACCTTGTAGATGTCCGATAGGCCCAGAGTAACTCATATAGTAATTTATCCCAATCCCTTGGGTTCTCATTTATCATTGTCTTAATGATCCCCTTGAGGATCTTGTTGGTTGATTTGGCTTGTCCGTTAGCCTATGCATAGTATGGGGTGGAATTGAGAATAGTAATCCCTCTACTCTCTGCAAAGGCTATGGTTTCTATGCTTGTAAACACAGATCCTTGATCAGCCATTATGGTCTCTGGCAGGCCGAATCAGTGTATAATGTGCTCCTTAATGAATTTGATCACGGTGGCCTAAGTCACCATCCTGCAAGGTATAGCTTTAGCCCACTTAGTAAAGTAGTCTGTAGCCACTATAATGAAACCATGCTAGCCCGATGAAGGTAGGAGAACCTTGCCAATCAAATCCATGGCCCATCCTCTGAACGGCCATGGCTTGATAATAGGTTGGAGCTCCTTGGCTGGCACTCGTTGAATTAGGCCATGCTTTTGGAAAGCCTGGCACCCTTTGGCGTAGCTGATGCAGTCCTTTAACATGCCCGACCAGTAATAGTTATATCTTCGTAAAAGTCACTTCATCTTGGTACCGGCCTAATGTGCTCCAGAGACCCCTTCATGCACTTCAGCCATTACCTGCATGGCTTATTTCTTCCTAAGGTATTTTAAAATTACGTTATCACCGATGGGCTTCTTGAACAGTTCTCCATCAAGCACTACAAATTAGATTACAAACAGTCTGATCTTTCGGACCACCCTAACGTTTGGTTGTTATAAACATTCGATGATAGGGATTCTTCAGTCATCGTCCTCCATCAAGACCGAATTGGCTATAGTACACCAGCCTCTCTTTGCCACTGATGGCAACGATCGGACTTATACCATGATAGCTTGATCCTCTAAACCCTTTCTAGCAGACGAGGCTGATCCCATTTTTGCTAGCTTATCGGCCTCTATATTTGTTGACCTGGGGGATATAACTCACACTTGTATTATCAAATGAATCCATAAGTTGAGTATCCACTGAGTGAAACAGGCAGAGCTTCCAAATCTTTATTTGAAATTCGCCTGATATCTATTCGATCACCAGCCCCGACTACCCTTTTATATGTACAGATGATGCCCCCATCTCATTGAGTATTTCCAGTCCAATGATGAGTGCCTTGTATTCGGCTTGATTATTGGTACATTTGAAATCGAGCTGAAACAATATCTTTGTCTTTTTATATTTAGGTGATACAATGACCACTCCCACTCCAGCACCTTCTGCATTTTTAGACCCATCAAAGATCAACATCCATGGGACTAAGGACATATTTAGTATTGTCGGTGCTAGTGGTAAATCTCCCAGATCAGTAGGATCTGGGTGATCAGCCAGAAAATTGGCTATGGCCTGGCCTTTGACGGATTGCTATGATCGGTATTGAGTAGCAAATTCTATCAAGGCCAAGGTTCATTTCCCAATTCGACCACACATGATGGATCTTGACAACATATATTTAATCATATCAGTTTGACATATGATATAAGTAAAAATAGGGAGCATATATGTTCTTAACTTTTGTGATGAAAAATACAATGCCAAGCATAACTTCTCAATCGGCGCATAGCACTGCTCGATTGGAGTTAAAATCCTACTTAAGTAATAAACGGCCTACTCATTATCCTGAGCTAGCATACTTCCTATTGAGCAATCATAGGCTGATATATACAATTTAAGGTACCTACCCTTCTTGGGTGGCATTAACACTGGAGGAGTAGATAAGTATTGTTTTATCCCTTTAAAGGCATGTTGATGGCTGTATTCCCACTTGAGTTCTTCATCGGTCTTGATCTTCAGTAGTGTGGTCCATACTTGAGTCTTTCCTGCACAGGTGGAAATAAATCTTCTCAGGAAATTGATCTGCCCGAGTAGCCTTTGTAACTCTTTCTTGTTGGCTGGGGGCTTTGCTGCTTGGATTGCCCAAGCCTTGTTCGTATCTATATCTATCCCTTGTTGGTGCACCAAGAAACCTAAGAAGTTCCTTGCTGAAACACCGAATGCACATTTAAGAGGATTCATTTTTAACTTATGAGCCAGCATTCTTTCAAATGCTCTATCCAGATTCCTCAAATGGTCGGTAATGTCGTTAGACTTTACCACCACATCATTGATGTAGACCTCCATGAATTGTCCAATTATGTCATGGAAGATTGAATTCATTGCCGGTTGATAGGTGGCTCCAGTATTCTTCAGCCCAAAGGGTATGACAATCCACTCAAAGGTTCCAATTGCCCCCGACATCTTCCTCCGTGATATAAATTTGGTTGTAACCTGAATGTTCATCCATAAAGGACAAGATTTTGTGATTGGTGGCCGAATCAATGAGTTGATCGGCCATGGGCATTGGATATTCGTCTTTTGGGGTAGCCAAGTTTAGGTTTCTGAAGTCAATGTAGACCCTGAGCTTTCCATTCTTCTTCACCACTGGGACTACATTCGATACCCATTCTACATATCTAATAGTCCAAACTAGCACCTAGGAGTCTCTCAATTTCCTCTTTTACCTTCAGAGTAACATCTGGTGACATGTGCCGACGTAGCTGTTTGAACGACCTGAACCCCAATTTAATTGGCAATCGGTGTTCCACTAGTTCCCGAGATAGCCCTACCTTAAGCAAAACCTACAACACTCTGGACATGGGAATGTCCAGGACATAAAATTCTATTAGCTTTGGAACAAAGCTAAGTGAGTAACATAACCACACAATAATTTATAATACCAAACATATCTCGACTCACGTCATAGTTCAGTGTCATAAGATACATTTAGTCTCTTAACAAAAGACGCATTCTTTCATGGGCATAGCCAAGGTCTCATCTAAAACATGTAAGCAGTTATACATAACTCAACATCTCATCATAGAATACATTCCCCTTATCAATGAAGCATTCATATACTACAACATTCAATAAAACCACGTATCCTCATCCAAACAACAACTACTAACTCGCCCGACCAGGTATTCCAAGAGAATAGGAACAATCGATACAACTCGCTTCAACATCCCAGAACGTTATCACATTCCATTACCGGGGTCGATTACTGAGTCCTATCTCCAAAGAGACTGTCACTATTCCACAACCAAACCACCTTGTACTTGCTAACTATAACCAAACCATCTTTCACCAACCACCTCGTCACGAAGTGTTAAAGTGTTAAGGAGTTCAAGAACATCCATTTCGTCAAGAAGAACCTAAAGGAGTCTTAACTCTTTGAATCATCACTTCATCATGAGAACCAAAGTATGCACCATATCCATTTCGTCACGAAGAACCAAAAGGATACTCAATAACCATTACTTTGTCACGAAGAACCGAAGTATTCACCGTATCCATTTCATCACGAAGAACCGAAAAGATACTCAATCTCATGACCATCACTTCGTCATGAAAAACTGAAGTGTGCACCATATCCATTTCGTCACGAAGAACCGAAAGGATACTCAATGACCATCAGTTCGTCACAAAAAATAGAAGTGTGCACTATATCCGTTTCGTCAAGAAGAACCAAAAGGATACTCAATAACCATCACTTCGTCACGAAGAACTGAAGTATTCACCGTATCCATTTCATCACAAAGAACCAAAAGGATACTCAATCTCATATCCATCACTTCATCACGAAGAACCAAAGTGTGTACCATATCCGTTTCATCACGAAGAACCAAAACGATACTCAATAACTGTTACTTCGTCACGAAGAGCTGAAGTATTCACCGTATCCGTTTCGTCATGAAGAATCAAAAGGATACCCAATCTAATAATCATCACCTTGTCACAAAGAACCGAAGTGATTCATACCAACCTTTACTTCGTCACAAAGAACCGAAGTGATTTATAAATCTTCAAACAAGCTTGTCATGGAGTCCTAGCTTTCCCAACCAACTAGACGCGAAATCCTATCATACCCAACTGAGTTTGACACAATGTCCCAACATAACCATTCTGATTCTGACACGAATTCCTGACTTGCCATGCTATTATCACACTAGGCCATCATCTCCACCGACCTGACAACTATACCTTATCCACAACATTCTAGCCTCCGCAGCCTTGTTTACTCAACCCAACATCCCATACCAACTCAACCCACTCCTGACATCACCTGGCTGATTCCTGACGTAAATCAACAACACTCACGTCCCTGACGTAAATTAATAATACTCATGTCACAAATTTCAAGATTAGGCTCTTTTACATGACTTCTGAATATAATGCATCATCGTTACACTTATAATCATTCTAGTTCCATAGCATATCTCCCTAAACTCCTCACCTACATGAACTCTTTTACCGGCTCGTATCCTCAATAATACAACCATCACACGACTAACCAACAATACTTATGATAGAAACATAACCAATCACTATCAATGCGATAATTATTTCGTACAACATACTTATAGCTTGGGCATGAACCATCAATGGTCGTAGTAGGATTAGGCTTACATTATAGTATTCATCAACACACTATATTTATAACAACAGAAGCATAGCATATAGCTCATGGATCTCTAACATGAACTTGATACCAACAATCATATAGATAAAACCCTTAACATGCTCATCTATCCGATAACACTACCATAGCACTAATATTCATAGTAACACAGGTACTGGAATATACAGCAACATCAATCAACACAATATATATATATACAATACATCATGCAAGTAGCTTGTAGATAACTTGAATATATCTTAATACTGATTAGAGTGAGGTTAGGAAACTCACCTCGATAAGATAACGAGCTGAGAACCTCGGTAGAAGTTAACCGGCATGTTCTACAACATAAAATAGAAGAACAGTATAAAGTACAAGTGCTAACTATAGGGGATAATGGTAATTTTACCATATGAGGATGTAAACCTCAAGGTAGTGATCTACGAGTCATTCTAAGTCCAACGCCATTTACTACACTCAAATTGAAGTTTGTCGCGTTTTACGAGGAAAAAAAAAAGCAAGGCTTATTATACTAATGCGGGCCCTAAAATACAAGCTGTATTTTTTACCTTATCAATAGGTCACCAAACTTAAGGAGAACGTTCCAGACATTATTCTAAGACTCTAGGAACTGACCGCGTATTTTTTGGAGTCCTAGATTATTTTATATAAATTATTAAAGATAAACAATACCAGAAAATATCCAAAAAGGGATTTAAATACTTAAATATACCTATACTAAGAAATTAGTACTTGGAAGTATTTTTAATAAATAATATACATTAAAATACACTATGGATATTTTTCTCATAATTTTTAGGAGCTCGTTTAGTATTTATAATAATTAATATATACGTAAAATATCTCCTTATTAATTATTAAAAATACTAAACCTTACTACTATAGCTTTGTTATTTATATTACATAATAACATAGTCCTAGGGCCGACCCCAATTGATTGTGACACAAGGCTTGGTTTGGTTTGGTTTGGAATAACAGAGTCCTAGGGACTTAACCCTAATTTTCCAGGATTTATAAATACAAATAGGTATTTTAAAATCTATTCAAATACTATTAAAAACCATATACAAAACACATATAACGCTAATTAAATATTAATCATATTATTATTATAATATAATTATTCTCAGTATATTGGAAACACTATACAATATTATTCCATAATCTAAAAGTATTATTAATACTTTTTAAAACTATTTTAACTAATTAAAACCACTTAAAAACCTATTAATAAGTATTTATAAATAATACTTAGGACCCGACGGGTCAAACCCGAACCGACCCTAACCGAATGGGTAACCCACATACACTCACAGAGAGACCCAACTGGGTTAGCCCGCCGGGTCAAACCCGACCCGAACCCAAGGTTAAACAAACTTCCCACTTACACTAACAACTAAACATAACTTGTTAACCAAACTGGACCTAACCCGAACCTGACTTGACCCAAACCATAAACCATTTCTACTCACAACCTGGCTCGACCCAAAACCCGATGCCCGACCCGACATCAAAACGATGACGCCTCACTTAAAAGGCCCACGGGCTTACTTGAACCTGGCCCAACGCCTAACCCGGACCCATTACGAGGCACAGATTGACCCACCCTAACCTATAACCCACCCTGACCCGAACCTGGTTCTTATAACCCTTATACCCATCATCTTCTCTAGCAAGACAGGGCTACCTGAGAATCAGGGCTCGCCGAAAAACATCTCAGACTCGTAGCTCAGCCGCTTCTCCATGAAAATGCATGAAACGAACGGAAAAGTGACCGGAATTGGATCCTCTATCACATACTGGGAGCTGCGCTCTAGGCTCATTCTTTAAGGCTTTGAACTGGATGATTATTGTTTTGGCTAAAATAAGAAAAATGCTCTACATGGCCATTCAAATGGACTTCAACATAAAAACTAATCATAGGGGGTCTATCTGGGGGTCAAGGGGGTCAGATTGGTGTAACTTATGAGTCGTTTGGTTTATATTCGAAAATCAAGCTTTCAAGCTTGAGCTTTAATGGTGGCCGGAATACACAGAGAGCTCTAGGTTCTGTTTGGACATCATGCATGTGTGATCTGGAAGTGTGGGATGACATGCAAAGGGTTAGAGATTGTTTGCACCACAAAATAAATTACATAGTATGGTCCCACAAATGATATGGCCACAAGAGAAGAACATGCCACGTGGTTATTTTTGTAGTTGGCCAGGATGATGGGTTTGAACAGGATGATGGCGATTATTCATTGGAATAAATCAGGATGATGGAAAATAACTGCTAAGGGCCCATGTTTGCCACACATGCATACAAAATCTACCACATGTGTTAAAATAATTATAAAGAAGAAGAAAAACTACTATTTAGTGGAGAATGGTGGTTACAAAGTAGTGGAGAATGGAGGTTACATGGTAGTGGAGTTATATTAACACGTGGCCATTATTTAAATGGCTTAGTGGAAAATAACCACCCATGAACTTCCACATTATGGGAAGTTATATAAGAGGTTATTATCTCTAAATAACCACATCAAGTTCATCAGCCACGTCATTAGTCTGAAGTGGCGTGATCAGTCTGAAATGTAGTGGCAGTTGTGCAGAGATCAGTCTGAAATACAATGGCAGTTATGCAGTTGTCAGTGTGGAATGCAGCGATCAGTCTGAAATGCAGTGGCAATTATGCAGTTAATTAAATTCACCATGTTGCCTATAAATACCAGAGAGAATGAAGAAGAAGGCCTCGTCAACGATCAAACAAACTACATGCTCTAAACATTTTATCTTTGATTTCCTTTTCCTATTTTAGGAGTAGATTTGTAGTTCTTCCACACCCGTAAGAGAAGGCGCATTATCCCCTTCTTCTTCGTGTTGTAATTTGGAGGCGAGCTTTACCACTCCAAACTTTAAGAAGGCGTGTATTCCCCTTCTTGTTTTTATAATTGGAGGCGTAATTACCACTCCAATCTTTTGTAACCTTTCTTGTCCTTAATGAAAAATATTGTCTTTTGGTCATTTACTTGTTTGGTGAGATTTCTGTTACATTTTTAAGTCTTTGATTCTATCCAAAGGAAAGTGTTGTTCCTCTACTTTCCAAATCGCCTGATCAATTTATCCATACTTAGAGGACGTTTGTTGGCAAATAATACGTTTTCTTGGCACGTTGCGCATAAGAACATTTTTTACTATACAATTTTTGGCACGCCCGGTGGGATAGGAAGTCAGAAATCTCACTCACATTCAAAAGATATGATTAAAACTCGAAGTCAATCAAAGGAAAAAGAAGTAATTGGTCTCAAGGCCAATGAAAATTTAACGGGAATCGAAGGGTCCAAAGAATATGTTCGAAGCAATAACAATTTCAAGAACATTGAAGGAAGCCACAATGTGGAAGATTTTCAGTCAATAAAGATGGTTGGAAGTGACAGTAATCCAAATCCGCAATTTCTTAAGGATTATATATCTATGATACATTATAATGTTGATAGTGCTTTACATGATTTCTTGCAAGCCAATTCTCAACAAGTAACCGCCATCATGAGGCATGTTACAGATTTGATGCAAAAGAATTACGAGGAGTATTGATCGCCAAATGGATTTTATGGTGGAGAAATTGGGTCCATCATCCTCACTAAAGTCCAATGCACCCATTTTTGGCCACAAGAAAAGAACATGCCACTTGGTCAATTTTGTAGTTTGCCAGGATGATGGGTTTGAACACAGGATGATGGCAGTTATTCATTAGAATAAGTCGGGATGATGGTAAATAACTGCCAAGGGCCCATGTTTGCCACTCGTGCATATAAAATCTACCACATGTGTTAAAATTATTATAAAGAAGTAGAAAAATTGCTATTTAGTGGAGAATGGCGGTTACAAAGTAGTGGAGAATGGAGGTTACATGGTAGTGGAGTTATATTAACACATGCCCATTATTTAAATGGCTTAGTGGGAAATAACCACCCATGAACTACCACATCTTGGGAAGTTATATAAGAGGTTATTATCTCTAAATAGCCGCATCATGTTTATCAACCACATCATCAGTCTGAAATGGCGTGATCAGTCTAAAATGCAGTGGCAGTTATGCAAAGATCGGTCTGAAATGCAATGGCAGTTATGCAGTTATCAGTGTGGAATGCAACGATTTGTCTGAAATGCAGTGGTGGTTATTCAGTTAATTAAATTCACCATGTTTCCTATAAATACAAGAGAGAATGAAAAAGAAGGCATCATCAACGATCAAACAAACTACATGCTCTAAACATTTTATCTTTTATTTCCTTTTTCAATTTTAGGAGTAGATTTTAATGTAGTTCTTCCACATCTGTAAGAGACGGCGCGTTATCCCCTTCTTCTTCGTGTTGTAATTGGAGGCGAGCTTTGCCACTCTAAACTGTAAGAAGGTGTGTTCCCTTTCTTGTTTCTATAATTGGAGGCACGATTACCACTCCAATCTTTTGTATCCGTTCTTGTCCTTAATGACAAATATTGTCTTTTGGGCATTTACTTGTTTAGTGAGATTTTTGTTACATTTTTAAGTTTGTGATTATGTCAAAGTGTTGAGAATCCAAAGGAAAATGTTGTTTCTCTACTTTCCAAATTGTTTGATCAATTTATCCATACTTAGAGGATGTTTGTTGGCAAATAATACGTTTTCTTGGCACGCTCGAGCATAAGAACATTTTTTACCATACAGAGATCAATGGGGAGGCTGGTTTTACCTAAAGGAGTCTCAGTCTCTCCCTAGTAACCAATCAACTTTTCTTCTCTCTCTCCTGCATCTCTTCTTCGTCCTCCTCTGTATCTTTGCGTGTGTGCCTGCTAGGAGGGAGAGGACAAAGAGAGAAATACGGAGAAGGGGTGAGTATAGTGTAGAGGACAATGTGGGAGTGTCGTGTGAATGGGGTAGTGGTGTGTGGTGTTTAATCTCAAGCTCTATTTCTGGTTCTATCTCTATATAATCTATCTTAGACAGAATGGGGGTAAGGGAGTGTGCTTGTATTTATAGAGTGAGATGATTAGAAGTTATCATGTGCATTGGGTGCACGCAATGTGTGTGCATGTGTTTGTGTGCCTTGGCATTTTTGACAAATGCAAGGAGAGTCTTGCATGGCTGCTAAATGGTGGGTGGTAGCTGCATGATTGCCATGTTTCCATGTATGGGTCCTACATCATGATTTACGTGTAATTATATAGGGTTGCGTGCGTATCTCGATGTACGTGCATAAATGCAATTGTGCCTATGTATGAGGCTATGTATGAGCCTATATGTAAGTCTGACTATGGTTCCTAAATAGAAACATGGGACATGGGCACGATTGATATTATTAATACTATCTTAATAACATTGTTGCAGTCGTTAAGATGATAACTAATGACCCTATAGGGGTTCCTTATTAGGGTCATCCTAATGGACCTTTTGTAACCGTTCCTAGGGTGACGTCACTATTCTGAATTCCTACGTGGAATTTCTGGGGAAAAATTAGAGGTATTACATTGCCATGCTCCTGTTAATCTGGTAAAGGTTCCTGGTTGAAGAGCATAAAATTCCTTTAGCAGCTTGACTCTCATATGTCATATTGGTGCTCATTGCCGATGACACGATCAGCATGATTGATCATTTGTTCCATGCGATGGATGAAGGTTCGACCATTCCTGTGGGATCTATCTCAAGAGGTACTACTTTGGGTACTCCATTTAGCTGGCCCGGGTTCCTTCGAGTCATTCTAACCATAACGAGTGCTAGTAGTGCTCGATGTCTCTACCTACAAATGAAAATCTATTCGGTCGGTCGCATTCTATCTTACAGCTTAAGCAAGAACATGTGGTAACAAATATATAATACCACTATATAATACAATCACATCAAGCAATACGAATACCTCACATAAATAATAATATTAACCATAGAGGTCAGTCTACCTACCAGGTATTCTTAAATGTATCTATGCTCAAAATAAAGGTTACGAAACTATAGGTTCAATGTGTAATGTTAAATGTACATGTTTTATTTCTATTATCAAGTTCTAGACTACGAATACTGCTCAACTGACATGTGAGACCACTCAACTAATATGTAGCTCAAGGTAATAGGATCATCTTATCCTTAGCCTCTTTCTATTTTTAGGTCAGACTGACTGCTCTGAGATCGCTCAGGAATTCATTAGTGTCTAAAATCCAACGGTTCTATATTTATGATCTTCATAACCACAACTGACTCTAAATGTCTTGTTCTCCGTGAACTCAGTTATCAACAATTCTAAAGATTTCTTATCGGTCCAGCAGTTACTGTTGGGAATATTCCCTCAAACCAGTTAGTTGGACAATGGAATATCATAATGCATTTATGTATGTTAGTTTATGAGATGAATATAAGACTGAAATCTTTAAACATCATTGCATGTGATTCATTTGTGTATGTGATTACACATGTGAGATATGAATTTTAAATCCTTGTTGTTTCAAATAAGTCATAGTAGATGATAAGTCTGGATAACTTACCAGGTGTACACTGTAGCATGATTACTATCTATGGTAGAATGATGAATCTCATTCATAAGATTCTTTGACTCTTGGTTAACATGCTAGTGCACGCGGAGCATTAAAGGACCTGAGATTAAACCTACTGACACCTAAATGCTGTCACCATCGATAGGAACTCAAACTTGTATAGGATACATGTCCTTAATCTGGAGACAATTATGGACACCAGTGTATGCTTTGGTTGCTTTGACTTACCAATCAGTGAGCTCTTGCAAGATCAACACCTACCTTGGGTAATTAGGTTTGCAATGTTGGGAACATATATTATCAAGATGGAATTCTACCCTCTTCTATAAAATGATGAGTAAGTATTGACAAGCGGGGCATTTGTAAAATGCAACCATGCTAAAATAAAGAAATATACTGATTTAGTTTACAACTCCCTGTTATCTGCAATTTATATTACAATGCTACTTTATGCACAATATGACAAATCGATGCTAAGTTGTGTTGTTTTAGCTGGTAGTTGTGCATCACTGTTCTACTGTGTGCAGAAATGAATAACAGGATAAGGGGAAAGCTTGATTATAAACAAGGCGATTCAGAGAAGAAAAGTGGAATTTGAGTGATCGAAGAAGGTTCAAGCGATCGAGAGTTCGATCGATCCACTCCAGTTCAAGCGCTCGAGTAATTCAAAGTTCAAGCGATCGAAGGACGTTCGATTGATCGAACATGCCTTTTATCAAAATTTACGCGTACACAGCAGAAACAAGTGTTGTTAACCCTAGCCCTAAGATTGTCTATAAATAGTGGTTATGAACACGTCCATGAAGACGCTCAACATTTTGTTTGTCAGTTTTTAGAGAGAAAGGAGAGTTTATTTTGGTTTTGTAGGATCAAACTTTGATATTGCTTGGTTTTTTTAGTGATTTCAGCTTTAATACAAGTGCTCTTGCATTTCAGGTTTCGTATTATCATTATTTACAGCTTTATAGTTTAATCTCGTAGCATAAACTATCATAGTTGTAGTTCTATATGTTAGTTTCATTATAATCCATAGTTTTCATAACTTTTATGTTAAAATCACAACCAAACGCAACCTTAATGAACTTTCACATTAAAAGCCAATGTGAGACACTCCAGACCATGTCTGAGTAGTCCTAGAGTTGGGAGATTATGATGACACAGTGATCTCTAGCCTCTGCCATTCAGCCGTAAAAAACCTGTGTTTGATCGATCGAAGTTAGTTCGATCGATCGAAACAGAGATACAGTCAAGCAATCGAATATAGTTTATTCGATTGAGAGATGATGATGTTCGATCGATCGAGAGTGCGTCGATCGATCGAACCTTCAGATTCTTGAGATAGTCTTTTGTAGTATTCCTAGAATTTTTGTTTTCGAGATTTGTTATCAAACTGTCCCCATATGCTCAGTTTGTCAAAACAGTTTCTTAACTTTAAGCCTTAAGGCATTTTTCTTCAATAACTTTTGCAAACCACTTTGAATGCTAACACCATTCAGAGTGTGAGTCCTAATTATTATTTTAAACAACCGTCATGTGTTTTGAAATGAATTGTGATGATGTAGTCCCGGTCATGAAAGGACTGCTGAATCTTTATCTTTAGAAAATACGAAATACTGTAGAGAGACGTACTCCATAGAGCTTAAATGTAACTACATGATAGATGGCAAGGTCATTGTGGATTCGTGTAATCCCAACATTCCCCTTTCATAAAGATAAACCGTTTTAAAATATCATTTTAGCTAATTAGTTAATTATTAGCTTAATTTAGTTGCTTTAACTTTAGTAGTTGTTAATTGTGGAACTTCGTGTTCTACACCTTTCTTTAAACATTGAATTTTTATTTTCTTTGAGTTTAATATAAGTAGCTAGTTTATCACCTTCTCTATAGGATTGACATGGTCTTACCAGAATACTACTTGCACGTCTACCTACACTTGGGTATAGCACACAAGCGTACACAAAAGATTTTCGTGTCAAGTTTTTAGCGCCGTTGTCGGGGAGCGCAACCAGCTAGTATTTAGATTAGCTCGCTCTTTCTTCATCTATTTCTATTTTTCTTTTTCGTTTTCTTTAGGTTTAAAATCTTTTTTGTCGGTTCCCTTTCATGTCCTATAATTCCATCGAAGGAATCTTCGAAAATCCACTTTACTCATCTGATTCCTCTAGTTGTATCAAACCTGTTGCTACACCTACAGAATCTATAGCTAACGATCAAAGTGAAAATGGTGAGAATAGGGTTGTGCCTATTGACGATTCGCTGTGTGACTTACGCGATCTCATGCAACCTAAAAACGCGCCGACTCCTTCTTGTATTCTCATTCCACCCCATGCGGGCGAGTTTCAATTTCATTATGGAATGATTCAACTCCTTTCAACATTTTATAGAATAGAGAGCGAGAAGGCATATCTATATGTCAATGATTTCGAGGATGTTTGTAAAGCATTCTCTAAGAACTGTCCTGTGGATGTAACACGCCTAATGTTATTTCCATTCACTCTGAAGGATAAAGCAAAAGCGTGGTTGCTTACCCTGAAGTTGAATTCAATCTTCACCTGGCATGCTATGAACACTGCCTTTTTAAAGAAATTCTTACCACCTCGCATGACCACTAAACTTAAACGACAAATAAACTCCTAGAAGCAAAAGAACAATGAAACCTTCACTCAATCTTGGGAGCGTTTCAAAGATTTGCTCCTCTCATGCCCACGTCGCGGGTATGAGAAATGTTAAACCATTAGCTACTTTTATGAAGGACTAAATGGTGAAACGAAAAAAATTGGTTGAAACCATGAGTGCAGGTCCATTTCTAAGCAAAAACACTAAAGAGACTGGAGCCCACTTCGAGTGGAGCCGAACACGCTCATGAATGGTTTAACTCTGAAGAGGTTTCATGTGCACAACTAGTAGTTGTAGAGGAGAAAAGCATTTATCAGCTAAAAAGTGAAGATCACCTAATGATAAAATACGAAGAACTAGCAAGAAAGGTAGAGGAGTTAGGAATGAAAGGTAAAAGTTCTAGATAGGTTTTGCTTGAAGAACCATGTGGCACATGCAATATGTTGGGACACATAACTCAATATTGTTCCAACATACCGTATTTTCAAGAACAGGCCCCCATGGAAATGAACGCCTTACAAGGATATAGAGGGGCGGGAAATTCCTATAATAACAATAACAATTTTCAAAACAATAATTGATGGAATCACCCCGGTTTTGATTGGAAAAACGATGCTGGACCCAAAACCAATATCAGCAACAGCCCTACAACAACAACCAATATCAAGGGCAATACAATAGATAGCCCCAGCAATTCAATCAAAATAGATCTAATAACTAAAATCAGGCTCAACCCTCTAATAACCCACAGTCAAACGTATACGTGCCACCACATAAAAAGGTGTAAGAGGAAGATCCACTCTCTAACGCAAATCTAACACAGCAATTGATTCAAATGATGAGTAAAATGTCTACGACATTAGAGAGAATGGATGCATGACAAGAGGGATTGGGTGGAACGTTTCCTGCCCAACCACCTCAAAACCCTAAGGGATACAACAATGGTCCCAATAATCAAGAACATGCAAAAGTCGTGACTACTCTGAGGAGCGGCAAGATTATAGGGCACAATATGCCTCTTTCTACACATGAAGAGTATAAAGAGCATAAAGTGGTAAATACAAATGAGCCATCTACCCAACAAGAGGAGCCATCTACTAATAACAAACCATTAGAAGAAAATGATGACGCTCCTAAAGAAGCCAAAGAAGTTGAGAGAAGGCCTGGAAAGGAGCCAGTTAATGATGAATTAACGAAATATCCTTTCTATATGCCTTACCCTCAAAGGCTAAAGAAGCCTAAAAATGAGATAAAGAATCAGGAGTTCTTGGAACTGTTTAAACAATTTAAAATAAACCTTCCACTCCTTAATGCTATCAAACAAGTACCAGCCTCTGCTAATTATCTTAAAGACTTATGCACGGTCAAGAGGTGGCAGAGTGTGAAGAAACATGCATATGTCGCTTGCCAAGCAAGCGCGATCATTCAAAATGAACTGCCTCCTAAACTCAAAGACCCTGGTACTCCCACTGTCTTATGTTAAATTGGGAATCAACGGATAGACAACTCACTCCTCGATCTAGGAGTAAGTGTAAATCTGCTGCCATACTCCATCTATAAACAATTAGGGTTGGGTGAACTTAAACCTACTCGAGTTGCACTACAACTGGCAGAGAGGTTGGTGAAATACCCTAGAGGAATATTGGAGGACGTCCTCATTCAAATAGACTCGTTTGTATTCGTGGTTGATTTTGTAATCTTAGACACTGAACCTGTGTCCAATCCATGTGCACAAATCCCAGTGATATTCGGACGTCCATTCCTCAACACCATCGATGCCACGATAAAAATCAGAAGTGGCATTATGACCATTGTATTCGGGAATATGACTTTAAACGTCAAAATCTTTTCTAACCCCGGCCTGAACAATACAAAGATGAAGAAGAAGTAAACTACATTGAAACAGTCATCAAAGATGAGGCTGATGTTGTCGAATACAAAGATCCTTTGGAGGTAGTTGTGTCACAATTTAACACTGTCTATCGACCTAACAATTCTACTCCATTGGATGCCGACCTTAATCAAATATGCCTCATGATGGAATGAAAGAGGAGGATAGAGCTGAATGTATATGGGTGACACCATATGAATCGTTGCCTCTAAAAACAAAATTGGTTATGCCCTCGAGTTTCTAGTTCCCTGACTTAGAATTAAAGGAGCTTTTAAGGAACTCAAATATGCTTTCCTGGGAACTGAGAAAACATACCCAGTTATAATTTCATCCACCTTAAACTCCGAACAAGAGGGTAAAACTAGTTTGAATGGTGAAACAACATAAGGGAGCATTGGGATGGACGATTGCCGACCTCAAAGACATAAGTTCATCCATTTGCACCCACAAAATTTATCTAGAAGAAGAAGCTAAACCATCACGACAAATGCAAAGGCATCTAAATCCCAACATGCAAGAAGTAGTTAAAAAAGAAGTTTTAAAATTAGTTGACACTGGGATAATTTATCCAATCTCTGATAATCCGTGGGTCAGTTTGACCCAAGTAGTTCCTAAAAAAGTAGGTATAATGGTTATTCCCAATAAAAATGGAGAGTTGGTACCAACACGCGTCCCCACTGGATGGAGGATGTGTATCAATTATAGAAAGTTAAACACTGTGACCCGAAAGGACCACTTTCCATTACCATTCATGGATCAAATGCTAGAAAGAGTGGCAGGTCAAAAGTACTACTATTTTCTAGACGGATATAATGGATACAATCAGATCAAAATTGCTCCTGAAGATTAGGAGAAAACAACTTTCACATGTATGTTTGGTACTTTTGCTTATCGTTGCATGCCCTTCGATTTATGCAATACACCTACTACTTTTCAGTGGTCCATGTTAAGCATCTTTAGTGATATGGTCGAACAAATACTCGAAGTCTTCATGGACGATTTCTCTGTGTTTGGCCATAGTTTTGAAAATTTTTTGGAAAACCTTAAACGTGTGCTAGCACAATGTGAGGACAAACACCTAGTACTAAATTGAGAAAAATGTCACTTTATGGTGACCAAGGGAATAGTCCTCGGCCATATAATCTCTGATAAAGGTATCCAAGTGGATAAAGCCAAAATCGACATAATCTCGAATCTACCTGTCCCCCGTATAGTTAAAGACATCCGTTCTTTCTTGGGACATGCGGGATTCTATCATCGATTTATCCAAAATTTTAGTGCAATCTCCTATCCACTTTGTCAACTGCTTGTCAAAGACACACCATTTGAATGGTCGGAAAGCTGCCAAACATCTTTCGATGAACTAAAAGACCACCTTACCTTCGCACCAATAATACAAGCACCCGACTGGAGTTTGCCTTTTGAACTGATGTGCGATGCTAGCAACTACGCTATTGGCACAATTCTAGGATAGGTGAAGGATAATAAGCCATACGTTATCTATTATGCCAGTCAAATGTTGAATGAAGCTCAAACGAATTATACAACCACTGAAAAAGAGCTATTGGCTATAGTATTCACCTTGGATAAATTCAGATCTTACCTGATAAGGTCTCCAATTGTCTATTTTACAAACTACTCGGCCCTCAAATATTTGCTATCCAAGAAAGACGCAAAACAAAGGCTTATCCGTTGGATACTCCTACTGTTAGGGTTTGAAGGGTATGCCCTCAAACCAGTTAGCTTACTGTTACTATTTATAGACAATTGATTGGTTTATTTATGGATATCATTTACATTTAACTATGTACATTTTCATGAGATGAATGGTTAGCAGGTTTGAATCCTTAAACAGTTCATGGAACTCATAAATACGAATGTGATTTGTGTATAAGGAGATATGAGTGATCTATATGAATGTTTAGAACTGTCACAGTTGATGATAAGATTGGATCACTTATCAGGTTTAGATTGTATCACATTAACTTCTATTTGATAGAGTGAAGAATCTCATTCATTGGAATGTTTGATTCCAAGTTTAATGTGATAGTGTATGATATATTAACGTAATACCATCTGTTAGTTAATAGACACTCAAACTTGTGTAAGACACTTATCCTTAATCCTGAGATGAGAGTGAACATAAGCTGCAAGCTTAGGTTGCTTTGAGTTACCAATCACTGAGGTCTTCTAGATCAACACCTGGGTTTCTTGGGAAACCAAGTTTATAGTATTGAGAACAATTATCATCAAGATGGAATCTACCCTCTGGTGTGAAGTAATTCACTTTAAAGAGTAAAGTATTCCCTTGAGAATGTCACTTGGTTGATTACTAAGAACTGCAGTCATGTCCTCAAGTACGTTGATGACATGTTCAGAAATCTATGAGTAAGTGAATGAAACTCAAGGATTACAAGAGGTGATTATAATTGGGGAGACAGTACATTTACTATATCTCGATTATAATTACGGATACTATTGGTAGAGGGGTATTAGTGTCAGTACAAGTCTAGGTACTACTAATGTATGAGTGATTTGCTTCTTATGCACTGGAGTGCAATCATTATTATATAGTGGAGTTAATAATGATTGATTAATAATTGATTCCTTAGTTAAGAGTTTAACTAGAAGGAGTTAATCATTAATCGAAGCCAGTAATTAAGATCCTAGAGGTCCCACTCCTAGCTCATTGGATGCTTGAATGCTAAAGGGAACAAAACGAGAAAAATAGTTACCAAAAACCAATTTGTGGGTTAAACAGATTTATGGTAATTGGCACCAGAAACCGGTTTATGGGACAAACCAGTTTCTGGGGACAAGTTCCCAAAATTAGTTTATGGGACAAACTGGTTTGTGGTATGTCGGTTAAGAAAAACTATAAATAAAGGACCTACGGGCAGAATACAAAGTGATGCAAATTCTGAGCCCTAGGAGTTCCATATCAGTCTCTAAGCCTTAAAGATATTCCCATACAATTACTTAAGGGTTTTCCACAAAACCCTAGCATTCAACAGCATCTAGAAGTCATAGGAGTGAAGATTTCTGGAGTTTGGAGAGTCAAAACTTCATCAATATCACAACTGGAAAGAAGAGTTCGCGACAAGATCCTACCGATCTATTTTTGGTATGAATATAGATATGTATATTAGTATTAGTATATATATGTATTATATTGCATACAACTAAACAATAAGTAGATCTTAAAGTTTTGAACTGCATCTATTCATATTCCGCTGCGCACTGGATCCAATTTTTCAGCACCTACTCTAAGAATTTGATCTCACAATCAAGGATAAGAAAGGGGTAGAGAATGTGATCGCATACCATTTGTCTCAGTTAATGTTTGTTGACAATACTGAGCTGCTACCGATTAAGGATGAATTCCCAGATGAGCAACTGATGACTATTTGCAGTTTATCCTGGTATGCAGATATAGTAAATTATCAAGTCACAGGAGAAACCCCCGGGCATTGGTCAAATCAAGATAAGAAATGATTCCTCTCATTCGCACGTCACTTCTTCTTTGATGACCCGTACCTTTTCAAATATTACACTGATCAGGTCATTAGATAATGCGTTCCGAATGAGGATATAACTGTAATCCTAGCATCCTGTCATTCTGAGGCTTGCGGTGGCCACTTCACTTTGTAAAATACCACACAAAAAGTCCTACATGGTGGTTTTTACTAGCCCACCATATTTAAGGATGCCTATTCCTTTTGCAAAACGTGCCAACGCTATCAAAAGCTTGGTACAATTTCAAAAAGGAACTTTATGCCCTTGCCTCCTATAATCATAATTGAAATATTCGATTATTGGGGCATAGATTTTATGAGCCCGTTTCCAAAATCAAACAACTATGAATACATACTCCTAGTTGTCGAATATGTCTCAAAATGGGTAGAAGCGCTACCGACAAGACACAACGACCATAGAATAGTAATTTCTTAAAGAACATATTCTATCACATTTTGGAGCCCTGAGGGCGTTAATAAGTGATCAAGGGAAGCACTTTTGCAATAGGCCCTTAGAGTCACTCCTTAAGAAGTACGGGCTTAATCACAAGATCGCACTAGCTGACCACCCACAAACTAACGGCCAGGTAGAGTTGGCTAACCGAGAATAAAGCATATTCTCGAAAGACGGTTAGCTCTAACAGAAAAGATTGGACATACAAACTGACCAATGTTCTATGGGCTTACCATATCGCATATAAAACAAACCTGGGAATGTCCCAGTACAGGCTAGTGTAAGGAAAGGCTTGCCACCTCCCTGTCAAGATTGAGTATAAAGTGTATTGGGCAACTCGCTCATTAAACTTTGATATTAAAGAGGGAGGTCAGCTAAGAAAACTCCAACTCGCAGAGCTAGAGGAAATCCGTAGAGATGCGTATGACTCTGCGAAGTTGCATAAGGAAAGGTTAAAGGCTCGCCATGATCAAACAATTTTTCAAAAAATATTCGAGCTAGGGCAGAAAGTCTTGCTTTATGACTCTCGCCTTCACCTTTTTCTAGGTAAGTTCTGATCCTGGTGGACATGTCCGTTTATCGTGAAATCTGTTTTTCCACATGGGGCCGTCGAGCTCATAAATCCCAAGAATCATAAAAGTTTCAAGGTCAATGGCCAAAGGTTAAAGTCATTCTTAGAAAACTTCCAAACAGAAGCTGAGCACATCTAACTGGATGAGCCCAACTATTCTCCACTTAAAATACCAAAAAGAGTCCCAACCTGTTGTTGTAAACTTTTTATTTCTTGCATTTTGTTTTATTTATGCTATTTTTGCTTTAATTCTTCTTCTAGAATATGGCGTTGTTCTTAATCCACTATCCCTCGTATCACTCAACTGCAAGTCCCAAAATGAGAGATGATGATGTCCATTCGATAGGCTCTTGGGTTGATTCTGAATATCAAAACCCTCCATGGACAGCTGAGGAGGTCGCATTTTGCCTATCACCTTATGAAGGGCCAGATGAAAATTTTTTCATTGACATATATGAGGGATATATCCCTTACCCACCAGCTCTCCTTGACATTAATCCTTTTGAAAATATGGAACTCCCCGAAGAAGTAGGAGAAGCGGAGGGTTACTTTATTGGTAAGGTTGATGATGCACTCCTAGAGCAGTGGAAAAATGACTCAATGTGGGAACCATGGGAAGAGAATGACTTAAAGATGTTGTGCCAGAAAGCCACATTGCTATTTTTACATATATCGATGATTTTCTCATTCTCAAGCTGGTCCCATACCTCTATGTGCACCTAAGCTACTTGCTGTTTAGACTTTAATGTCCTTTACCAGCTAGTGCACATTGGGCATCCATGCTAATAGTGAGGTTAGGACAATGTCATATTCTCCTATATTGTATTTCTCGTTCTCTCATTTATTTCAATTATTTCTAGTTCTTGTTTTTCTTGTCTTTTTAACCTTTTGTTTTCTTCCGTTTTTCCTTGTCCAAGATTATCACTATAAACCACAACGTTCTACCAGTGTTCCTTCTACACTTATTGTTTTATGGACCTTCCATAGGGTCTCCTGGCACTCTATTGCAAGAGGAAGAATAGCTGAGGAGTTACACTCCTTTATCTATGACGCTGTCAAGCTCAACAAGATTACCTCTTGCCTGCACTTTCAATTATTTGGAGGTTTCTGGGGCAATGAAATTCTCGATGCTTTTAGATCCTTCTAGAATCGTGAGTTGTTGAGTTTGGATTTCGATTTTGAAGATTTGGTAGAGTATGACGAAATTGTGGAAGAAGAAGTTTTCAGGCTTGAAGAATAGTGGTTCACTTCAATTGTAGTTTTCCATTTGCCTATCCTTTTGCAATTGAAGTGTAATCCTAGACAAATCTTAGTTATTTTCAGTTTATTTTTAGTTACATTATAATAACGTCTTAAGTACCAAGTGGGGGAAATAATTTTGCAAAAAGGATGCTAGTAAAATTTACATTTATAAAATTTGCAATTTACATTGCTATGATGATGATTTCTCGCTTTCATGTTTTGTCTTTGCACTACTTTTAAACTATTCTTGTATGTCTAGAACATTTTTTGTTAGTTAGGGGTACACAAGTATTCTGTTCAAAGAGTTCTTAGAAATTTTGTGTTTGAGCAATTGAAAACATCTCGATCGATTGAACTTTACAACTCTCAAGCACTTGGAACACGTCTCAATCAATTGACTATTTGATCGATCAAACTTTCTCGATCGATCGAGACTTATATTTAAACAAAGGCGTCCAGTGTACACTTCCTCAGTTTCTCTATTTCCCTCATTCCTTTGAGCGATTATACACAGCGAGGGAGAGCTCTGGCGATTTTCTCCCCCTATACACACACATCCATTGAAGAATCCTCAGTGCCCCAAAAATCATCACCATCGTCTTCTATCCTCTCCACTACGTCTATATCTGAGGTAAGGACCCCATGGACCTCCTTGTTCATTTATGTTTGAATAAAACATGAGGGAGTGAGCCCTATTGGTCCTAAGACCAATTAATAGTCATCTTAGTCATAGGGTTCTTGTTTCTGTGTTTTTCTTCTGTCCCCACATTTCTTCTGCGTTTGATCGATCGAACTGGGCTCAAGCGATCGAGCCTAGTCCTTGTTCAATCGATCAAAAAATCTTCGATTGATCGAACTGATGCAAAAGCAGTTTTCTATTTTGGTTCTGTTATTCATGTTTTAAATACATTTTTTTGCTCAATATCCATTTCAGGTTCGTCACCATGAATCCCACGACAGGCTATCATAGAGAAAAGTCCTTTGACTTAACCATTCCAGAACCGGTACCCGAACATGGGTTCCAAAATATTTTTGATCAGTCCTGGTATATGCGTTTCTTTAGCCACCGTAAGGTTATGCTCGAGAGACCCCTCAAGATAGTTTGGCTTTCCGCCCCATGGTTTTGGCTCGGATTCGGACGATGCCACAGTGGTTTTAGATGTTGACCCAACCTAGGAGGGTCAATATCTCCTGGGCAAGAGAAGCCTCTATTACCATGATCAAGGACCCAACTGCCCTGTTCACATATCGCTCATTCTTCTATAGCTGGGAGATTATATTCAGTCCTATGACATTATCTGTTGCTTTAGAAGTCCCTGAGGAGCCTAAGTATGACTGTCCCCAGAGAGTGGGAGCTCCTGAGACCCCGTATGCCACAATAGTGTGGGAGATTACAGGCGGGACCATCTAGTTCTGGAACGGCTCGTCACTTATCGAGGATCAGTACTTGACCGATGATTACCACATACTCCATCTGGTGCTATGTAATTGCATATTCACGATGTCCTACCACGAGAAGCTACCACCGTGGTACGTTCGTGCATTGTACGCTATGGGGATGGCAAAGCGTTTCTGCCTCCTACATTTATATATGGAGTTTTTGGTTTAGCCCACGCGCTATATTTCTGCAAAGAAACATCTGAAGGGCGCGGTGGCGATTCATAGCGTTGTGGCCTAGTCTGGTTTACTCCCCTCCCTGCCAACGCATTTTAGTCCTTTTCTAGTAGATTTGGGGAGACAGCAGCCCGCTGCTTAGATGCCCAGAAGAGGAAGAGAAAAGGGAGAGGTAAAGAGAAAGTTAGGGCAAAGAAGAAGAGGAGAGGAGGGACAGACACCAAGGGAGTTACTTCTGGGATGCCAACCGAGGCTGAGGAGTAGGATACCGACGAGGAGGAGAACCCTATCACTGCCACACAGCAGTTCGAGCTACGATAGCAGTTTCAGGCTCTAGCCCAGGGAGAGTCTTCATCTGTGTCTCTCCAGACCATTCACGCATTATTTTTGGAGGAGAGAGAGACCTGGATCAAACTCGAGGGCAAGGTCGACCACCTGGTTACCCAGCTCGATACACTACTGGTTCAGTTGGGGGTTGCTCAGTCTTTGCATACACCTTCCCAGACCCCAGCTGCACCACCCACATCTGACCCATCATCATCTGCGCCACCACCTCCACCACCCTCTGATCCAGCTGCTCCTTCTATGTTGACAGCACCACCCACCACCTTTGAGACCCCACCTCCACCACCTCTGGTTACTAAGGGTGGAGATGCTGATGCTCCAGCCACTCCCATTGAGATTTTATCCAATATTGCTGATGATTAGTTGATTCTGCTAGTTTAGCGTATGGGAGTTTTGTTGTATTTATTTTATTTCTATTTTTCTCTCTCCGCTCTCTTAGTATGCTTTTGGATATTTGGACATTTTGGGACCGTTTGGATATTTTGGACATTATGATCACTGTTCTGTACTTTTGTTATTTTATCATCCCAGTGATCGGTTATTTTCTTATGTATGGATCATGTTCTGTCATTATATATTATTTCTTTTGATCCTGGTTATTGGAGATTGTATATTCTAATTACAGGTTGCTATGTCTGCTATTATTGGTTTGCTCCTACCAGGTGATACCCATCTATTTTCTTTGAAAATCAACTTCTGAAGACTTTGTTATTTCAGTTGGGGGTAGGGGATAGATAGGTATTCACCTATATATTTCACATTTAGCACCTTGGAATTTTGAGATATCTCATTAAAAATACAATCTCAATAAAGTTCAAATTTTTGAAAATTTTGAACTGAAACGATAGAATAACTTTGATCCACTTCTGCTCAGCTGTTATTATGCAATGACATATTCATATTACTCTAATCCTTTTATGAATTAATTTCATGCATTTTTCTAGTATCATTAGGATGATTGCATTTGTAGACCCTTCATGTATCCAACATCCATATGCACTAGTTGATAGCTATGTAGAAAACCTAAAAATGAATTAATACGACTATTGTGCTAAAAGAACGAGTAGTGAAAACTAATTACCCTTAGTGAGCATTTGATCCAATCTTCATTTCTGAGGGAATTGTCACATAAACTCAAACTATTTTCCATGATTATGTTTATAAAAGTTTGTTGAAATGGTCTCAATTAATTTGTCAGTTTGACTGCCTATTCGAGGAGAACGTTCAGGATCTACCAACTAAACTCAATGAACATTGAAATGAAAAAACTAAGAACTTAAGAAAATGATTTAAGCCATCACCCATTAAGCCATCTTAAGCTATACATAGCCCTTTACCTACATATCCAAGAAGCTGTTTCATTTCTAAACCCACACCGATTCAATATTTCTAAGTTTCTTTCGAGAATACAAACTCCTAACCTTATACCTTGACCCCAATGGACCTTAGTGCACATTTAATATGAATACATTGTCAAAGTATGTGATTGGAGGAGAGTAGTAGTGGGAGATATAAAAAAAAGGAAAAAAAACGCTTGAATGTGAAAAGGGAGTGTGTATATCTTAAAAAAAAGCATAAGTAAAGACGGGAAGTTGGTTGGAGATGTGAAAAGAATAAAAATGAGGAGATAGACTTCATCACATACTAAAACACACATTCTCTCTCTCATCATCTTTAACTACCATTTAAAAACCAAAAATTCAAAGTCTTAATGATTCTTAACGAATTAGTTTGAACATGAACATGTAAATTGAGTTATCCACGGTATTTTGTTCCTCTAGTAAGTAGTATCCTATTGTTGAGACTATACACTCTAAATGTTCGTTTTCATAGAGTCAAGTATGAAAGCATTAGTAACCAGAATATCACTCTTATCAAAGCTTTCATACATGTGCGATCATTATTAAACAAGTTTCTGAGAGACGTCCTTTTATGAGTGTAAACCAATATGAGATTTGAGTGGAAACTACAAGTTCTGAAAGTACGATAGTCTAATTAACTCAAAATATGGTTTGACGCATAGCTGTTAACTTCACACACACATAGATACATGATTGCAATACATATGTTATATCTATCATGGTGACATGAGGAGCATGTGGATTTCTTTCATGGTTTGATTGAGGTTAATATGTCTTTGTAGAGCTAAGTTAACAGTTGAATAGGAGGGAATGTTTAAAAGTTTTTCTATATCCTTTTGAACTTAAAATAGAAAATTTTGTGGGTATATTCACTGTAAACCCTCACGAGACAACACTCGTCCACTAAGGGGAACCTAGGGGTTTGACGGCTTGTTGCATTTGCTAAATGCAACCGCAATTCCTACGAAAGTGAGATAGGAGTTATCTCTTTCTACTTAGGTTAGTTTGTTTTAGTTTATTTTATTTTCTTTTAGTCGTTGTAGTAGTAGTTTAGCTTGTTTTCATTATCGCTTTATCGCTAGGGACTAGCAATAAACTAGTTGGGGGTTGTGACAAATGGGGGTATTTGTAAAATACAACCGTGCTAAAATAAAGAAATATATTGATTTAGTTTACAACTCCCTGTTATATCTACAATTTATATTACAATGCTAGTTTATGCACAATGTAACAAATCTATGCTAAGTTATGTTATTTTTGCTGGTAGTTGTGCAGATCACTGTTCTACTGTGTGCAGAAATGAATAACAGGATAAGGAAAAAGCTTGATCATAAGAAAGGCAATTTAGAAAAGAAAAGTGGAGTTCGAGCAATTGAAGAAGGTTCAAGCGATCTAGAGTTCGATCGATCGACTCCAGTTCAAGCGCTCGAGTAATTCAAAGTTCAAGCGATTGAAGGACGTTCGATCGATCGAACATGCCTTTTATCAAAATCTACACGTATGCAACAAAAACAAGTGTTGTTTACCCTAGCCCTAAGATTGTCTATAAATAGTGGTTATAAACACATCCATGAGGATGCTCAACATTTTATTTGACAATTTTTAGAGAGAAAGGAGAGTTTGTTTTGGTTTTGTAGGATCAAACTTTGATATTGCTTGGTTTTTTTGGTGATTTCGGCTTTCATACAAGTGCTCTTGTGTTTTAGGTTTTGTACTATCATTATTTACAGCTTTATAGTTCAATCTCATAGCATAAACTGTTATAGTTGTAGTTCTATACGTTAGTTTCATTATAATCCGTAGTTTTCATAACTTTTATGTTAAAATCACAACCAAAAGCAACCTTAATGAACTTTCACATTAAAAACCAATCTAAGACACTCCAGACCATGTCTGAGTAGTCCCAGAGTTAGGAGATCACAATGAAATAGTGATCTCCAGCCTCTGTCATGCAGCAGTATAAAACCTACATTCGATTGATTGAAGTTAGTTCGATCAATCAAAACAGAGATACAGTTAAGCGATCGAATATACTTCGATCGATTAAGAATGATGATGTTTGATCGATCGAGAGCGCATTGATTGATCGAAACTTCAAATTCTTGAGATGGTCCTTTGCAGTATTCCTAGACTTTCTATTTTTGAGATTTGTTATCAAACTGTCCCCATATGCTCAGTTTGTCAAAAACAATTTCTTAACTTTAAGCCTTAAGGCATTTTTCTTCAATAACTTTTGCAAACCACTTTGATTGCTAACACCATTCATAGTGCGAGTCCTAATTATTATTTTAAACCGCCTTCATATGTTTTGAAATCAATTGTGGTGACGTAATCCCGGTCATGAAAGAACTGCTGAATCTTTATCTTTAGAAAATACGAAATACTGTAGAGAGACGTACTCCATAGAGCTTAAATGTAACTGCATGGTAGATGGCAAGGTCACTATGGATTCGTGTAATCCCAACGTTCCCCTTTCATAAAGACAAACTATTTTAAAATATCATTTTAGTTAATTAGTTAATCATTAGCTTAATTTAGTTGCTTTAACTTTAGTAGTTGTTAATTGTGGAACTTCGTGTTCTACACCTTTCTTTAAACATTGAATTTTTATTTTCTTTTGAGTTTAATCTAAGTAGCTAGTTTATCACCTTCTCTGTGGGATCGACTTGGTCTTACCAGAATACTTCTTGCATATCTACCTACACTTGGGTATAGCACACAAGTGCACACAAAAGATTTTTGTGTCAAGTATTCCCTTAAGAATGTCACTAGGAGTGATTACCGAGAGCTGGCCAGCCTTGTCAACAAAGTGTTTGTTGACATATTTTGTAATCCAAGCATAGTGAATGATACTCGAGGAATATATGATGTATCTATCTATTGAGTCAACAATATCTTAAAACATACATCCCAATGATAAATATGAATACTGCTTGGTAGAAGGGATATCCGTATGTGTGATTTTGTTCTTATGCACTGGAGTGTAATTATCATTTAATAGTGGTATAAATGATAATTGATTAACTGTTGATTCCTTAGTTAAAGTGTACTGACTAGCTGGAATAATAATTTATCGGAGCCAGTAATTAAGGACCTAGGGGTCCTACTCTTAGCTCATAAGGATGTTTGGATGTGAAGGAATAATGCAATGGGAGATTTAGGAAAAAGTTGGAACCAATCGATTGGTGTTCAGATCCAATCGAATGGATAAGCAATCGATTGCCACTTTTGGCAATCGATTGGCACTTAGGTTGGTTCAAAAGTTTATAAATATTGAAACTGCGAGCAGAACTATACATATATGTCTTTTATTCTCCCTGAAGTTTCAGTATTGGATACAGGCTTCCCAAACCCTTCTTTAGCCTCCAAAGTTTGTTCTAGAGGGGTTTCCACCAAACCCTAGCATCCAAGCACATCCAAGAGACATGGGAGTGAAGATCTTTAGCACTGAAAGATCAAGAGCACATTAGAAGGAGGACCGTTAGTGCCGGGCAACGCTCACATAAAGTAGATCAGACTGCTCAATACTTATCGCAACCTAACACAATTTGGACACAACGAAGCTGACGTCGAGGCACAGCTATTGTTAAAATTTGAGGCCAATTTGAGATTGTTTAGTCCCTCTGCTGATCGTATCTTTGTCAGAACAAAGTGATCAGGATCGAATTGTCACAATAATCATTAAAGAGTTCTCGAAACGACTCCACGAATCACAAAGGTATATCTATATCTATGTCTTTGTATGTATAATGATTGCAAGTAATACAAACGAGAAGTAGATCTAATTTTGTTAGATTAAATTTTAATCTGTACCCATATTCCGTTGCGCACTGAGATCCAATTTTCCCTTCAATTGGCATCAGAGCCATCTCATTTATACTACTTGCAATCGGATTATGAAGCATGATGAACTAGGATTAATCAAATTTAAATCCTTTTTAGAAAAGGATTCTTTGATTGTTAAGATCATCTAGTTTTGATCTTGTTTCAATTCAATTAATTTAGAACTAATTGGATTAATTAAAAAACATTTTAGTAATAATCTGGTATTTTTCATGATCTGATCTGAAAAATTGACTCTCTGGTATAGTTCAATCGATTGGTTCTGTAGCCAATCGATTGGATGGGTAATCGATTGGTAGTCCAATCGATTGGTAGTCCAATCGATTGCCTCTTTTGGTAATCGATTGGTACATACTGGAATGTGGCAATCGATTGGTTTAGCTTGCAATCGATTGGCTTTAATCAGCAATCAATTGGCTTTACCAGCAATCGATTGCCTTTAGGTATAATATGTATTTTAGTTTTAAATTGTTTTGAAAATTTAATATTAGTATATTAAGTATTCTAAAATATTTATAAATTATATTATTTTGAAAACTATGTTTTGAAATATTTTATTTTAAATATATTGGATGTTTAGGTCTTAGAAAACCTAATCTTGTGCACCAGTGGAGTTTTCTAAGGAATCCTAGCTATTGTTGGACAATATATTTTGTTTCGTCATGGAAAGCAATACATAAATTTAATTTGTGTATGCTTGAAACTTCATAATTCTAAAATATACATAAATTTAATTTGTGTATGCTTGAAACTTCATAATTCTAAA
Source organism: Hydrangea macrophylla (assembly GCA_033977485.1). Classification (NCBI taxonomy): domain Eukaryota; kingdom Viridiplantae; phylum Streptophyta; class Magnoliopsida; order Cornales; family Hydrangeaceae; genus Hydrangea; species Hydrangea macrophylla. Next base: position 69,689,762 of record CM066994.1, read on the forward strand.
ATATACATATTTGTGATTGATGCATGTTTTATTTTAGAAAATATTTTGTGTGTGGATGTATAGGCATATATGTTGTGAATGTATGTCAACTAACTTCTTAAGCAGGTAGCCTACTCTCTCATGGCAAAATTAGGTGTTAATTTAAAGTAGTTTCAATTCATTTAATTTGATTTGTGGCATTGTAAAGGGCATTATAGTTTCATTCCTATGCAAAGGAGAACTGTAATGGTTTCCCTAGCCATTTATGTAATTTACTTTTCCTAGATCCTTTTTTGTAGACCTCTTCAGAGCCATAGGATTATTGTAAATTAGATTAATTGTAGGAGCCACAAGATGAAGCCATAAAGATGGAGCCCTGAAGCTTGGAACCATGAAGATGGAGCCTTAAAGCTTGAAGCCTAAGGATGGACTGTGGAGATAGTGCCATGAGAGAGATGGTTTTTTTTATTCATGCATGATTATTTATTTAATTTTGTGTGAATGATTGCTTGTGCATGTTTATGTATATGTCGATATATATTGTTTGTTAATGCATGGGCAAAAACCATTAGTTTAGTCAAAATTAATTTTCTTTAATTGATAAATGGATAATTGGATTTTATAAATTTATCATGGCTAAAGAAAATGGGTATTTTTGACACATTAATAAATATTGTATATTTATGGGTAATGAATAAACGATGATTTTTTTTTTCCAAAATTAAAAATTTCTATTAGTTCATTGTAAGTATGAGAGATACTCTGTGTCACTCATTTATGAGATATCATTCCATACGGAGGGTATTTCTTATTGATTACTAGATATGAACTTCTTATAAAAATCTAGTGGGAGAGCGAATTATTTTTATAACTCCCACGGTCTTTCATAAACAGTTCATTGTAAGGTGGATAGTATATTTTGTGTCACCCAGCTATGGGTGATCATTCCATATGGAGGATAGACTGTTCATTGGTTACTAGATATGAACTTCCTTTCGATACAATCAATAAGACGTGTTAGAGGATGACCACTACACTGAGGCACTACTTGAGACGGTTGTCATTGGATTCTAGTTAATGGTGATCACTAGCTAAGCTATGGGTAAGGGACTTCACATGGAGCATTATCCAAAAACTTAGAGACTAACAGTTCAGGAGTCGTGAGTTAGTATTGTAAGAGTTGCACGACATTCATGATGGGTTTCTCAATCAGGCTATGAGGTTACGTTCTCCACACAGAGACTTAATTTCATGGGCTTAACATCCTAAAGACAATTAATGAGTTGGTTAAGGGAATTCCAATTTATCATATAAATTGTCATATTTATGACTTCCATATTGTAATTCTGTTATATTATTTGTATTTCAGATTCATTATGTCTAGCCCACTTGTTATAACCATGATCCAGAATAAGCTAATTGGAAATAACTATGTTGAATGAAAACTGGAACTAGATGAATTATTAACTGCTAGTGGATGTAAATACGTTCTTACCATTCCCTGTCCGCCTATTCCAAGCTGTGACACCCCAACAGATCTTACGGATCAATATTGGCAGTGGATAAAAGTTGATGGTATGGCTCGCTCTAGTATCTTAGACTCTTTGCCTGATGTGTTGAAGCAGCAACATCAACCTTTTCTCACTGCCCATGCTATAATATTGAACCCCGAGGAGATGTTTGGGGAACTGAGCTGAACTGCAAGGCTTAGAGCCTTGGAGTTAGTCATGGACACCAAAATGTTGGAAGGAACTTCAATAAGAGAGCATGTTTTTAAAATCATCACTTATTTAAAAGTACTAGAAGTTCTGGGTTCCGACATTGATGGTGAGACTCAAGTTGACATAATCTTGCATTCGTTGCCTTCATCATTCACTCAATTTAAAAGGGTTTTTAAAATGAGTAAAATTGTTTTTTCAACAAGTGAATTGATGAGCTCTCATAAGGCAACGAAGGATATAGTCAAAGAGGAGTTAAATGTTTAGAACATTGGAATGACCTCATCTTCTGGAACTAAGCCTAAGGGCATAAGTTTAGAGGAGAAGAAACAAGGCTCGAGGATAAGTGAACCTAACCCAACTATTGGGAAGAAGGCAAGACTTTTAAAGGGAAAGGCAGGTGTTGTGCCAAAAGGAAAGTGTTTCCATTATGGCGTGAGAGGGCATTGGAAAAGTAACTCTAGAATAATTGACTGCCAAAAGGCAAGGTATGATCCAATCACTAGTTTTTGAAGTAAGTTGAAAAACTAATACTTCAACCACTTGGGGGACTGATTCTAATTTTTCTCGATGGAACCACAATGTTTCTAGAGAAAACAAAAGTTGGTTGGGAACCAAGTTTTGCAAAGGAAAGATAATATTAGGGAGTAAAATTATTTTTATCTCAAAGCGATCTATAAATCATCTAGAACTGAAATTTACTACCTCATCATCTGTTCCTGAACCGGTACTTCATTGTAGTGGAGAATTCTCAGCAATGCTGAAATCCTCTTATGCATTAAAATTTTGTGATGAGGAAAGCTCTGGTATGCGATTTGCATAAGTCTATAAACTTAAGCAATCATCTAGAGATAAGGACATCTATTTTGACATGTTGGTCAAAATACTTTAGATTCGTCTAAAGTATGGATGTAGCTTAAATGGATGAAAGGATCCTTGCGGAAAGGAAGTGTGGTGGTGATTATGGTTCCTCATTTTGATGACATCTTTATTATTGTAAGATGTTAAAGGAGTATTATCAATGGTTAAGGTTAAGTTTTTATAGTACACTTGATATTTGTGATCTAGGTGAGGCGAGCTATAATCTTTGGATTGTGCTCATTCAAGATCGGAAAGTTAAGATAATGAGATTATCTCACACTTCTATATCAGAGTTACTGGCTAGATTCAACGTCGAACATTTCGATAAAGGAAATTCACCTTTGAACATAACCTATTGCTCTTTCAAGACTTGTATCTTAGGACGCAAGATGAAAGAGGTCGTATGAAAGGTGTATCATAATCCTAGGCTATTGATAAGCCTTATATGTGATGTTCAGTATGGGATATTTGTTCTATCATTGAAGTTGCTCGCACATATCAGTCCAAATGAAAGTTCAGTTCACTGAAGTATCATAAAGTATATATTCTCTAGGGCTTGAGAAAGAACTAGTAGATATTTGCTAGGTGATGGAGTTTTTGGACAATGTTCAAATTAGCTTTACTGGATACATGTCTGGTGATGTCTTTTGTCTAGGGATGTAGTATAACATGAAGATGTTCTGCTATGGATTATTTCAGTCGACAATCATCAGGTCCCTTTGCAAAACCTTACGGGTTAAGGATTTTGACAAGTCACGTAGACAATGCTGGTGTTAGTTTTAACACTATATGGTTATGAGTGCAAGTGGGAGTTTGTTGGAAATATGCCCTCAAACCAGTTAGTTGGACAATGGAATATCATAATGCATTTATGCATGTTAGTTCATGATATGAATATTAGACTGAAATCCTTAAACATCATCTCATGTGATTCATTTGTGTATGTGATTACACATGTGAGATATGAATCACAAATCCTTGTTTCAAATAAGTCATAGTGGATGATAAGTCTGGATAACTTATCAGTAGTACACTATAGCATGATTAACCTCTACGGGGTAGAATGATGAATCTCATTAATAAGAGTCTTTGACTATGGGTTAATATGCTAGTGCACGTGGAGCATTGAAAGACCTAAGATTAAACCTATTGATACCTAAATGATGTCACCATTGATAGAAACTCAAACTTGTATAGGGATACACGTCCTTAATCTTGAGACAATTATGGACACAAGTTGTATGCTTTGGTTGCTTTGACTTACCAATCAGTTAGGTCTTGCAAGATTAACACCTGGGTATCTTGGGTAATCAGGTTTATAATGTTGGGAACATATATTGTCTAGATGGAATTCTACCCTCTTCTATAAAATGAAGAGTAAATATTCCCTCGAGAATGTCACCAGGAGTGATTACCAAGAGCTGGCCAGCCTTGTCAACAAAGTGTTTGTTGATATGTTTGGAGATCCAAGCGTTGTGAATGATACATGAGGAATAGAAGATGTATCTATCTATTGGGTCGATAGTATCTTAAAACATACATCCCAATGATAAATATGAATACTGCTTGGTAGAAGGGACATCCGTATTATATTATACAAGTCTAGTAATCGCTTAGTATGTGTGATTTTGTTCTTATGCACTGGAGTGCAATCATCATTTAATAGTGATATAAATAATAATTGATTAACTATTGATTACTTAGTTAAAGAGTACTGACTAGATGGAATAATAAATAATCGGAGTCAGTAATTAAGAACCTAGGGGCCCCACTCTTAGCTCATAAGGATGTTCGGAAGTGAAGGAATAATGCAATGGGAGATTTGGGAAAAAGTTGGAACCAATCAATTGGTGTTCAGATCTAATCGATAAGTTAAGCAATCGATTGCCTTCTAAGGCAATCGATTGGATAAGCAATCGATTTCCACTTTTGGCAATCGATTGCCACTTAGGTCGATTCAAATCGGAGATTGTTTAGTCCCTCTATTGATCGTATCTTTGTTATAACAAAGTAATTGGGATCAAATCGTCACAACGATCATTGAAGAGTTCTCAAAACGATTCCACAAATCGCATAGGTATATCTATATCTATGTCTTTGTATGTATATTGATTGCAAGTAATACAAATGAGAAGTAGATCTAGTATTGTTAGATTAAATTTCAATTTGTACCCGTATTCCGCTGCGCACTGAGATCCAATTTTCCCTTCAGTTACTCCCTTCTAATTAAACATCCCCAGATGGGTTCCTCTAACTTCTCATCTATGTGACAAGACAGAAGTTCTATCTCATCTCAGCTAATCCTCATGCTATGGATATTAACTTAGAACTTGGATTCTAATCACAAAAGACAAGTGGTTTACAACTAAAACCTAGGCTTTGATTGAAAAAAATAGAGAAAATAAGTGCCTTTTTGGTCCCGTAAGTTCGTGACTGGTGAATAACCACATTATCATCTAATCAAACCAATAACTCAACGATAGGGAGAATGCTATTCATAGAACATATATTATTAACATAATCAGAGGCTATAGCAGAAATATAAAAGGTTTAGAAGCAACATATGCCCAAGTACCAATTATAAAAGTCTACTAAACTATTACAACAACTGGCTTATAGTCTGAAGCCTACAACAAATATTGACAATAGTACAACAGATATACAAACTAACTATTACAAAGCAGCACGCCTTCGTCTTTAAGCCTTTAGCTCCAAGTCAGAACATCAGCCTTACGTCCTCAAGACTTGAAAAACTCTAGACATTGGAATGTCGAGCGCATAAACGCCATCAACTTTGAATACAAAGCTGATTGAGTACATCAAACAACACTCCTCACCCGTTACTGTTCAGGACCTTAAAATGCAGTTAATCTCTTATCAATGACGTCACTCAGGGACATAGCAAAAGTCTCATTAAACTATGCATTAAATCAATGATAATAAGAATCATAGAAAACATAGAAAATGAAGACAATAGTAAAGATTATGGTATAACATTTCGTCATGCTCTCAATGTCTAGCACTACCAAATCCATGCATGTAGCCCATGCATCTACCTTCATGCCTGGATGTTGAATCCCTGACTGAACAATCATCTTACTTACCATTCTAATATTCATATCCATTTCCGTATCCATTCGTCGATACAACAGTACCAATCTATATCCATGCCCCGACACAATAATACGAATCTGATATCACACGTCGATACCACATAACTGAGCCAGCAAGACACATTGGTTGCTTACCCGATGGTGTCCTATGCCATAAAATCCCCTGACACAATAATACCAATCTGATATCCATGCACTAATACCACATAATGTAGCCAGCAGGCCACAACGGCCGTGTTCCCAATGGTGTCCTACGCCACACGATCCCCTAACACAATAATACCCATCTGATATTTATGCACCGATACTACATAATATATCCAGTAAGCCACACCAGTCGCTTACCTGATGGTGTCCTATGCCACACGATTCTATCCATACTGATATTCATATTCATACTTATATCCATATGTCGATACCATATAATTGAGCCTGCAGGCCACATCGGCTTCTTACCCAATGGTGTCCTACTTCATATGATACCTTGATAAGTTACCAGTTGTCTACACATTATGTCCTATTTGTAAATGATGGAAATGACTCATTGGACGTCTTCAACAATGTGTATACCCTCACTGATCGTCTACACGGTGAGATTACATTAGAGCACTAGCAGGACGTAATCGTCAACAGTACACTGGACGTCTTCAATAGTCTATACGCATCACTGGACATCTTCAACAGCGAGAGGTGCACTGGGAACTCTAACCATCCCATGTCTACCTGACTCGTCAGTCATTGATCCCATGGATCCAAAGTATACATCACGTTATTACACATTGAGGCACAATTCCTGATTCTCATCATATTCTCTTATCTCTTCACATCACTATCCCATATATGCTGACCATATGTTGTGCAATGCTCATTCTCTAGATAACCAAATTACCATATGCTTTGTGTTCAACATAACTACTCAGAATTGATTATTAACATACAGTTGTGTTCCATTCCACTATTCAGTTTAACAATATCAACATATAGAATCATGGTATAACATTTAACCAACTAAATAGTTTATATTATAATCAACAGGAATTAATAGTGTTCGATGAGGTTCGATCGATTGAACTCTTTTTAATCGATTGAGGAAAAGTAGTTTCGAATGATCGATGTCCCTTTGATCGATTGAGGAAATAGCAGGTTTGATCAATCGAGAATAGTTCGATCGATTGAGAATCATCTTCCACCCAGAAATTGGGTAGAGACGAACTGGTGTCTTGGGGTCACAATATACACATTCTAAACATACAAAATTCATCCTAGAATCTTCTCCTCGAGTGAGTTAATGAACTCACCTCACTCCGACGGTCCGGTGGTGGGGTTCTCGGGCTCTATGATGGCGGCTATGGTGGTGGCGAGCTTTCTCTCTCCTCTCAATCTTCTCTGTCTCTCTCTTCCTCTCTCTCTTTCTCTTTGTCTTCTTCTTCTTCCTTCTATTCTTCTCCTTCTCTTCTCTACTCAAGGTGTATATATATATATCACACACACACACACACACACACACACGGTTATATATATATATACAGAATACACACACACTAACTCTCTCTCTCTAATCTCTAAACTGCCAAAGCTCCCACACACACACAAATATAACACATATATATAGGGAAACAAGAGGGGTAGGTGGCAATTATGCGGGATAAGAATAATAACACTTTCGATCGATTGAAGTGAGTTCGATCAATCGAGGACAAGTCGTTCAAGGTTCGATCGATTGAAAGGAGTTCAGTTGCTTAAGAAAGGGTACATGCCACAGAATCATGTCGGTAGAGTTTTGATCGATTTAAACGAGTTCGATCGATTGAGAATACAAAAGTTCAAGTGATCGAGAAGACTTCGATCAATTGAGAAAGGTTCTTCACCAAGGTTTTACACAAGTATACAGGGTCTTATTTATATGATCACGTAACCAAAAATCCAGGGTATTACAATGTTCCATTAAGATTCATGTGGATTAGGTATCTTTAATCTCCAAGGACCAATAATTTGGGAGGCGAGGTAATCATATTGACACGAAAATCTTTTATGCGCTTGTGTGCAATACCCAAGTGTAAGGAGACGTGCAAGTAGTATTCTGGTAAGACCAGGTCGATCCCACAGAGAAGGTGATAAACTAGATACTTAAATTAAACTCAAAAGAAAATAAAAATTCAATGTTTAAAGAAAGGTGTAGAACACGAAGTTCCACAATTAGATACTAAAATGAAAGTAACTAATTAAACTAGTGAATTAACTAATTAACTAAAATGATATTTTAAAATGATTTGTCTTTATGAAAGGGGAACGTTGGGATTACACGAATCCACAGTGTCCTTGCCATCTATCATGCAGTTACATTAAGCTCTATGGAGTATGTCTCTCTACAATATTCCATATTTTCTAAAGATAAAGATTCAACAGTCCTTTCATGGCCGGGACTATATCATCACAGTTGATTTAAAAATACATGAAGGCAGTTTAAAACAATAGTCAAGACTCACACTCTGAATGGTGTTAGCATTCAAAGTGGTTTGCAAAATTTATTGAAGAAAAATACCTTAAGGCTTAAACTTCATAAACTGTTTTGAAAAACTGAGCATTTGGGGACAGTTGGATAACAAATCTCGAAAACAGAAAGTCTAGGCATACTGCAAAGGACCATCTCAAGAATCTGAAGATTCGATCGATCGACATGCTCTCGATCGATCGAACATCATCATCTCTCAAGCGATCGAAATGTCTTCGATCGCTTGACTGTATCTCTGTTTTGATCGATCGAACTAACTTCGATTGATCGAACACTAGTATTATTCTGCTGCATGGCAGAAGCTAGAGATCAGTGTTTCATCGTGATCTCCCAACTCTAGGACTACTCAGACATAGTCTGGAGTGTCTTAGATTAGTTTTTAATGTAAAAATTCATTAAGGTCTTGTTTGTTTGTGATTTTAACATACAAATTATAAAAACTATGGATTTTGATAAACTAACATGCAAACCTATAGCTACTACTACTGATACTATAAATAACGACTAGCAGAATGTAAACAAGCAATAATAAGAAACCTGAATGAATAGAAAACTTATATTGAAAGCTGAAATCTCCACGATCCATTATAATATCAAGAACTTAAACCTACAAAACCAACAAACTCTCTCTCTCTCTATAAAACTATGAAACTAAAGTTGGGCATCCTTTGGGACGAGAATATAACTAGTATATATAGAAAAACCTAAGGCTAAGATTGCAAAAATACGTCTTTGCTGCGAGTGCGTAAGTTCTGATAAAAGTCATGTTCGGTCGATCGAACGTCATTCGATCTCTTGAACCTTTGGAATCCTCGAGCGCTTGAGTGTTCTTCGATCGATCAAAAGCTCGATCTCTAGAACCTCCTTGGATCGCTCAAACTCGACTGCTCAGCTTTTTAATAGCCTTGCTTGTAATCAACTTTATCCTTTTTCCGTTGTTCATACTTGCACACAGTGAAACAGCAATCTGTACAAATAACAGCTAAAACAACATAACTTATCATAGATTCGTCACATTGTATAAAAGTTGGCATTATAACATAAAGTGCAGATATACTAGGGAATTGTAGACTAAATTAATGTATTTCCTTCTTTTAGCGCGGTTGTATTTTTCAAATACCTCCGCTTGTCACAACCCCCAACTAGCTTATTGCTAGTCCCTAGCGATAAAGCGATAATGAAAACAAGCTAAACTACTACTAAAATGACTGAAAGAGAATAAAATAATCTAACCTAAAAAGATAACTCCTAACTCACTTTCGCAGGAATCGCGGTTGCATTTAGCAATTGCAACAAGCCGTTAAACCCCTAGGTTCCCCCTAGTAGACGAGTGTTGTCTCGTGAGGGTTTGCAATGAATATACCCACAAAATTCTTATCTTTAAATTCAAAAGAAATAAAGAACAACTTTTAAACATTCCCTCCTATTCAACTGTTAACTTAGCTCTACAAAGACATCTTAACCTCAATCAAACCATGAAAGAAATCCACATGCTCCTCATGTCACCAAGATAGATATAACATATGTATTGCAGTCATGTATCCGTGTGTGTGTGTGTGTGTGTGTGAAGGTAACAGCTATGCGTCGAACCTTATTTAGAGTTATTTAGACTATCGTACTTCCAGAACTTGTAGTTTAACTCAATTCTCACATTGGTTTACACTCAAAAAGGACGTCTCTCAGAAACTTGCTTAATAATGATCGCACATGTATGACAGCTTTGATAAGAGTGATATTTTTGGTTACTAATGCTTTTATACTTGACTCTATAAAAAACGCACATTTATAGTATATAGTCTCATGAATGGGATACTACTTACTAAAGGAGCGAAATACCGTGGATAACTCAATTCACACGTTCATATTCAAACTAAGTCACTAAGAATCATTAAGGCTTTGACTTTTCAATTTTTATATAGTTGGATAGAAATGAGAGGGGAAGGAATCGCACATCTTCAGCATGTGATGGAGTCTAATTTTTTTTTTTTTGAATGAAAAATGTTTCTTTGAATATATTTTTTATGAGGCCACTCCCACAACTACTCCCTTCTTGTCACATACTTCAACAATTTAATCATATTAAGCGTGCAATGGGGTTCATCGAGGTCAAAGTACAAGATTAGGAGTTTGGATTTTCATACTAGAATTGGTGATATTTAATCAGTGTGGGGTTAGGCACGAAACAGGTTCTTAAGTATAGATACTAGTATATGAAAAGGTTAAGGAGCGAATGACGATGGCTTAAATCATTTTCCTAATTTCTTAGTTTTAGCACTTAGGTGTTTATCAAGTTTAGTAGGTGGATCCTGAACATTCTCCTCTAATAAGCAGCCAAATTGAAGAATTAAATGAGACTATTCAACGAACTTTTATAAACGTAATCAAGAAAACATAATTCGAATTTATATAACAATTCCCTCAGAAATGGAGATTGGATCAAAAGCTCACTAAGGGTAATTAGCTTTCACTACTCGTTCTTTTTAGCACAATAGTCGTATTTACTCATTTTGAGGTTTTCTACATAGCTATCAACTAGTGCATACGGATGTTGGATATATGAAAGGTCAACACATGCAATCATCCTAGAGATATGAAAAACATGTGAACTTAATTCATAAAAGGATAAGAGTAACATGATTGCATCATTGCTTAATAATAACTAATCAGGAGTAAAGGTTCAAAGTTATTCTACCAATAAAGTTCAACATTTACCAAAATTTCCAATTTTAATTGAGATTGTATGATATTGGCAATGAAATTATTCAGAGTGCTAAGTGTGAATATGTACAAGTGAATATCTATCTGCATCCCACCCCCAACTGAAAATAACAATGTTCTCAGAAGTTGATTTTCAAATGAAAATAGATGGATATCACCTGATAGAAGCAAAGCAATAACAGCTATCATAGCAACCTGCAACCTAAGCATATAATCTCCAAATAGCCAAGATCAAAAGAAATAATCTATAATGACAACACATGATCCATACATAATAAAATAATTAATCACTGGCATAATAAAACAAAAAAAGTACTAAGAGAGCAGAGAGAGAAAACAGAAATAAAATAAATACAACAAAACTCCCAAACGCTCAACTAGCAGAACCAACTAATCATCAGCAATAGTGGATAAAATCTCAATGGGCGCAGCTGGATCATCAGCACCTCCACCCTCAGCAATAGCAGGAGCCGTAGCCGGGTCACTCGCAGTCGGGTCTGAAGGAATAGTCTCAGGAGGAACCAGCTCAACTGGAGGTGGTGGAGGGGATATCTCAGTGAGAGTCGGTGATGCTGTGGATGTGGATGGTGCAGAAGTAGCAGCAGATGTCTGAGGAGCAATGGAGAATGATGGGACAGATGTAGGTGGTAGAGGTGGTGGAGCAACTGGGGTCTTAGAAGATGTATGTAAGAAATAGGCCACCCCCAACTGTACTAACAGTGCATCCAACTGAGTAACCATATGATCGACGCTGCCCTCAAGTCATATCCGGGCCTCTCTCTCCTCCAGAAATAGTGTGTGGAGAGTCTGGAGAGACACGAAAGATGACTCTCCCTGGGCATGAGTCTGAGACCGCTGTCTCATCTTGAAGCACTCAACCTCCTCAATAGGATTCATCTCATCACTAGAATCATGCTCCTCAGCCTAGAAAGGCATCCTAGAAGCAGCACTCTCAGTGTCAGTTCCTTCTCCTCACCTCTTTTTTGCTCCAATCATCACATTTTCCTTTCTTTTTAATTTTCTCTTCTTCTGCGCATTAGAATAGCATGCCACATCTCACCAAATCGACTGGAGACCTGTGTACCAACATCTGTGGCTAATAGGAGAAACCCAGCCTGCTCTATAACCTAATGAATGGGCCAAGCGTCCTTCAGATGGCGCTTGGCAGCGATATACTGCATCAGTTGGATGAAAAAGTTAATGTAGAGGCGAGGCAGACAAATGCGCTATCCTGTCCCAATGGCATAAAGGACACGAGCGTACCATGGCGCCACCTTCTCATGCTATGAAGTCATCAAAATGCAATTGGAAAGCGCCAGGTGGAGGAGATGGTACTTTCCGGTCAGAAACTGATCCTCGATAATGGGAAACGTTGTTCCAGATCTGAATAACCTCTCCTGTTATCTCACATATGATAGTGGTGGGAGGAGTCTCTGGGGCTCTCGGTAAATATGGGTAAAAACAGTCGGGTACCTCAGGTACCCCAAGAGCAATGGCTACAGTAGCAGGGCTAAAGATGATCTCATACCCTCATAAGAAAGATCGGTATGTATAAGGGGTCGCATGATCCTTGATCATTGTGGCACATGCACCCCGGACCTAGGAAATGTTGATGTGCTTTGCTTGAACCAACATATGGTACCAAAGGGGCATGTCCCTGATTCGCGCCAGAAACCATGGAGCGGATAGCCATACAGACTCAAGTTATCACTCCAACATCACCTTCCGCACCTGAAAATAGCGGGTGAACCAAACTCGATCCTCATTGTTCTGAAACCCGTGAGCGGGTACCAGATCAGGCACGATAAGATCTAGGGGTTTGGATTTGTGGTACCCCATAATAGGGTTCATCGTGTGGATCCTGAAATAGATAAAAAGAATGAAGAAATCAAAAACAGAGAGGAGAAACAACGAATATGCCTCTGTTAGAGTTCGATTGATCAAACATTTCTCGATTGATCGAACAAAGGCCAACTTCGTTCGCTTGAGCCCAGCTCGATCGATCGATCGAGCGTAGAAAAATGCAGAGACAGAAGAAACAGAAAGGAAATGAAAAGAAAAAATGAAAACAAAGTGCAAGACAAAAGTTTATTGGTCTTAGGACCAAGGGGGAAACACCCCCTCTCGGTATGACCATAAAAATAAACTAGGGTGTCATGGAGACCTTACCTTGGGTTGTGCGCAGAAAAGTGGTGCGGGATGATGATGATGATTATGCGGGGAAAGCCAAGGCTCTTCAATAGGCGTGAGTGAATAGGATAAGACAAATTGCCTTAGAGTCCCCTCTTTGTCCTAAATTGCTTGACAGTGTATGAGAGACGGAAACTGAAGAAGAGTGTTGGGGATGCCTCATTTAAAAACAAGGCTCGATCGATCGAAACACTTCGATCAATTGAATTTTTGATCGCTTGAAGTTTGTGCAACCGCTTGAGATTTCCAAGTTCTCAATCGATCAAGACTGGTTCGATCAATCGAACATGAAAATTGCTAGAAACCATAAGCAGAGCATCTGTGCACCCCGAACGAAAAGAAACCACTCTGGACATACAGGAATATGAAAAAAAAAATAGTTCATTTACAGGACATGTAAGCCAAAAATGACCATCAAAATAATATAAAATTGCAAATTTTTATAAATATAATTTTTAAATAGCATCCTTTTACAAAATTATTTCCCCCAAACTTGGTACTAAAGACCTTATTATAATAAAAAAACTATAATAAAAACCAAAACTACTAAGTCTTTTGTCTAGGATTACACTTCAATTGATAAAAGATTGACCAAAACACAACTGAAGTGGGTCACTATTCATTGAACATGAAAAACTGATCTTCCATAATTGCTTCATGCTCCGCCAAATCTTCAAAAATGGAGTCCAAACCTGACAATTCACGATTCCAGAAGGAGCTGGAAGCGTTGAGAATATCATCAAATGCTTCTGAAATCTCCAAAGAATTGAAGTACAAGCAAGAGATGATCCAATTGAGCCTAACGACATCATAGATAAAGGAGTATAACTCCTCAGTTATTCTTTCTCTTGCGGTGGAGTACCAGGAGATCCTATGGGAGGTCTATGAAACAGTAAGTGCGGAAGGAACACTGATAGACCATTGTGGTTCATAGTGACAATCATGGACAAGGAAAAAAATAGAAGAAAACAAAAGGAAAATAAGATAAGGAAAACAAGAAGTAGAAATAACTGAAATAAATGAGAGAATGAGAAATACAACAAAGGAGAATATGACATTGTCCTAACCTCACTATTGGCATGGATGCCCAGCGTGCACTAGCTGGTAAAGGACATTGAAGTCTGAACAGCAAGTAGCTCAGGTGCATGTAGAGGTATGAGACCATCTCGAGAATGAGGAAGTCATAGACATATGTGAAAATAGCGTTGTGGCATTTAGGCAGAACATCTTGTAAGTCATTCTCTTCCCAAGGTTCCAACATTGAGTCATTCTCCCACTGCTCTAGGAGTGCATCGTCAACCTCACCAACAAAGTAACCATCTGCTTCTCCTTCTTCTTTAGGGAGCTCCATATTTTCAAAAGGATTAATGTCGAGGAGAGCTGGTGGGTATGGGATATATCCCTGAGATATATCAATGAAAACATTTGCATCTGGCCCTTCATATGGTGACAGGCAGAATGTGACTGCCTCAGCTATCCATGGAGGGTTTTGATATTCAGAATCAGCCCAAGAGCCTATCGAATGGACATCATCATCTCTCATTTTGGGACCTGCAATTGAGTGATATAAGGGATAGTGGATTAAGAACAACATCACATTCTAGAAGAAGAATTAAAGCAAAAATAGCATAAATAAAATAAAATACAAGAAATAAAAAGTTTACAACAACAGGTTGGGACTCTTTTTGGTATATTAGGTGGAAGAATAGTTGGGCTCATCCAGTTGGATGTGCTCAGCTTCAGTTTGGAAGTTCTCTAAGAAAGGCTTTAACCTTTGGCCATTGACCTTGAAACTTTCATCTTTCTTAGGAATTATGAGCTCGATAGCCCCATGAGGAAAAACAAATTTCAAGATAAACGGACCTGCCCACCTCGATCAGAGCTTACCTAGAAAAAGGTGAAGGCGAGAGTCAAAAAGCAAGACTTTCTGCCCTAGTTCGAATGATTTACGAAAAATCGTCTGATCATGGTGAGCGTTCAACCTTTCCTTATACAACTTTGCAGACTCATATGTATCTTTATAGATTTTCTCTAACTGTACGAGTTAGAGTTTTCTTAGCTGACCTCCCTCTTTAATATCAAAGTTTAATGAGCGAGTTGCCCAATATGCTTTATGCTCAATCTCGAAAGGGAGGTGGCAAGCTTTTCTGTACACTAGCCTGTATAGGGACATTCCCAGGTTTATTTTATATACGGTACGGTATGCCCATAGAGCATCGGTAAGTTTATATGCCCAGTCCCTCCTATTGGTGCTAACCATCTTTTCGAGAATATGTTTTATTTCTCGGTTAGCCAATTCTGCTTGCCCATTAGTTTATAGGTGTTAGGCTAGAGCGATCTTGTGATTGACCCCGTATTTCTTGAGGAGTGACTCCAAGGGCCTATTGCAGAAGTGCTTGCCTTGGTCACTAATTAACGTCCTCGGGGTTCCAAAACGTGACAGGCTGTGTTCTTTTAAAAAGGACATCACTATTTTGTGGTCATTGTGTCGCGTCAGTATCGCTTCTACCCATTTTGACACATACTCCATAGTTAGGAGTATGTATTCACAGTTATTTGATTTTGGAAACGGGCCCATGAAATCGATGCCCCAATAATCGAATATTTCAATTGTGATAATAGGGGTTAAGGGCATAGCGTTCCTTTTTGAAATTGTACCAAGCTTTTGACAGCGTTGGCACGATTTGCAAAAGGAATAGGCATCCTTAAATACGGTGGGCCAGTAAAAATTGTTGTGTAGGAATTTTTGTGCAGTCTTTTACGAAGCGAAGTGGCCATTGCAGGCTTCTGAATGGCATAATGCTAAAATTACAGTTATATCCTCATTCGAAACGCAGCGTCTTTTGACCTGATCAGCACAGTATTTGAAAAGGTACGGATCATCGAAGAAAAAGTGACGTGCGAACGAGAGGAATCATTTCTTATCTTGATTTAACCAATGCCTGGGGGTTTTTCCTGTGACTAGATAATTTACTATATCCACATACTAGGGTAAACTAGAAACAGTCATTAGTTGCTCATCTGGGAATTCATCCTTAATCAACAGCGGTTCAATATTGTCAATAAACGTTAACCGAGATAAATGGTTCGGGACCACATTCTCTACTCCTTTCATATCCTTGATTGTGAGATCAAACTCTTGGAGTAGGATTATCCAACGGATAAGCCTTTGTTTCACATCTTTCTTGGATAGCAAATATTTGAGGGCCGAGTGGTCTGTAAAATAGACAATTGGGGACCCTATCATATAAGACCAGAATTTATCCAAGGCAAATACTATAGCCAATAGCTCTTTTTCAGTAGTTATATAATTCATTTGAGCTTCATTTAGCGTTCGACTGGCATAGTAGATAACATATGGCTTATTTTCCTTCCTCTGTCCTAGAACTGCACCAATAACGTAGTCACTAGCATCGCACATTAGTTCAAAAGGCAAACTCCAGTCGGGTGCCTATATTATTAGTGCGGAGGTAAGGTGGTCTTTTAGTGCATCGAAAGATTCCAACCATTCAAATGGTATGTCTTTGACAAGCAGTTGACAAAGTGGTCGGGAGATTGCACTAAAATTTGGATAAATCGACGATAGAATCCCGCATATCCCAGAAAAGAGCGAATGTCATTGACTGTACGGGGGACAGGTAGATTCGAGATTATGTCGATTTTGGCTTTATCCACTTGGATACCTTTATCGGAGATTATATGGCCGAGGACTATTCCCTTGGTCACCATAAAGTGACATTTTTCTTTAACACTAGGTGTTTGTCCTCACATCGTGCTAGCACACGTTTAAGATTTTCAAGACAATTTTCAAAACTATGGCCGAACACAGAAAAATCGTCCTTGAAGACTTCGAGTATTTGCTCAACCATATCACTGAAGATGCTTAACATGCACCGCTGAAAAGTAGCAGGTGCATTGCATAAGCCGAAGGGTATACGACGGTAGGCAAAAGTACCAAACAGACACGTATAAGTTACTTTCTCCTGATCTTTAGGAGCGATTTCAATTTGGTTGTACCCACTGTATCTGTCCAGAAAGCAATAGTACTTATGACTCGCCACTCATTCTAGCATTTGGTCCATGAACGGCAAAGGAAAGTGGTCCTTCTGGGTTACAGTGTTTAGTTTTCGGTAATTAATACACATCCTCCATTTGGTGGGGACGCGTGTCGGTACTAGCTCACCACCGTTATTTGGAATGACGGTTATACCTGCTTTCTTCGGTACTACCTGGGTTGGGCTAACCCAAAGCTTTAAGACTTTCTTTTTGACCACTTCTTGCATGTTGGGATTGAGACGCCTTTGCATTTGTCATGATGGTTTAGCGTCTTCTTCTAAATATATTTTATGGGTGCAAATAAACGGACTTATGCCTTTGAGGTCAGCATTTGTCCATCCCAACGCTCCCTTATGTTGTTTCAGCATTTGGATTAGTTTGCCCTCTTGTTTGGAATTCAGAGTGGATGATATTATAACAAGGTACGCTTATTCAGTCCCTAGGCATATTGGAGCTCCTTCTGAAGCTCCTTTAATTCTAAATCGGGAAACCGAAAGTTTGAGGGTTTTGGAGGTAAAGGTTTATATTGTGTTACCCACATGCATTCAGCTCTATCCTCCTCTTTTGTTTCCAACATGAGGCAGGTGTGATTTGAGTCGGTGTCCAATAGAGTAGAGTTTTTAGGTTGATAAACAGCGTTGAATCATGACACAACTACCTCCAAAGGATCTTTGTAATTTACATCACCCTCATCTTCGATGACCGTCTCGATGTAGTTTACTTCCTCTTCATCTTTGTATTCTTCAGGTTGGGGATTAAAAAAGATTTTAACATTTAAAGTCATACTCCCGAATACGATGGTCATTATACTACTTATTTTTATTGTGGCATCAATTGTGTTGAAGAATGGACGTCCGAATATCACTGAGATTTGTGCACATGGATTAGATACAGGTTCAGTGTCTAAAATTACAAAATCGACCGGGAAGACAAATGAGTCTATTTGCACGAGGACGTCCTCCAGTATTCCTCTAGGGTATTTGACTGACCTATCTGCCAGTTGTAGTGCACGTCGAGTAGGTTTAAGTTATCTAACCCTAGTTGCTTATAGACAGAGTATGGTAGCAGGTTTACGCTTGCTCCTAGATCGAGGAGTGCGTTGTCTATCCTTTGATTCCCAATTTGACATGAGACAGTGGGAGAACGGGGTCTTTGAGTTTAGGTGGCAATTCATTTTGGATGATTATGCTTGCTTGGCAAGCAACATATGCATGTTTCTTCACACTTTGCCGCCTCTTGACCATGCATAAATCTTTAAGATATTTAGCATAGGCCGGTATTTATTTGATTGCATTAAGGAGTAGAAGGTTTATTTTAACTTGTTTAAACAGTTCCAAGAACTCCTGAATCTTTATCTCATTTTTGGGCTTCTTTAGCCTTTGAGGGTAAGGCGCGGTGAAAGGGCATTTAGGTAATTCGTCCTTAACGGGCTCCTTTCCAGGCCTTTTCTCAGCTTCTTCTACTTCTTTAGGAGCATCATCATTTGCTTCTAATGGTTTGTTATTAAAAGATGGCTCCTCTTCCTGGGTAGATGGCTCATTTGTATTTACCACTTCATGCTCTTCGTACTCTTCAGGTGTAGAAAGAGGCATGTTGTGCCCTATAATCTTGCCACTTCTTAGAGTAGTCACGACTTTTGCATGTTCTTGATTATTGGGACCATTGTTGTATCCCTTGGGGTTTTGAAGTGGTTAGGCAGAAAATGTTCCACCCGATCCCTCTTGTCGTGCATCTATTCTCTC
The DNA here is from genome assembly GCA_033977485.1 of Hydrangea macrophylla. Taxonomy (NCBI): domain Eukaryota; kingdom Viridiplantae; phylum Streptophyta; class Magnoliopsida; order Cornales; family Hydrangeaceae; genus Hydrangea; species Hydrangea macrophylla. The sequence goes on from CM066994.1 coordinate 69,708,651, forward strand.
TAACGTCATAGACATTTTACTCATCATTTGAATTAATTGCTAGGTTAGATTCACGTTAGAGAGCGGGTCTTCCTCTTGCACCTTTTTATGTGGTGGCACGTATACATTTTACTATTTGACTATTGATTGTTAGAGGGTTGAGCCTGGTTGTAGTTATTAGATCTATTTTGATTGAATTGATGGGATTGTCTATTGTATTGCCCTTGATATTGGTTATTGTTATTGTAGGGCTGTTGCTGATATTGGTTTTGAGTCCCAGCGTCATTTTTCCAATCAAAACTAGGGTGATTCCATCGGTTGTTATTTCGAAAATTATTGTTGTTATTATAGGAATTCCCCGCCCCTCGGTATCCTTGCATGGCATTTATTTCCATGGGGGCCTGTTCTTGAAAATATGGCATATTGGGATAGCATTGAGTTGTGTGTCCCAATATATTGCATGTGCCGCATGGCTCTTCAGGCAAAACCTATCTAGAACTCTCGTCGTTCATTCCTAACTCCTCTACCTTTCTTGCTAGTTCTTCGTATTTTGTCATTAGGTGATCTCTACTTTTTAACTGATAAATACTTTTTTCCTCTAAAATTGCTAACTGTGCACATGAAACCTCTTTAGAGTTCGACCATTCATGAGCATGTTCGGCTAACCACTCGAAGTGGGCTTCAGCCTCTTCAGTGTTTTTGCTAAGAAATGGACCTGCGCTTATGGTTTCAACCAGTTTTTTTGTTTCATCATTTAGTCCTTCATAAAAGTAACTAATGGTTCGCCATTTCTCGTACCCGTGATGTGGGCATGAGAGAAGCAAATCTTTGAAACGCTCCCAAGTTTAAGTGAAGGTTTCATTGCTCCTTTGTTTGTAGGAGTTTATTTGACGTTTAAGTTCGGTGGTCATACGAGGTGGAAAGAATTTCTTTTAAAATGCGGTGTTCATCGCAAGCCAAGTGAAGATTGAATTTGGCTTAAGGGTGAGCAATCACGCTTTGCTTTATCTTTCAGGGTGAAGAGGAGTAGCATTCAGTGTGTCACATCCACAGGATAGTTCTAAGAGAATGTTTTACAAACATCCTCAAAGTCCTTGACACGTAGATATGCCTTCTCGCTCTCCATTCCGTGAAAGATTGGAAGGAGTTGAATCATCCCGTTACGAAATTGAAATTCGCCCGCATGGGGTGGAATGAGAATACAAGAAGGAGTCGGTGCATGTTCAGGTTGCATGAGATCGCGCAAAGAACGCAGTGAATCATCAATAGGTACAACCCTATTTTCACCATTTTCGCTTTGATCTTCAGCTATAGATTCTGTAGGAGTGGCGACGGGGTTGATAGAACTAGAAGAATTAGATGAGTAGAGTGGATTTCCAAAAATTCCTTCAATGGAATTATCGTACATGAAAAGGAAAAGTCTAAATAGATTTTAAACCTAAAGAAAACAAATGAAGAAAAACAGAAATAGATGAAGACGGAGCGAGGTAATCTAAATACTAGCTGGCCACCTTCCCCGGCAACGACGCCAAAAATCTAACACGAAAATCTATTGTGCGCTTATGTGCAATACCCAAGTGTAAGTAGACGTGCAAGTAGTATCCTGGTAAGACCAGGTCGATCCCACAGAGAAGGTGATAACTAGCTACTTAGATTAAACTCAAAAGAAAATAAAAATTCAATGTGTAAAGAAAGGTGTAGAACACGAAGTTTCACAATTAACTACTAAAATTTAAGCGACCAAATTAAACTAGTGAATTAACTAATTGATATGTCCAAAATAATCTAGCCAAGAAAACAGTGCCACATCACCAGGAGGTACCGGTTTTTCCGGTGAGGGCGCCCACAGCCAAGCATTCCCGAGGTGTTCCTCGGGACCGGGCGGTTCGCACCGGTTGGCCGGGCATGACGGTCGCGGACGCCCGCGATCCCGTCCAACCAGCAGTTTCCTAAATCAATTACAAATCTACGGAAGGAGATATGGCAGTTTCCCAAACCATTTAGGAAACACTCCTAAGATCAAGCAAATCTATTGTGATTAGATTAGGTTCCCTAATCTTATCAACTCTTTACCATGTAAGGGTGGACTCTTGCATCTATAAAAAAGCCCACCTACCCTATCAAAGGGATCCCCGAAATCAATTCTCTAAGCCTACAAGCACTCGACAGAGAACTCACCATCTACACGCATACACCCGGCCGGTATTATTGGTAGTGCCGCCCATCGTTGTTGGCTCACCAGGCCCGCCGGTGATCTGCTAGTGAGAGCGCACAGACGCAATCGTGGACGTAGGTCACCTCGTTTCGGGACCGAACCACATACAAATCCTTTCTTATCTTATTTTCCTTCCAAATCTTTCTTACTAGTTTTAGGCATCATCAGTTTGGCGCCGTCTGTGGGAAACGACGTAGTCTTCTCATCAACAAAAATCTTTGACTGATCAACATGCCGCCAACGACGGGTAAGAAAGCCGCTAAGTCAACTGATCAGGAGAACTTGCAGATTGACCAGCGGGCTGCCTCCGTGACCATTGAACAGATCACGGCAGAGCTGGAGCAACTCTTGGAGGGCCAGCGCTGAACATAGGAATAGATAGAGGCACTTATGGCCCAACACGAGAAGCACCTCGCGTCGGAGAATCAGCCTAAGAAGAGCGTCCTTGTCCACAGGCCCGCTCGGGCACGCAGGCAAGCCCGTTCTGCTCCGGTGTCCCCACCGGACTGGGAACGTCCCGCGGATGGAGAGCGCAGCCAGGCCACTAAACGCTCGCAAAGACGACCTAGGTCCAATCCTCGCCGAGTGGAGGTCGCCAGAACTATCATCGATCGGCGGCGCGCAGCCAGAGGGGAAGAGTCCGGACGGAGAGCCTGGGAATCAGTCAAGGACTCTCCCGCCCTGAGCCGGGGGGATCTTAGGCACAGGCTTTCCCAGATCCATAGCCGGTTCCTATCCCCGAGGTCGACGCACTTTGTCGAGGAGGCCTCATCGTTCGACCCCGCCTACCCCTCTGACACAGATAGGAGAACCGGGCGGAGTGACGTCAAAGCCCAGGTTGAGGAACTGCAGCAGCAGATCGAGAGGCTGAACCGCAAGTCCGGTCACGACCTCACGAACATAGAGACAGAGTCACCCTATACCGCTCAGGTGACACAATTTCCTATTCCGCAGAAGTTCAAACCCCTTCACCTCAGCTCATACGATGGCACAGGGAGTCCGGTGGACCACATCCGCACCTACAAGGCGCAGATGGCGCTAGTCACTACGATTGACAAACTGCTGTGCCTGGCCATCCCCAGTACCCTCAAGGGGCCAGCGGCACAGTGGTTCCACGCTTTGCAGCCCCAGACGGTCGACAACTTCAAAGCCCTCGGCAAACTCTTCATCAGCCAGTTTGTCGGGATGCTCGACCGGTCGCAACCGGACACCCAGCTGTTGACCGTCAAGCAGCGCAAAGGGGAATCCTTGAGGGAGTATGTGGACCGTTTCAACCAGCAAAGGCTCCTGATTCGCAACCTCAATGAAACGGCCGCAATCATGGCCTTCTATTCGGGAGTTCAACACACCAAGGTTACCACATCGTTCCATCGTGACCGACCAGCGACCCTGGTGGAGCTCTCGAAAAGGGTCAGAAAATACATAGATACTGAGGAGTTCCTGAAGGCGAAACGTGCCGGCCAAGCGGGAGATGAATCCCCGAAGGCCAAGCGCAAGCGCGAGGGATTCGAGAAGGGCTCAGGAAAGAAGTCGAGGCAAGATCAGAGAGATGCTAGGGGTCAGCCCCAACTGCTTTCACACCCCTTTCCCGACCTATACATGAAGTTATGGCCGCTGCAGAGGCACAGAGGCTGCTTCTGTAGCCAGCTAAACTCAAAGCCCCTCCCGGTAAAAGGAACCGGGACAAGTTTTGCCGCTACCACAGGGATCACGGCCATGAAACGGAGGATTGCTTCAAATTGAAGATAGCAATAGAGAAGCTAATCGAGCAGGGGCACCTCGTGAAGTTCGTCACAGCAGATAGACGACCTCGGCAGGACACCCGAGCTCCCGATCAGCCAACACCGCCACTTGGCCACATCCACGTGATCTCTGGGGAAACATCAGGTGGAGGTGAGTCACAGTCGGCACGGAAGAGGCATGCCCGGGTGTCCCGAGCGGATGTCTGGCAGGTCTAATCCACCGGCTCCTCCCCAACCGATGTTCTAACGTTCACATCCGACGACTTACAGGGCATCCACTGCCCCCATGATGACCCGCTAGTAGTGACGCTTTCTATAGCCAACTATATGGTCCAAAGGGTGCTAGTGGACACAGGCAGCTCATCCGACATTATGTTTACAACGGCATTCGATCAATTCAGGATCTCCAGAGATCGGCTCCGGCCGGTCGCCACTCCCCTAGTTGGATTTAACGGCTCCAGCACACAACCGCTCGGTACAATCGAGCTCCCAGTTCTCATGGGGACCTACCCATAGCAGTTTTCCGTGATGACCAATTTTGTGATAGTAGAAGCCCCGTCGGCCAACAACGTCATCCTCGGCAGACTGACCCTTAACAAGGCCAGAGCGGTCATCTCCACCTATAGCTTGACAGTGAAGTTTCCAACTCCCCAGGGACCTGGATGCTTGCGAGGAGACCAGACTACCGCTCGGAGTTGTTATGTTAGCTCGTTGCACCGGGGGGCAATCACAGAAACGTTAAATGTCCAAGAAATGGACCCCCGGGACCAGAGCGACATGATAGGATCGATGGAAGAACTAAAACAAGTAATGCTGGATCCTGAGTACCCTGACCGCACGGTCAGTATAGGCGCCCTACTGGAGCCCACCTTGAAGGAAAAACTGACTCAATTTCTGAGGCAAAATCAAGACGTTTTTGCTTGGAGTCATGAGGATATTCCCGGGATTGACTCCCGGGTAATGTCCCATCGTCTCAATGTCAGCCCGGATTGCCGCCCGGTTAAATAAAAAAGAAGGGGCATGGCCCCCGAGAGACAGAAGGCAGTGAGTAAGGAGGTCGAGAAGCTCCGAAAGGCGAAGTCCATCCGAGAGGTCCACTATCCCGATTGGCTAGCTAACGTCGTTCTTGTTAAGAAAAGCAACGGGAAGTGGAGAATGTACGTGGACTTCACCGACCTCAACAAGGCCTGCCCCAAGGACTGCTATCCGCTGCCCAGGATAGACCTCCTTGTGGACTCCACTGCAAGTCACTCACTCCTCTCATTCATGGATGCTTACTCGGGGTACAACCAGATCAGCATGTACCCCGGGGATGAAGAGAAGACTGCGTTCATCACTGACCAAGGCACGTACTGCTACAAGGTCATGCCATTCGGCCTCAAGAATGATGGGGCTACCTACCAGTGCCTGGTCAACTATATGTTCAAAGACCTCATTGGAAAGTCTATGGAGGTATATGTGGATGATCTGCTGGTCAAGAGTCGGGATGAACCCGACCACCTCGAGCACCTAGCCGGGGCCTTCAGCATTTTGAAAAAGTTTAGGATGAGGTTGAACCCGGCCAAATGCACCTTTGGCGTCTCGTCCGGGAAGTTTCTTGGCCATCTAGTCAGCAGACGGGGAATCGAGGCAAACCCCGAGAAGATCAAAGCTATCATCAACATGCGGTCACCCAAATCAACGAAGGAAGTCCAAAGCCTAGCCGGACGAGTGGCCGCACTAAACAGATTTGTTTCCCGAGCTACCAACCGGTGCCTGTCATTCTTCAAAATCCTCCGCAAAGCGTTCCAGTGGTCAGAAGAGTGTGAAGAGGCATTCCAGGAACTCAAGAAGTACCTGGCGTCCCCCCCTCTCCTCTTAACACCCGTGCCAGGGGAAGAATTATTTTTATACTTGGCAGTGTCACCATCGGCAGTTAGCTCGGCACTTATTCGGGAGGAGCACGTGATACAGTTCCCAGTATACTACACCAGCCGGGCGTTGCAGGGCGCAGAGAGCACATACTCCCGCATCGAGAAACTGGCATTCGCCCTTATCACCTCAGCCTGAAGGCTCCGCCCATACTTCCAGGCCCATGCCATTGTAGTCCTGACCGATCAACCTCTCCACAGAATTCTCAGTCGGCCAGACACATCCGGGAGGCTCGTCAAGTGGGCCTTGGAGTTGGAAGAGTTCGAAGTGATCTACCGACCCCGGACAGCCATCAAGGGACAAGCCGTAGCAGACTTTCTAGTTGAGTTTACATATCCCGAGGACCCGGTCGAAGAGTCTGAGCCCCCGGCCTTACTGCCCGGGTTACACTCCGACATCCCAACCTGGGTACTACATGTGGATGGCTCCTCCAATCGGCAAGGTAGTGCGGCAGGAATCATCCTGACTACCCCCGACGGTATCTAGCTCGAATATGCACAAAGGTTTGGGTTCCGTGCCTCCAACAATGAAGCCGAATACGAAGCCCTCTTGGTCGGGTTACAGTTAGCCATCTCAATGAGTGCGCAACAGGTACAGGGCTACAGCGACTCCCAGCTCATGGTCAACCAGGTAAACCAAGAATACGAAGCGCGGGAAGACAACATGGTAGCCTACTTGGCCCTTGTCCGGGCGGTTTCCAAGAAGCTCCGAGGATTCTCCATCACTCAGAAACCCAGAGAAGAAAATACCAGAACCGACCGGTTGGCTCGCCTCGCCTCATTTTCTGAGTCAGACTTGCCCGGGATAAGGATACAATTCCTAATCGAGCCAAGTGTGATCAACTCAGAGGGCATGGAGGTCGACCCGGTCACTCCGGGACCCAGCTGGATGGACCCGCTCGTGACATTCTTGACAACAGAAAGGCTACCAGATGACAAAGATGAGGCACGCCGAGTCAAGTACCGGGCAGCTTCTCGACGGCATCCTCTACAAGAGGGGATTCACTATCCCGTACCTCCGCTGCGTTCACCCTACGCAAGTGTAAGCAATACTGTTTGAAATCCATGAAGGTGTGTGCGGGAACCACGTCAGAGGTCGGGCACTCTCCAAAAAGGCCCTACTATAAGGTTACTATTAGTCCACCATGGCCCGAGATTCGCAATAGTATATTCAAAGGTGTGAAAAGTGCCAAAAGTACTCTCCCATGATCAACCGACCAGGAGAACTCCAGACACCAATCCACAGTCCCTGGCCATTTGCCCAGTGGGGAATTGACATTGTTGGTCCCTTACCGACGGTAAAAGGATAAGTCAAATTTGCCGTGATAGCTATTGACTACTTCACCAAATGGGCGGAGGCCGAACCCTTGGCGACGATAACCGAACGGAAAATAGAGAGCTTTGTGGAAAGAAATTTCCTCAGCAGGTTCGGTATTCCCCAGGTCCTGATCAGCGATAATGGCAAGCAATTTGACACACCCATCTTCAGACAGTTCTGCTCAGGCTACGGGATACTAAATCATTACTCTTCCCCCGAGCACCCACAAGCCAATGGTCAAGCTGAGGTAACCAACTAGATAATCTTGCAGTCAATCAAGACAAGGCTTGAAGGGGCCAAACGGCTGTGGGCTGAAGAGCTACCAACCCTCCTGTGGGCCTACCGCACTACACCCCGAGCGGTTACAGGCGAAACCCCATTCTCCATAAACTACGGTTTCGAGGCGGTGGTCCCCATAGAGCTTGGGCTGCCAACATACTAGGTGGCCAACTCAGTGACCCGAACAACGGAGAAGCCCTCAGGACAGAATTGGACCTAGTGGAAGAAAAAAGAGACCAGGCCTATCTGAAGGTGGCAGCCTACAAGCAAAGGGTCTCGCAGTATTACAATAGCAAGGTGAAGCACCACAGTTTTCAAGTCGGAGACCTCGTCCTCAAGGCAATAAACCAGTATACCCGAATCCTGAGCCACGGGAAGTTGGGAGCAAACTGGGAAGGCCCATATAAAGTAACCCGGGTCAACCAACCGGGAACCTACTGGCTACAGAGCATGGACGGGCACGATCTCTCTCATCCTTGGAATGTGCAACACCTTCGCAAGTATTATCAATAGCATCTGACCACGGGAATTTAGTACTATAGGGAAATTTCTTTCTTGTAGCTCTGATTGGGCAACCGTTATAGATTATTATTTTTCAAATAAAATTGAATAGTTTGCTTTGAAAATTTATTCCTATCAGTACCCCGTGCAATACAAGAAAAAAAGACCTCGGGCCTAACCCCGAGACAACAAAGACCTTTGGCCTAACCCCAAGGCAGGAAAAAAGACCTCGGGCCTAACCCCGAGGCAACAAAGACCTTGGGCCTAACCCCAAGGCAGAAAAAGACCTCGGGCTCTGAACCCAGGCACAAAAGGACCCTGCAACCACACATGTTCCAGGTCGGTTTCCTATGGCCGCTCCCCAACATGCCCTCGCCTTTACAGGACGCTCGGGGGCAAAGGAATTCTAGACCTAAACAGGAAATTATTTAAAGCTTCGCTTAGGTCCAGCCGACGACAGGGCCAAACCCCTAGGTGGCCGACGATAGCGAGCTTCAAATGCCCCTGCAACCACCCATGTTCCAGGTCGGTTTCCTACGGCCACTTACTCCCGTACTCCCACCTTAGCAAAATGCTTGGGGGGCAGGGGAATATTAGGCCAAAACAGGGAATCACACCAGTCACTACAAGAGCTTGGGAAATCTTCCTAAGTACTTACAGTGATTAGAGATATATCCCGGATTGTAAAACAGGATACACCTATGATACGCCGGGACAACCCGGACGGTAATACAGGGTATTCCTATAACACATTGGGCGATCCTGGATGCCAAATAGGGCTAGTCCCTGCAGCACTCCGGGCAACTACCTTTTAGATAGGTCAGTAAGACTAGGTGTTCTGTTGGTTACGGTCCTAAAACATTTGCTAAGGCAGGTGTTAGGTCGGCCAAAAACTGAACGGATACTAGCAATTACAGAGGCGTAGTGCAGAAAAAGAAAAGCAGTTAATGAAATGGAAGTATGACCCCAGGGGCCTTTTCATTAATTAACAAGAAACTGTACAGAGCCTGGGGGCAGTTGTAGTAGCCTCCCTAAAAAAGAATTTAGAAAACTACAACAAACAAAAAGGAAAAACTAGTCTATAACCACTACTTCTTCATCCTCTGCGGTCTGCTCATCAATAGAGGGGCCCCCGGCCAGCGCAGCTTCAGAGGTAACCTCAGCTTCGCATGCAACCTCGGCTTCCGCGGCGACCTCGGAGTTGGCCTGGCCTTCCTTCCAATAACCAGACTCGGCCCAGAAATACCCGGACAGATCCCAGTCGGGATGGTCAGCGGCAGCCCACTTCGTAAGGTCAGCATAGCCCGAGAGGAACCCTGCTTCAAATTCCTCCTCAGCTTCTTTAGCTTCAGCCTCTCGAGCAGCGGTAAGCTCTGAGAGCGTCGCTGTCACAGCTTCAAGCTCCTTCTCGGCCAAGGTCTTCGCGGACTCTGAGGCTGCAACCTTGGCCTCAGCAACCTTCTCGGCGGTAACCCTCCCGGCCTCCGCGGCCACAGCTTTAGCCTTTGCGACCTTCCGAGCAGACCGCTCGGTTGATAGCGAGTCGCAGACCTCCCCCAGCTCCAAGACCGTTGCCCGAGACCTATCTTCCGCCTCGGTCAGGGCAAACTCCGCAAACTTTTGGGCTGCCTTCTCCATGGAAAGGTCAGCCTCAGTAGCGGCCAACCTCTCAGCAACGCCGGGAAGGGTGGTCTCGGCCCCAATCGCGATACAGCCAACCTGCAAGAACGAGGAAACGTCCGTACACGTGAAGACAGAAAGGGTTAAGGTTTACGTGGAACTAAACTCACCAAATGGCTGATGCTGTATAGCCAGTCGATGAGGGATTCGGGGCTCATTAGGCTGCACCTGTCAACCTGACTCTGCAACAGCCCGGGCCGTATCCTTCCTCGGACGTCATTCGCCGTCTTAGTCTCCGGCAACGAAGAAGGGCCCGCACGAGCCTCCTCCATGGTCAGGAAGGAGATCTCGGATGGTCTAGCCACCGGAGGGAGAGGGGAAGGCGCAGCAGCGGTCACGCTGGCAGGTGGTGGTGGTGTTGCAGCGATTGTCACTACGGGAGTGGAAGCGGCAGCAGCTTCCTCCCTGGCCTGGATGGAGATTCCCCGGGAGATCCTCTTCAGGGGCGGGCCCTCAGCGGGGGCTGGTTTCTTCCTCTTCTGGCCAGCCCGGGCTAGTAGAGCCACCTCTTTCTCCTTCAACACCGCCGCATCCTTGGGGGCCATCTTTGTAATACCAGAAGCCTGTCGAAATTCAGCAAAGTACCAATTACAAATAAAACCGAATTGTCAAGAAATGGCATTTACCGGGAATGATCGCGGGAAGAACAGGAGCCTTGAGGCATTGAAACTTATAGGAAATATTCGGATTTCTAGATCGGGTCAGCACCTGATTGATGGCAATTGGGTCCCCCACCAGAGACAGGATCTTTGCTTGGAGCTTGTCGGGGAGACTCGGCAAATCAGCTGCTCCCACTGCAAAGCAAACGCACACATAGGTTAGTCAGGATAAAATCGAATGACTAATCAAAAAAGAAGAGAGAGGTCGGGCTTACTCCTCAGCTCCCTCGCCCAGGAGGTCCTCAACTGAATACCCGGTGCCCTCTCACATAGTCCCAGGGTGGATGACAAACATTGAATATTGGACATTTATGTGCCAATATAATAGACATAATGCTCATTTAATCCCCCAAATCTCTAGTTTTACATGCATATTTGAATTAATATAATTTAACAGTGATGTCACTCAAATGCGTGTAAAAATGTGTTTTTACATATTTTATATGTTTAGGTAAAAGTGAAGTGAAATAAAGGGAAGGAAAGAAGTATCAATCACACTGTAGTATCTCCCATATTATTAGTCAAATGTGAATAGTAATGAATAGTGAACAAACAGTAATTTTACTATTTGAAATTTGAAAAAAAAAAAAAAAAAAAAAAAAAAACGAAGGAAGAAAAACACATCCAAGCTAAAGCTTGGATGTGATGTTTGTTATATACTTTATTATTAGTTTTTTTTTGTTTTCTTCTTCTCTTCTCTCTTTCCTCCTCCCTCTTTTTCTCTCTTTGCAGGGTTTTTGTCAAAGGAGTATCTGACGAACAGTCTACAATCATAAACCAAACGCGAAGAAAAATTTGCCACGTGACGAAGTGAATGACGTAAATACATAAAAACTTCGTCTATAAATTGAGCAGAGGGCAAGAAGCTTCAACACCAATTCACAACACCACACAGCCTACGAGCTGCACAACACAATCACTGTTAGGGAGAGAATAGTGATTCGAGGTGAAAAATGCATATTTATAGCGTATTACATGGTTCTTTATGCATATTTTTATCCCCAAAGTCCCTACATTTAGGTGCATTCTAATAACAATGTTCTTTTTATTGTGTTAATGCTAAAACATATGTTATTGCATTGTTTTATAGGTATTAGGATGTAAATCAATGAAGTGGAGCTAAAGAAAAGTGATTCTGGTGAAGAGAACAACAGAAGCAGCTGAGAAAACGCCATTTTTGACAATGAAGACTTTAGATTTGGAAGATTTTCCCAGAGACATAAAATGTAGATCTTTGAGTTACGGTCGCGTGGCCATAAACGGGAGGTCAATCCGAGGTCCGAGTAAAAAGTTATGGCCATTCTCCCATCGGTGCGCAGAGTTGTCAAAATCAGAGAGTTCAAGCGATTGAAGAGAGTTCAATCGATCGAACCTTCGATCGATCGAGCCTTCGATCGATCGAACTAAGCTCGATCGATTGAACTTTATTTTCACCCAAAAGTTGCGTGAACTCTGCGGGAACCCTATATATAAGCCGTTTTGACGCCAGACGAAGGGGGGACGCTCCAGAACGCAGAAAACAGCAGTTTTAGGGTAGTTTTAGGGTTAGATTAGGTGTAGATTAGGTTAGATTCAAGTTTTCTTCCTCCTTTTCCATTGTTAAACTCAAGATTGATGTTGATTACAAGTTATATTCATATTATCTTCAGGTTTTTCTTCTCCCTTTTCTTTATTTGATTGTTTATTGCTTTAGATGTTAATGATTGCTATGTTTTGTTATTTCTGTATTAGTTTAATCATGTTTCCGTAGTTTAGACGTTGGGAATATGTGATGAAATTTTGATTCCCAGCCTCTGCCATGCAATCTTTAGAAACCTTGGGCTCGATCGATCGAAGGTATTTCGATCGATCGAACCAGAGCCATAATCAAGCGATCGAAGACATTTCGATCGATTGAAGGATGATGCTGTCCGATCGATCGAGAGCGCTTCGATCGATCGAACTTGCAGAATCTTGAGATGATTCTTTTAAGTATTCCATGACTTCCTGTTTTAGAAATCTGTCATCAAATTGTCCCAATAAGCTCAGTTTGTCACAACAGTTTTTAGAACTTAAAGCCTTAAGGCTATTTTCTTCAATGACTTTTGAAAACCACATTGAATGCTAACACCATTTAGAGTGCAAGTAATAACCATTGTTTTAAACCGTCTTCCAAGTATTTTAAATCACTTGTGATGATGTAGTCCCGGCCATGAAAGGGCTACTGATTCTTTATCTTTAGAAAAATACGGAATGCTGAAGAAGAATGAACTCCATAGAACGTTAATGAGTATGCATGGTAGATGGTTAGGATCAATGTGGATTCACGTATTTCCAACACCTTTAGTTTATCTGTTTAATTAGGTATGTTCTATATGTTTAGTTTATTATTTAGTTTAATTTAATTAATTAGGATTCGTAGAACCTCCACTTCTATATTCTTATTTTCTTTTCTTTTGCTTTAGGTTTTAACTTAGTAGATATTCTTCCTATTCCTTCCCTGTGGGATCGACCTGGACTTATCCAGTATTACTTGCACGATCACCTACACTTGGGTGTTGCACAAGAGCGCACAAGATTTTTCTCGTGTCAAATAGTTTAGGGGAGGTTATCATGTGAGCACTTTATATTGTCCCTAGAAATAGGAAACTTTAATTTTTCTTTGCCTTTTCTAGTTCTAGTAGTTGTAAAATTTTACTTTTATGTAATTAATGATTTTATGTTCAAAAATATGTAGCAAAACTTTGTGTACTGTATTTCTTAAAATAAAATATTTATTTTCTTGTATGACCTTTGTCAATTTTTAGTAGTAAAATAGTCCTATTTAAATTTAGATTTAATATCTTTAGTCTAGTAGTACTTATAGTTGTCCCCTAAAATAGTTAGAAATTTCAAATTTTCAATTTTTATAGCAATATTTTTATTCACTAGAAGACAGATTTTGCGATTAAATGCCAGATTTCTTAGCCACGTAGTTGTTATAATCACCTACTAAAGTCCAAAAGCACACCATATTCATATCTCACTCCAAAAGTATATTTGGATTTGGTTTGGCCTTATTTGTGTTCTTGGAGTTCAACCACTGTGACCCCACAAGAATCCAAAGTCAAAGGTTTAGTATTTTATTTTTGGTTCAGTATTTCCATTTATGTATATTTTATTAGCCTAGTTGTACTAAACTTTGCTATTTTGCAGATTCCAAAAATTCAACCCCAGATCATGTTAAGTAGAAAAATAATATAATAATATTATATTTCACTCTTACCTTAGTTTTACAACTTTAGTTTTAATTGAGCAGTCACTGTTTACACCTAATTAATTTATCTTTTAATTTTATTTCGAAGACAGTTTCAATTCTAAAATGGTAGGCTAAAACTTAAATTGGGGATATGTAATAAAAACTTAGAAACCACAGCTTCTGTGCACTAATCTTAAATGGGCAAATTTATCTGGATGGGTTGTTTTTCCATTTATGGCCAAAAATATCTATATATCTATAGTTTATGACCATTTAACATGTTTATATACTATGGCTATATTGGGCTCAAAAGAGTACATATTTGAAATAAAAAGCCTAATTATGTGGATTGTCAAACTATGCCTTTTGTCATAAAAAACACCTAGCATACTCAAACAACTCATATGACAAAGTTAATATTTCAAATATGTGTTTATATATATTTCTATCCAATAATGGATAGGCAATTGTGTAGTGGCAGAGTGGTGGGGACTGGACGCTGAATAACCCACGTCCGCAGCGGGGCACGGTTCGAACCTGGCTACTGCCCAATTGCCTTTTTATTTTTCTTTAAACCAAACGATGTCGTTTCATATCAAACCTGACACACTTGATATGACCCTGACTAGTGGAAGTTTATTTTTAAATAAAGAATGACTCTGCGGTCTTAAATGCCAAATGCTTTTCAAATGCACAAAAGTTGTGGGATCTAGTGTTGGTTTGCATATTCCCAATTTTTTTAAATCATTTCCCCTTGTTAATTAATATTTCCTGTTTTATAATAGTTTTGCTTAAATATCTGTATTATTTTCATCTTTCGCTATTATTAAATCTAAAAAGTTTATCTTACAAAAATTTAGCTTTTATATATTTTTCTTCATTTTCTTACTAGTATATTAGTTAAATTATTTTGCACTGTTAAAATCTTTACCATAAACTGTTAAGAAAAAAATAGCTTTAATTACTTTTATTGCAAACATATAAAAATTAGTAGTTTAGTAAAACCCCACAAAAATCCATCATCTTTTATTTTCTTTTTAGTGACAAAATAGTTATCTACTTAACTTTATAAAATTTTATTCCGTTCCCTGTGGGTTCGACCTGGACTTCCAGAACTTTATTACTTGTACGATCACCTACACTTGGGTGTGATAAGAAAACGCGTCAATAGGATGTCGTCAGTGGACACTTGGAAGAATTTCTTCTTCCATCCTTTATTGTTGCTCAGGCAGTTGATAATTATCTTCCGCCGCTGCCTGGCCCCGAACGAGAAAACCGGACTCCCCGTGGACTTTGAAGGAACTCTTGCAGTATGAGCTCATACCCGAGGACCTGGGGCCACAAAGAGATGCACCCCATCAGGTATCGCCAACCGTTCGGAGCAAGTTGCCCGAGGGAGATCCCGAGGTAGATGAGTGCATCTTGGGCAACTGGGTGAAGAGGCAAGCGAAGGCCCGCCATGAAAGTGTCCTCGTACAAGGTGACGAAACCCGACTCGTGGAGATGAGCTCCGCCATCATGAACGACAAGAAAAAGGGGAATGGAAAGTTCGTACCTATCCCTGATCCGGTCCAAGTCAGGACCTCACAGGACACTGACAATGGACTCACACGAGAAGACGGCCCCAAGGCTGTTCGGCACAGACACCTCGTCGCCTGACCCCCGAGACGTCGAGGCCACGGGAGAATCCCGGCGCATTTCCTCGTGAAACGCCCGAGCGGGGATTATTCCCTCACTATGCTGGTCAAAGGGGGCTGAAGAGGGAGGGTCTAGGCTCGTGCTCACAGACCCTGATCGCACCTATTCGTCTTCCGACCGGGACGACGAGTTGAAGTCCGAATGACACATGATTACACCAGTGGGGGACCTAAAGGGCTGACGACCTGAGAATGGGTCAAGAACTCCTAACCTGATGTACAGGGGAGGTAGATCTAACAACCTAAAGGGTAGATCGAGTAAGATTTGGGAAGAAAGGCAACACTCTCTCAAGACTCTCTCGAGAATTCCTGATCGTTCAACCTGCTCTAGTGTACCCCCAGGCTGGAAGAAGTGACAAAAACGGAAAAAGAAGAAGTCCCAAGTTCGCTCTAGCCTGAGTGGGTTCACTCCCTCCAGCTTCGTTCAAGAAAAGAAGAAGACAATGAAGAACTAAGGGCAAAAAGGAATGACTTACAAGATTTGGCGCGGAAAAGGACTCGGGAACCTTGCTCGGGAATCTTGGTTGCTCTCAAACCACTTGGTAAAATCACTCAGTTAGCAGCAGGGACTGGAGAAGTGAGCCAAGTGTCCCTTATATAGGAACTGTGGACGGCCAAGATCAAGACAAATCCAACGGTCCAAGTGACTTCCCGCCGAAACTGTCGCTTCAGGCACGTGAAGCGTCGCCTCAAAAGGCGCGCGCATCAAGTGCGTGACAGGACGGTTCGGTTAGCACGCGAGCGGTTTGGTTACAGCCATGCTGTCATCGTTGAATCCTAACCAAGCCAGTGACCAGTTGGCACGTGGCAGTGGCAGTCCCCAGGCCTACGGCGCTACCTCCCGGGTTATATACCGACCAAACGAAATCGTTCCCACATAGGGCCCACATTGTTATCAACCGGTCGGGTCCTTTACATGCATTGGTAATTCGCAGATCTGATTATGCCTCGGGCGCCCGCTCCAGAATGGCCCCGCATGAGCATGACATTGGATTACTCGGCTACTTGCCCAACGAGCCCTCAAGCAGTTGCCTGCCTCGGTTGGCTCTCGAGTATTCAAGTCGGCTAGCAACAGGTCGGGTATAAGCAGTCACAAACAATACAATTGATGCGCAAAGGTGGCCTCAGGGGGCCTTTTTATTAATCAAGGTTTTTTTACATGGAGAGGGTAATTTTAATAGCTTTCCTAATAAAAAAAAAAGAAAGGAAAAAATCTTCAGGTCTCCTTGCCCTTCAGAGCCTGGATCTCCTCCTCCATAGCAGCCACCTTGGCCACCAGCTCTTTGACGGTGAGCTCCAGCGTATGAAAGTCCACCTCCCGCATAACAGAGTCCGTCTGCAGGAGAGCGCTTTGCTTTTCTACCACCTGCAGACGACCTTCCAGATTGCCGAGGGAGAGGCCCATCCAGGAGTTGGGCATATGAAGACCGGCGTGTGCTTCCGGCCGACTCCTTTTCATTTTTAAATAAAGAATGACTCTGCGGTCTTAAATGCCAAATGCTTTTCAAATGCACAAAAGTTGTGGGATCTAGTGTTGGTTTGCATATTCCCAATTTCTTTAAATCATTTCCCCTAGTTAATTAATATTTCCTATTTTTATAATAGTTTTGCTTAAATATCTGTATTATTTTCATCTTTCGCTATTATTAAATCTAAAAAGTTTATCTTACAAAAATTTAGCTTTTATATATTTTTCTTCATTTTCTTACTAGTATATTAGTTAAATTATTTTGCACTGTTAAAATCTTTACCATAAACTGTTAAGAAAAAAAATAGCTTTAATTACTTTTATTGCAAACATATAAAAATTAGTAGTTTAGTAAAACCCCACAAAAATCCATCATCTTTTATTTTCTTTTTAGTGACAAAATAGTTATCTACTTAACTTTATAAAATTTTATTCCGTTCCCTGTGGGTTCGACCTGGACTTCCAGAACTTTATTACTTGTACGATCACCTACACTTGGGTGTGATAAGAAAACGCGTCAATAGGATGTCGTCAAGTTTTTGACGCCGTTGCCGGGGATACGGTTAATAAAAAATAAATAAATAAGTTAGGGTTAAAACTATTTTTCTCCTACTATATCTATATCTATATATATACCTATTCTACTTTATAAATATTCTAGTTTTTTTTTTCTTTAAATGATAACATAAGAAAAAAATAATAATAATAATAATAAAAAACTATATATAATTTCTTTCCGTGTGAAATATATATAAATATATATTTATAAGAACGTAAGTGTTTATCTTTATATAAACCTATCTTCTAAAAAATAAATATATAAAAAAATATAAAATAAAAAAAAGAGTTTTATTTTTACTTAGCTAATAATAATAATAATAATAATATTATTATCAGTTAGTTTTTACTTACTTCTTATGTCCTTAGATACTACTGAGGCTTTATATCAAGTACCACATAATTCTAATATTTCTAGTGAATCATCTAGTATACAATTTCCTAGAATAATGGCAGAAATTGAAGGACCAATCGTTGATGATGCTCATAGTGACCAGGGGGAAAATATACCACACTTTGTTTTACCAGAACGTGAACAACGTCCTTTACGTGATTTATTTACCCCAGAAAGAAACATCACTCCTTCTTGCATCACTTTACCTAGACATACAGGAAATTTTCACTTTAGACAAGGCATGATTCCACTCTTACCAACTTTCCATGGAATGGGGACAGAACGTGCTTATTTACATATTCGTGAATTTGAAGAAGTTTGTAGTACGTTCTCTGATCAAAGCTGTCCTATTGAAATAATCCGTCTTAAGCTTTTTCCTTTTTCTTTAAAAGATAAAGCTAAAGCTTGGCTTTTATCTCTCCGTCCTGGATCTATAACTTCATGGAATGATATGAATGAAGCCTTTCTAAAAAAATTCTATCCAAAAAATTTAACTAATAGCATGATGCGTCAAATTAAACTTTTTACTCAAAAAGAAAAGGAACCATTCCCTGAAGTTTGGGAACGTTTTAAAGATCTCCTATTAGCTTGTCCACATCATGGATTTGAAAAATGGCGTTTAATTAATTTCTTTTATGAAGGATTAGAACCTAAATCAAAGAAGTTAGTTGAAACTATGTGTCAAGGAGAATTTTTGAGTAAAACTGCCGATGAAGCTGAATCATATTTTGATTGGCTTAGCGAAAATGCTTCCCAATGGGAAAAAGAATAAATTGGTAGAACGGAAAAAGCTAAAAGTTTATACCAATTACAATCAGAAGATGAATTAACACTGAAATATGAAGAATTAGCACGTAAAGTGGAAGCTATATCAGTAGAAAAAAATAATCCACCTAAGAAGAAAAGAGAACTTTGTGACAACTGTCATACTTTAGGACACTCTGCGAATGAATGTCCTAACAGTTCAAATTTTCAAGAAATTGCTCCAGCAGAGATAAATGCTGTGAATAATTATAGGGGTCCCCAAAACTCCTATGGTAATTCATACCAGTCTAATTGGAGGAATCCTCCAAATCATATGTATACCAAAGAAGGTATTTTACAATTTCAAACTCAACACCAACCTCCTCAAAATAATCAATATTTACCTCCTCCACCTCAATTTCAACAAACACAAAATACATATCCTAATACACAGCAAAATTCTAATGTTTATGTGCCTCCACACAAAAAAGTGCAAGAGGAACCTTTACAGTCTATGATGCAGCAATTAATACAAATCATGGGAAAACTACAAACATCTGTGGATAGGATTAATAATCAGCACGATTCTAAAGGAAAAGGCATTTTTCCTGCCCAACCACAACCTAATCCAAGGGGACAACCACAAGCTGATCCCTCAACTTCTGGTAATAATCAACATGAACAAGTAAAAGCTATAACTGTACTTAGAAGTGGTAAGGCTGTTGGAGAAGAAATATCACCTTCTTTAGAAGAAATTGAGCATATAAATAAGGAAGATAATATGATAAAAATTGAGGAAGAAATAGATGAAGATAAAATTGCTGATGAAGTTGAAGTTGAAACCCATGAAAAACAACAAATTTCTCAAGAAAATGAAACATCTGACTTACCAGTGGAAAAAGAAACAGAGGAAACTCCTGAATATTCTCCTCCAATTCCTTATCCACAACGTTTAAGAAAACACCAAGATACTAAGAATCAGGAATATTTAGAATTATTTAAACAAGTACACATTAATATTCCTCTCTTAGATGCAATTAATCAAGTACCTGCTTATGCAAAATTCTTAAAAGATTTATGTACTGTCAAACGTAAGCAAAATGTAGGAAAGGATGCGTATTCTGCTGACTTTGTTGAAGAAATTAATTCTATCGTGCAGCATAATTTACCAACAAAATTCAAAGACCCAGGTACACTAACAATATCGTGTATTATTGGAAATCATAAAATTAACCACGCACTCCTTGACTTAGGAGCTAGTGTAAACTTGCTTCCTTATTCTGTTTATCAAGAACTTTGATTAGGTGAGCTAAAGCCTACTCGCATGGTATTACAACTTGCTGATAGATCTACAAAATATCCACGAGGAATTTTGGAAGATGTTCTTGTCAAAGTTGAAAATTTTATTTTTCCAGTAGATTTTGTCATCCTTGATACAGAACCAGTATTAGATACTAATGTACAAATACCAGTCATTTTTGGAAGGCCCTTCTTGGCTACCATTGATGCCACTATTCGAATCCGTAGTGGTATGATGACTGTAGTATTTGGAAATATGACTTTAAATATTAAAGTTTTCTCTAATCCACAACATCAAGAAGAAGATGAGAATACTGAAGAAGTTCATGCTATTGAATCTTTATCACGAGAATATTTTAACTTGACTTGTTATAATGATCCAGTAGAATCTGTTATTAATAACTCTATTCAGAAGCTAGACAGTAATAATCTACAAGAACATCTTATGAGTCAAGTATGTTTTAATGAAGATTCAACAGAAGAAATTATTCAAGAAGCAATGTGGACCACACATTTTGAACATTTACCACCAAAGACTACATTAACACTTTCATCTAATTTACAAACCCCACAGTTGGAATTAAAAGAACTCCCTAAAGAGCTTAAATATGCTTTCCTTGGTAGTAATAATACTTATCCCGTAATAATATCATCTTTTCTAGACTCCAGTCAAGAAAATAAACTCATTATTATGCTTCAGAAACATAAAAGTGCCATTGGTTGGAGTATAGCAGATCTAAAAGGAATAAGCCCTTCAATATGCACTCACAATATATATCTTGAAGATAATGCTAAAACCTCTAGAGAAATGCAAAGAAGACTTAATCCTATTATGCAGGAAGTAGTAAAGAAGGAGGTTCTCAAGCTACTCGACATGGGCATTATATATTCAATATCCGACAGCAAATGGGTAAGTCCAACACAAGTTGTGCCAAAGAAAGCAGGAATTACAGTTGTTCCAAATTCAAAGGGAGAATTAATTCCCACTCGTGTCACTAGTGGATGGCGTGTATGCATAGACTACAGAAAACTCAATGCTGTAACTCGTAAGGATCACTTTTCTTTACCTTTTATGGATCAAATGTTAGAAAGAATAGCGGGTCATAAGTATTACTGTTTTCTAGATGGTTATAGTGGTTACAATCAAATAGAGATCGCACCAGAAGATCAGGAAAAAACTACTTTTACATGTCCATTTGGAACTTTTGCCTATCGCCGAATGCCATTTGGTCTTTGCAACGCACCTGCGACCTTTCAAAGGTGTATGCTAAGTATTTTCAGTGATATGGTAGAAAAGAATTTAGAAGTTTTTATGGATGATTTTTCAATTTTTGGCAAAACCTATGATGATTGCCTTAGCAATCTTCAGAAAGTTCTCCAGAGATGTGAAGAAAAAAGTTTAGTTTTAAATTGGGAAAAATGTCATTTTATGGTCACTAAAGGTATTGTCTTAGGACACATTATTTCTGAAAATGGGATACAGGTAGACAAAGCCAAAATAGATCTTATCGCTAATTTACCTATTCCCAAGACTGTAAAAGACATCCGTTCATTCTTAGGACATGCAGGTTTTTATCGCCGATTCATAAAAAATTTTAGTACTATTTCTAGACCTTTATGTCAATTATTGGCCAAAGACACACCTTTTGAATGGACTAAAGAACGTCAAAATTCATTTGAGCAATTAAAAGAGCATCTCACTACTGCACCTATTATGCAATCTCCTGATTGGAGCTTACCATTTGAATTAATGTGTGACGCTAGCGACTTTGCCATTGGAGCTGTCCTAGGGCAGAGAAAGGATAAAAAGGCATCAGTTATATACTACGCTAGTAGAACTCTGGATAGTGCTCAAATGAACTACTCAACTACTGAAAAAGAATTACTAGCCGTGGTATTCGCTCTTAATAAATTTAGGCAATACTTGATTGGTTCCCCTACTGTTTGTTTTACTGACCACTCAGCTCTTAAATATCTTCTTTCAAAGAAAGACAGTAAGCCTAGGCTTATTAGGTGGATACTCCTACTACAGGAATTTAATTTAATAATTAAAGACAAAAAAGGAGTAGAAAATGTGGTAGCTGATCACTTATCCCGCCTCACTTTTGAAGACAATACTAGTGAACCCTTACCTATTCAAGACTCTTTTCCTGATGAACAGTTATTTTCTGTAACTTCTCTACCATGGTATGCTGATCTTGTTAATTATTTAGTAACTGGAAAAATACCAAGCAATTGGTCATCATCAGATAAAAAGAGATTTCTAGCTATTGCTAGGCATTTCTACTTTGATGACCCATATCTGTTTAATTATTGTGCCGATCAGGTAATTAGGAAATGTGTTCCTAATGAAGAAATCGAAAATGTACTTTTCATGTGTCATTCGTCCTTTTGTGGAGGACATTTTTCATCTCGAGTAACTGCCATGAAAATTTTACAAAGCGGTTTATATTGGCCCACTTTATTTAAAGATTCATATTTATATTGTAAGGCTTGTAACCGCTGCTAAATGTTGGGCAGTATTACAAAAAGAAATCAAATGCCAATGACCCCTATAATTACAATTGAAATATTTGATTGTTGGGGCATTGACTTTATGGGACCTTTTCCTCCATCTTGCCAATATGAATATATTTTATTAGCAGTCGAATATGTTTCAAAATTGGTAGAAGCTATTCCTACAAGAAAAAATGATCACCGTACAGTTATTGCATTTTTAAAATATAATATACTTTCTCGATTTGGAACTCCAAAAGCAATAATAAGTGATCAAGGAACTCATTTTTGTAACAAGCCATTTGAAAAATTAATGAAAATATATGGAGTGACCCATAAAGTGTCAACTGCATACCATCCACAAACAAATGGACAAGCTGAATTAGCCAATAGGCAAATTAAGCATATTCTCGAAAAAACTGTTGATTCTAATCGTAAAGACTGGTCTTCAAAATTAACAGATGCTTTGTGGGCATATAGAACTGCTTATAAGACCCATTTGGGGATGTCTCCATACAGACTTGTCTATGGAAAAGCTTGTCACCTACCAGTAGAATTAGAACATAAGGCATATGGGGCTACTAGAACTTTAAATTGTAATATTGAAGAGGGAGGAATTTTAAGAAAATTACAATTAAGTGAGCTTGAAGAAATTCGTAAAGACGCATATGATAATGCCCGAATTCATCAAGCAAGAACTAAAATGTATCATAATAAGAATCTTTTGCGCAAAAGATTTACCCCCGCGCAAAAAGTTCTATTATATGACTCAAGACTACATCTTTTTAGAGGAAAAATGAAATCTCGATGGACTGGTCCATATATAGTCAAAAATGTTTATCCTTATGGAACTGTCGAGATTGAGGACCCTAAAGATGGAAATACATTTAAAGTAATGGACATAGATTAAAACCATTTTTAGAAGGATTTGAACCTGAGTTGGAGTCCATTCCTTTGGAGGACCCCAACTATAATACTCTTTAATATCTTAAAACATAATTAGTATAGGACATAGTGTATCAGAGTATTTATGTTCTAATAGTCCTATACTCCTAGTTTGGTCTTTTTTTTTTATAAAAGTTAATTGTGTCATTATTATTATCTTTTCTTTGTGTATTTTTTTTATTACAGGTGTTATCCTTAGCTTCTTTTTCTCATCTCACTCATTGAGGACAATGTCAGACTCAGTTGGGGGGGACGGTTTCACGATTAACACCTTTTTGTTTATTTTATCTTTATTTCATTAAAAAAAACTTTATTTAGTTTCTCTAGAGAGAGATACACTGAAAAAGAGAAAATGGCTTTATATAGGGCTTTGAACCCTAAAAACTTTCCCCATCTCTCTTTTTCTCTCTTTTTCCTTTCTCTTTCTTCTTCCTCTCCTTTCTCTCTCTCTCGCTGCGATCTCTCTCTCTCTCACTCTCTGCAACTCTCTTACTCTCTCGACCCGATCATTCTCTCTCATTTTCTTTCCATTTTTTTTTTTAATTTTCTTCAATCTAAAATCAAGATCCACTCTACTGATCACTAAAGGTAAGATCTATAGTCCAGAGAAAAGCTTGGTTTTGATTTATTCTCTATTTTTCCGATTCAGCTTATATTTTTATTTTTATTTTAGATTTTTATTTTCTCTCTTTTCCACTATCTAACAAAAATAATAAGTTGTAGGTACCCACGCATCAAAGAAGCTTGGAAATATCACTCGATCTACGGCCCTACCAGGTTTTCAGATTTTCAAAGAAACAGGTGATATTTTTCCATTTCTTTGTAAAAAAAAATGGACGACGCGCTAGTTATTGGTCTTCTGAATTTTGAACTTTATCTTATTATTATCCTAGTTCTTGCTATGTTAGTGTTGCGGTGCCCTTGTTGAAAAAAAAAAAAAAGAGAAAAATATAACTGTCTTTTCTTAGTTTTCTGTTTAAAAAAAAAAAATGCATGACTCAGAAGTCAAAATTTTTATAATGTTTGAAGTTTATATCATAATTCTTCTTATTACTATTATTGTAATGATGCATTGTCTTAAACTTTGTTAAAAATAATAAATAATAAATAAATCTAGTTTTCTAGTTTTTGTTTAAAAAAAAAAAAAATGTAGTTTTCTAGTTTTTGTTTAAAAAAAAAAAGTGTAGTTTTCTAGTTTTTTTTAGAAAAAGAAAAAAAAATAATTTCTTTTTAGTTTCTGAATGTATATATTTTTCTTAATTTATAAATATTTTTAGTTTTTAAATAAAATTCCCACCCACCCCCTCTAAGCTCTCTTTAATTAGATCTTAGTTGATAGTTGGAAGGAGTGGAGGGTTGAGTCTAGCCTCTCTTGTTGGCTGAGAGTATAAAAAATGGATCCAATAGTCGATGACCAGACGTTAATGGGTCGCTCACTTGTTTCTGAGCAGAAGAAACCCTTTGCTGGCACTAGCCTTTATGCCATCAAAAGGAAAGCTAAAAGGTTAGGATGGTGTTTGAATTGTTATAGAGAAGAATGTCCTGGTTTAATTGCTCACAATGGCACATCTTTTAAAGTTTACTACTGTTACAAAAGACAATTCAAATCAAAACAAAAGAAAATTTTGGTTGAGAAAGAGGACTAGATCCTTTGATACCCAAATAAGTTTTGTTTTCCCATCCCTCATTTCTTTTTATTTTTATTTTTAGTTTTTGTACAGTCAATAAATTTTCAGTCAGGTCAGACTTTAAAATGATCCTACGTGTACATCTGGCTTTCATTAGCTGGTTCGATAGGAGTAATTTGCATGATCCAAGCATCACCAGATATGTCTAGTGCGGTGAATGTCCCTAGAGATAGCAAAAAACTAAGTAAAGCCAGAGTTATCTCCTAGCCTCTTACTAATGTTTTTAGCTTGCTAGTGGTTCTAGACTCATCTCTTTTACTAGAGGTGGATGGGTAATCATGACAACTTGGACGCTCCGGATTGCGTAGCCTCTTTTGTATAGGTGCAGAGGATACTAGTTGCACCATATATGTATCCAACTTAGTGGATATGCTTAGGAATTTTTCAGAAGTTTTTCTTTTACTTTATATAAGATAAATTTGACACGTTAATGTTATTTTGGGTATATTAATAGCATACAACACATTGTCACATGTTTTACTATTTTCAAAAGCTAGAAACTCTTTAGACTATAAATCTTTTTGAAACAGTGTGAAAATATTTACTGAATCTAAATGGATGAGTAAGCATAAACTATGCAGTTTAAAGACAAGTAGTGGAAACTAATTAACCCATGTGAGCTTTTGTGCCAATCTTTCTTTATGAGGGTTACTATTCTTTTCAGTCTCATTTTATTCTCTTTATCATATCACTCGTTGAAAGTCTCATTATTTTTTGACTGATCATTAGAAGAGAACGTTCAGGATTTACCATTAGAACGTCCAAATTGCTTAAATGAACAAAGTCAATATATTTTGAAAATGATTTAGGCCATCTTTTCTTTCAAATGCACCCCCCTTCACCTAATATTACCTTATTCTCAGTTCTATCCGAATCATACCTTGCTCCACTTGGGAGTACAAACCTCACTTCTACATCCAGGTATGTGATTGGACTGTATTGATATTGCACGAAGTGGTAAAGAAAGAAAGGAGTTGATTTCAAAAAAAAAAAATGTACATATGATAAAAAGGAGAGGAAAAAGAAGAGGTTGGAATGAATTGCGCAAACACTCCAATCACATGCTTAGAACAAATACACCCCAAATCTCCTACTCATCTTAATTTCTAACCTACCAGTCAAAGTCCTAATGATTTAAAAGAAATTGATTTTTAAATTTAAGTGATAAAGATATTCTCCACGGTAGATCGCTCTTCTAATGCTAAGTATTCTTTCATGAGACTTATTGTACTTCAAATGCCTATATATTGAGTCATCAAAAATATGGAAGCAACTTTTCTGTCTTTGCTTCCCTACTAAGTGAGATATTCTCTACACCGGTTTCTGAGAGTTTCTCCTTAAAAGAGTGAAATCCCAGTGAGATTTGAGTTAAAACTACAAGTTTGATAACTGCTATTGGCTATGTAAACTTCGAAATTAAGATCAGTTGCTTGACTTTTCAAGTACACACTGTAAGTTTAAAGAGTATAAAAAAAATGCTACCATTGACAAACTGTGAGTGTATGTGTTGCATTACTATTACATACTTGAAAATTTCATTTCATTGCCAAATTTAATCTTATCTGTTGCAAAAGGAAAAAGTCTATCTTTATTTTTATTTTACTTTATTTTTTATATTTTTTAAAAAAAAAAATTTTTGAATTTTGTGGGTGTATTCACTGCAAACCCTCACGAGACAACACTCGTCCACTAGGGGTAACCTAGGGGTTTAACGGTTTGTTGCATACGCTAAATGCAATCGCAATTCCTGCGACAGTGAGTTATGTAATTTTATTTTCCTTAGTTTATTTCTACTTTTAATAAAACTTTTAGAACAATTTCTCTTTTCACTTCATTGCTAGGGACTAGCAATAAGCTAGTTGGGGGGTGTGACAAATATTGAATATTGTACATTTATGTGCCAATATAATAGACATAATGCTCATTTAATCCCCCAAATCTCTAGTTTTACATGCATATTTGAATTAATATAATTTAACAGTGATGTCACTCAAATGCGTGTAAAAATGTGTTTTTACATATTTTATATGTTTAGGTAAAAGTGAAGTGAAATAAAGGGAAGGGAAGGAGTAGCAATCACACTGTAGTATCTCCCATATTATTAGTCAAATGTGAATAGTAATGAATAGTGAACAAACAGTAATTTTACTATTTGAAATTTGAAAAAAAAAAAAAAAAAAAAAAAAAAAAAAAAAAAAAAAAAAACGAACGAAGAAAAACACATCCAAGCTAAAGCTTATATTTTATTATTAGTTTTTTTTTTGTTTTCTTCTTCTCTTCTCTCTTTCCTCCTCCCTCTTTTTCTCTCTTTGCAGGGTTTTTGTCAAAGGAGTATCTGACGAACAGTCTACAATCATAAACCAAACGCGAAGAAAAATTTGTCACGTGACGAAGTGAATGACGTAAATACATAAAAACTTCGTCTATAAATTGAGCAGAGGGCAAGAAGCTTCAACACCAATTCACAACACCACACAGCCTACGAGCTGCACAACACAATCACTGTTAGGGAGAGAATAGTTTAGGGGAGGTTATCATGTGAGCACTTTATATTGTCCCTAGAAATAGGAAACTTTAATTTTTCTTTGCCTTTTCTAGTTCTAGTAGTTGTAAAATTTTACTTTTATGTAATTAATGATTTTATGTTCAAAAATATGTAGCAAAATTTTGTGTACTGTATTTCTTAAAATAAAATATTTATTTTCTTGTATGACCTTTATCAATTTTTAGTAGTAAAATAGTCCTATTTAAATTTAGATTTAATATCTTTAGTCTAGTAGTACTTATAGTTGTCCCCTAAAATAGTTAGAAACTTCAAATTTTCAGTTTTTATAGGAATATTTTTATTCACTAGAAGACAGATTTTGCGATTAAATGCCAAATTTCTTAGCCACGTAGTTATTATAATCACCTACTAAAATCCAAAAACACACCATATTCATATCTCACTCCAAAAGTATATTTGGATTTGGTTTGGCCTTATTTGTGTTCTTGGAGTTCAACCACTGTGACCCCACAAGAATCCAAAGTCAAAGGTTTAGTATTTTATTTTTGGTTCAGTATTTTCATTTATGTATATTTTATTAGCCTAGTTGTACTAAACTTTGCTATTTTGCAGATTCCACAAATTCAACCCCAGATCATGTTAAGTAGAAAAATAATATAATAATATTATATTTCACTCTTACCTTAGTTTTACAACTTTAGTTTTAATTGAGCAGTCACTGTTTACACCTATTTAATTTATCTTTTAATTTTATTTCGAAGACAGTTTCAATTGTAAAATGGTAGGCTAAAACTTTAATTGGGGATATGTAATAAAAACTTAGAAACCACAGCTTCTGTGCACTAATCTTAAATGGGCAAATTTAGCTGGATGGGTTGTTTTTCCATTTATGGCCAAAAATATCTATATATCTATAGTTTATGACCATTTAACATATTTATATACTATGGCTATATTGGGCTCAAAAGAGTACATATTTGAAATAAAAAGCCTAATTATATGGATTGTCAAACTATGCCTTTTGTCATAAAAAAACACCTAGCATACTCAAACAACTCATATGACAAAGTTAATATTTCAAATATGTGTTTATATATATTTCTATCCAATAATGGATAGGCAATTGTGTAGTGGCAGAGTGGTGGGGACTGGACGCTGAATAACCCACGTCCGCAGCGGGGCACGGTTCGAACCTGGCTACTGCCCAATTGCCTTTTTACTTTTCTTTAAACCAAACGATGTCGTTTCATATCAAACCTGACACACTTGATATGACCCTGACTAGTAGAAGTTTATTTTTAAATAAAGAATGACTCTGCGGTCTTAAATGCCAAATGCTTTTCAAATGCACAAAAGTTGTGGGATCTAGTGTTGGTTTGCATATTCCCAATTTTTTTAAATCATTTCCCCTAGTTAATTAATATTTCCTGTTTTATAATAGTTTTGCTTAAATATCTGTATTATTTTCATCTTTCGCTATTATTAAATCTAAAAAGTTTATCTTACAAAAATTTAGCTTTTATATATTTTTCTTCATTTTCTTACTAGTATATTAGTTAAATTATTTTGCACTGTTAAAATCTTTACCATAAACTGTTAAGAAAAAAATAGCTTTAATTACTTTTATTGCAAACATATAAAAATTAGTAGTTTAGTAAAACCCCACAAAAATCCATCATCTTTTATTTTCTTTTTAGTGACAAAATAGTTATCTACTTAACTTTATAAAATTTTATTCCGTTCCCTGTGGATTCGACCTGGACTTCCAGAACTTTATTACTTGTACGATCACCTACACTTGGGTGTGATAAGAAAACGCGTCAATAGGATGTCGTCAGTGAACACTTGGAAGAATTTCTTCTTCCATCCTTTATTGTTGCTCAGGCAGTTGATAATTATCTTCCGCCGCTGCCTGGCCCCGAACGAGAAGAAACCGGACTCCCCGTGGACTTTGAAGGAACTCTTGCAGTGTGAGCTCATACCCGAGGACCTGGGGCCACAAAGAGATGCACCCCATCAGGTATCGCCAACCGTTCGGAGCAAGTTGCCCGAGGGAGATCCCGAGGTAGATGAGTGCATCTTGGGCAACTGGGTGAAGAGGCAAGCGAAGGCCCGCCATGAAAGTGTCCTCGTACAAGGTGACGAAACCCGACTCGTGGAGATGAGCTCCGCCATCATGCACGACAAGAAAAAGGGGAATGGAAAGTTCGTACCTATCCCTGATCCGGTCCAAGTCAGGACCTCACAGGACACTGACAATGGACTCACACGAGAAGACGGCCCCAAGGCTGTTCGGCACAGACACCTCGTCGCCTGACCCCCGAGACGTCGAGGCCACGGGAGAATCCCGGCGCATTTCCTCGTGAAACGCCCGAGCGGGGATTATTCCCTCACTATGCTGGTCAAAGGGGGCTGAAGAGGGAGGGTCTAGGCTCGTGCTCACAGACCCTGATCGCACCTATTCGTCTTCCGACCGGGACGACGAGTTGAAGTCCGAATGACACATGATTACACCAGTGGGGGACCTAAAGGGCTGACGACCTGAGAATGGGTCAAGAACTCCTAACCTGATGTACAGGGGAGGTAGATCTAACAACCTAAAGGGTAGATCGAGTAAGATTTGGGAAGAAAGGCAACACTCTCTCAAGACTCTCTCGAGAATTCCTGATCGTTCAACCTGCTCTAGTGTACCCCCAGACTGGAAGAAGTGACAAAAACGGAAAAAGAAGAAGTCCCAAGTTCGCTCTAGCCTGAGTGGGTTCACTCCCTCCAGCTTCGTTCAAGAAAAGAAAAAGACAATGAAGAACTAAGGGCAAAAAGGAATGACTTACAAGATTTGGCGGGGAAAAGGACTCGGGAACCTTGCTCGGGAATCTTGGTTGCTCTCAAACCACTTGGTAAAATCACTCAGTTAGCAGCAGGGACTGGAGAAGTGAGCCAAGTGTCCCTTATATAGGAACTGTGGACGGCCAAGATCAAGACAAATCCAACGGTCCAAGTGACTTCCCGCCGAAACTGTCGCTTCAGGCACGTGAAGCGTCGCCTCAAAAGGCGCGCGCATCAAGTGCGTGACAGGACGGTTCGGTTAGCACGCGAGCGGTTTGGTTACAGCCATGCTGTCATCGTTGAATCCTAACCAGGCCAGTGACCAGTTGGCACGTGGCAGTGGCAGTCCCCAGGCCTACGGCGCTACCTCCCGGGTTATATACCGACCAAACGAAACCGTTCCCACATAGGGCCCACATTGTTATCAACCGGTCGGGTCCTTTACATGCATTGGTAATTCGCAGATCTGATTATGCCTCGGGCGCCCGCTCCAGAATGGCCCCGCATGAGCATGACATTGGATTACTCGGGTACTTGCCCAACGAGCCCTCAAGCAGTTGCCTGCCTCGGTTGGCTCTCGAGTATTCAAGTCGGCTAGCAACAGGTCGGGTATAAGCAGTCACAAACAATACAATTGATGCGCAAAGGTGGCCTCAGGGGGCCTTTTTATTAATCAATGTTTTTTTACATGGAGAGGGTAATTTTAATAGCTTTCCCAATAAAAAAAAAAAAAAAAAAAGAAAGGAAAAAATCTTCAGGTCTCCTTGCCCTTCAGAGCCTGGATCTCCTCCTCCATAGCAGCCACCTTGGCCACCAGCTCTTTGACGGTGAGCTCCAGCGTATGAAAGTCCACCTCCCGCATAACAGAGTCCGTCTGCAGGAGAGCGCTTTGCTTTTCTACCACCTGCAGACGACCTTCCAGATTGCCGAGGGAGAGGCCCATCCAGGAGCTGGGCATATGAAGACCGGCGTGTGCTTCCGGCCGACTCCTTTTCATTTTTAAATAAACAATGACTCTGCGGTCTTAAATGTCAAATGCTTTTCAAATGTACAAAAGTTGCGGGATCTAGTGTTGGTTTGCATATTCCCAATTTCTTTAAATCATTTCCCCTAGTTAATTAATATTTCCTGTTTTATAATAGTATTGCTTAATTATCTGTATTATTTTCATCTTTCGCTATTATTAAATCTAAAAAGTTTATCTTACAAAAATTTAGCTTTTATATATTTTTCTTCATTTTCTTACTAGTATATTAGTTAAATTATTTTGCACTGTTAAAATCTTTATCATAAATTGTTAAGAAAAAAATAGCTTTAATTACTTTTATTGCAAACATATAAAAATTAGTAGTTCAGTAAAACCCCACAAAAATCCATCATCTTTTATTTTCTTTTTAGTGACAAAATAGTTATCTACTTAACTTTATAAAATTTTATTCCGTTCCCTGTGGGTTCGACCTGGACTTCCAGAACTTTATTACTTGTACGATCACCTACACTTGGGTGTGATAAGAAAACGCGTCAATAGGATGTCGTCAGTGGACACTTGGAAGAATTTCTTCTTCCATCCTTTATTGTTGCTCAGGCAGTTGATAATTATCTTCCGCCGCTGCCTGGCCCCGAACGAGAAGAAACCGGACTCCCCGTGAACTTTGAAGGAACTCTTGCAGTGTGAGCTCATACCCGAGGACCTGGGGCCACAAAGAGATGCACCCCATCAGGTATCGCCAACCGTTCGGAGCAAGTTGCCCGAGGGAGATCCCGAGGTAGATGAGTGCATCTTGGGCAACTGGGTGAAGAGGCAAGCGAAGGCCCGCAATGAAAGTGTCCTCGTACAAGGTGACGAAACCCGACTCGTGGAGATGAGCTCCGCCATCATGCACGACAAGAAAAAGGGGAATGGAAAGTTCGTACCTATCCCTGATCCGGTCCAAGTCAGGACCTCACAGGACACTGACAATGGACTCACACGAGAAGACGGCCCCAAGGCTGTTCGACACAGACACCTCGTCGCCTGACCCCCGAGACGTCGAGGCCACGGGAGAATCCCGGCGCATTTCCTCGTGAAACGCCCGAGCGGGGATTATTCCCTCACTATGCTGGTCAAAGGGGGCTGAAGAGGGAGGGTCTAGGCTCGTGCTCACAGACCCTGATCGCACCTATTCGTCTTTCGACCGGGACGACGAGTTGAAGTCCGAATGACACATGATTACACCAGTGGGGGACCTAAAGGGCTGACGACCTGAGAATGGGTCAAGAACTCCTAACCTGATGTACAGGGGAGGTAGATCTAACAACCTAAAGGGTAGATCGAGTAAGATTTGGGAAGAAAGGCAACACTCTCTCAAGACTCTCTCGAGAATTCCTGATCGTTCAACCTGCTCTAGTGTACCCCCAGGCTGGAAGAAGTGACAAAAACGGAAAAAGAAGAAGTCCCAAGTTCGCTCTAGCCTGAGTGGGTTCACTCCCTCCAGCTTCGTTCAAGAAAAGAAGAAGACAATGAAGAACTAAGGGCAAAAAGGAATGACTTACAAGATTTGGCGGGGAAAAGGACTCGGGAACCTTGCTCGGGAATCTTGGTTGCTCTCAAACCACTTGGTAAAATCACTCAGTTAGCAGCAGGGACTGGAGAAGTGAGCCAAGTGTCCCTTATATAGGAACTGTGGACGGCCAAGATCAAGACAAATCCAACGGTCCAAGTGACTTCCTGCCGAAACTGTCGCTTCAGGCACGTGAAGCGTCGCCTCAAAAGGCGCGCGCATCAAGTGCGTGACAGGACGGTTCAGTTAGCACGCGAGCGGTTTGGTTACAGCCATGCTGTCATCGTTGAATCCTAACCAAGCCAGTGACCAGTTGGGACGTGGCAGTGGCAGTCCCCAGGCCTACGGCGCTACCTCCCGGGTTATATACCGACCAAACGAAACCGTTCCCACATAGGGCCCACATTGTTATCAACCGGTCGGGTCCTTTACATGCATTGGTAATTCGCAGATCTGATTATGCCTCGGGCGCCCGCTCCAGAATGGCCCCGCATGAGCATGACATTTGATTACTCGGCTACTTGCCCAACGAGCCCTCAAGCAGTTGCCTGCCTCGGTTGGCTCTCGAGTATTCAAGTCGGCTAGCAACAGGTCGGGTATAAGCAGTCACAAACAATACAATTGATGCGCAAAGGTGGCCTCAGGGGGCCTTTTTATTAATCAAGGTTTTTTTACATGGAGAGGGTAATTTTAATAGCTTTCCAAATAAATAAAAAAAAAAGAAAGGAAAAAATCTTCAGGTCTACTTGCCCTTCAGAGCCTGGATCTCCTCCTCCATAGCAGCCACCTTGGCCACCAGCTCTTTGACGGTGAGCTCCAGCGTATGAAAGTCCACCTCCCGCATAACAGAGTCCGTCTGCAGGAGAGCGCTTTGCTTTTCTACCACCTGCAGATGACCTTCCAGATTGCCGAGGGAGAGGCCCATCCAGGAGCTGGGCATATGAAGACCGGCGTGTGCTTCCGGCCGACTCCTTTTCGGTTGAGGCTGAGACTCTTCCTCAACCTCCTTCTCCTTACCCTTCCTGGTCGGGCCTGGTGGCGGACCTGTGTCCCCGGACGTGGATGAATCAGAACTGGTGGTCAAAGCGATTGGTCCTTCAGATGGGGCGGCCCCTCTCATGGCGCGCGGGCCGGATGCTATGGACCAAGTATAACGGCGCGACCCGAAAGCAGCAGCAGGAGCTGCAAGGGGAGCTTCACCACTAACCTCACCAACAGGTCCCCCGATCAAATCGGAAAACCTGAGGCCGGCCTCGACTGCTCGGTTGATCGCCACCATATCAGCCACAGAGGAAGCGATGTCTCGAAAAGCGGCAAAGGACATCTTGCACAGCTCGGGATCAAAAGCTGCAGGAGGGGACATAGAGGGGTCCACCAACCAGTTGCTGGAGACAACGACCGAAGGGTATTGACGCCAGTTCTTGTTAGGGAAGTCTAGACCTCGGACGAGATGCTTCCCTTCCGCCCCGGCGCGTAGGTAAGGATCCCTGCGATCTATGCTCAGGAGATAGCACCTGGCGACGTCTACAGAGCGGAGTAGTATCCTGAGCCGCTCGTTCAGCACTGATATACCCCAAAGCAGCCGGGCAAGATTCGGACGGCACTTGGCCAGCGAGAAATGCAATCCCTGCAAGAGATCGCAGAAGGAGGCAGATAGAGGAAAACGCAGCCCCACTATTAGCAACAGATAGCTGCTAATAAGGACTGAGGGTAGAGCCACCTCCTCTCCTTCAATATAAGGACGGATCCCGACATCGTCAGGGATCTCGCAGTCACTCCTGAAGGTAGTAAGTCCTTCGTTGGAGATTAGATCGACTTGAGAGGCCATGGGGAAGAAGCTTGGATTGTAAGAAAGTAGAGGAGAAGAGCTCGGGAAAACTATGTTCTCGAAGACCGCTCAGTATACTTAATCTCTAAACAGTGGGAATATATTGAATGAGCAGGTACGCCTTATATAGAAGTCATGAATGGCTCAGATTGAAATCGATCCGACGGCTCAGACGCTCTCCCGCCAAGAGTCATCGACAGCTGTCATCTCGAGCACGTGAAGGGTCGCCTAAAACAGCGCGCGCATTAAATGCGTGAAATGACGGTCCGGTTACCACGCGACTATTTGGCTACATCCAAACTGGATCCGCTAAACTCTGACCAGGCCAATTGCTCCCTGACACGTGGCAATGCTCACACCCGAGCTCCTACCTGTACCGGTCGGTTAATCCACAGAGTGACCTGGAGTGTGGGCCCCATCTCGAGTCATATTCCCGGATGATATCTGGACGGTTTCCATGGCAATACTGATTTTCGAATCCTTACTCGATGACGCATCCAGCCAGTTCCGAAAATGGGGGGCAACTGATATGTCCAAAATAATCCAGCCAAGATAACAGTGCCACGTCACCAGGAGGTACCGGTTCTTCCAGTAAGGGCGCCCACAGCCAAGCATTCTCGAGGTGTTCCTCGGGACCGGGCGGTTCGCACCGGTTGGCCAGCCATGACGATCGCGGACGCCCGCGATTCCGTCCAACCAGCAGTTTCCTAAATCAATTACATCTCTGCGGAAGGAGATATGGCAGTTTCCCAAACCATTTAGGAAACTCTCCTAAGATCAAGCAAATCTATTGTGATTAGATTAGGTTCCCTAATCTTATCAACTCTTTACCATGTAAGGGTGGACTCTTGCATCTATAAAAGAGCCCACCTACCCTATCAAAGGGATCCCCGAAATCAATTCTCTAAGCATACAAGCACTCGACAGAGTACTCACCATCTACACGCATACACCCGGCCGGTATTACTAGTAGTGCCGCCCATCGTTGTTGGCTCACTAGGCCCGCCGGTGATCTGCTAGTGAGAGCGCACAGATGCAACCGTGGACGTAGGTCACCTCGTTAACGGGACCGAACCACATACAAATCCTTTTTTATCTTATTTTCCTTCCAAATCTTTCATACCAGTTTTAGGCATCATCAGTAATTAACTAAAATGATATTTTAAAATGATTTGTCTTTATGAAAGGGGAACGTTGGGATTATACGAATCCACAGTGACCTTGACATGTACCATGCAGTTACATTAAGCTCTATGGAGTATGTCTCTCTACAGTATTCCGTATTTTCTAAAGATAAAGATTCAACAGTCCTTTCATGGCCGGGACTATATCATCACAGTTGATTTAAAAATACATGAAGGCAGTTTAAAATAATAGTCAGGACTCGCACTCTGAATGGTATTAGCATTCAAAGTGGTTTGCAAAAGTTATTGAAGAAAAATGCCTTAAGCTTAAAATTCAAAAACTATTTTGACAAACTGAGCATTTGGGGACAGTTTGCTAACAAATCTCGAAAATAGAAAGTCTAGGAATACTGCAAAGGACCATCTCAAGAATCTGAAGGTTCGATCTATCGACGCGCTCTCGATCGATCGAACATCATCATCTCTCAAGCGATCGAAATGTCTTCGATCGCTTAACTGTATCTTTATTTCGATTGATCGAACTAGCTTCGATCCATCAAAATCGAAGACAGGTATTATTCTACTGCATGGCAGAGGCTAGAGATCACTGTTTCATCGTGATCTCCCAATTCTAGGACTACTCAGACATAGTCTGGAGTGTCTCAGATTAGTTTAACGAAAAAATTCATTAAGGTCTTGTTTGTTTGTGATTTTAACATAAAAATGATAAAAACTATGGATTTCGATAAACTAACATGCAAACCTATAGCTACAACTACTGATACTATAAATAACGACTGGCAGAATGTAAACAAGCAATATTACGAAACCTGAATGAATAGAAAACTTATATTGAAAGCTGAAATGTCCACGATCTAATGTAATATCAAGAACTTAAACCTGCAAAACCAACAAACTCTCTATCTCTTTATAAAACTATGAAACTAAAGTTGGGCATCCTTTGGGACGAGAATATAACTAGTATATATAGAAAAACCTAAGGCTAGGGTTGCAAAAATACGTCTTTGCCACGTGCGCGTAAGTTCTGATAAAAGCCATGTTTGATCGATCATACGTCATTCGATCGCTTGTACCTTTGGAATCCTCGAGCGCTTGAATGTTCTTGGATCGATCGAAAGCTCAATCGCTTGAACCTCCTTCGATCGCTCGAACTCCACTTTTTAGCTTTTTAATTGCCTTGCTTGTAATTAAGCTTTATCCTTTTTCCGTTGTTCATACCTGCACACAGGGAAATAGCAATCTGCACAAATAACACCTAAAACAACACAACTTATCATAGATTCGTCACATTGTATAAAAGCGGGCATTATAACACAAAGTGCAGATATACTAGAGAATTGTAGACTAAATTAATGTATTTCCTGATTTTAGCACGGTTGTATTTTACAAATACCTCCGCTTGTCACATATTAAGGCTCAATCCCTCAAGGATCATTAACTTAAGAGAGGAATTAGGCTTAAGAAGAGCCAATTTTCATGGCTTGATGATTTGGGTTCAACAAAGAAATGACAATTCAACAATGGTGTAGTAATTCCAACAACGATCTGTGATCAAAGATGTTTAGTTAAGTCATGATCTGTTGAAATTGGATAAGACCAATTGGAATCTATCCTTAATTCATAGATATACCACTGCAATTTTTGTTTTGATGAGATTGTATGGTTAACATGGCTTGGTCATAGGTTTTGCAACCCAATTACTCTCTATCCAAAATTCCAGAATAGTAAGTCAGTAATAAATTGGTTAGATCAGAGCCTTAAACAAGCATTTTGGGCTTCAAATAATTTTTTCCATGAAGTTAAATGTCTTAACAAGATCCTCTGAAAAGATTGAAGTAATTCAGATTCGTTTATTATTTTTAGAAAATCACACAAAATCTCTTAACAAAGAGTTGATAAATTCTGAGTAGTGTCTGGTCATGGTCCAATTCCCAGAGATTGGACCATTTAATCATAAATTTTCTTTTGGGGTTAGAAACTAACTCACAGAGTCACCTTGTGTCCAAAAATCATTTAAATCAAGTCATGAAAACTATGTTTTTTCTATTTTTTAATCTCAGTTTCTTTTTTGTAAATTCTGGAAATATGAGACAGATTTGGTAAATTTTGCTAACTTTGATCCAATTTAGCCTTGGGTTGGATAAAAATCTCCATGAAATCCAAAATACGAGTAATCCAAATCGGTCAGATTAGATAAAGGCTAATGAAGGATGGTGAACTTCACTCGTGGCTGTTGGCATAAGATTTGTAATGGGATCAATCAAGTGGGCTTGGTCTTTCTAGGCCCTAAGCTTAGCTCGGGTACTCACACATTGACCTCCACATCAGCAGCCATGTTACTGCTATGTCATCATTGAGTTAGCATTGACCGACCAATCAGAGACTGACATGTGGTATTCACTGCCATGTCATCCTGCCACGTGTTTACCATGTCATCTACTACGTAAATACGCAGTCAGCTTCGACTGACTAATCACAATCTACCAAGTGTCGTTTGAATGCCCAGTCAGCACATCCAAGCAGCAGTCTAGTCAGTGCCCCATCAGCTTTGACCAGCCAACCAGAGCGCGCCATATGGCATTGACTTCCATGTGTCTTGCTGACATGGCATTTCAGTCGAGATTTGGTTTGTCTCCTATTTTTGCTACTCAAGGTCTGATTTTTCAAGTAACGGACACTTGTATCTAGCTATCGGCCGTTTCGGACACACTGGTGAGCTCAGAATTGGAAAATTCCAACTTTTGGGCCCTTTTTTATAATTCACTAGTCTGTTTTCAGTCCTACCAGCCACTTTCGACCTCTGCGGGTCCCGCTAAACTCAACTCGGGCCCGCTCTTAGTTGCCTTATAGGTTTTTTTTACTTTTTCGGCCCTTCTGAACCATATGTGACGTTCTTAGAGGCCGATTTCAAGCCGATCTCCGATTTTCTCTTCTCAAGCTATTTTCTTCATTTTTAAAAGGTGATTCTCGAAACTAATCTCTTCGACTTTTCTTTTTCTTTAATGGTGTGGCCTCCCTATAAATCAACTTTGGTCGGTTGCTCCACTTCTTTTTTTTTTTTTATTACGCTTTTCTCAGTGGTGTGGCCTCCCTATAAAACCACATTGGTCGGTTACTCCGCCATTTTTTTTTCTTATTTACGCTTTTCTCAATGGTGTTGCCTTCCTATAAATCCACTTTGATCGGTTACTCCGTCGCTTTCTCTTTTCTTATTTACACTTTGCTTAGTGGTGTGGCCTCCCTATAAATCCACTTTGATCGGTTACTCCGCCGCTTTTTCTTTTCTTATTTACGCTTTTCTCAGTGGTGTGGTCTCCTATAAATCCACTTTGGTTGTTTACTGCGCCGCTTTTCTTACTTATGCTTTTTTTCAGTGGTGTGGTCTCCCTATAAATCCACATTGGTCGGTTACTCCGCCGCTTTTTCTTTTCTTATTTACGCTTTTCTCAGTGGTGTGGCCTCCCTATAAATCCACTTTGGTCGGTTACTCCACCGCTTTTTTCCTTTCTTTTCTTTTGTAGCATGAGCATGAATCATATCTTTATTTCATATGTCTAAACTACGTCAAACTCGCTCCTACACACATATAAAAAAAATTTAAGAACTACGTACGGCCTGATTCTTATTTCGAGATATGTATGCAACCCTGACTAGGGTGCGGCTATAACCATTCTCCTTCGTCTATCTTGTGTCAAGATACGTGCACAAAATATTTTCTTTCACCTATCTCGTGTCGGAATACACGTGCTTAAAATTTTTTTTTTTTTTTACGTATAACCTTTATTAGGGTGCCCCTACAACTATCATCATTCTTTCAAAAAAAAAAAACTTACCTTCTTATAAAATAACATCCCCATTTCTATAAAAATTAGTAGAACTGGCAACCATGTATCATGGATACTCGAGGGTGTCTAATACCTTTCCTCGACATAATCGAGTCCCCAAATCCATTTTAAGTACTCTGATTTTCGCATGACTATCAAGAGTCATACTTCTAAAAAAAAGGGCCTTACTTTTTCGCAAAATAGTTTTTAGAAGTTAAAGATGATTGCAACGATTGTCTTTAGGGGAATCCTAACTCCCGAATAATGTTAGGTGGGACTCTAAAACTTTTATTTGGCCCTTCATGTACTTCAACACACTTTTCACGAATTTCGATGTAAACAGTCACAATCCTCAAAGCAACCGCCCCCACTTTCGGGAAGGGCGCGACAGTCACGATCCACTAAAAATAGGGGGCATGTCACATGTGTATAATCTAGATTAAAATATCACACCATGTCAATATACTTACATGATGTAACCGTTACACTAAATAATTTCTCCAATGTTAGGGACACAAAATGGTCACAATAAAGATATTCACAC
This sequence comes from Hydrangea macrophylla, assembly GCA_033977485.1. Taxonomy (NCBI): domain Eukaryota; kingdom Viridiplantae; phylum Streptophyta; class Magnoliopsida; order Cornales; family Hydrangeaceae; genus Hydrangea; species Hydrangea macrophylla. The sequence goes on from CM066994.1 coordinate 69,748,653, forward strand.
AAAAGGATGTGGCATCTCATGTGGCAGCCATGTGACAGTAAGACCACCACACCACCACTCTCAGCTTAACTGCCACATGGGATGCCACATATATCCTTTTATGAGCATCTCTTTATGACCTTTTTGTGTCCCAAACAAATAGGGCAATGTTTGGGACACAAAATGGGTCATAAAGAGATGTTCATAAAGGATGTGATATCTCATGTGTCAGTGGGATCCACCACACTTAACTTAATTCATGGAATGCCACATCTTTTATGAGCATCTCTTTGTTACTCTTTTGTGTCCCCAACATTACCCGTCCCAAACATTGCCCTTAGGTGTAAAATGCCAATTTGCAATCAGAGAGTTTTGCGAAGCATTTTTAATTAAAGGAGGCAATAATATAATCACGCATGTTGTATTATTTAATTGGCACAAATTAAAAAGTGGATTATTTTTCTTTTCCACATGTAACAGATTACCGGTATTTTTCTTGAAAGTTTGACTTTTAAATCCTTTTTTTATTATAAAAAAAAAAATAGACTCAAATGTATTTCACTAGTCACTACCTCAGAAAAGTTTGACTTTTAACATTTTTTTTAAAGTAAAGATTTGGACACAATCACTTTATAAACAAATTATACTAATATCAGTAGGAGATTGCATGTAGCAGAGTTGATACATTATTATCTTCTGTGTGGCAAACAACTTTGCCACATGGAATTATCTCCCATTGGTGCAGTAAAATGTTTTTGTGGAGTATTTGTGCCCAAATCTTTACTCCTTTTTAAAAAAAAAAAAGCCTAGACTGCAAATGTATTCCACTAGCCACCACCTCATATTTTTAATTGTATTACAGCTACTTAAAAGTAGAACTCCTTAATATGCTTTGGGTTTTTAATTGATATATTGCATGTTCAACTAATTAAACATAGAGATATTTTTGAAAAGCACCCCCACATGTTTAATGAAACACAAAATTTTCCTATCTTATATTTCAATTCACTTTTGGCCAATTAGTTTCAATTAAGGTCTAATCGAAAGAAAAAAATAGTTTCAATTTAAGAAAATTATTTAAGAAGAGGAAAAGGTGCGGAAAGAAGAGGTAGAATATAGTAAAAGGGCAATTACCTGAAGATAAACCTAGAGAGGAAGAAAAGTTTTAATGTTTTGCGTAAAAGAAGCGTTGCATATTCATTGTGTTCTTGTACATAATATATACACCAAGAGTTCCTAATTTTATGCATATTCATTGTGTTCTTGTACATAATGTGTTCTTGTACATAATATATACGCCAAGAGTTCCTAATTTAATGCTGTTAATTGCACAGGAATAAAGGAAAATAATACAGCATTAAAGACCATAATTCATGGTGGAGAATAATTCCGAAACTTGTGGGGTTGACCTACATTTTCGAATTTTCTCTGCATATTTTTGCCCTAGCACTCAACTTCAACCGCAAAAGGGGGGAGAGAGGGGGGACTTCAACCGCAAAATGAGGGTGGGGGGAGTAAAATAAAAAATAAAACCAACAAAAGTGAGATTTGATGAGCTTCTGAGCATAAAATTGGATTTGGACCGGTTGGGGACAGTAAAGCAAATCTTCTACAACAATATTAGAGCCCACTTGACTACTTGAGTAAGATGATAAGCAAATATTATGTGATGAATTATGGATTTTCAGGGGAAAAAAAAAAAGAAGAAGAAAGATAATTGTTTTGCAAAATGAAAGTATTTGGATTAGCTTAAAAGTTTAGCACTTAAACAAACCCGCTGAAAATTAAGTTGAAAATCAACTGAAAAAAAGTAGCTTATTTTTCAAACAATCGCGTAATTTCACTTTTGGATTCTTAAAAGATAAAAATGCCTCCATGCCACTTGAAAACAAAAGAATTGAAAAATATTTACATGCCTTTTTGGTTATTTTATACAAGCAATTGCTTTTTTTCAGCTTGTTTGACAAACACTCTTATTTATAACAATCACTTACATTTCAGCTAACTCAAACACTAAACAACTTAATATTTCAACACTTAAAAAACAATCACTTAAAATTTCATCCCTTAATATTTCAGCTAACCTAAACGGGCTCTTATTGTGATTAACAATTACTATGACAGTTAATTGATATGGGCACTCCTTAGGAGAGCATTTTTGCTCACCCGCATGTGCTCACCCATGCCTCTACTCTAGGGTGGATCTAGAAAATCAATCTAAGGGGACTTGATAGAGTATTAGAGGCTAGTGTGAAATTTTTTTTGACCTATTTATACACAATTTGTGTAGATGATATAAGTTAATGCTATATAAATTATCACAAAAATATAAGAGGAAAGGGCTTTTATATAATTAGCACAAAAACATAAGAGAGAGAGGGGGCTTAATATGATAGATTTTTAATGTCATGGGAGGCTTTTATAATTTTTAGGGGGCTTAACTGTGAAATTATTTTTTCTTTTAGGGTAAATTTGATATTTTTAGAAAATCTAGGGGGGCTCAAATTGGCCAGTCCGCCCCCTGCCTCCACTGGATGACATGCATGTACGTATCTCACTTCATCCTTATTTTGTCCCTATATTATTAACATAATTACTAGAATAAGATAGATGTCACCAAATAAAGTCATGAATTTACAAATTTAGGTGAACAAAAATGCTCTCACAAATTAAGTACCCTTGAACTTCTTTGAACGTGCATCAGCAACATTATACTATTAATGAACTACTGGACTGGCCAATAAATTAAGTTGCCTTTCGTGTACAACCAAACCTACGTTCAAGTCTTCAGATTTAAGCATAACTTAAGTCAACAATATTTGAGGTGCTAATAAATTCCACTAACACTCACATTTATACTCTATCTCTCTTTTAGTGGCACTTTGGTTCCACTGGGGACGCCACAATGCTATTAAGAGAGAGATAGAGTGTGGGTGTGAATGTTAGTGGAATTTGTTAGTGCCCAAATATTACTCAACTTAAATACTTTCAGTACTAATTCAACTCCTGATTAAAAGAAGTGAATTAAATAAAGCACAAGGAACAATAGCTTATTAAGCTCTTTAAGCATGGTTTGAAATTCACTCAAATGAGGGTTTGAAGAACCCAAACAATGAATTGCTACTTTCTTTTTTAAATTCTTTTCTTCTCATTTTTCCCTCTTCTTTAGCCATTAAATAAATTGAAAATTGGATTTTGACAGGTAGGGGGCAGACTTCTACAACACTATTCTGATTAGCAAATATGACAGGTAATTAACATGGAAAGTCGTTGGTTGGATAGGAGCCTTTGAACTTCTTTGATTCATGTGCATCACCACCATCCTCTCTGGCTGTCCGAGAATTTTAGGAGTAATGTTTTTTTTTTTTTTTTTTTGTAACATTTTAGTTAAGAAAAAAAAACAAAAAAAAAAAAAAAAAAAAAAAAGAAGAAGAAGAAGGTATCTATGTCACAAAAATTGACCTCGGATGACAAAATATTGTATTTGGGTGATTTTTATAACTACTTGTTTTGCATAGGTCTCAAAATATTGTAGTCAAATTCATAAAAACTTGGATAAATTGCAAATTACACTCCTGTACTTTGAGTGTTGTGATAGTTCAATTTCTATGATTTTAATTTTGGCAATTTATCCTCTACAGTTTGAAAATTGAGCAAATTCTACCCAATTACAAAATAAGCAAGGGCACAATGGGAATATCACCTTATTTCCAGCCAAAAATGACCCCATGTGTAGGGGCGGACCTAGGAGTGTAGTTCATTGGGAGCAGAAGCTTATACACTGCCCCGACCCGATTTATTTATTTATTTATTTACTATGAGTAGAAATAGTATAATTCTATGTGGTTTTATTATACAAATTAATCGATCTATTCCATAAATAACTTATACGGAGTAATCTTTTAAACAAATTGATACACTTAAAGCTTATAATCTGATGATATTTTTAATTAAAGCCTTTTAAACCATCGATAATAATATTATATAATCATTTAAATAATCTGATACATTTTAAGCTGGACACGCACTACCACACTAATATCAAAGAGAAATTGGTAAATATAAATAACTAATTAACCTTATAATACAAATTTTTTGTAAAAGAATTATGGGATAGACTATTTTGTACCAAAAAAAAAAAAAAACAAATAAAATTATACTATTTCTACAACAACAACAACAACAACAACAAAATCGGGTCGAGTTGCTGCCCCCGAACCCCATATAAGTTCTTGCTCTTATTGAACTACACTCTTGGGTCTGCCCTGCATATGGATTCATGATTGGCGGAAAATAAAGTGATATTCTCATTGTGCCCTTGCTTTTTCTTTTTTTTGTAATTGAATATATTTTGCACAATTTTTAAACTATATAGTGCAAATTGTCAAAATTAAAATTACAAGAACCAAATTATCACAATCAAATTATCACAACCCTCAAACTATACGGATGTGATTTGCAATTTACCCTAAAAACTTTGTACACCCGCGTTTTAATAATATGACACAACCAAACCAGTTGGTAGTATCATTGAATTCTGCAGACATCCCATCCTGTTAACTACTGGCAGCAGGCCTATAAATTTGCCTTTCGTACACAACCAAACCTATAGAGAGAGAGAGAGAGTTACATATATATATATATATAATGGCAGAAGCGTATCCCATGAGCAGTGGAGATGGCCCAAAAAGCTACGCCCAGAATTCCAATTTTCAGGTAGTAATTAATATTGTTCCTAATTAATTTCAGTTAAAAAGTATTTTTTGTTTTCAGCTAGGTAGGTAGCTTGAGTTGAATCATTAATGAATTTGGTGGTTTAATTAATTAATGCATATATGTATATGTATGTATATATATGTTTGCAGAAAGGAGTTATAGATGCTGCCAAGGATATGATCAAAGAAGCAGTTGAAGACAATCTTGATATCCAAAACCCTTGTTTCCATTCCTCCATACCATTTCGCATTGCGGATTTGGGATGTTCAAGTGGTCCCAACACGTTCACCGCGGTGCAAAACATCATAGAAGCTGTGGAGCTCAAATACCCTCAAAGTCAGTCCCCGCCCGAGTTCCAAGTGTTTTTCAACGATCACTTTGGCAACGATTTTAACACTCTCTTCGGTTCCATCCCTAGGGCCCCATCTCCAAAATACTTTGTTGCAGGAGTTCCAGGTTCTTTCCATGGCCGCTTATTTCCAGAGGACACTCTCCATTTTGTCCACTCCTCATATTCACTGCACTGGCTCTCTAAGGTTCCGACTGAAGTTCGAGACATTGACTCACCTGCGTGGAACAAAGGTAGAGTCCATTGTACTGGCATTGAAATTGAAGTGGCCAAGGCTTACTTGGCTCAGTTCCAGAAAGACATGAATGCCTTTTTGATGGCTAGAGCGCAAGAGCTAGTTAACGGAGGCTTGATGGTCATTCTAATTGCTGGTGTCCCAAATGGTGTCCTTCATGGTCATACTCGTCAAGGCATGTTTTACGACCTCGTTGGGTCTTGCCTCACTGACATGGCCAATATGGTAAATCAATACTACTATATATTCTCTTGTTCATTTCCATTTGTTTACAACTCCAAATTAAATTTGGATTAAGCACTCCATTTCTTTTGACATATAAACATAAAGTTTTTTTTTTTGAAATTACGAATTATAATTTTTCATAAAAATATTTACAAGTGACAAAAATAGTGCTAACGCACAATAAAAAATAACTATGCAGTCGAAACTTTTACGCACAAGAAAAAATAACTATGCAGTCAAATATTGATATCAAACCCAACTATATATTTCCATTTTCATTTCACCAAAACCCAATGTAGTGTTTTAAATTCAAACTATGGTCAAACCCACCTAATATATGACACCATACATAATAGCTCATGTGAAATTCTAACCCAAGACTACCCTAATATTTGACACAAAATCTTATTATGTCTATTTTCATTTCAGTCTAACTCAATTAAGTGTTCCAAACTCAAACACACACGCCTATTTATATATGAATAGACCCCCAAAAATTTATTTCAGTGGCACCCCCGAAAAAATTTCTGCCTCCACCCTTGGTATGCAGGTTTGTATGTATACATCTCTGGGCACATTTATGTGTACACATATGCACAAATATGTGCATATATGTATATCTACACAACAAGGAAGGAATGTTTTTCCCTTAAAAATTTGATTTGAGGGTCAAGATTTCATCTTAAATGTAACTGTGTATCTTAACTATGTAACAAGTGAGAGAGTGATCAGAGACATTTTGAACATTGCTCTACACCAATCCGAGGGTCAAATTTATTCTCATTCTCAGATTTTGAGTCTTTATTTTAACATATAAAGGGGACCACCACCACATCACGGACTACCTACACTATTGTCGTCACCACCACCGTTGGTTGTCATCGTCGCCAACATCGGCACTGCAACCACAACCCTTGTCATCACTACCACCACTATCACCCCGACTCGCACCACTGACACTGCCGCTATATATCGTCGTCATCCACCACTGCAACCAAAACCCACACCGTCAACTGCCTCCAGCCGTGCCACCAACACTACCGCCACCACTTCCACCATCGCCTCTACCGCCAACTACACCATCGTGGCTGCCACCACCAACTCCCCACCCCCCCAAAACAAACGACGCATCCGCCGCCACCCCCCCCACCCCAAACAAACGACGCATCCGCCGCCACCACAATAAACTCTCTCTTCTTTTCGATCTTTTCTTTTCTTTTTTTTTCTTTTTTTTTTTTTTGTGTAGTGCACAAACAGCTATGAAGCAAGGACTCTTCGAAAAGGCTGCTACACCCATACTAGGTGCACCGTGGATTCTTTAAGTTCTTTTGGAGTATCGTTCTTTTGGGAAAAAAACAGTTTTTCAAACAATTTCGAAAACGTTTGTAGTTTAAAAGAGAAATAATAGAAACTAATAATAGAAATTATCTGGGGTATATACTAATGCAGTAATAGTTATAATATAATTTGTATATATTATTATATACTCCCTCCGTCCCATAATAAGTGTCCACTTCCTTTTTGCACAATGTTTAAAAAAGTTGTATTATATTAATTTATTTGGTTCATTAAAGAGTCTCTTTCCAATTTTGTCCTTAGATGTGATGGGTGTTTGACTTTTTGCTTGTTTTGGGACTACAAATAAATGCTTCTTTGTCATTATTATAAGGGTAGTTTTGGAAAGTAAGTAAAAGATATATGCCAATTTAGGAAAGTGGACACTTATTGTGGGACATCCAAAAAAGGAAATGTGGACACTTATTATGGGACGGAGGGAGTAAAAAATATTTTTTGCAATTTATCCAAGTACTCCCGCCACACCAGCACCCTTTCTTTTCAAAAAATTGACAAATCTCTTGCACCCGCATCCTCGTGTCTGAATCCCTTCACCCGCATCGGTGCTACCTAGACGGATACAAATAATTCCTAGCATACATATAGGTTGCCTAATAGGGCATCACTTTTAGGTATTGTTTCACAAGATGATTTTTGGAACAAATTTTCTTATTTTTTTAGCATTTTAAGCTACGTACTTTCATTTTCTTGAGAATAGAACATTATATGGACATCCAAAAACTAGAAAAAGCAAAAAAAAAAAAAAAAAATTGCATCAAAACAAACAGAGCTAGACTCAAACTTCATATATTGGATTGAATGGTCCTTTCATCTATATGTAGGGACATACCAGTCAAGAATTGGTGGACTCCTTCAACCTCCCTCTTTATTTTCCGTCTATTGAGGATTTGGAAGAGATCATTCTGAAGATGGATAACTATTTTAGCATCGAGAGAATTGATGCCTTTACTCAACCCATGGAGATCTTCGAGAAAATGGATGCACAAATGATTTCCAATCTTCTGAGAGCTGTTCTGGAGGCACTAATTAAAGAACATTTTGGAGTTGAAATTTTGGAGCCACTTTTCAATAATATGTTTCCCAAGAAACTTGCAGAGAGTAAAGCAATTTTTGACAAGGCAAATCCTACCAGTGTTGATTTGTTTGTCCTTCTTAAACACAAAAGCAACTAAGTTTTGGGCGAGTTTTTCATCTTTGTTTTGAGTCTTACTTTCGAGAAGTTTTTGTGTACCTTCAAGGTAATGCCTATGTGGTGCCCCACATCCAATGAGGTAGCGCCACACAGGATTATTGGGCCATTTAAATTTTTTGTGGTGAATTCCATTATCCGTGTGGTGTGCTTCTATTGAGTACGGGGTACCCCAAAATTTCTCTTTACTTTGGAGTTCACTTTTCCTTTTCTTTTACTTGGTTTGTTTGTTTGGGGGGTGTTTATGGATTGTCTTTAGTCTATAAACTTATGTTTTTTTTTTTTTTCTATTTATGTTGATTTTGCGGGAGCTCTTTTATTTAATTCTTTTGGGTAAGGGGGTGGGGGTGGAATTGTCTAGTTGTTCCGCTTATGTGTGCTTATGTGTGTTTCTGGGTGTGGGTATTAGATCCTCTACCGTGTGGGTGCGTGTTGTTTGCTTCTCGTGGTGTGACTTGAGCTCCTTTGTGGGTGTGAGTTTTAGGGTTGGTTTGTACTTTGTGGTTTCTCTTTTCAAGGTCTTTTCGGGGGGTTGTGCTAATCTTTTTTAGGCTTTGAGTTTCGTTTTTTGGTTTTTGAATGGACGGTGTCTGATTTTTATCTTAGCGAGGCGGCCTTTTTTGTTATCGGTTTTACAATGCTGGATATTTGTGGTTTTCGACTAGTGAAGAAATTGTACTTAAGAAATGCCTTCCATGTTTGTGGATACGTCAAATTCCAATTCTAGGTTCAGAGGAATTCGCGTTTCTTTATCAGCTTTTGTAATCAAGAATCATATTTGCATTGTGGGTTCGAATTTTGTTTTGGATTACTGCTTCCTTTATTATTTCTCAGTATTTTCCATGAGTGGTGGCTTTTTTGAATTTAAGTATTGTTGGAGAATAAAATAAAAATAGCCTTAAAAGAATCCATCATAATAGAATCACAGTCAATTTCACCATTGAATAGAACCAATAAGATGTGACTGGAATGAGGCATAAAACGCTCTCTTCAGATGATACACACCCTCTATGGTGTAATACCCGGTGCAGTAGGAAATTGACACGCCTTCTCCGGGATACAATAGTCTGACTACCCTTGTCATATGCCCGTCAAGTCTGCACAACTTGATAAAGCAAGAAACTTGCACACTGCTGCTTTCTTTACCCAAACAAACCTTATATTAAATAAATAAAATATATTGCATGTGTATGAAGTTGCTAAAAAAACTAGGAATCCTTCATTTTACATAAGGAAAAAGTTGAGTTACACATATGTACGTAACCCATCAATATTCTATATATAGCTGATATGCTCTAAATGAGTATAAGACCATTCAAAGAGACAATAACTTTTTTTAACCCATAAGAACAAGTAACTAGAGAAACAATCAGTACAAAATTGGGTATTAAAAATAGGGTAAATTACACAGACTTCCCCTGAGGTTAGGTCAAATTACACTGTCCTCCCTCATGGTTTGCATAATAACAGTGACCTCCCTTGAGGTTACTGGAACGGCAACGGCGTTATATTTTTAGCTTAAAGACGGTTTTACCCCCAACATTTAAGTCAATTGATATATGAGAAAACCACCGAATCACTCTTGGTCAATCTTACACCATCGCAAAGCCTAGGATAAGGAAACCCAAACCTAGAACATTCCATCTCCCGCCATTTCCAAACCCAGATCAGATCTCACCCTAAATGACTCATAGAACAGCAAATCACAGTCATTGATTGAACCAACGAGAGCTCAGCGACGGTTCGAACTAGAAGCCACGATTATGAAAACCCTTTTCAACAATTGAATCATCGAGAGATCGTCGAACCCTGTTTCTGAAGCATCGAGAGATTGTCGAAGGTTCGAACTAAAAATCCTAGTCCTGTGATTTGAAAACCCTACTAAACATTTTGAATCAGCCAGAGATCATCGAATGTTCAAACTTGTTTTGTAATTGATATATGTATGATTTCGAAATTTTGGTGTTCTTGATTTACTCTTTTTCTTCTCCTTATTTTTCATTTGGCTTGATTTGGGTTTGAGAAGTGAAGGAACATAATTTTCTTCTCCCAAATTATGCGCATTCGTACTTGAAGAAGATAATTCCATTTTTTGCACATAATTTTCAAACATTAGGGTGTCAATATCATGAATTCAGCACTGGAATGAGAGATGCATGAGTTATATAGAGATATATATATATAGATAGAAAGAGAGAGAGGTGTGACATAATCTCAGAGATACACGAAATAGAGAGAGGGTGAAAGTGTATATGTGTATGTGTGTGTGTGTGTGTGTGTGAGAGAGAGAGAGAGAGAGAAACTTACCTGATGGTCTTGTGGCCCTCTTCTTCTTTTTCTTCTTCTAATGACAGATAGAGAGAGAGTACACTTGGGTTTTTTGTATATTGGTGTTATAAGGGCATTTTGGCCATTTTGGAAGTCTTTTTAAGTGATGTCACGCTTTTCCTTCCTTGATTTTAACTTTTCATTAACGGAAGGGGTTCTGTAACCCGGATAGTAACCTCGAGGAGGTCACTATTATTATGCAAACCATGAGGGAGGTTAGTATAATTTGACCTAACCTCAGGTGAGGTCTGTGTAATTTACCCATAAAAATACTAGTAAAGTCTTTTTGTCCATTTGGGCGTGTTTAGTCCGTTGGGTTATAGAGATAACTAGACCATAATGGGGAACTTTGACTGCCACAAATCCATATAGTAATTTAAAATATTATTTATTTTACTAAAATAATCTAACATTCCGGCACTTATTTTAATAAAAATAAAAATACTCACACATTGGGTGAAGACAAAAAATAATGCATAATAAGGGTGTCAATGGCTTGAACCCCCACTTAGTGTTCAACAAATCTTGTCAGTATTGCCAAGGTCTTGAACTATGACTACGTTGGGGAAACAAAATGTTGCGTCACACACTTATATTTTTGGCACTCTATTCCAAGCTTCTAAGCTAGCACGTCAAAGGCCATGTGCTATATACTGGCTTCTTGATCGCTTTAGAGAATTAGCTCTATTCTAATAGAAAGCGGCCCCACTTCCACACTCAAACAGGTAAGTCTATCAAGGATTCTCTTATGACTCTGACATCCCACCAATAACACCAATTTATATATGGCCTAACCAATGTATTCTATCAAGGATTCTATCAAGGATTCTCTTATTTTAGAGAATCTTTGTATATGTATATGGCCTAACCAATGTAGGGTTGTTAAAAACTTACAAAAGTTAACCCTAGTATGAAAATAAATATTAGAACTTCAAGTTCTATTATAAGGATCAGTACCATGGAAGTTTACCTAGATCAAATATCATTCCATGATATCTCAAACATGATAACACATGATATTGATGTCCAATCATACTATGATTAGTCAAAAAATATATTATTTCATATAGAACTTTAGGATTGCTTACCTGTGGTTTCTTTGAAGAAGTGAACTAAATTATTTCTTACCTTTGATTCTCTGTATTGAAGAAGAATGGAAGACTGGACTTTTTTTCAATACCTAGGGTTTTCTTCTTGAGAGACTAGGATTTTCTTCTTGAAAGACTACTATCGAGTTGATAACGTATTATAATATAGAGAGAATAAAGAGAGCAGAATATAAACCCAGAATCAAAGTAACTTTTTTTATTAATATGCTTCATCTTTATAGGGTAGGGTAGGGTAGATAAATATTACTTTACAATTAAATCCCTAATTTAATATAAAATATACACAGTCACATATTTATGTAATATTTACAACAATTAGGGATTTGTCCTTCCTATATATGGACCAACGGCTTTTTGTTTAGTGGCTTATTGAGCTTGCTAGTTTTAATTTTAAAAAATTTGGGATTTAGGGTTTTGGGTCGTATATGTTGCTGGTTGACTTTTGTTCTCTCCGTGTTAAATGCTCCAATTTTTCAGGTTGATTGCTTACTTTTCCCCTTTATCTTCGCCCAAAGATTTTGTGCAACTGTGCAGTTTGGGCATGATGATGCAATTTACATTTTTTGGTTTTTTCTTTTAAGGGGTTGGTTCATTTTTTTGGTTTATTAGAAACAGATGGCTGTGTTTTTTTGGTCCATATTTTGGGTGGATGCTTGTTGACTGGATCATGTTTGTTGTACCTTGTATTTAATTGTGTATTTGAGAGTAGAGTAATGCTGGATGTACTTCTATATGCACAATCAAATGCACAACTCTGTTTAAAAATATTGAACCTCGTGTTGAAAAATTTGTACACAAAAAAGGGGGTGTACAAGGTGTGCAAGCTTTTCAGCACGAAGTCCAACATTTTTAAGCAGGATTGTGTATTTAATTGTGCATTTGAGAGTGCATCTAAGAGTAATGCTAAATGCACTCCCAAATGCACAATCAAATGCACAACTCTGCTTAAAAATGTTGAATCTCGTGCTGAAAAATTTGTACACAAAAAAAGGGGTGTACAAGGTGTGCAAGCTTTTCAGCACGAAGTCCAACATTTTTAAGCAGGATTGTGTATCTAATTGTGCATTTGGGAGCGCATCTAGCATTACTCTTTCTAAAGAGTAATGCTAGATGCGCTCCCAAATGCACAATCAAATGCACAACTCTGCTTAAAAATATTGAACCTCGTGCTGAAAAATTTGTACACAAAAAAAGGGGTGTAGAAGGTCTGCAAACTTTTCAGCACGAAGTCCAATATTTTTAAGTAGGATTGTGTATTTAATTGTGCATTTGAGAGTACATCTAGCATTACTCTTTCCTAAAACTGTTTAACACAACATCAAAATTACCCTCAGCTTTTAATGAGTCTTTGCTCACTTCAGACATAATAACTTGTAGGGGTATTTCTTTGGTGACAACTTTCATACAACTTCCATACAACCTCCTAAAAGATGAGTCTATCTCTCTCCTGTGTCACTGTGGGGTCCAGTGACATCACAGGAGAGAGATAGACACATCTTTTTAGAAGGTTGTATGAAAGTTGTATGAAAGTTGTCACCAAAGAATTACTCAACTTGTAGTCTACATAAAATTGGAAAATAAGTCTAAATACAATCGTATTTTCTATAAAATATTAGAACTTGATTCTCACTCTTCTTCCTCGCTTTTCAAATTCTTAACCCTCCATTTCTATTTTGACTTCGTTTCAGAGAAAGCATTTAAGGATCTCTACGAGTTTTGAAACTTTGTCATCTGAATCGTGTTTTTTTTATTGTACAAAAATCAATTGGATTCTTCTATGTAAAGCAATTTGTTTGTCGGGAAAATGGTGAGAAAAGATATCGTCGAATTTGATTTATAACTATTGAGTTAATATCATTATGGTTCTTAAATTTCATAAAACATTCGCAGCCCAAAAATATTTTGCAAATTTCCAAAATCTAGATGTATTAATGTCATACTCTATTGAAAGATCTATCAAACAAGTGTCATTATTGATGAAATTCTAAGGTGAAACTTCACAAAACAAATTTTCACAATGAAAGTTTTTAAGAGTTTTAATAACTCCATCCTTATTTATACCACATATAATAGGGGTATTAAACCACTTCCAATGAAATTTATCATATACGAATGTACGTATTTCGTACACCATTTGGAGTTGATCAATAAAACCTGTGTGAATATAACAAACAAAAATCAGAATTCTACATCAATGCCTGCTGATGTCAATGTGTATAACTTTGTTTGCCCGAAATTTTCCCATATGTCTCCCCCAACCAATCACAGGTCCATGTATATCAGTAGCCTCAACTTCAACTACACATAAAACAAGCATTCTCAACCAAAAGTAGACCATCAAACAAGATTATACAAACGTTATGACAAAGTTGATAATGCAATAATTGTTGCAACTAGCAGGATCAATGATATCTGTTTATTTGAATAAAGACGGTGGCAGAAATCGGAATATCTATTTATATGAAGTAAAGACGGCGGCCAAAATTAAACTGACAACAGAGAAGGATGTCGACGGCAATGCCAACAAAAACCATTAGAGAGGTACTACAAAGGGACCACTGTATCAAGAGTAATGTTAGATCCACGTAAAATTCTACACAAAAATACACAAAATAAACATAGCTCTTGATTCTGATGGGTCCCGTGTGAGATCCATGTGTTCCCCACATGGGACACACTGGAATCAAGAGCCAGAATTATTTTGTATAAAATTTCGTGCGGGTCTAACATTGTTGCGGTATCAATAGTTTCAGTAAAACGCTTCATATGTTTAGTGTATTGATTTAATAACCAACTCAAAACTGAATTTTGAGTGATTTAGGGGTTATGTTTTTATTATCTTTGGAATTCCCGCATGAGATGAGTAATTTAAATGATATATGTTTTTGTCATCTAAATCCATCTATCAAAGGGTAAATTAATCAAGAAAAAATTCTGACAATATGTTTAAAATGTATTTTAACAAAGAAATTGTATAACTAAGCGACCTTTTAATAGGGAAAAAAAAAATTTCTACATGTCATTTAACCACACAACCCTTGGAATGCGAGACTTTGGGGCAAACTTTCCATGATACTTCCATGTTGTTCTTTTTTCTTTTTTTTTTGTCCTCAAAAACAGACAAAAAGTAATAAAATCAAATCAAATAAAGCAACATTCTTTTTCTAAACCACGGCCATCTAACCTAGGTGAAAGCGAGTCTCAATAAGGAGTGTTATACTCTCTTGGTTGAGGGTTCGAAACTCCATATAGGCAAAAGTGATTGTGGCCAAAATTTTTGGCCTCCTAAGAGAGGTTAGGGATTCGAAAAACCCCTAGAGGCCGTGTAAGATAGTTGGAGGGAGAGACTTCAAGATGGACTTTAAAAAATGTCCAGCTTGGTGTAGCTTCAAATCCTACCGCTAGCTTGCCTCCCTGATTTATCTAGTGCGTGTGTTGTGAGGTCGGTGTACGTGCTCGAGGTTTGCCCTATATTCTACTCCGATAAAAAAGACAATAAATATCAATCCCAAAATCGCGAATAACATACAGGGGATTTCTCGTCGTATTCCAAAAAAAAAGAAGAAAACACCTTTTCTATTACATTGAAACTGTTCTAATGCCCAAGTGACCCAACCCGCAAAGTAATACCCCAATAAAAAACGCAGATACTGGCCACTTCCCTAATTTTCACACAAACTAATTGGCCCTAGATCCTCTATAGCCAAATGGAGGCTGCGAATCCGGCAGCACCAATATGGCTTTTCTAGCATCACCTTATTTTTTTTTTCAAGTTTTTCAAAAAAAAAATTAATATATATATATACACACACACACATAAGGTCGTGGCAAAGGCACATGGGTGCTGCTGGATTGGCAACTACCATATTGGCTGCCAAGGATCCATCCCCAACTAATTCCTTTGTTATTTTCCCATGCTCACCTCTAGTGTGAAGACTCGGGGTTCATTTGGTAACGTTGTAGTTTTTTATTTCATGTTCTTGTTTTCATTTTTCTATAAAACGAAAATTTGAAAGCATGTTTGGTAACACTTTTTTCTTTTTTATCTTACAAAAAATGTTTTGATATTTTGGGGCAAAAATGAAACAATAATGTTAGGTATACACACTTTTCTACACATCTTTTGACACACTATGCTTTAAATGCATGTACCTTGTGCTGTTTGAATTTTTCACACTTTTCTGTGCATCACTCACACAACACAGGGTATATGCATTTAAAACTCTGTGTCAAAAAGTGTGTAAAAAAGTCTGTAAGTGTAGTAGTGCTCAAAATGAAAACAGGAAAGTGTCGTTTCTTAATTTTAAAAAACAAAAACGTTGGATATCACACCTCATGACATTTTACATTTTGCATAATTCCTCTCATGGTCTAACCAGAGCAAATCTCAGTCATTTTCTTCTGATCATGCGGGCCAGAACAGGAATCAGAAATTGATTTGGGTTTCTATCAATCGACAGAATGTTAACCACTCTAGCCAAACACGGCCTTGACAGCTCAGCCGAGCTTAGCGGCATTAAGTTAGAAGTTTGTGGGTCCCTTGAGCACTGTATATAAGTGGAAGCGTGTGAGATTGATTGTATGATTTGATAATATTAAAATTTCTCTTTGAGACTGATTCTCTGTTTCATCTTCAACCTCTGGTTTCTCTGGTTTTAATTCATGGTATCAGAGCATTGAGAACCAACATTCGTCAATCAATGGCTTCTGCAAATTCTACACAGTTCAATCCCCTTTTCTTCTATCCAACATCACCAATCTTGTTCCTTTTAAACTCGATAATACCAATTACATTCTATGGAGGTATCAAGTCTCTTTGATCTTTCGCACACATTCACTTTTTGGTTTTTTAGATGGATCTGATGCTTGTCCGTCTCGGTTCTTGATTGATGAAACTGGACAAACAACTACGACAATTGATCCAGCTTATCAAGCATAGATCACACAGGATCAAGCTTTGATCACATTGTTGAATGCAACTTTGACAGAGAATGCTCTCTCTCATGTTGTCGGCAAGTCAACCTCCAGAGAAGTGTGGCTTTCTCTTGAACAACAATACTCATCGCTTTCTTGATCTAATATCTTACAAATTAAATCAGATCTACAGACTATTGTGAAGAAATCATATTCAATTGATGTATATGTTCAGAAAATCAAGAAGTTAAGGGACAAGCTTGTGGTTGTATCTGTTTACATAGATGATGAAGACATGCTTCTCTATACTCTAAATGGACTTCCACCAAAATACAATGGCTTTCGCTTATAACAAACTTCTAACTTAATGCCGCTAAGCTCGGCTGAGCTGTCAAGGCCGTGTTTGGCTAGAGTGGTTATCACAGAAAACAATATGGTGGCTCTCTCTCTCTCTCTCTCTCTCTCTCTCTCTCTCTCTCTCTCTCTCTCTCTCTCTCTCTCTCTCTCTCTCTCTCTCTCTCTCACTCACTCTCACACACACACACACACACACACACATGCATGCCGAACAGAGCTTGTTAGGGTTGTTCTTTTTTTATACTGTTTATGGTTAAGTGAGTTGATTGGGCTGCTTCTCATGGTTGTTAGTGATTGAAGGTTTGTGGTTGTTTGTCTTGGGAGTCTGATTGTGTTTGTGTTCGCCGTCGGGTTTTGTTTGCTTGTAGTTTATGCGGGCGTGCCAGAACCACTAGTGGTTCGGTGTGTGCAAACCAATTTCTTATACCGCTTGTGTGAGTGATACACAAGACTTTAGATCTGACTTCTAACAGGGTGATTGTGTGTGGTGAGTAGAAAATTACCCTCACCGAAAATTCTATGGCAGTACTGAAGCGCACAAGCCATTAGTGCAAGAGTTTACCAAGTAAACAATCACAAACGATTAATAAAATACGAGGATATTTTATTAAATGCTTGGAAAATAATAACAAAACCAAAGAACAGGATCAGAACATGCTCTGATTGTTCAAAGAGTGAAAACAGTAAAAAAAAATAACAAAGAGAATAGACCTATTTGTTATGGATGCAGAATAAAGAGAACACAAAGGTTTGAATGCTTTAAATGTTGTGTATGAATGTTGTTTTCGAGAATGACGCGGGGTCCTCTGCACGGTTGGCCTACTTTGGCATTTATAGCGACTTCTAACAATCATGATACGGCAAGGACTCCTTGACTTGCGCTCCAAGCAGAATATAAATTGCAGAATCCTTCCCAACTCCAAACTCTTTCCTTAGCCTCATCCTGATTGAATCAATCCCAATATTCTCGGGATTAGCTTTCCATACCCAGTTGGACGTGATCAGATTCCACTCCTAAACTTACTTTGCCTCCTCATTTTCAGGGTGACGTCACCACGACAGCTGGAAACAAAACCGCCTTACTAATCGGGCTCAGCCACGTGAATCTATACTACCATCGGGCCTGTGCCATACCACTTGTCATGCTCTCTGACGCTCATAAGCCCAATGGCGGTTTCACGCGTCCTCCCGGTCATATGCAACTGGCCTTTACCGTTTCTTCCAAATCTAATGCTCGATCGCCAAGTGTACTCAGCTGATCATTCATCGGGCTTCTCCTGTCGCCAACTTATGCCTCTTGGATGCCCGATGAACGTTATCCATGTTTAGCCAACCAGTCGGATTCCAACACCTACCATTGCTCGCTTATGTCAAGAACGGTGCCCGCTTAGTCAGCATCTGACCCATATTACTTATCGATAACCAGGTTGGAGCCAATGCCTTACTGATCCACGTGATGTCCCCCTTTTAAGTCCGATTACTCTTCACAGTCTTGGACTGGCCATTTCAGAACAAGGCCTGGGCCGATCCCTTCCAGGCCCATTCCAACATTCCAGTCGAGCTCAAAAACCTTTGGCGGTTTTTTGGGTGCAAACAAGTTCGATTTTTTTAGTAATTTTAAAACCGATTAGTAGATTTCGATAGGTGGATTTTGGGCGATATCAGTCGATTTTAGTTTATGCACTACTTAAAAAAAAAAAAAAAAAACAGTCGATATTTGATCAATTTAATTTCAATTGATTTTCGATTTTCTTGAACACCATTAATTTCAATTGCATCCTTATGGAGTCACTATCATGTCTTTACACGATACTCCGTAGATTACATAGGAAGGATTTTTGTATTCATTTTTTTTTTTAAAGTAAAATTTGCGCGCTGTTTCTTTGTTATGGGGTTTAGGATGTTGGGGTTGGGCAGTGGTTGGGTAGGAGCTTTTGCTCTGTTGCATTTAACGTGTTCGATAAAATGTCTGTTAATTCTTATAAAAACGACAATCTTTATCAAACCAGTTTTTATTTTCATTTTTTTTCAAAACAAAAAAGTAAAAAATAAATAAAAACTAGATTTCGTTTTTCAAGAACGGAAAATTGAAAACAGAAAGCACGCCCTCAAATATTATACAACCGATTTCCAATTTTTATCCACGGGATTTGGAGTCCGTACAAATGCTCCCAAAAACATAAGAATAATGCTACACCCACTCCTCCAACCACACCCCAAATCACATCCTTACTTTAAATGCAAGTACCATATGCTGTGTAAGTGGTGTACAAAAAAGTATGAAGTTTTCAAACAGCACACAATACATGTATTTAAAACATAGGATGTGGTTTGGAGATTGGTTAAGAGTAGTGGGCGTAGCATTGTTCTCGAATTTTTTTCCCAAAAAGTGTTAATGTAGCAGTGCAACCCTCTTCAATAATAGTAGGACTATTTAAACATCAACCAATCAAAATTAACTAGACCCACAGTCACATGTGTTGGAAAATACTTTTAGAAAAAACATTTGAGAAGCATAGCTTTAGTCTTTCGGGAATCACAAGGCTTTAAAAAAAGAGTAATGCTATGCTTCCCAAAAGTGTTTATCAACACATGTGACAGTGAGTCTAGTTGATTTTGATTAATTGATGTTAAAGTGGTTCCACCATCATTGAAGAGTGTCCCACTACCACATGTGTTGGAAAGATTTTTTGAGAAAAAAATTTGAAAAGCATTCATTACTCGAAAAAAAAAAAAAAAATTTGTGAAAAACACTAAAAGACAAGCCTATCTACTGAACCGCCACTAGAGTACGGACAAAAGAATGTGTTGCAAACTGGGATTATAAGCAATGGCAAAATTCTAGGTTAACAGCAATCTAACTGAGAGTAGTACGCTTTCAACAAACAAATACAAGAAAACTACATTGTTAATACAGAACATCTTCTAAGTCAAAATAAAATAAAAATAAAAATAATACTAATAAAAACAGTACATCGTCAATTATAACATGTTTCTCTCTTTTAAAGTCAGTCAAGAAAGAAAGTGTACAAGCCCATACAGCCCAAACAGCCCAAACCCATGCTAAAAACCTAAAACCCAATGACTCATCAAGGTGGTCGGGTAAACATCAATACAAGCAAGCAATCAGCGCGGTTTCTTTCAATCCTCCTCTTACCCTCCTTTTTATTTTTCTTTTATCTTTTAGGTCAGGGATGGCATGCCCAACCACCACAAATCATGTAATTGAAAAGGAGCTTTGAAAGCCATCCTATGAATGAACCTGTACATTCTAGCCCTACACTTCCAGCTTTGGCCAAGAGTTCCAACAGAGCACCAAAATTAAGCTCTCCCGATGACAAAAACTTGAAACAAAATGCTTCTAGCTCCTTACTCCCTCCCCTTCTGGACTTTTAAACATAATACACCTTTATGCAAGACAACATGTTTATGATTAAAGGGGGACAAAAAACATTCAGGGAAAAGGGGAGAAAAATAAAAAATAAAAATAAAAAATCCTTGAGCATTAATGACCCGTACAATAGATGCATTTTAGATGCATTTTTAAAGCATCAAGGGGGGAGGAAATAAAAGAGAACCACCCTTATCCTGAAATTTCTATTATTTATAGGATACCTTTCGTAGCATCTGATCCATCTTTCAGCTAACCCATTACGGATTCAGGAGTTACTTGACCACTGGTCCCACCACGAGCATTAGATCCAGTAACGGGCATGGATTGCTGAGCAAAATCTAATAACAGCTTCTTCTGGCGCTCATCAGTGTGTGGAAGACTAGCACGTAGAAGTTCCACGGGCATTTCCCGGCTTATAGCTCTTGCTGCCTCTGAAGAACCAATAACGTCTGCGCTTGTCTGGGCCTGTGGGAATATTGATTGCACGATGCTATCATATTTACTCAGGCAGTACTTGGTAAGAAGACCAAAGAAGGCATCGAATGAAGCCTGCCAAAGGGCAGGATTGGGAATTCCACAGTTTCTAGAAGCAGCATGAGGGTCGGTTAACAGTTGAGTTGATCTTTCCAGAACAGATTTTAGAATAACCGAGGCCCCATCTCCAGCAGGGCTTCCTAGCGGACGGAGCGGTGGTTGCTCTGAGGAACACACCACCGCAGCAAGACAAGCACTAAGGGCATTGAGATCCATGCCACTAACACTTGTGGAAACTGTTTTTGCTAGATTAGTGATCGTCTCAGCTGCTCCTGGATCGGAGGGAAGGCCACCAAACAAAAACCTCAAATGACGGAAAATAGCCATGGATACTATTCGGGCAAGTTCTCCACCAGGGAAAAGTAGCCCAAGGAACCTAGAAATAAGTTTTCTTCCTTTGGGAAGAGAAACCAACCGTAAAAATACCAAATCATCCTTGGGAGTTAGCCCACCAACTGAGTTACCACTTTTCCCAAGTGGGTCAACAAGCTGAAGAGATGTAGCCAAGCCTTCTAATAGAATCTGCCTCTTTCGCCGAAGTTGGGTCCCGCCATCTTGGGGCTGACTGAATTGAAGTAGACGGTCAATGTCATCTACATCAAGAAGAAGACAAAGGCCATCCTCAATGGTGATTCTAGCTGCAAGCATTGGTTCCTGTTCCAAGGGCTTCTCAGAAGCTTTCTGTTCAGACCTGCCGTCCCCGGAGGCAGAGGAAGGAAGGTCAACTTCAAGCAGAGGTCGAGGCCTACGAATGGAAGAGAAGGAAACCCTCCCAAGAGAATCAACATGGAGATGAGGCTGTGATTCTGCACTGTTACGTCGAGAAGGAAGCTCCCTTGAGTGCGCTGGACAGAAGCGATGTTTTGACCTAGGTTCAGAGGATTTCTTTGCAAGACGAGCTTGGTGGTAGTAATCGTCTATATATGGGTCATTGCAATGTGATGCAGCATGCTGCATTCTAAGAATACTCTCTATCTCATCGGCTGTCATATACTTGGATCTGAATCGTGGCCCACTACTGTCACTCTTCTGGCTACTAGTAGTATCAGAGCCATGTTGAGAAAACCGCATATTATGTTTACCTCTCTGTGACAATTTTGGTCTATGATCTCTCACATCGCCCAACCCATATTTGCTCAGGTGTGAAGGTGAAGACGGAAGAGCATTAAATAAGTGGGATTGCAGAGCCGGAAAATGGGGAATAGATGGTTGAAGGCTCAGTCTCTGCTGCTGCTGCGGTGACAATGGGGACAATAGACCATGTTGGTGGGGAAATTGTTGTTGCAAAATATTGTTTAAGAGGCCGGAGTTATCTCCATGGTACAGGCCTGCATGGTTGGCCCAATGGTTCTGTGGCCGGCTATGGCTATTAAAAGAAAGACCAGGAGGAGGATTTAACTGAGGCATATTTACACCATAACGCAACCCATGAGATAAGCCAGCTAAATGAAGATTAGAGTTAGACAAAGGTGAAAGGTTTGGAGCAGAAAAGGGTAACTGGGAAGCACCAGTGAGAGACGAAACATTAAGGTGGTGTGGATGATAGTGTGGTGAAGCATGTTGAGATCTACCTCCACCACCAGGAGGGGGAAAGGAAGTGAAAGATGAAGATTTGGGCATCAAAATAGGTTCGCTGGAGTAGTGTTGATGCTGCTGTAGTTGCTGCTCAGGATATGATGAGGTTCTGTACAGTGGTTTTGACTCTTCTAGTTGTGCTGAAGAAGAATGTGGCTGAGATGACCATCTCTTGCCTTCCTGGAAATTTTCTGTCTCAAATATCTGCTGATCAAACCAATCAGGGAAATCTGCTTCCTGTGCCCATTCAGCAGCAGATGAACCTGCAAATAACAAACAAATGGATAAGAAGGCTTCCAGCATCTTAAAACAAGTCATTGAAAACAGAGACCATCAATTCCAAGCTTCTATCATTTTCAGTACAAAGCAACAACCTCAAATGACGCAAATAAGTTGCAGTTTTCAGCCTTTCAACACATAGAAAAGAGTAGAAGACGAAACACACTGGAGAGATCCCACCTAGGATAATCTCATAAGTAATTGGTTGCAAAAGTACTTTCAACTTCAAAATGTGATGCATACGTCAAAAGTAACCATGGAACTTGACATGATTGGTGCACCTTAATACTTTCATTCTTACTCATGCTTTAATGATTTAGAAGTGTGTATCAAAAGAAGGTGCCTAAGCTTGTCTACATTATTTATTTCTTCCCAATGAGGCAAAGCTTATTTCTGTTAAGTCACCAGTTATTCCTAAAGTTTAAGCGGTTAGAGAATGTGCCAAACAATGCATATCAAGTTTAAACACCTTCACTCACGTGCAACCCTGTCTCGCACGTTGAGAGGCAACAACCACCTGCAATATCGAAACCAGAACAGAACAGAGATTCAAACCGAAGACCTCGCAAAACTAAGGCTCTGATAAAATGTGAAGTCGTCAGTTGCTCCAAAAGCTTAAGTTGCTAGAGAATGGGCCTAACCACAACAATTTCTGATATCCAAAATGCCTCTCTAGAAGAGGACGACACAAGAAGTAATGCAGCTCGCAGAGCTGACAAATGAGTTGATACCAAATTCACTGCGGTAGGCTGTAAACTAGACATATCAGCTGATTATGCCATTCAGATAGTTGACGCGTGTTGATTCCAATTCTGTCATCAAAATTACAAAGGTAGTTTCTAACTAGATAAGTAGAAAGCCAATAATCATTTTAGTTAACCCCTTTTCTTACTGCAATTGTTTAAAAGGCTAAGTTATGAACACAGATGTATAAATTTTGCTTACTTCCATGATAAATGAGTAGATATATTGTTCATTTCTACCAGCACATTCTCACCCGTTTGTTTGATTAGGTGATGGAGGTAGTGAATCAGATGATGATGAGGGCAACAGAATATGGTTTAATGAGAATCTTCCAGATGAGAAATGTTGCCAGAATCCATGTACTGGGATCACATCTTCTTTCAAAGATGACATGATAATTTTTCGTGAGAAAGACGAGTGTTAGTTGGAATTTGGAATTCCAACGGTGTATATTTCTTTACCCTCAGGCATTGTCCTGGTTGGAAAAAGAGAGAGAGAGAGAGAGAGAGAGAGAGAGAGAGAGAGAGAGATCATCCAGCTTAGTGAGGTGGTGGGATTAGACAAGTCGGGCAGCTATCGTTGCATAGAATTTGAGGGCTAACCATGCATCCTATTTGGGTATTTCTTGGGCGCTATTCTCAAGGTAACCTCGCAATGAGATGCAGTAATTTAAAATTTTTAAGGATATCATGAGGTAAAAGGCAATAGTAATTGATAAGGGAAAAGCTTACTAATGTTGAAAGCACATTATCCATATTTCCTACTCACTTTCTTTCCACCTTCCTAACTTCCGCTTTGATGATTATGTGCTTAGTAAATTACAAAGTATTTTCTCGTAATGTGTCATTGTTATGAGTTCACATCTCAACTGGGAATGGAAAATGGTATCGTAACTGCTGAGAGAAGGTACTTGAGAGAGGGATATGAGGAATTTAACCAGCACTGTATTGATTAAGTGGTTTGCAGAGGTATCGGGTGGAGAAGTTAGAATACCCTTCAAGATTAGCCAGTGGAAACAAGGGTTGAGATGATTTCTTCAAGAACGTAAAAGGGAACTAATCAACGTATTGATTTTGCAGGATCATTCGCGTGTATTGGTCCCTTTCAATAGGTTTCAAATCACAAATGACCAAGCAAGCTGTGTCTGAGGGACTGGATGGAAAATGATAGACACACACTAGAGAGTGTACAATTGAGGTTAAATTGCATTACACTGTTAAAGGGTGTTGAGGAAAGGTGGGTGAAGATTTTGCTTGGAACTATTTGGTATACCAGGGCACCTAGAAAGTAGCCGCCTTTTGGACGGAGTAGCTCCCGGAAAGGTCTTGATGAGGACAATACACATAAGGAAATTGGTATTGAATTTGCAAAAGAATGGATGGTATGTAGTTTCATTGTGGGATAACTTGAGAGTTGAGGTCCCTTTTGCTTGATTCATTTTGAGGTATAGTGGATTATACACTGAAGGATGGGAGATGAACCCCTTTTCCAGAAAGGATGTAGAGTGGGGAAGAGGGTGCTGCATCCCATGTACACACAAAATATACAACTTTACAATCAGCCTATCTTTGATGGATTCATTTCTAGATACTTCATCTGCCAGCTATGAAGCACTGACACTCTATTTTGGCCATCGTATCGGTGTCGACAACGTATCCGACACCGACATTCTCTGGACACGTGTCGGATACTCTAAATATCGTGTCTGGATTGTTTATTATTATTTTCAAACGGACACCTTACCGACACGCAAAGGATACGCACATGACACGCCTAGGACACATGCAAGGCACGCTAAGTTGCGATTCTTAGATAATGTTTTGAAATTTTTGGGTTAAAACTACCATTTTTCTAAACAGTTATACATAATGGATGTTTATGAAAGTTCTTAAAATTGTGATGGGTTTAAACAAACATAAAAAGAAAGCTTAGGATTTAAAAAAGATTTAAAGGAAGTATAGACTGAGACCAATTCATTTGGCAATACGCAAGTAACGTAATAACATGAGTAACGTATAAATGTTGATTAATGAAGATGTTCTTGAATTTTATTTATTGGCTTTGTTTTAATATTGTTGTAATTTATGTGCTTTTATGCCAATTTTGATTAGACATGGTAAAATATAGTTTTTTTAAAAAATAAAAAATCTACATGTCCCAGATGTATTCGTATCTTGCTTTTTGAGAAAAATATCGTGTCCACGTATTCGCATCGTGTCCATGTTGAGTGACCGCGTCGGTGCTTCTTAGTCTGCCAGATTACAGCAAAGCGTATATAGTTTATGTATACACTTGTTTACATGAGTGCAGTTGGTGCCTTCCAAATGAAAAAAAATAAAAAATTAAAAGGAATAATCAAAGAACTAGAGACTTTAAGTACAGAATCCTCCCTCCCTTTCCTATTTAATCTTAGTGATAGTGGATGTTAATATGGTAGTCAACAAAGTGGTGGATTACTAATCCCATAACGGTTCCAAAATGTTTTACATGTACATCCGTTTCAAAATGTTTTACATGGACTCGAGTGCAAGTAAGAGGTGCAAGTACATATCCAACAGCCCAATTCACCTATATTTCAAGGATATACTCTTTCATGCCAAATGTTTATCCATAATAATTTCTCACCTGCCAACATGGGTCCACCAGAGTGCACCCAGTGTTCTTAAAATCAGACTAGGCGCTAGGCGAAGCCTGGCTGCCACGAATTTACCCTAGCGTTAGAAAAAATTGCCGAAGAGATTAGACAGGCCCTAGGCGGGTCATTTCTAAAATGTTTTTTGCAATGTAGGGGTGAGATTGTAATTTTAGTAAAATGGGATTAAACTAAATCAAGGGTGAATACATCTTATCTTGGGCTGCCAAAGTGATAATCCTTTAGAACTCAAACCCACATTGGTTTGACAAACTAATCAGGTTCGACGACAATTTAATTGTATGACTCAGATGACACAATCAAAGGACAAAATAAGTTCTGCAACTTTTTAGGGTCGGTCACACTCAAATACTGCCCATGTAAATAATTTCCACTGCTGGTTTATCAAAAGCAAATCCTACAGCAATAAGAACTTTTTGTTTCAGAACATGACTGACTTCATTGCCACATTCATCATAACACTGGTGCTGAGGCAAACTATGATGTCACGTGGATGTCAAGTCAGTTAGACTATTACCAACGACACATGCATCAATAAAAGAGTGCCACCTATCCATTATCTGTGCCAATCATGATGGTCCTTTATGAGAGTCAATGCCAATCATGATGATTCATTATGGGCGTCAATATACAAGATACCTTCTTGCGCACTAATCTAGACAAGGAATACTTTTGATGGAATCTTGTGATTGGCTCCTTAGTTGAGGTTGAGCAACCCATATCTATCTCTCGAACTCTTATAGCTTACTTTCACCATCGAATTCATAAAATGTCACCATCACTAAGTGATGAACCAGGGTTGAGGGCTGCAATGGAAATCTGGCTAGAGGGTTTACGACACCCCATGATATCACAAAGTTCAATTCGTGATATCTTGGAACATGTGGATCCTATAAAAAGCGACAATCTACTAGAAAACTTGTTAAGAGGGTTTATGACAGCACATGATATCCCAAAGTTCAACTCATGATATCTTGGGTGGTTGGAGTTGAGGAAGTCCCAAATCTCAACTCATGCTATCTTGTCCACTTGGAACCCATACAAAGCGACAATCTTCTGGAAGGACATGTGCATTAGAACTGCAGTTGTCACTCTACTTGAGTGTGACCACATACTTCACATGCTCCCCCCTCTGCTACTCATATTAACCGACTACACTGAAGTAGGAGCCCTACCTGGCCCAGTTATGCAAATTTTCGCATTTTTGAAGTGCTAAAGAGGTGAACTTGTACAGATTCTCAAGATACTTCTTCAAATATACCTTCAACTTTTTCTCATCTCTAGTTCCTGGCTCAGCACCTCAAAAATCCTAGGTATCTTAATGGAAATTGCTCAACATCATGAGCCCTACCTACCCTTCCAGTTAAACATAACAAATGCGAACAACAGACTTCTCTTCCCAATGAAATAGGGAAGACGGGGACACTGGAGACCTAAATCTAGTGTAAGGTTCGTATTTCAACACTTCAGGGAAAGGTTCTTACGCTTCCATCGTACAACCAAAAAAAAAAGCTCTTTATTTTTGGTTCATACATTATTTCTTTTTCAAACAGAGGAAAAAGATGAGAGGAATAATTTTTATCTTTTATTCATCCAATATGTGTAGGTTTATATACAAACTAAGGAAACCAAAAAAGGAAAGAAAAAGAAAGGAAATAGACAAATTACAATCAATCATAGACAAATTACAATCAATCAGAATTAATCTATTCCTAAAAACCCGTGATTGGGTTTGACCAATATATTCCAACACTCCCCCTCAAGCTGGAGTTGGAGTAAAGATATTAATCAGACCCAGCTTGACTAAAGATGACTGCAGAAGTGAAGGACCAACCGACTTTGTAAACATATCGGCAGTTTGATTGGTGGAAGGCACAAATTCTGGGACGATGATTCCAGATCGAACTTTTTCTCTAATGAAGTGAACATCGACTTCAATATGCTTCGTTCGTTCATGGAGAACTGAGTCAGAGGCAAGCATAAGAGCAGACTTGTTATCACAGAATAAGGTAGAGGAGCCACTAACTGGGAAACCCAATTCTTTCAATATTGCACGTACCCATAGAAGTTCACATGTACCCGGAGCCATGGCCCGATACTCTGCCTCAGCTGAAGAACGAGAAACCACAGCTTGCTTCTTGCTTTTCCATGAGATAAGATGATTTCCATAGAACGTGCAAAACCCAGATGTGGACCGACGATCACTCTTAGATCCCGCATAGTCTGCATCCGTAAAGCAGGACACCCCAGACTGTGTTCCTGCAGAGTAAAATAATCCAAGACCTGGACAAGTCTTGAGATACCGCAGAATATGATGAACAGCATCTAGGTGAGATGATCGGGGCGCATGCATAAATTGACTCACTACACTAACAGCAAATGTAATGTCTGGTCTAGTGTTGGTCAAATAGATAAGACGACCAACAAGCCGCTGATATACCGAAGCATCAGGAAGAAGTTCCCCAGACTCAGTGGACAACTTATGATTGGGATCCATGGGGGTGGAGGCAGGACGACACCCCATCATACCTGTATCTTGCAGAAGATCCAGAGTATATTTTCGTTGAGAGAGTGAGATTCCCTGACGAGAGCGAGCAACTTCTATCCCGAGAAAATATCGAAGGGAACCCAAGTCCTTAACATCGAAAGATTGACTAAGGGCCTTCTTGACTTTAGTAATACCTGAAACATCATCCCCTGTAATAATAATATCGTCTACATACACCAATATAATAACTGTCCGTCCATCAGCTCGACGATGCGTAAAACAAGTATGATCAGAATGGCACCGGGTGAAACCTAAAGATAAGATAACATCACTGAACCGGTTGAACCAAGCTCGAGGAGATTGCTTAAGTCCATATAATGATTTCCGGAGACGACATACCTTCCCTGAATACTCCCCCTCAGTGCGAAAACCAGGTGGAGGATCCATATAGATAATTTCATCCAAATCCCCATTTAAGAAAGCATTTTTTACATCCATTTGGTGCAAGGGCCAAGAGTAAGAGGCAGCTAGTGAGACAATAAGACGAACTGAAGTCAATTTTGCTACAGGAGCAAAGGTAGCACTGAAGTCTTTCCCGGGAATCTGAGTAAAGCCCTTAGCCACAAGACGGGCCTTATATCGCTCAATAGTACCATCAGCCTGATATTTAATAGTGAAGACCCACTTGCACCCAACTGTTTTCTCACCTGGGGGTAAAGACACAAGTTCCCAAGTCTGGTTACGTTGAAGTGCATCCATTTCCAAAGTCATGGCAGCTACCCACTGTGGATCCTGAAGTGCCTCAGAGACAGACCGAGGGATGGATGTGGAATCAACCTGACTAAGAAAAGAGCAATAGGAGTCTGAAAGGCCCTGGTAAGACACATACTGAGCAATAGGATGATTAGTACTAGCAGAGAAACCATAACGGTTAGGGGGACGACGAAGCCGGGTGGATTGTCTAGTAGGTAAAGGAGTAAAAGCATTACCAGATTCCGTCGAAGATCTTGGAAGTGGAGTCTGAGCAGGAGGCCGGCGAGAATACACCTGAGTGGGGAGCGGTGATAATGACCGGAGGAAGGGAGGAGGAAGTCTCCAGAGATGGTTCAAACAGAGGAATCGGACGCGGAAGCAACTCAACATTTCCGGATAAGGCATCTGGAGAAGGAGTAGAGACAGACTGAGAACCTGCAAAAAATGGAGTATCCTCCAGAAACGTAACATCCATAGAATGATACATATGACGGGTAACTGGGTCATAACACCGATAACCTTTGGACATAGGAGAATAGCCAAGGAAGATGCAGCGGACAGCTTTATTGTCTAATTTGGTCCGAGTGGGACTGCGATTCTGGACAAAACAGGTACAACCAAACACACGGGGTAAAATAGGGAAGAGAGTTTTGTCGGGATGTAGCAGTTGCATTGGTGCCTTGCCCTGGAGGACACGACTGGGAGTTCGATTGAGAAGGAAAGTGGCAGTAAGAACAGCTAAATGCCAGAAGTATTTGGGTACATTCATCCCGCAAAGAAGACACCGAACAACAGACATGATGGAGCGGTTCTTGCGTTCCGCCACACCATTCTGTTCTGGAGTATAAGGACAAGTGAGTTCTTGGAGAATGCCATGCTTATTAAGCGTAGCCCGAAATTCATTAGTAATATATTCCCTGCCATTATCAGAACGCAAATGACGGACCACTGTGCTAAATTGAGTTTTAATCATTTGCAAAAAATTAGAGAACAAGGAAAAAACTTCAGATTTCTTTTTAAGCAAATAAACCCATGTGCACCTAGTGTAGTCATCAATGAATGTAACATAATAACGGTGTCCAGAGATAGCAGTAACTCGAGAAGGACCCCAAACATCAGTATGAATAATATCAAACATAGAAGGAGCACGATGCATACGAGGTATATACTGAGAACGAGTATGTTTAGATAATTCACACACCACACAACTAAATTTAAATTTCTGGCAGGCTTTATTTAATTTCGGGAAAAGTTGACAAAGATAATTAAAGTTAGCATGGCCCAAGCGGGCATGCCACAAGGTTATTGACTCAAAAGAAAAACTAGACGACTTAGATGACTCTGAATCAGGCAAAACTGATGCCTGAAGACTCGAAGACGACAAACTTAAACTCCCGCCAGGTGGATCACCGAAGTAGTAGAGGCCATCCCGCTCATATCCCTTGCCAAAAATCTTCTTCGAAATCCGGTCCTGCAAGAGACAACAATCAGGTAAGAACACAACTGCACAATTGAGAGATTTGGCAAGACGATTAACTGAGAGAAGATTATAAGGAAATGTAGGGACATGAAGAACAGAAGATAAAGTGATACTTGGAGAGAGACAAATATCTCCTTTACTTTTTACAAAAATAGTAGACCCATCAGCAATCCGGACAGACTGGGAGATGGGGACCAGAGAGGAGGAAAATAAAGACAACTTACCAGTCATATGATCACTGGCACCGGAATCCAGAATCCAAGATGGGTTGCTAGACCCAACATGGAGTGCAGTAGAAGATGTACCTGAGGCCAGAGTGGCAGTGGGAGTAGTGCCAGATTGAGAACCTTGCTGAAGTAAAGATCCCAATTGAGACTGAAGTTGACCAATCTGAGTCTGTAGCTGGAGAAGATCCGGAGTAGGTGCTGTTTCAACAATAGCAGCAGTGCGAGCTGGGACCTTTCCTTTATTGCGAGGAGGCTTCTCCCGAAGTTCAGGATGAAGCTTGAAGCAACGGTCCTTGACATGACCAAGAATACCACAGTGAGTGCAGAATGGGCGATTACCAGAGCCAGGAGGACGGGTGAAAGGTCCAGACGGGGCAGCAAGAGCCATCTGGTCCGGCACTGGGGATGGCTCAAGTAAAGCAGGAGATATCAAGCGTCGACGACGCTCATCACCATCAAGAGTGGCAAAGGCCTCAAATAAAGAGGGCAAAGGTGAGGTATTTAAAATCTGTGTACGAAGAGATTCGAACTCAGGCTTTGAACCCATCAGGAACTGATATGTGTGCTGGTGATTAAGACGTCGAAGAGCAATGGTGGCTGCCTCAGGTGGAAACTCACTAAGGGGCTCATACTGAGCCAACTCCTCCCAACGTGATTGAAGATAGCCAAAATAATCAGCAACGGAAAGACCCAATGTAAGCTGAGATGCGTGGGCAACCTCCTGATAAAGCTCAAAGATACGGGAGTCATTGCACTCATGGGCATACATCTGAGTCAAAGAGGTCCACAGATTGTGAACGGTGTCATGAAACATGAACATATGATAGATCCGATCCTCCATAGAGTTAAACAACCACCCTAATATGGTACAGTTGTCAATATCCCACTGTGCAAATGTGGGAGCAGAAATTGCCGGCTTCGGTTCAGTACCCAATATCCACCCAGACTTGCCACGTCCTCCGAGATAAAGACGAAAAGAACGGGACCAAGCAGCGAAGTTCCTTCCATTCAACAACACGCTCGTAACCCTATGAGCAGGGGTGTGTTGGGAGAGCGACAGATCTGAGCGTACAGGTGTAGCAGTGTCCTTATCGTCAGTCATATTGGAATGTCTGAATCCGGATAAAAGCCAACAGAATTATAGAGAATCGGAAGGAAAAGGAGGAGAAGAGCACTAACACTCTACTGCATCACACGGATGCGAAAGAGGCCCACGGAGGGGCAGGCGGCAGCAGGACAAGCTGCCGCTGATGAACAGAGGGCCGATAAGTGTCGGCGAGGGCTGGGAGGAGCTGAGGGCTTGCGGCGAAGGGTGGAGGGGCTAGGGAGGGTCGCCAAGAGGTGGAGGGGGGCTGGGGGCTTGCGGCAAGGGGTGGTGGTGGCTGGGAGGGTTGCGCCGAGAGTCGAGGTGGTGCGGCTGGTGAGGTTGTGGGAAGAGGGAGCCTAGGTTTAGCTTTGATACCAAGAGGAAAAAGATGAGAGGAATAATTTTTATCTTTTATTCATCCAATATGTGTAGGTTTATATACAAACTAAGGAAACCAACAAAGGAAAGAAAAAGAAAGGAAATAGACAAATTACAATCAATCATAGACAAATTACAATCAATCAGAATTAATCTATTCCTAAAAACCCGTGATTGGGTTTGACCAATATATTCCAACACAAACATAGAACATCAAATCATTGTAACTTCCCAAAAAATTACAAGGTCTTGAAATATCACTTTCTAGTACTTCAACATTGAAGAATATACCAAAATGTAAAAACCAAAGATTATACACGGTAGCAAAAAATATATGGAGATCACCATCTCAATCACATACATAACTTGGGAATACATATAAATAAATCGACACAACGAATTGACAAATTCAAGAAATTTATCAATCCTATAACCTGAATGTGAAAATTAAATAATAGAAATGTACGATATACTTTCGGAAAATCACCTAGAACCCACCATCTTAATCACATATATAAATTTGGATCAAATATGAATAAAAACCGACTTCATAATTTAACAACTCGAAGATATTCAGCAAACCTGCACATAGGATGATAGCACCCAAAAATATGCAATATCTACTTACTTTCCCTCGAAAAAGATCCAGAACCAGATCCTCGATCACCAATAACTCCAGGATGTCTTGGCCCAGTGACAACTTTGTTCAACTGTAAAAAAGAACAACATAAGTTCACATGCAGACCAACTTATGCAGCCTCAAAAGATTCTTTTTTATTTGTCCTACTAGTACATTAATGAAATGTATCAAAGGTGCAATAATTCATGTAAACGCGAAGCATAGCAGCGCCACCAAAAATGCACACAAAAAAATACAAGCAGCATCAATATTCTAAGACATTCTCTTATAAAAGGAGTTGCCTCTTAATCGCCTGTATCCCCATTTCTACAACATTTGACCAAAATAATTGTTAGTGGGCCATCCACTTATGTAGAAACAATAGTAGGCATAATAGTATGGAGTTGTAATATGCCCATATACCTTCAAGCCCCAGCAAATAGTCAAAGCATACACCAAGGAAACCCACAACCAAATTACTTTTAATACATGCAGAATTCATGATGATCATTTTAACAGCTAACATGGCATTGATAATGATAAATTGATAATGGGTAAATATCACCTAGACCCCCTGAGGCTTGCACCGATCACAGACGCCACCCCTCACGTTTCAAATATCACACCTACCACCCTTGTCGTTTAACAGAGTTAAACGGAGCTAACAGAAATTGTGAAATGACCAAAATAACCTTACGAACCAACCTATTATATAATTGATGAGTGAACCAAACACCCAAACACGTGACATTGAGAATCTAAAAAGACACTTCGTAAACCAAAAAAAAACCTAGAAAATTGGAAACTTCTATTCGTTGTCGATTAGTATAATCGAATCGATTCAGCTTCTCGATTCACCTCACGTCCTTCGAATTCCCTTCTCGTTTCACTCAAACCCCCAACTAAATCTTGCGTTCAAAGTTGGGAAACCCTAATCTCTATTCCAATTTTCACAGACTATGGATGATGCAAAGCACGATTTGCTGGTTCACTGTTGTGGTTATGTTTACACAACCTCGGATGTAGACCCTAACAGGTACAATCATCTCGACTTACTTTCTGATGCAATGACCATAGAAGGTGACGATGACCTTACACCATTCTGTACCTGGTTCAACCACTAGAAAGACCATAGAAGGTGAAGATGATGTGCTGAAAATGTTTGATCGTTTTAGAGACATCTGGTGGGACAGTTGGAGTTGGTAGGGGCGGTGGGACAGCTGTTGTGCAAGGGCCGGCCCGCCGGGTGTAGGCTAATCAATGGGTGTTGGGGCTGGACTCAGGAGAAGTAAAAGGGTTAAGCATTTGTGAGGCCATTTAGGAAGCCGAGAGTTGAAAGTGTGAGACCAAATATTGAGGTTGATGATTCAGACTCTGGTGGTTCTAAGGACTCGGTTGGAAGTAGGGGAGCCATTTAGAACGGAATTCCAATTCTGATCCAAAAAATTCTAATTTTGGCACCAAAAATTGAATTACGAATTCCGAAAATTCCGAAAAAATCGGATCAGAATCGGAATTGTTTTGAGAATTCTGAAAATATTTCGAAAATATGTTTTTTGAAAATTTTCCGGAAAAAAATCCGAATATTTTCCGAAATTTTGGAAGAATGTGGACTTGTTTGTCCCACATCGAATAAGAAGAGAGAGGAGAGAGTAGGGGAATTTCTATAAAGCATGACTTACCCTTTCAATAGTATTTGTATTCCGAAAATTCCAAAAATTATGAAATTTTCCAATTCTTATTCAGAAAAAATTTCGAAAATTCCGAAGAATTCCGATTTAGAAAATTTCAAAAAATTCCGAAATCAGAAAGGAAAATGAAATTCCGAAAAAATCAGAACGGAAATCGGAACACTTATTTAATATCCGAAATTTTCGAAATTTTTTTTTTTCTGAAAGAGAGTATTCCGATCCGTTCCGGCCGAAACACACCCCTAGTTGGAAGTATGAGTAGTTCTAGTGATGAATGGATTTTTCAGAGCGAGGATGAGGGTGAAAACAGTAGCTCTGAAGCCATGGATGAGGATCTAGAGGCTGAAATGCATGATAGTGACAGTCATGGTGATTTTCAGATTATGGATCAAATGATAATGGTGGACATTATTCAACTGATGGAGAAGATGATGGGGCATTAAACATGGATAGATACTTAAAAGGGAGGTTATTCGAGATGAATGAAGGACAAAAGACTGTGCTTGAGGAGGGGCTGCTGTTTTTAGATGTTACACATTTTAGGACTGTCTTGAGAGAATTTTCCATACAACAAGGTTTCAGACTTGTAAGAGAGAGGAATGAAAAGTGTAGGGTGACAGCACATTGTGGCAATGAAGGTTGTTCCTAGAGGCCTCCCCATTGCCTAATATGGTCAAATTTAAGATCAAGACTTTGCAATCAGGACACACATGCATAAGGGCAACCAAAAATCCTGAGGTAAACTCTGTTTGGATTGGTGAGAAGCTAGTTGAAACTCTAAGAACCTACCCTAATGCAACTGCTTCTACAATCAATACTTTGTTGGTGGAGAATTATGGAGTTGAAGTAGGAAGAATGCAACTTTAAAGAGGGAAAAGAAAGGCATTGGATGTAATTGAGGGAAACCATGGTGAAGCTTATGCTAAGTTGCCAAAGTATGCACATGAATTTCTTAAGACAAATGTTGGGAGTTTGGTGAAGTTAGAGCTGGAGAGGGTCCCACCTAATGTCAATCTACCTACTTTCAAGAGGTTTTTTATCAGTTTTGTTGCTTTTGCAACAATTCAAAATGGTTCCAAACAAGGATGTAGACCATTTATAGGAGTTGATGGTTGTCATAAGGGTCCCTATAAGGGTGTTTCATTGGCTGCAATTGCACTTGATGGGAACAATGGATTATTTCCATTGGCCATTGCTATGGTAGAATCAGAATGCATGGACAGTTGGTCCTTGTCTTATTTGGTATATATCATTGGAGATGAAGACAATCAAAGCCCTGGACTGTCATGTCGGATGGGGAGAAGGTACATAAGTCGTTAAACTTCTCATTTCGTAAACACACTATCTTATATAACTTCTAATCTTTTATAATCTGCTTGTTTGGACATAGGAATTGAGGCTGCCATGTAGAGGTGATGCCCTGGGTAACTCACAGAAGGTGTTGCAGACGCATTTTCAACAACATGAAGGTGAAGTTTCCTGGATTAAAGTTGAGGAAGCACTTTTGGATTGCAGCCAGAGCACACACTTAAGCCAAATTTACACAGGCTATGAAGGTCATTGAGGGAATATCTAAAGAGGCATCCACATGGTGGGTAAGGTACAGTTATGAAAGTAGGGTTATGTGTGATCACATCACAAACAACTTGGTAGAGTCATTCAACAACCAGAGCACACACACACATTCAACACCAACTTCACCATCACTTCGTTTCTCTCTAGCATTTGCACCCTAGATGTTACCCCTTGAACTTCTGAACTCACCGAGTAGTTCCACTCTGACTGGGGTGGTCTCTGGTTACCAACTTCAGTAGTTGAACGAAACCCAGTATAAGGACACCAGCTCCAAAACTTGCACTTGCCGGAGTCACAAACGTAACACAGCTTGTCTTTTTTCTTCTCTGATTAAACTACCCTAATAGTTGAGACTTTCCTACAGATGCATGTTCTGCTCCTGTACCTCAACTCCAAACATGCACTTGTTTTTGAACTTGATGTAGACATGGTGGCAACTACATAAATATAGTAAGAGAAGCTATTACATTTACAGTTTAGATGCCCCAAAATGTAGATCCAAACAAAGCCCTATATTACATCAAAACAAACTAGGGCTGCTTCATTTCGAAAATTTGAGAGGAGAGAAAGAAGATATAACTATTTTTGAAGGAATTAGAACACCTATACAGAAATTGTAGACAAAAAGTGAGGAAACAGAGAATTACCTTCGTCCGATGAGTGCCGAGATGATTATGGGATCGAGTGAACTTCGTCTGTGTGTGTGTGTGTGTGTGTGTGTGTGTGTGAGAGAGAGAGAGAGGATGAAAGGGTAACAATGACAATATATGGGCCTTCGGTAGTGATGGAGGGGCAATTATGGCATTTACACTTACAACTGGCTGACATCAGCACAAAATTATTAGACCCACTAACGACAGTTTAACGGAGGGGGTGTGTGAGATACACACAGTACATGTCAAGGGTGGTAGGTGTGATATTTGATACGTGAGGGGTGGCATCTGTGATCGGTGCAGACCTCGGGGGGTTAGGTGATATTTACCCATTGATAATGGATGGCTGATAAGATGAATTTCTCACATATAAAGTCTCAAATGAAAAAACTAAATCAAAACTTAAGAATAATTTTTAAAAGATTTCATGGCCACTTTACATCCTCCAATTTAGATTTTCGTGGGTAAAAGATAAACCTCAAGGTTGACTTCCACCCAGCTACCTCACTTACGTTCACTTCCGATCTTTCTCTACCCTTTTCATCTATCTTGCCATTCTATTTTCATCCAAACAATTTGCTTAAGGTGCTTAATTGATGCCTAAGCCATTGGCCCTCCCTAGACAAGGCTTTGCTAGGAAATTACAAGGAAAGAAACTAATTGTTTTTATGTTCCCAAATTATATTTGATCCAAGACCCTCAAATATGAGGTTACAAAATATAGATGACCTATCTAGCCAGAATATAGGGCCTCTATTTCAAGATATCATAAAAGTTGGGAACAAACGGTGGAGAAATTATATTTGATCCAAGACCCGCCCACTGGCTCTTGACCTACCCCTATAATCCCAAACTTACTGAGCCTTGTCCGAAATTACGGTGGAACATAGTTAAATGAATCTTTTTCCAGGACGAAGACCATTACCTCACTCAACCCTTATTATAAAATCTTTCTTTACTACCTCTATACAAAGTCAATTTCAATCTTTACCCCTGCCATCACCCGAAATATGGATACCATCAATCTCCCTAAACGGTGCAGCTATTAGTCTCCGTTTTACATGCGTAACCATCTCAAACACAGGCATTGCTACTACACTCATTTCACTAGTATGTTGCTTTGGTGCCTGACACTATAGTTCGGCCTGATAGCTCATTATTGTTTTGCGCAAATTTCCTTTCAGTTTTTTAGATAGGGAATTGTATCACCTATGGATGGGGCTTATCTATGAAGTATGGTGGTAAAATCGGGGATTGGTGCACGTCATGTAGCAGATTACCATATGGGGTGGGTTTGTGCAGGAATGCTAGGAATGGTAGGGAGACCTTCGAGAATTATATTCAACTAGTGCTGATATATGGAGGCGGAGTAAATTTTGGACCGACCATTGGTGTGGAGATGCTAACCTGGCCACCTCGTTTCTAGTGGTGTCAATCGGGCCAGGTTGGTCCGGTCTGGCCCGGCCCGCTTTTTTCGGGCTAAAAGCCCGACCCGACCCGCTAGGCCCGGTTCACATACCCCGGGCCGGGGTGGACACCATCCTTCCGTCCATGGCCCCGCCCGACCCGGCCCAAAATGGTGAAAAAGCCCGGCCCGGCCCGAAACCCGCCATGGCCCACTTCAAAAATAGAAGAAAGCCCGCTAGCCCGTCCGGCCCGGCCCGATGTCTGGCCCGCTAGGCCCGGGCCACCGGTCCGGGGCGGACACACCCCCTCCACTCCCAAGCCCGGCCCGGCCCGATGTTTGGTGAAGCCCGGCCCGGCCCGAAGCCCGCTCGGGGCCCGCTTTAACCGAGCCCGGCCCGACCCGTTTGACACCTCCACTCGTTTCTTGCTCTTTTTAGAATCTCAAGTAACAGACAAGCTTTCTGTGGCAGATATGTTCAAATTTGACTAGCAAGATTTGGTGGGATTTGCAGTTATCTAGATCACTAGATGACTGGGAGATTGGTACAATTAGTTCATTCTTTTCTCAAATATATGAGCATCACCCTTATGCAAGCGAGGACCAAGTAAAGTAGAAGTTGGAAGCCGACAACTGTTTTAGTGTAAAATCTTTCTATAAATGTTTAAAAAGCCAAGGCAAACCGACTCTTTCCATGGAAGGCTATTTGCAAGCTAGAGCCCTCAAAAGGGTGGCCTTTTTCAGTTGGACTATTGGGGAGGATCCTAACCATGGAAGGCTATTTGCAAGCACGGGTCAGATCATTGTTAACAAGTGTGCAATGTGCAAGAGGGCAGAGGAGAAGGTTAGCACTTGTTGATCCATTGTCTTGTGGCTAAGGATCTTTAGAGCATGATTCTCATGCTTTTCAGGGTTGATTGGGTTCTATCGGAAAAGCTCGAGTAGCCTGGCTTGGGGACAAGTGAGAGCTATGAAAGATATTAAAGAGTTTTGGAATGTGGTTCCCTGTGCATCTGGTGGAGCATTTGGAAGTTACGGAATTGCAGAGTTTTTGAAAGCACTGAAACTCCATCCCTGTTGTGAGGTCCCGGTTCTCATCTCTTTTATCCTTTTGGTCTAACTGCAACCATTCTGCTTACACCCTGTTCCTACTAGATTTTATGGATTCTTTGTGCCTTCAAGTTTTTTTGTTTGTTCTAACCTTTATGTGCTTTTGTGTGCGCAAGTAGCTTTGTGTTTCTACACCCTGTTCCTACTAGATTTTATGGATTCTTTGTGCCTTCAAGTTTTTTTGTTTGTTCTAACCTTTATGTGATTTTGTGTGCGCAACGCACGGTCGAGATTGGTTGTTTTACTTTGTAATTGTTGTTGCTGCTGTTTATTGGCTTGGCTGTTCCTTTCAAGTTTAGAATTGGAGGTCTAATGGCTGGATCCCAATCCCTCTTGGCGTCCTCGGCACAGGATGTAAAATGGTTCAGTGTCTTTTCAGCAGGTATCCCGTGTTCTAGTTTTTGCTGAGAGTTTTTGCTCTGTCTTGTTTCTCATGTCGTTTTCATCAAAGATGGATGGGAGCTGCCGATATAAGGGAGAGTGTGTGATAGTTTTAGAGGAAGGTTGGAGTCAAACAAAGTAAAGGAGAGGGAGAAAAAAAAAAGCTGGTAAGGAAAAAATGGTGAGGGAAAATACCAATTTATATATACTCATATAGATTATACATATCTATCGCTATCTACATGTTCATAGCTATTGTACCTTATACATACATACATATATATATCAGCTTCTCCTGATCTCGGACAGATGGGAGTTTTTGTGTAACCAGCTCTTCCATTCTGGGTATCGCCCTTTGATCATACGTGCAGCGGCTCTTGGAATGTTAGAGAGATTGTTTTTGTTATTGCAGAATGCAGACAGATTGGTGTGCAGTTGCTATAAAGACAGTTTGTTGGCTAATTCCACGTAGTTTGTGCAGATAAAATCACTTAAACTAATAACTATCCTAACAGATACTGATACTCCAAACTCAAATGAATCTTAATAAAATAAATGAACTAAAAAAATAAATTTGTTGCTTGGTGTGCCCACGACTTTGCTTTCTTATTACAGCGTCTAGGCACCACCGAGGCGGTGCCACACTCATTTTTCAAAGCACCAAGAGCCTATACAACAGTTTTCTCAAAGGGAACTTCCCAATGTTTACACTAGTATAGTAAGAAATAATGACTTTAGCTGGGCATGGGACAGTGCAAATATTGGGGATGTTATATCACTCTATTAACCAATTACTGAACACATGAG
The DNA here is from genome assembly GCA_033977485.1 of Hydrangea macrophylla. Classification (NCBI taxonomy): domain Eukaryota; kingdom Viridiplantae; phylum Streptophyta; class Magnoliopsida; order Cornales; family Hydrangeaceae; genus Hydrangea; species Hydrangea macrophylla. The sequence goes on from CM066994.1 coordinate 69,789,243, forward strand.
AAGACTACTTATAGCCTTGGCGTAAGCTATACTACTACACAGTTTTCCAATGTGGGACAACCACAATGTATATACATTTACATGTGCACCCTTTAACAGACAGGATATGTGGGGAAAAAGAAAAAACCAAGGACGGCATAAGCGATGGCTATGCCGACCCGTCATTAGACTAGATCAAGTCCACCATCATCTCAACGTTATAAAACCCATCCATGTATAGCCCAAGCTCTGTTAATTTTCTCTATGAGGGATGTCAGTGTTTACAAACATTCCACCAATAATAATGCACTTATAATTCACATTTTTTTCCAGAATGGACATTAGAACCTTGATTCTAACATTTCATTTTGGGGAAGAGTGATAAATTATTAGCATCAATCTGCTTGTCTGACTTACAATGATAGAATACATTTGATTCCAGGTAACAAAAACAAGTAAAAGTGAGTTATGACACTAGTGTCTAACATAATGAAATAATATTAGCAACTATGTAACAATCTACTGCTCTAGAGAAAAAAAATTAACACAGCAAATGAGAAAATAAAACCAGAAATCGTCTCAACATCATAAAGGTTAAGGAAGCTGACCTTTGCAAACGTACTTGCCAGATCATCTACATCAGATAAAGATCCAACACCTGATCCCTGGCAATAACAAGATCAAACAAAATTACAATGATGCGCTGCTGTCCAACTTTTTTTAGGGCAGTCCAAATAAACTTAACAAAGAGTTAAAATTGAAGAAAAATGTGCATCAGCATCCATTAAATGTTATGCTAAATCGCGAAAATTCCAAAGAAAAGGGGTAGACATGGTAGGCGAAGACAAATCGGTAAAAATGCACAAGACTTAGGTATAAGCTACCAAATTCAATGGCACAAGGTTATGCAAACCAGAAATGTTAATACAAAATTGGAAATTTAGCGCATAAAAACATGCACACACATTGAGATGTATGTAACCACATCTTTATGTGCCGCTGCTGAAACTTTCTTTTAGTGGAAGTTGTGGAACACCATAAACAACAAGCAGTTATTGAGAAAATTTATCTAGTGATGACCATTCCACGTTTTGCACTGTCAAATAACTATATTCTGTTCCTCCAGGAAAAAAAAGAAAAAAACAACTTGCTGAGAAACTATAACAGAAGAATATGGCATACAAAACAATAAAATAACATATCCGATTTACCAATCAAAAAATTGAACATTATATTTTGTTTTAAAAAATTTATGAGAAAAACCAAGAGGTTTGGCAGAAAGGGACTACCTCCTTCCCCAATCCCCATAGTAATCGAATGAAAGGTACCCGCACAGAACCCCACACACACAAAGAGATAGGGAGTTGTCCGTACAAATATCATCTGCAAGAGCCTTTCTCCAATCATTTGAACAGTGGGGAGGATGAATTTACTCGAAAAATAAAAAGAAAAAGAGAGAACTCCAAATATATTTCCCTGAACTAATTGGAAAACCACCACCACCACCACCAAAGCAAGACGGCCAAATTTCATAGGTTACCATCCAATAGTGGACAAATTTCAAAGTTTATTTTAAACTCAGAATTAGCGAAGGCCAAGGTAAGCCTCATTTCACTTCTTCATCAAATCTTCTTAATAAGTACTTTGAACCCAAATCTTTGCTATTTGTTAGGGCAAGAGAACAATGCCTCAAGGCTACCCTAGATTGACTAGGGAAATTCTCTTAAAGTGGAATAATCGAAGGTCTCATTAGGCCCCTTCACTTCCTCGTCACCTCCTTAATCTGGGAATGTTAAGGGTTCTGATCAAAAGGCAATATCTTTTAGAGTAAGACCATGTTTAGACCAACAGCAAATGGACACACGGGAACAAGGGAAATCAGTACCAACTCAACAGTACAAATAATGGAAGGTGAATCCATCCAAAGTGCTTCAGCAAAATTAGGAAAGGGGTCTGCATCTAAGGTGTTTAATTTGCATGAACACTGCAACTAAGATTCCCCAAAACAAAGTTTTGAAAAATTATACATTTATACTATAAATAAATAAAAATTTACAGTTAAGTCCCCACTGAAAATTATAAAAGCCCCCCCCCCCCCCCCCCCCCCCCGCTGATATTATGAAATTGTCGTACTAAGCCCCCTCTCTCTTATGTTTTTGTGCTAATTATAAAATATGTATACAAAATATGTATAAATAGGTCCAAAATATACACAATATGTATAAACAGGACGATTTTTTTTTCGGGGGGTTACATCAAGCCCCTCCGGGCATGATTTTCTAGATCCGCCCCTGGGAGGAAGGGAGGGATATGAGCAAGGAAAATGATGTGGCATGCAAGGTCTAGGGGCGGGGAAATAAGGAATCGCATGATGAACCAAGTTTTGGGTATTGATCATGCTGTGTAGACTTTTGAATTGCATCAAGAGGATGCTAAAAATAGTGGTAACTGTGTGAGAGAAGATGGCAAATGGATATAGCAAGGACGAGAGTGGGTCAAATGATGAAACAAATGATTTATGGGCTTAGGGTTATCTCCAGTTGGTCATACTTCCTAGCAGTTGTTAAAACTCCAGAGGCGTGCAGTAACTCTGGTTTGGAAATATACATGGAGAGCGGATGAGAATCGTCTATTCTAGAAAAGAATTTGGTTGCACGATGGGTAGGAAAGTTAGTGACACAGCTTTTTAATTGGTTTCTAAAGAAAGTCATTGCACCATGTAAGATACTGACTGTTTCTCATGCTGAGATTGAATTGTGCAGCTGTTTGCTGCAATTTATCACGATAGAATGTTGAGGATCCAGGATGATCACGTTTGGTGTGGTTCATCTCCAATAACAATCTATGATGATCAAGTGTAGTCCAAAACAGAAGTAAAAAATCTTCTAACTCAGTAAATTGTCAATCAGGGGAGGAGGCAGGTGGATCTTCAACCCAGAAGGGGAGGTGGATTTATAGCATTTTATTCAGGACAAGGGCAGTAATTCCATGGGATGTACTAGGCTTGAATGACCATGGTAAACATGCGATGATCAAAGATGTCGTGAAGGACTAGAAGGTGTATGTGGTGTGCATTCAAGAGGCGAAAAGGGATAGGGTAAGTAGGTGGGTAAAATTGGAGGTCTTGGTCTGTGGAATAGACGGCAGGTGTTGTGGCAATGTGGGCTCAAGGGTGTTTCCCAATTCGATCGTGGGATATGATCCTAATTCTCTTCTTTATTTCCTCAATATGTGACGGATTCTAGTGGGCTTTTTCAGGGGCATGGCCTTGTTGCAGATATGGTCAGCTATTAGGCAGAGCTGCTGGAGGTGAGAAGAAAATGGTCAGTCCTTGGTCTACTAAGGAAGACTTTAACATAGCATGACCTAGAGCTGCCTAGGTAATTAAGCACTCCTCAAGTCTTATAATGATTTGTACTTAGTAGACCTCACATTGGGTGGAGGGTGATTTGCATGATACAATGGATGAGAAAATCCCCTACATCCCGGCTGGATATTTATAATTTCCACAAATAAAGACGTGCATTTTCTGATATTTCTAAGGCTTGCTTCGACCTCTATATGATCATACTCCAATAATGCTCCTGCGGCGGATGTTGTAGAGGGGAAAGCCTATTTCATTTTGAAAATATATCAGTTGAGGAAGGGAGTTTTCTGGACTGGGTTAGAGGTTGAAATCAAGTATACAGAGTGGAGGCCTCTCCAGGATTTGTGGCAGCTAGAAGTTGATATTGTTAAAAGAGAATTATAAATGTGTACTAACGGAAAAAATAAATAAATAAATCAAATTTACAGAAGTGACAAAAAGAGGTTTCCAGAAATACTGAAGTCGAATGCTTTATAGGAAGTAATGCTTCGAAAATGAAGAATAATCAATGACAAACAGGGCTACAAGAATTCGTAAAAAGAGTTTATAAGAAATTGGTGCCTTTCAGAGGATATAAGTTAGCCCCAAAAATATAGAGTGTTGTGGCTTCAAGACGCTAAGAAGAATCCAACTTTTCTATAAAATTGGAAATGCAAATTATAGAGTGAATAATATCATTAACAGGGAGGTTGAGACTGGCGGGTTTATGTTAGGAAACTCTTGATGACATTCTCATTAGTAACAAGAATGTGAACTAAAGATGGAATTGTGACCTAGGAGCGGTGTGTGTACCTGATGTCGAGAAAAAAAACGAGGCCAAATTGGCACTTTCTGGTTTATGTTAAGATGGGATTTGAGCTCATAGGAAAGGCTGACAAAGTTCTAGTTTCCTCAGTTACTTATCTACATCAGACAATAGAGTTCCTCAAGGATTCGTGTCAAATTGAAGGGTTTTTTGAAGGCTAAGAAGCACCGACACGAATATGGCGACACAAACACGACACGAAACGGCAAATCCTGGGGAAAAAAAATAAAGCAACACGATACGGCGACGATACGGAAAATATAATATATTTATATATTTGTGTGTTACAATGTAACATGAAAATAACAAACAATACTACCACGAGCTATTATAAGTACGTCAACTTTCTAGTATTCCTTCTGTTTATCATAAAATGTTTTAACTTATCAAAATTAACCCCCCTTTGTTACCTTATTTTACAAATTAGTGCTTTCACCCCAAAATTCAAGACTTCGGTGTTGAAGGTGTGCCGGACACAAACACAGCACTCCATTAGAAGTGTTGGTGATGCCTAGTTTGAAGGGCAATTCTCTTTTACCTCCTAGGTTTGTGTTGGTTATAGAAGATTTGGCAAGGCGGTTGAGAAGCAAAGTGGAGGGAGGCTTATTAAAGGGATTCGGCATAGGGTATAGGGATAGATGTCATTTGATTACCTTGTCCTAGTTCATTGCATAACTTATGGGAGAACCAAGTTTGAGATATTTGAGGTGTGCTTTTTGCTTTGAGGCAATATCCAGGTTTCCTACCCATTTTAGCAAAGAAAGCAAATCTCAGTTGAAGGGGTGAAAAACATAAAGGACTTGGATATGAATTGCAAGGGTGAGTTCATCCTGAGGCCTGCCCACTCTCTTTAGGCAGTCTAGTCGCAAGTACCTGGGGCCTTTGTGATTTAAATATTTATTTGAAAAAAAAAAAAGCAAGGATGTGTTAGAAAATAAGGAATATCTTATATACACAGCAAATTGATTTTGAGATATATCATCTACACTAAGTCAGAGACTCATGGCTTGGAAATTGGAGTAAACCAGCAAAACAAATTGAGTTTATGTACACTAAAAATCACTTTTGAAAACAAAGAGGTTTCAATCACAACCAAAAATGAAGATTAGATCAACAAAAAGTTACCTCTTCCTTATCAAACAAACGATACTCATCATCACCACCGAACCCAACTCCCAGAATGTTACCTTCCTCCTCTTCTAGTCCCCCCAACTCAACTTCCCTTACAGCATCTTGACCAAAAAAGGCATATTGTGATGCATCAAAGAGTGCATTATCTGCATGGCAATGACAAATGAAACAAACTTTTAGTAGAATACAATTTAACACTATGATTTCATATTAACATATATATTCAAAGCCAAGCAACAGTGCAAGACAGAAGGAGAACTAACTGAAAAATTAATAACCTTAACAATCAGTGGAAAGTGAAGTACAAGTGTGCCACATAATTTTAAAGGGTGCCCAACCATGGGACACTAAAACCTAACTTGCAAGCCCAACGGATGGAGCCTATGGACCATGGATCTCCTGTTTATAAGCATTCACATAGAAACAAACATAGGAAAACATATGATCACCCAGTTTTCTGGTAACATAGGTAAGACATTCACCTGGACAACAACTCCATATAACAGATAATCATAGACCCCAATATCCCTACGAGATCTAAATATCTCGAATTAATTATGGCAAGTTTTCATTACAAAATGGTGAAAACAAACAACATGACAGAAAATCATCCAGTCAAAACTCAATCTCTATTCTAAGTTCTTCTAATCAGTTCGATGGTACAAAACCCTATGTTCAGGTGAATTGAAGTTCCAAAGCTTATCCAATCCTATACATGAACAATGAAGCAAGTTTCAGCAACTGTCCTAAATCAATATTTCAGTCAAGCGAATCAATTTCTAACACATCAAACAGTAAATCAGAAATCAAACCACAGAAAAAAAAAAAGAAATGAATCAATTAACAAACTAAACGATAAACATAGAAAAGAATCGAGAAAAAGAGATCAAAAGAAGAAATCAAGAACAAGAGAGTTTAGAAAGAAAAAAAAAATATCAAGAACAACAGAAATAAGAACAATTAAGCTGAAAGATTAAACTTCAACAGTGAACTTGCAGAGCTACCTGAGGAAGAACTACGATTTAAGTCCTTGAAATCGTTACCATCTGATCTATCCATATCTACACTCTCAAGAAACTAAAAACCTAAAAACTGAGCAATTCTCGAAACCCTAGAAAACGAACAACAAAGAAGTAAACCCCTTTTGAAGATGATAATTTTAGGGTTTTGAAGGATAGACAAAACAACGATGAGAGTAGAAGACAAAAAGAAAACCCTCTCTCTAATCTATGATACAAGCATAGATAGATATATAATTATATGCGAGTATACATATATGTGTATTTGTATAAGGTGTCAGACATGTGAGGGATTATTCCCGGAAACTGGAGAGAGGAGGGAGGGAGGTAAGGAGAGAGAGAGAGACACCCTCCGAGCGAAGAGGAGGCTATTGGTAAACATTTTTTTGCATTTTATGCTGTTACATTATGTTATTATATTATTATATTATATCACACGAGAGAAGACTTTTTTGCAGAGTATATAGTATCATATAGAGTATATGTTGCGTAACCAAAAAAAAATGTACACATACATGTGCTATAGTGAGAGAAATACGGTAGAGAGAGCTTACGTGCAATTAGAGGTGTATACGAGTCAATTATGAGCTTGAGTGTTTTCAAAAGCCATTTAAAATTAGGGTAAATATATTTTGTACCTTTAAATTATGAGTAAAATTTCAAGCACACTCATTTTTACAACATCACCATCACAATTTGATGTGTCAATTATTTAGTGGGAAAAGATCCACCATTTAACACAACCTCATATATGATACTCCCATTACATGGTTGCCACATCAGATTGTGGGGGGTGAAGTTGTGGAAATGGGTGTGCCTGAAATATTACTCTTAAATTATATCATGTTTGGCAATTTGATTATTAAACAATTTTTTTTGTATTTTGATCCCTCAACTAATTTTTGTGACTGTTTGCCCCCTTTTTCACTTTTAGTGACGAAAAAAGTCACTCTTAGTGACGTCAAAAGTGACGCTAACAGTGAAGGAGGGACCAAAATGCGAAAAAAAAAAATTATTTAAGGACCAAAGTGACAATCAGGTATAGTTTGAGGGTGGAAAATGCATTTTACCCTTAAAACTATGTTGTTTAATAATAGATACATAAATACATTTTTGCTCACTCCAAAATTGTTCACCATTTGCTCACCATCATCTCACATTGGCAAATGCAGCGGGGTCCAATAACAGTGAGGCCCAATATTAAATGATAATTTAATTAATGATGTAAAGTATTGGACCCCGCTGCATTAGCCAATGAGAGTAAAGGGTGAGGAATTTTGGGAGTGAGCAAAATTGTACTCTAGACATGTATAGAAATGTCAGTATGCACCAACTCTTTATAAGAACATCGTCCCAACCGATCCCCATTATAACATGGACTCTTGGGTCCACATCCCACACGTAGCTTTAGATCTCACGATACTTGCTCAGATGCGTAGTCTCACACCGTACGATCTATCAAACCTGACAAGAAGTCCCGACCTCAAATCACCACATCATTCCGGCCAACACGCCCAATACATTACTCTTTCACAACGCGTTCCTCTTAGTCTCGGTCGTGGACTAAAGGGACATATTCCTTAGGGTCTGGACTAAGGTAATATTCCTTTAGCCTCTATCAGACTCAGTTCATGATGTATCCCTCTTAATCTTGGTCATGGACTAAAGTGACATATTCCTGTAGCCTCTATTCGGACTTCCTGTAACGGTCATGGACTAAGGTAATATTCCTTTAGCCTCTATCGGATTAAGATAATAGCACCGGCATAACCCTCAGTCTCGGTCTTGGACTAACGTGACCATGCCCTTAGCCTCTGTCGGATCTCTCATGTCTCGGTCATGGACTAAGGCGACATTCCGTTAGTCTCTATTGGACCAGGGTACTAGCCACATTACCGTTCTCACAATATGTATCCCTTAGCCTCTATCGGATCTCCTGTCTCGGTCTTGGACTAAGGCGATACCACCAGTATACCCCTTAGCCTCAGTCATGGATTAAAGTGACATATCCTTTAACCTCTATCGGACTTCCCGTCTCGGTCATGGATTAAGATGATATCCCTTCAATCTCTATCGGACTAAGGTGATATAGGTAAACCACAACATCACATCTGTACTCAACGAAGTCTTATCGCATTCCCAGTTTTCTCAACACACAACCAATCTCGCACAGTTGATGATCTCAACTCATTATAACCCCACACCCAACATCGTACCCTCGTGATCGCATTCACGCGTACCGACATAAATAGTATCGACCTCTACGGTCGATAGACCCACTACTATGCACATCGGTTTCTTGATTTGGCTATCCACATTATAAACATTAATCGGTACTCACAGTTCTACTTGCACGATGCATTAGGGATTCATTATTCACGTGTGTGTATTATTTCAAAATAGTATCACACTATCCCTTACTACCCCATAGTCGCGTCATGAAAATCCGGATCAATAATCGAACGATTGAACCCTTTATATAATAACTTAAAGAAACAATCCATAATTTGTGATTGCCAATCGATTAGGAAACTTGGCAATTGATTGGATCCAAAACAATGCCAATCGATTGCAAACTTTGGCAATCGATTTTACAACAAATGGAAATCGATTGGGAAAACTATCCAATCGATTGGGTCCAGACTTGCAATACCCTGTATTTTTGTTATATAATAAAACCTAGTATTTCATTTCTATACTTATTTAACCATTCCTTTCTTTTTGGTGCAATTTGATTACCAATCGATTGCCTTGTTTCCCAATCGATTGCCATTTTTAGATACCAATTGATTGACATCTAATACCAATCGATTGCCATCCTGCCGACTTGAATTCATTATGTGGCAACCTACCAATCGATTGCCATTCTTACCAACCGATTACTTTCTAATATCTGTTACCAATCGATTGCCATTATTCCCAATCGATTGGCATAAGCAGAGATAAGTTTTCTTCTTTGTCTCATGGTTTGACACATGGCACCCTCAATTTCTATATATATGCATCCATTTCAGGCCTTGGGTCTGTTTGCTTTGTTTTTGGTTGAAAGAGAGAGAGTTGTTATATATCTATATACACAAACATCCATATAAATATGCACACACACACACATTGCCTTGGGTAGAGGAAGAAGAGAAGAAGGAAAAGGATAAAGGAGCAAGGAGAAGAGACAGAGGATATAGAGAGAGATAGAGTAAGAGAAGGAAGAGAGAGAGAAAGCTTGGAGGTTTTCAAGCTCACACACTCCCAAACACACCCTTGGTGAGTTCTAACTCACTTAGTCCCTCTATTTTATGTTTATACAAGATGTTATGAAGTTTAGATGTGTTAAAAGCATGATTTCTACATGTATATATGTTGTTTTATTAATTTGCTGGTGAAGACGAAGTGTCAATCGATTGGCATTATTCATAACCGATTGCCATCAGTCTGGACCCAATTGATTGGACAGAATTCTAATCAATTGGCATCCCAATCGATTGCCAATGTTAGCAATCGATTGACATTATTTTAGTTCCAATCGATTGCCAGTTTCCTCAATCGATTGTTATGATTTTTGTTCTAATTGATTGGACCTTATCCGAAGCGATTAGTATTGGCAGAACATGGATTCCTTTGCCTATTTATTATATTAAGGGTTCGATTATCGATTCTGACTTCTATTTTGCGACTATGGGTTAGATAGGGGTAATGTAATACCAAAGAATAAAGGATATTTTGATAAATGGAAGAATATGACTACGTGGGTAGATTCATGTATGAGTTCGATATCCATTTCTTTAATCAGAGTAGTCAACCCACATTGGGAATTGTCATGTGTCGATATTAGAACGTAACTTAGGTAGGTTTGGTAAGTTCTAGGAATGGTACGTGGATGGACGTTTGGTCATGATATGTTCTTAAAAGCCAGTGAATTGATAAATGTTCTTAACAAGGTGGTGAGTTAGACCAAGTAGTCTTAGGATAAATCAGAGGATTCATGATATGCTCTTAAAAGCCGATGAACTGATAAATGTTCTTAAAGAGGCGGTGAGCTGGTGGAGAGTATGCTAGATGACACTAAGTCGTGGCAATAGATGATATGCCTTGTTCGAAATGCTATGTCCGTGAAATGCGATGAATAGGATATATTGTTCTTAAAAGTTGGGGACGGACTGACGTGGATTCCATGACATGCGGTGAGCAGGATATATTGCTCTTAAAAGCGATGGACGGAATAAGGGTGTATCCATAGAGTTAAACGATTGAATCTGTTTCATTCAATCAGAGTATGTTGAATATCGGTCTTCGAATAATAAGACGACAAGGGTTGGTTAACGGCATTGTATAAGGAGCAAGATGATCGGGAAAGAACAAATCCTAATAATACGCCTTAACGCGCATTTGTTAGTACTTTTTATCTTGTTTTTGTGTATTTTTACTTCGTTTTCTATTTTCTAACAGGTTTTGAAAGAAAACAAGTATTCCAGGCTAAACAGGGTGAAAAAGCAGAAGAAAAGAAGTTGAAAAAGGCCTATCGCGCGTGCGGCCCGCTCGTGTGGAATACCTAAACCTCGCTCGCGCGACCCGCTCGCACGACCTCCCATCATCGCGCTCGCGTGGCCCACTCGCACGACATGTGTAAAAATCAAAGTTGCGTATATCACTATACTGAAGACTCCTGCGCAAACGAAACTACCAAATTACGTCCAGACTGTAAAATATAGCAGTTTTAGTGCATTTTGGGTTAGGAAAGCTTCCAAAACTTATTCCAAACTCTATATATACTTTGTTTTTATTCAATTTTTAGGGTAGACTATATTATACACATATACATACAGCCATATACAATAATATATACACAGCCATTTAAGAGAGGAAAGCAAGGAGAAGAAGAAGAAGACCAATGATTTCCATGGCCTCCTCCATCAACCTCTTGCCAATCATTACTTCCATGACCAACTAAACCTAGATCTAGGGTTTCAATGAAACCCTAGCCAAGTAATAGGGTTTTATTTATGTTTTTCTTTTAGTTTTATTATGTATGGATGATGATTACATGTTTAGAGGTTTTTATAATAAAATCGTACTTCTATTGATTAAATCATTGCTTTCAAAATATATTCTTGTCTTAGATCTATTTTGAATGTGATGTGCTCAATGATCTATATTTGTTGTGCTTGTATGGATTTTTTACATGTAATGGTGCTTAATTGAATTGTGATATCAAGTAACCGAATAGTTCATGCCTAGGAAAGACGGATTGTGTTGCAACCCTAGTTTAGTGTGAGACAATCTGTGCTAACCGAAGATGAATTATGTTGGTGCTTGAATCGTAGTTATCTTCTTAACGGAGGAATTGGGCTTGTAGCTACAATTCCCCATTATCATCCAATGTAATAAGCTAATTGAATGCATAGATACCCTTATTATGAAGCTAGTGGTGAATTTGCAATCCTAGGTTCACTCCAAATATCGTTTAAAACAACTTTCAATTACTTTCATAGTTTAGATTTATTTTATTGTTCTTAGTTTAATTAAAATCAAATCAAAATCCGTTTTTCTTAATTAATTAGATATAGGTTTTAAAATTAAACTGCTTTAGTAATTCAATCTCTGTGGGTTCGACCTTTACTTCCACACTACAAATTCTTAGAAAGTAAAGAATACTTTTATATCTTGATTTTGACAACATCACAAGATATTATTATAGTAGAATTTTTAACTCATGCCTGCAGTAGCTTGTTCATTCTTCAGATAACTGGTACCTTGTTAGTTTATACTCACTCAGCTCTCAGTAAGCTGACGGCCTTTATTGCCTGGACTTTTCCCATCCAGACTATCATATACCATAGTCTGCAGATGACGGAGCCTACAACGATAGTTACTATTTGGGAGGAGAATACACCGAGGATGGCCCCACTGATGATGTTTATGCAGGGGAGGACTACTACGTTGATGTTTACGCCAGCTGAAGAACTGGAGATAGTTATTAGCTCATTATTTCTTTTTAGACTATTTTGTTATATTTGGTACTTGGGCATGTGTTGCTTCCAAACCTTATATACTTCCACTTTAGTTCTACTGTGTAATAACTCTGATGTTTGTAATAGAAGCAACATCTATTTTTATCTAGTTTGTTTTTATTACTATTCTTATGTAGACTAGTACTTTGTGGTGTGGATAATTAGTGACATTCACCAGTCATCCCCTATGGACCCAAAAATGAAAAAAAAAAAAAAAATCTTTATTTTTGCTGCTCCGAGGCATGACAGGATTTTTGGTATCAGAGCCTTAGGTTGTGATGCTTTTGTTCACGAACGATTCCGCACCATTTAGTCCTAGCAAATTTAAGATCCCTGAGATGAGATATGAGTTTGAAATAAGATCATCCTTCTGACGATAGATAGTTTTCCTTGCAGGTTAGCATGGTTCCAACGTTTCATAGATTTGTGGATGACCCTTATAGAGGGCACATGATCCATGGGGATACCGTGGAGCTAGCTAATCCAGAGTGTTACCAGGATCGTGTGCGACAGATAGCCAGTCGTTATTTGGAAAATGATATATAGAAGGCCCTCTATGTTGATGGAAAGACTCACCCGACCCAGAAGCGTATGGATGCTTACCAATCAGCGAGGATTGGCAAAGATATTTATCAGGAGATTTTACATTTGATCCAGAGTAAGCTGGAGATGGATGCTATCTAGTTACGAGCTTTCTTGGAGGATCTATTGAGGCAACACCTGCCGTAGTGCCACCATCACTAGTACTCGAGGTACCCGTTCCAAAGCTATAGGAGCAGACCGAGGAGCCAGAGTCACCAGAGGCCGAGTCAATGGTAGAGCCTAACCCAGAGGAGGATCCCGTAGAGGACATCGAGCGAATTGAGGATGACGAGGAGCCAGAGGAGGATCTAGAAGAGGACCTAGAGCTAGTTGATGAGGAAGTTATGGCAGTAGGGGATGATGTAGGAATAGTGGGAGATGAGATTCCGGAGGATATTGCAGTTGAGCCTGAGGTAGAGGAGATAGTCGTACCAGAGATACCCGTGGTGTTTGATTTACTAGTAGGACCTGTGCTTCATATAGCAGCTATTGCCAATATGGCTGCCGAGTGGGTAGCAATGATGGTTGCATAGCCAGCCAGACTTCCGATAAGACACGTTACATTAGCAGATGCAATGGCTATTGTTGGGGATTTTTCCGAGTTGATCGCCAATGTTGTCGAGCCAGCATTTGATGTTGAGGAGATGGAGGTTAACTACATGATTGTCGAGGACTGGGATATTGGGGTGATAGTAGGAGCAGCAACACCAGCCGAGGATGATCCACCGGTAGAGATGGACATTGCACCTAAAGATGATGCACCAGCAGCATAATTGGATGCTGACGACTTTTGATTCAGTATTTGCGGGGAGTTAGGTTTCTGTTAGTTTTATATTAGGACATGTTGTCCACATGATTTTTGGGAGATTGAGAGATAGCTATTTGACCATAGCCTTGTATAGGTATTAGCAATAGTAGTCGTAGCATTTTAAATAGCTGACCATAGTACTATTTAAGCCTTTATCCCACGTGGTACACAGTTTGACTAGTGTGTACTATGCAGTACATCTTTTGATATATACGAGCAGTACTTTTGATATTAATTGTATGGTTACTTTGATGTGTTGTTTAGTAGAACTGTTAGTTCTTATTGCTTCTCGCCCTATTTTATTTTCGTTTCTGCAAGAAGACTTTCAGCTAATCAATGTGTCTCTTGTAGACAACACTTGTTATCATTATGGTAGGACCCTTGAGAAATCACCGAGCGCGAATTAGAGCACCTATTCCGGAAGGAATGGACCCATCTGGAATTTTTGAAGCATTCATGCAGCAAATGGAGCATGTAGGTGATATCTACAACCATGCTACTAATCAACGACCTGTCCAAACCCCAATTGCACCATTCCAGTAGAGGCAAACAGGGGACAAGTTACTGGCAAATTTCCTTGGGTTACGTCCCGAGAAGTTCAATGGACTAACAAAACTATAGAAAGCCGAGCAATGGATAAGAGAAATGGAGTTGATCTTTGAAGCATTGGAATGTAGTGAGCAAGAAAAATGTCGTCTTGCTATGTTTCAGCTTACCTATGCCACCACAGATTGGTGGGAGGCTGAGCAAGCCACTGTAGGGATGAACGCTGCGAGAGCAATGCCTTGGGAAACATTCAAGGGAAGATTTATGGAGAAGTACTTTCCAAAAGACGAAAAGGATCAATAGGAGAAGAATTTTATGAACTTAGCTCAAGGAGATTGGACGGTGAGAGAATATACCACACAGTTTGAGCGACTGTCTCGATTTGCCCAACATATGATTAATACACCGCAGAAGAAGGTGAAAAGATTTCACCAGCGACTAAATCCCCATCTTCGCCATATGATGATTGGTCACCTGAACTAGAGTTTTGAAGGACTGGTCAGACTTGTTGTTAGTCTAGAAAATGATGCATATCCAGTACAACGACCGTAGATGAATCGACCACAGCCATCAAGAAACTTCCAACAGAGGAATTTCCAGCCACAGCCGTCGAGGAATACCCAAGGGTAGAGACCTTAGGGAAATTTTCAAGGTAACAAGAAAACTTAGGAAGGAACCAGGAAGCCTCAGCAGAGTTATCTTCGACCCTAGTCGTATCAACAGCGAGGACTGCAACCCCAAGCACTGCTTACAGCTTCGCCATCAAATGATGGAGGTTCTTTTAACTGTGGAAAGCCAGGACATATTGCCAGGAACTGCACTGCCCCCAGAATGAATCGCAGGCTGGACATTGTCTGTCACAATTGCAATAAGCCAGGGCATTTGAGCAGGGATTGTCGTGTACCACAAGGAGGATACTATGAGGCACCAGTTCAAAGAATACAAGGACCCCCAGAGCAAACTCGAGTAAATGCTATAATCCCAACAGAAGCAGGTTTTAATGCCGATGAACAGCAGCATTTGGAAGGTACGCTTGTACTCTTTCATAGTCCAGTTAAAGTTTTATTTGATATTGGAGCTACACATTCTTTTATTGCTGTTAAGATTGTACGTCAGTTGGGATTAGAACCCCAGACACTTGAGCCAGCACTGAATTTTGTGTCACCTTTGGGAGTGACTGTTAAGCTGAGTAAAGTATATAAGGATTGCCCAATGACTTTGGGAGACAGGAATTTTCCAACAGACTTGGTAGTTCTATCGATGTCAGAGTTCGACATTATCTTAGGGATGGATTGGTTGACTAAGTACAGTGCCAATTTGGACTCCCCTACTAGGACGATTGTATTTTCGATACCAGGACGTTCGACGACTAGATTTTAGTGTCAGTCAATAAGCGATATGTTCTTTATAAGTGGTTTAGCTATAATCGGGAGTACGAGTACATAACTCAGGATAGATCAGATTCCTACCGTATAAGACTTTCAGGATGTATTCCAGGATATTAAAGGACTTCCACGAAAAGAGAAATAGACTTTTGTGTGGAACTAGTACCTAGTACATTGTCTATTTCCAAGACTCCATATCGGATGGCACCAACTGAGATGTTGGAACTGAAGAAGCAAGTCCAGGTGCAAAGCGGGGGTATTTGTAAAATACAATCGCGCTAAAAGGAAGAATTGCATTGGTTTTAATCACAACTTCCCGTTTTATCTGCAATTTGCATTACAAGGCTAGTTTTCATACAATGTGATTAATCTATGATAAGTTGTATTGTTTTAGCTATTGTTTGTGCAGATCACTGCTGTGTGGACTAGAGAGATGAACATCAGGACAACTGGAATGCTGCAGTGCAGACAAAAGAATTCAAAGCTAAAGTTTGAAGTTCGAGCGATCAACGATAGTTCGATCGATCGAAGGTTCGATCGCTTAAAGAAGATTGAAGCGCTTGAGTTCCAGGTGTTCGATCGATTGCAAAATGTTCGATCGATCGAACATGGTATTTTCAGAAACCTTCGCGTACGCAGGAGATGCGGGTTTTTAACCCTAGTCTTTAGGTTTTCTATATATATTGAGCTTTGTATATGTCCAGGGGGGCGCCCACTTTTGCTTTTTATCAGTTTTAGAGAGAGAGGAGAGTTTTTCTTGGTGTTTTGTAGGTTTTCCATTGATTCTCGGTTTATATAGCTTGATTACTCTAAGGTTTGATAAAGTTTTTCGTTCCAGGTTACTTCTCTACTGTGTATTTATATTCTGCACTTAGTTTAGAATAGTGTAACTCGTTAACTTAGTAGTATTGCATGTTAGACAAGTTTATATCATTAGTTCTCATAGTTTTCATGCAAAACTCACATCCAAACGAAGCCTTAATGTTTTCATATGATAAAAACCAGTCTGTGATACTCCAGTCGATGTCTGAGTAGTCCTAGGGTTGGGAGAACACGATGAAACAGTGATCTCCAGCCTCTGCCATGCAGCAGAATAAATCCTGTGTTCGATCGATCGGAGGTATTTCGATCGATCGAACCAGAGATAGTCAAGCGATCGAAGACATTTCGATCGATTGAGGGATGAAGGTTTTCGATCGATCGAACGCGCATTGATCGATCGAACTCTCTGATTCTTGAGGATGTTCCTTGCAGTATTCCAGGACCTTCTGTTTTAGAGATTTGTTATCATACTGTCCCCCAAATGCTCAGTTTGTCAAAACAGTTTTTAAAATCAAGGCCCTAAGGCATTTTCTTTCAATATATTTTGCAAACCACTTTCAATGCTAACACCATTGTAGGTGCGAGTCTTAACTATTGAATTAAACCGCTTTCACGTGTTTCAAGTTAACTGTGATGATATAGTCCCGGTCATGAAAGGGCTATGGATTCTTTATTTTTAGAGAAATACGGAAAACTGTGGGTAATATACTCCTTAGTGCTTCAAAGTAACTGCATGGTAGATGGTTAGATTACTGTGGATTCGTGTAATCCCAACACTTTTTTTCTTAAAGTTAAATCCTATTTTAGAGTATTGCTTTAACTAGCTAATTAGTTCTTTAGTTTAATCTGAATTGCTTTCGTTAGTAGTCTTAGTTTGTGGAACTTTGTGTTCTGCACCATTATTAAATCTTATTGAGTTTTTTTTTCTCTTTCTTTTGAGTTTAGTCTAAGTTAATAGGTCAACACCTTCCCTGTGGGATCGTCCTGGACTTATCCAGTATTACTTGCACGATCACCTACACTTGGGTGTTGCACAAGAGCACACAAGAATATTCGCGTGTCACCAGGAACTTGAAGATCTAGAATTTGTTCATCTGAGCACGTCACCTTGGGGAGCACCAGTTATATTTGTAAAAAAGAAGGAAGGGACACTTTGACTTTGTATGGACTACAGGGAGTTGAACAAGGTTACGATTAAGAATAGATATCCACTACCTCGGATAGACGATCTATTCGACCAGTTACAAGGATCAAAGATCTTTTCAAAAATCAATTTACGTTCAGGATATCACCAATTGTTAGTTCGACCGGAGGATGTGTCGAAGATTGCATTCAGAACAAGATACGGGCATTATTAGTTTTTAGTTATGCATTTTGGATTAACGAACGCTCCAGCAGTATTCATGGACTTAATGAATAGAGCATTCAGACCATATATAGATAAATTCATTATAGTACTCATCAACGATATTTTGATCTACTCAAAGATGGAGGAAGACCACAAGGAGCACTTACAGATTGCTTTACAGACGCTTCGAGATAAAAGGTTGTATGCAAAATTTAGCAAGTGTGAGTTTTGGTTATAAGAAGTCAAATTCTTAGGACATGTTATATCTCACGATGGTATCTCTGTGGACTCATCTAAGATTAATGCAGTCTTAAGCTGGAACGGACCAACTAATGCGACAGAAGTTAGAAGTTTCCTTAGCCTAGCAGGATATTACAGAAGATTTGTAGAAGGATTCGCCAAGATAGCGGGACCTTTGACGAATTTAACGAGGAAGGAGATGAAGTACGAGTGCACAGAAAAACAGGAGAATGCATTCCAGGAGTTAAAGGAAAGGTTGACTTCAGCACCAGTACTCGTAATGCCTAAAAGTGGAGAAAGGTATGTGATCTATAGTGATGCATCGCACCAAGGACTTGGTTGTGTGCTTATGCAAGACGGGAATCTCATTGCATATGGATCAAGATAGTTGAAGGTACATGAGAATAATTACCCTACACATGACTTGGAGTTAGCAGTAATAGTATTTGCATTGAAAATCTGGTGACACTATCTCTATGGAGAGAAGTTTGATCTATTTTTCGATCATAAGAGCTTGAAATATCTGTTCTCTCAGAAGGAGTTGAACATGCGACAACGAAGATAGATGGAGTTACTCAAAGACTATGACTTTTCGTTGAAATACCATCCGGGAAAAATAAATATTGTAGCAGACGCTTTGAGTTGTAAACCTCGACTAGTGATTGCTACATTATTAATTCGAGAATGGCAAGCATTAGAGGTGTTAGCTGAATTTGATCTTCAGCCAGTGGAACCAATGAAAAGACAATATTTGGATGCCTTACGGTACAACCAACTTTAATCAGCCATATCATAGAAGCTCAGTAGACGACGGAAGATTTGAAGTTATGGTTTGCTAAAATGTCATCCAAGGAACCAGAGATCTGGAGTATCAGTAAAAACGGAGCCTTACGATGTAAAGGTAGACTCTGTGTACCTGGCGAAGAAAATCTCCAAAAAGAAATATTGGATAAAGTGCATAAGTCACGAATGACTATTCATCTGGGAGGTACGAAGATGTACAAGGATCTGAAGAGGAATTTCTGGTAGGAAGGAATGAAGAGAGAAATAACAGAGTATCTCAATGTCTTACTTGTAAACAAGTAAAGACAGAACATCATAAGCCACTTGGATTACTGCAACCATTACCGATTCCTCAATACAAGTGGGAACATGTCACTATGGATTTCATGGTGGGATTGCCGAAGTCATAGTAGAACCATAATGCTATTTGTGTAATCGTGGATCGACTTACAAAGACAGCACATGCCATCGCCTACAGTATGACGTATCCAATGGAACGTCTGAGCCGGATATATCTATAACACGTAGTACAGTTACACGGAGTACTTATGTCTATCGTGTCAGATCGAGATTCACGTTTTACTGCAGAGTTTTGGAAAAGTCTCCAAACAGTGATGGGAACAACATTAAACTTGAGTTCAATCTTTCATCTGCAAACCAATGGGTAAACTGAACGAGTTAATCAAGTAATGGAGTTCATGCTACGTGCTTGTGTCATTGATTTTGAAAGTTCTTGGGAGACGCAATTACCTTTAATTGAGTTTGCCTACAACAACATTTATCATTCGACCATAGGGATGGCGTCGTTTGAAGCTTTGTACGGCAGACCTTGCCGATCGCCTCTATGTTGGACCGAAGTTGTAGATAATCAACTTCTTGGGCCAGAGATGGTACGAGAAACCAGCGAGAAGATTCAGATTGTACGTGAAAAGATGAAGACAACTCAGACCCGACACAAGAGTTATCCTGACAAGCGACGCAAAGACTTGGAGTTTGCAGTTGGAGATCACGTGCTACTCAAAGTTTTACTTGTTCGAGGCATCGTCAGATTTGGTCAAAAGAGAGGCAAGTTATTGCCACGATTCATCGGATCATTTGAGATTTTAGAGCGTGTTGGGAAGGTTGCTTATCGCCTTGTGTTGCCGCCGAAGATGTCAGGAGTGCACAACGTGTTCCACATTAGTATGCTGAGGAAGTGTGCCCACAACCCAACACACGAGATCAACTTCGAAGATATTGGAGTCAACGACAATGTTACATTCAACGAAGGATCGGTTCGTGTTTTGGATCGAGGGATCAAGAAACTCAAAAACAAGGAGATTCTGTTGGTGAAGGTTTAGTGGAAGCATCACTATGAAGGAGAAGCTTCGTGGGAGCTAGAGTCAGAGATACGAGAAAAGTTTCCTTTTTTGTTTTAGCCTAGTTTGTTTTCGATTTCGAGGACGAAATCCTTAATGAGTGGTTGATGATGTAATACCCTATATTTTTGTTATATAATAAAACGTAGTATTTCATTTCTATTCTTATTTAACCATTCCTTTCTTTTACCAATCGATTGCCATTTTTAGATACCAATTGATTGGCATCTGTTACCAATCGATTGCCATCATACTGACTTGAATTCATTATGTGGCAACCTACCAATCGATTGCCATTCTTATCAATCGATTGCTTTCTAATATCTGTTACCAATCGATTGCCATTGTTACCAATCGATTGGCATAAGCAGAGATAAATTTTCTTCTTTGCCTCGTGGTTTGACACATGGCACCCCCAATTTCTATATATATGCATCCATTTCAAGCCTTGGGTCTGTTTGGCTTATTTTTGGTTGAGAGAGAGAAAGAGAGAGAGAGAGAGAGAGAGAGAGAGAGAGAGAGAGAGTTGTTATATATCTATATACATAAACATCCATACATATATATACATACACACACACACTGCCTTGGGTAGAGGAAGAAGAGAAGAAGGAGAAGGATAAAGAAGCAAGGAGAAGAGACAGAGGAGATAGATAGAGACAGAGTAAGAAAAGGAAGAGAGAGAGAAAGCTTAGAGGTTTTCAAGCTCACACACTCCCAAACACACCTTTGGTGAGTTCTAACTCACTTGGTCCCTCTATTTGATGTTTATACAAGATGTTATGAAGTTTAGATGTGTTAAAAGCATAATTTCTACATTTAGATATGCTATTTTATTAATCTGCTGGTGAAGATGAAGTGTCAATCGATTGGCATTATTCCCAATCGATTGCCATCAGACTGGGCACAATCGATTGGATAGAATTCCAATCGATTGACATCCCAATCGATTGCCAATGTTAGCAATCGATTGACATTGTTTTAGATCCAATCGATTGCCAGTTTCCTCAATTGATTGTTATGATTTTTGTTCCAATCGATTGGACCTTATCCCAATCGATTGGTATTGGCAGAACATGGATTCCTTTGCCTATTTATTACATTAAGGGTTCGATTGTTCGATTCTTGATTGGGACTTCTATTTTATGACTATGGGTTCGACAGGGGTAATGTAACACCAAAGAATAAAGGATATTTTGATAAACGAAAGAATGCGACTACGTGGATAACATGTTGATTCATGTATGAGTTCGATATTTGTTTCTTTAATTAGAGTAGTCAGGCCACATTGGGAATTGTCATGTGTCGATATTAAAATGTAACTTAGGTAGGTTTGGTAAGTTCTAGGAATGGTACGTGGATGGACGTTTGGTCATGATATGTTCTTAAAAGCTGGTGAACTGATAAATGTTCGTAAAAAGGCAGTGAGCTGGACCAAGTAGTCCTATGATTAACTAGAGGATTCATGATATGCTCTTAAAAGCCGGTGAACTGATAAATGTTCTTAAAGAGGCGGTGAGTTGGAAAGTATAGTAAATGACGCTGAGTTATGGCAATAGATGATATGGCTTGTTCGAAATGTTATGTCCCTAAAATGCGGTGAACAAGATATATTATTCTTAAAAGCTGGGGACGGATTGACGTGGAGTCCATGACATGCGGTGTGCAGGATATATTGTTCTTAAAAGCGATGAACGGAATAAGGGTGTATCCCTAGAGTTAAGCGATTGAGTTTGTTTTATTCAGTCAAAGTATGTTGAATATCGGTCTTTGGATAATAATATGACAAGGGTTGGTTAATGGCATTGTATAAGGAACAAGATATTATTATAGTAGAATTTTTAACTCATGTCTTCATTAGCTTGTTTATTCTGCAGATAACTGGTACCTTGTTAGTTTATACTCACTCAGCTCTTAGTAAGCTGACGACCTTTATTGCCTGAACTTTGCTCATCCAGACTATCCTGTACCTTATTATACAGATAACGGAGCCTACAACGATGGTTATTATCCGGGAGGAGAATACACCGAGGATGGCCCCAGTGATAATGTTTATGCCGAGGAGGACTACTAAGCTGATGTTTACGCTAGCTGAAGATCTGAAGATAGTTATTAGTTTGTTATTTTTGTTTAAACTATTTTGTTATATTTGGTACTTGGGCATATGTTGCTTCAAACCTTATATACTTTTGTTGTAGTTCTATTGTGTAATAACTATGATGTTTGTAATAGAAGCAATGGCTATTCTTGTTGTAGACTAGTACTGTGTGGTGTGGATAATTAGTGACATTCACCAGTCATTCCCTATGGACCTACAAAGGAAATTTATTTTTCTTTATTTTGGCTGCTCCGGGGCGTGACAAGACTGTTGGTAATCGATTGGTATTCAAGCCAATCGATTGGGGCTTTGTCTTCTCTAGTAGAATGGCAGTCCAACATAAATAAATGTCCAAGGGACGTAAAAGCTATGTCTAATCTTCATTAAAACTCATAAAACATCGTAATATAGAGACCAAGTGAGTTCTAACTCACCTAAGGGTACATTTAGTGTGTGGGTGGTGGCTATGGAGCTTGAGATCTCTCTCTCCTCCTCTTGATCTTTTCTCTGCCTCTCCTCTGTCTCTCTTTCTCTTCTCTTTCTCCTTCTCTCCTTTATGATATTCTTTTCTTCTCTTCTTTCTTCTGCCAAAGGGCAGTGTGTGTATGTATATAGATATATGTATGAATGTGTGTATATAATATATATACTCACTCTCGCGCAACCAAAACTGTGAAAAACCTTTCCAAGGCACAAAATGAACTCATATATATATATATAGAAATTGAAAGTGCCACATGCCAAACCACGAAGCAAAGAAGAAAACTTGTCTATGCAGGTGCCAATCGATTGGAACTAGAGGTAATCGATTGGGCACATATATTTTAAGGCAATCGATTGGATAAGATAGCAATCGATTGGGATATTTCCACGTAATCGATTCAGGTTGGTAACATGGTAGTCGATTAGAAAAAAAAAAAGAAATCGATTAGTAATCAAAAGATGGCAATCGATTGGTATAAAGGCCAATCGATTGGGACCCGAAATTTAACAAAGGTAAGATAAGGTTATAAGATTGAGTCAAAATGAAATTCCATTATAAAATATATCTAAAAATATAGGGTATTACATCCTCATCCTCTAAATAAAGATTTCATCCCTGAAATCCGAACTAAGCATTGCTAAACAAATCTGGATATTTCTCACGCATCTTTGACTCTAACTCCCAAGAAGCTTATCCTTTGTTGTGAAACTTCCACTGAATCTTTGCTAGCAAAATTTCCTTGTTCCTTAGCTTCTTAACTCCCCGATCCAAAATTTGTACTGGTCCTTCATTGAACGATACATTGTCATTCACCTCGATGTCCTTAAAGTTGATCTCATGACTCAGATAGTAAGCTCACTTCCTTAACATGATAACGTGGAAAACATTGTGGACTCCTGACATCTTTGTTGGCAACGTGAGTCGGTAGGCAACCTTTCCTACACATTCAAGGATCTTAAATGGTCTAATGAAACGCGGTGCTAACTTTCCTCTCTTCTGTCCAAATATGACAATTCCTCGCACCGGAGATACCTTGTGTAGCACATGATCCCCAACACCGAATTCTAAACTTCTATGACATTTATCCACGCAAATCTTGTGTGTACTCTGCGCTGTTTGCATCCTTTTCTTCACAAACTTGATCTTCTCATTAGTTTTCCAAACTAATTCTAGTCCAAGTAGTTGATTATCTCCAATATGCTCGAGTGGTGACTGTTGTTGTACGCAAATTCTACTAGTGGTGAATGAGTCTTCCATGAGCTCTCAAAATCAATAACACACGCTCGTAGCATGTCCTCCATCACCTGGTTAACTCGTTCAGTCTGTCCATCAATTTGTGGATGAAAGGCAATGCTGAGGTCAATGACATCCCCATAGCTATTTGTAGACTCTTCCAGAACTCTACAGTGAATCTCGAATCACGATTGGATACTATAGAGACTGGTACATTGTGCAGTCGTATGACTTATTCTATATATATATATGGCTCAAACGCTTAACTAGATACAACATACTGTATGCTATTAAATGTACTAATTTGGTAAGTCGGTCCACAACTACCCAAATAGCGTCGTGGTTTTGCTAAGACCTTAGAAATCCTACCAGGAAGTTCATAGTGATATATTCCCACTTCTATTCGAGAACTGGTAATGGTTGTAGAAGTCCGGGTGGTTTCTGATGTTCTGCCTTCACATACTTAAATGTAAGACATTGTGACACGTGTGCAGCAACTTCTCACTTCATCCCTTCCCACCAAAAGTTCCTCTTTAAATCCTTGTACATCTTTGTACCTCCTAGGCAGATAGTCATTCACAACTTGTGAGCTTCGTCCAGTATATCCTTTCTAAGATTATCTTCATCCAGCATGAAAAGTCTGCCTCTATATCTGAGTGCTCCATTCGCATCAATCCTCTAATTCTCGGGTTCTTTCACTACATTGCTTGCGAACCACTCCTGAAGTTTGTCATTCTTCTTCTGTGCCTCTAAAATATGACTGATGAGGGTCGGTTGCACCATGAGACATCCAAAGTGTTGCCCTTCACTTGGATCTAAGGCTTGAATATCGAATTCAGCCAAGGTTTCTAACTCTCGCCACTTTTTGACCATAAGAGAAGCTACTACTATCCTCTGGGGTTTCTGACTCAATGCATCGGCCACTACGTTCGCCTTTTCAGGGTGATATTGCAACGTGAAATTGTAGTCCTTTAACAATTCCATCCAACGTCATTGCCTCGTGTTTAACTCCCTTTCAGAGAACAAATATCTCAGACTCTTGTGATCCGAGAACATATCAAACTTCTCACCATAGAGATAATGCCTCCAAATCTTGAGTGCAAAAACAATCGCGGCTAGCTCGAGGTCATGCGTTGGATAATTCAACTCGTGAAGTTTCAATTGTCACGATCCGTATGCGATTACCTTCCCATCTTGCATCAGAACACATCCGAGTCCTTGGTGTGATGCGTCGCTATAAATAGTGAACTGCTTACCATTCTTAGGTATTGCCAGCACTAGTGTTGTGGTCAATCTTTGTTTCAATACCTGGAATGCGCGTTCATGCTTATTACCCCATTCAAACTTCAAATCCTTCTTCGTTAGTCCGGTAAGAGGAGCTACGACCTTGGAGAATCCTTCCACAAATCTCCGATAGTATTTGGCTATTCCAAGAAAACTCTTGACTTCTATTGTGATAGTTGGTATATTCCAATCTAGAATCGCGTTTGTCTTTAATGAGTCTATGGCTATTCCATCTTGTGAGACATGTCCTAGAAATTTGACTTTCTTCAGCCAGAACTAGCACTTGCTGAACTTTGCATACAGTTGGTTATCTCGGAGAGTCTACAGTGCGATCCTTATATGTTTCTCATGTTCCTCCTCAGTTTTTGAGTAGATTAGAATATCATCTATGAACACAATAATGAACTGGTCCAAGTAAGGTCTAAATACTCTATTCATTAGGTCCATGAATACTACAAGGGTATTGGTTAATCCGAAAGACATAACCAAGAATTCATAATGGCCGTACCTTATCCTAAAAGTAGTCTTCGAAATATCCACTGGTCAAACCAATAGTTGGTGATATTCGGATCGTAGATCGATCTTTGAGAAAGTTGTCACTCCTTGCAACTGATCAAACATATCATCGATTCTAGGGAGTGGGTAATTATTCTTAATTGTGACCTTGTTGAGCTCCCTATAGTCGATACAAAGTCTCTAAGTTCCATCCTTCTTCTTGACAAATAGCACTGGTGCTCCCCAAGATGATGTTCTGGGTCGACCAAACTTGAGATCTTTTAACTCCTGTACTTGCTTCTTCAGATCCTGGATCTCCGTTGGTGCCATCCGATAAGGAGCCTTTGATTGTGGTAAAGTACCAGACATTAATTCGATGCAGAAACCAATATTTCCGCTTAGGTGGAAATCCTAAAATATTATGAAGCACATCATCAAAGTCTCGGACTACAGGAATTTGTGCAACAGTGTGTTTCGAACTCGAGCTCTTGATAGATGCTAGACAGCTAGTGAGAAAGCATCACCAGAGGGGTTACACTGAAAATCAAAAGGTTAACTTCCTGGTACCAAAAATGTAATCATCTTATTAGCACAATCTAACTTAGCACGATACTTTGTAAGCCAATCAAATCCTAAGATGACGTCAAATTCCTTCATTGACAAAATGATTAGATCTGCGAGAAAAATTCTATCCTCAAAGGTTAAGGTACAGTCCCTGCACACTTTTCCTAACCTCACGGTTACTCCCAAAGGTGATACCGCATTCAAGGCTACATCAAGCACCTCGGGTACTAAACCTAAAAGTTTAATAATTATGATAGCAATAAATGAATTTGAAGTACCAGTATCAAATATCACCTTAACTCGAGTGCTGAATAACGTAAGAGTACCTTCCATATTCTGCTGCTCGGTTTCATCATATCCTGTGTCCTCTGGGATGATAGCATTCAAACGAGTCTGCCCAACTAGGCCCTGAGCAACTGGTCCCTTGTATCTTCCATGGGGTGATTTGCATTTCTTACTCATGTGGCGGCACTTGCCACAGTTATAGCAGACAACTTCCGGACGATTCTGGTTCCTTGCAGCTCGGCAGTGCTTCGCCAAATGACCAGGCTTTTCGTAGTTAAAACATCCGCCGATATTGCCTCCAATGGCAGTAGGTAGTCCTTGTAGGGGAGGTACTTGATTTGCTGCATAGGGGTTCTTGGGAAACGCAAGTTGTGGCTTCCTTTCTCCAGTCCAGTTGTGCTTGTTCCCTTGGAACTGCATCGGAGGTCTCGGTCCTTGGTTATTCTTGGGTGGGGGTCGATTTCCAAAGCGTACTTGTTCTCGGGTGTTAATACCTGATCTTGTCAAAATCAAGATAAAAAGTATACTCTATTTTAAAAGATTTACAATAGTGGAAGTAGAGGTCGAACCCACAGAGATTGGAATTACTTTGTCACTTTAACTCTAAAAACCCTAAGTCTAGTTAATTAAGAAAATAGAATTTTGATTTCAATTTTGTTTTAATTTAAACTAAGAATAATGAAAATAAATCAAACATAAAAGTAATTTAAAATTGTTGTAAACGATATTTAAAGTGAATCTAGGATTGCAAATCCACCACTTGCTTTATAGTAAGCGTATCTATGCATTCAATTAGCTTATTACATTGGATGATAATTAGAAATAATAGCTACAAGCTCTATTCCTCAGTCAAGAAGATAATTACAATTCATGCATCAACATAATTCATCTTTGGTTGGCACAAAGTGTTGCACACTAAACTAGGGTTGCGGCACACTCCGTCTTCCCTAGGCATGAACTATTCGGCTACTTGATATCACAATTCAAATAAGTACTATTACATGTAAATAATCTATACAAGCATAGCAAATATACATTATTGAGCACATCACCTCCAAAACAGATCTAAGACAAGAATAGATTTTGAAAGCAACGATTTAATCAATGAATACGATTTTATTACTTAAAATCCTCTATACATGTAATTATCATCCGTATATAATAAAACTAAAAGAAAACATAAAATACACCCTATTACTTGGCTAGGGTTTCATTGAAACCCTAGATCTTAGTCTAAGCGGCCATAGAAGCGATAAATGGCAAGAGGTTGATGGAGGAGGCCATGGACATCCTTGATCTTCTTCTTCTTCTCCTTGCTTTTCCTTCTTTAATGGCTGGATTTTTTGTTGTAACAAGATGTATATATAGTTATGTAACCCCAACTTTGAATTATAATTAAGTATATATCGATCTAGAGGGATTAGGAAGGTTTTCATAACCTTAATTCGACTAAAACAGCTGCATTTTACTTTATGGACGCATTCAGGCAATTTTGTTCGTGTAGGAGTCTTCAGCACATCAAAATACACAACTTCAATTTTTTCTACAGGTCACGTGAATGGGCCACGCATGCGCGATGTTGGTAAATCGCGTGAGCGAGGGTGCTTTTTCTACTTCTCACGTGAATGGGCCACGCATTTTGTTTTCACACCCTTAATAGCCTGAAACTCCTGCTTTCTTCTAAAGCTTGACAAAAAGTGGATAACAAAATAAAAGCACAATAAAATAGACTACTAAGTGCTAACAAATGTGAATTACGACGTTGTAGACACCCCATTTTGTCGGCTATCAGATTTAGGAGACCCATAGCTTGGTGGTTCACAATGATCGCAAAAGACTCAAAAGGACTCTCGGAAGTCAGCTCTATCTCTCAGAATTCTCAGAATGACCAAAATACCCCCGAGAGACCGAAAACTCCCAGATTTGGTCCCAAAGTCCTGAAAACATGCTACGTTGTAAGAAATGTGATAAAAATGAGTTTTTATAAGTAAAATAGGATGAAATCGTCAGCTCCCAGAGACCCCCGGAAGTTCCCGGAAAGTCCCCGTTGACCGTTTGACCAAGGTTTGACCAGGTTTGACCCGAGTTTGACCGAGTTTGACCAAGTTTGACCAAAATCATCCGAATTCACCGGAATCATTTTAAATCATGAGAAAAGTATTAAAACAAGTTCCAAAAGAAAATCGAGCGAAAACGTCAGCTCCCGGGAACTCCCGGAGGTTTCCAGAACTTCCCGGGAATCCCAGGTTTGACCAGTTTGACTAAAATTTGACTTTGGAACCGGGGCACCGAAACAATTTTTAAACATTTTTCATGGATACTAGAGGTCAATAGCTCTCCAACGGTATATCGCACATAATTTCTGGATTTAAAACGAATTTATTATAAATTTCCAAAGGAGAAAAAGGCGATCGAATCGGCTTTTAACGCAAATGCCGCAAAACTTTTCAAAGTGACCTATCCCCGAACTATTTTTTTTATGTAATGTAGACTCCAATACCTTTCCAACGGTATATCACAACCTCAGTTTGGAGTTCATATGCATTTTCTGTGAATTTCGGACGAAATATGGCCTTATCGCGAATACTGGAACCTCTGGGGGCCTAAACAGCATTATCTGGACGAAGGAAGAGCAGTACCGCCGCGGCACTGGCCCAGTGTCGCCGCGGCACTGGCCCAGTGTCGCCGCAGCACTCTCCTCCGGAATAGTGTATTTTTGTAATTTCTTTTGGGGGTCCATTTTGATTAATTAAAAACTAAAACGACATAGTTTTATGTTTTCAGATGTTTGGGACCAATGGGAACACTTCTAAAACCCCAAAACTACCCCAAGTTGGCCTATTTAAACCCCCCATTGCTCTTCATTTTGGGGGAGTTAAATGAAAGCTTAAAAAAAGTTTGGGAGAGAAAGTTGTAGAGATAAGGTTAGAATAGAGAGAAAAGAAGCTTCCTTCTTTGATTTTCAAAACAAAAGTGAGTTCTAAACTTTGTTTTTACTTCATTACTCCCATTTACTTCAACATTCAATATATCCAACCACCATTTTAGTGAGCATTTAAGAGAGTGGAAGCTTCTTCCATGTTCAATGTCATTACATATGAGTGAAACACCAAACTATAAGTTCTATACATCATGAATATCATCTATTGATTGCTATCTATTGCTTGTTTGTTTATATAATGTTCATCTCTTCTCATCTCATTTCTTTTTTATTTTTCTTTATTTACTTACTAGTCCATTATCATCTAAATGATGACATGAAGTTTGGGTGAGTGAATCCTTATGGATAGTAGCTCTTGACCTCAAAAACATGTTTGATAGATGATGATCATAACTTTAATACCTCCAAGGTATTCTTGAAGTTATGTTCAAAGTAAAATAAATCTCTCCAACAATCTTGGAGGTTCTTGATGATGAGCTTGATGTTGGCATTTTAAGTGACTATAATCCTTATTGAGTATTGAAAATATGCTTTCAAAACATCTATTTCAAAACCCCTCTCAATCCCTCTCATTTTGGTTTCAAGAAACAAAACCTTATTTTCTCCAAAATCTTCAAAATAATGAGTCAAAACAGTGAGTGAGCTGAGTTCAAAGATTTCTCTAGAACTCAATACTCAACATATGGATGCAAGGCCACTTGTAAAGTCTTCCTAACTCATTGGAGAACACCTATGATTTTTGGTTTGACTTGGAAGTACTTGGAAATGGTCCATTTGGACCCAAACATTCCTTCCAGACATTCTGTCTTTGCTGTCACAGTAGCTAGGTCCACTTCCAACTTCTTTTCCAGAACACTTTTCCAAAAGGGGTGGTCCTAACTTATTTTTCCCTTAAACTTCAATGTCTTAGGGAACTCTCTGTATATAATGGGCCTCTAGATCATTAGTTTTCACTTTCTAAGATTTTTCAACATTTCAGTCGACAGTACGGACTCTGTTTCTGAGTGACCTTCATTGTTTATATGATTTCTCTCAATCTGTGATAGATATTCAAGATTGGCCTTTTGGGTAGTGTTCTAGACACAATAAGGAAGATCTCCATAAAATAGCATGCACTGAAAATATTTCTAACCCCTCTTTTCAATTTCCAAAAATCATGCTACTGTTCTGTCCACTATTCACAGCAAGCACATTTCAACTTTCATTCTTTGATTTGATGCCTATATGCATTCCAAATTAGCTCATGTCCTAGGAAGTAGTTCATACTACATTTGTACATATCCTATGATGATTTCATTCATCCATTCATACACATTTTAGACTTCTAAGTCATTCTAGGAATCCATGAACACAAAGCACACTACAACCTTGGCACATTTTAGATACATACATTGCATCCATGCAAAGATTTGGGGCTTTTGTGACTCCTAATCTAAGAAGATTATAAGGAATGATCATGCTCACACGTTCATGCTTCCCCCGATCAAATCACCCTTTCTCATCCATCCCGGGGATTGAGATGTCTTCTTTTCTCAAAGAATAACATGCATCATACTAGCTTGTTAAGCATATTTTGATTTCTTTGTTTATTTGTTTCAAGAACAATTCATGTCCCCTTTAGATTAAGGAAACTTAATTACTTGATACATGATTAGATGATTTTTCCTAGGTTTATTTATGTGATCTTTCACTTTACATTGCATGATATTTGACTTAGATCTTATGAACGATATTTTATCTTTAGATCTTTCATTTTCAAGTTTCTTATGTGATGTAATATACTATCATAGTATTAATTGCCGAACCATACATAGTATAAGATGATTATTTGGATGCTAATTGAGGCCCGTCGAAAGACGGGGCGAGTTGAGGGTATTTTAGTCGCGACAAAGGCTCCTTCCTCTCTCGTACCAAAACCCCGAACCAAGTTCTTTGGTTATGAAGGGCCGGTGCCCTTATCCGCTTGGGTGAGTCAAATTAGGTTTCTTGGTTCCTTAAAGACCAAGTGGCAACTCTGTATCTGTTTTCAACAGACCATTTTCTTTCTTTGATCAATTCCAAACAAGTTTCAAAAACCCAACAAAGAGGCGGAAGCCCGGTGTCCACAGACGTGTAAATAGGAACTGTTCACTCCCGATCACACCCCTAACCTACATTTTGCTAGTCCTCACGCAAAAAGAACATGAAAATAAAAACTGAACTATTGATAAGAATCCTACTCCATTGTCGCATGGATCGCGATTGCATTTAGCTCATGCAATAAGCCTTTTAAACCCCTAGGTGTCCCTAGTTAGATGAGTGAAGTCTCATGAGGGTTCTTGTCAACAAGAAACCCACAACCATTTTTATTAGAAAAAAAAACTTATATTCAATTGATGACCCAACATCCAACACCCTTCATGATCAACATAATTTCAAAAAGAACATCTAGTTACCAAGAGTAACATCACCAAACATCCACCTGAATCATGAAAATAGCCTCAAGCACATATATCAAAAGAATCCATAGAATATATCAACAACTTGCACGTGTGTGAATGGTAACCAAGTGAATGCGCACCGCACCTATCATGAACTTAAAATATAATCTGGATAACTTTCTAACAATGCATTGACTACAAATCTCACATGTTAATTACACTCTAAAATGAATACTCAGAAACAGGGTAATTTCTCGGGTATATGTGAGCCAACGGAATAAATTTTCAAAGCAAGCAATGCTCTCATATGACACGGAAAGATGCATAACACGAAAGAAACGTAGTCTCATAGATAGGAGATCAATCATCAAGTATATTTATAGCCATCACCATGTTTTTGTTCCACCTCTTTATCGTTTCTACCTCCAAACCATGCTTCCCTAAGATCAAATAGGACTTTAACAAGGGTTAAAATGTTGGTCAAGGGTTAAAGCTAGAAATGAAAGGTAAAGGAATTCAAAAAGTCCTCAAGTGGGGATGAATGGTCGTAACGTTTAGTACAAGGGCTTTTATTACAACGACTATCTACTTCTCATTTGCTACTTCATATATATTTTTTTATATCTTTTTTATTATTATTATTTTTTCTTTCTTTTCCCCTTTTTTTCAACTACTTTTCTTTTCAACCTTTTTCACTCTTTGCCTCTTTTTTTTTAATGAACTCTATACTCTAACCTTTACTAGTCTCTATTAGCCCAATTTTATTTTTGGAAGACCGTTTTCAACCATTCTTAGATTGGGTAAGAGGGTGTTATTTATCGACATACTCCATATCGGAGTGCGTAGGGAGATGGGCGGTTATAAGAAAAGGCTTACATAAAGGCTCAAAGGGCTACTAGGGGTATACTTTTTTGTTTAATGGGGCTAGGTTAAAGGCCAAAAGGTGAAAAACAACGAGGGCCTAAGATTATATCCTAAAGTTTCATGGTTTTCAGTTTCAACAATATCACAAGGAAATTGCTTTTATCTTTTCTGTTTCGTTAAACATGGTGATCACAATACCAACCCGACTATCAATCAAAACAAGGATAATGGACTATCATCAACAAATTAA
Source organism: Hydrangea macrophylla (assembly GCA_033977485.1). Lineage (NCBI taxonomy): Eukaryota > Viridiplantae > Streptophyta > Magnoliopsida > Cornales > Hydrangeaceae > Hydrangea > Hydrangea macrophylla. Next base: position 69,822,339 of record CM066994.1, read on the forward strand.
TGCGCTAAACAAGGAGATTCGACAAACATATTATGTTTATAACCCTCGAAAAGGAATAACAACTCAATAGCTCGTAGGGTTTAGTCTCCACAATCAGTTATTTAGAGAACCGAATCATATATAGTTCACATCAAAACATGCATCCAATTGATTACGTGTAATAAGAAAGTGTGCAGGTTAAAGATATGAAAATACGATTCCAATGATACATGACTTTAAGAACATACCTTCACGACTGTAGTATACTTCTAAGTTCTTCAACAAACAAAATTATTATTTTTAGGTATTTTTTTAAACAAGAAAGAAAAACAAGAAACAAAGAACTACTAAAAGAAATAACTACTGAAAACTAACTACTAACAGAAATAGTAATAAAAAACGAAAAACCTGCGATCCAGTAGACTGCATCACCGGCCCAGTCAACTGCTTTGGAGTCACAAAGAACCTTAACCCCTTAGCAACCCAATCCGGTCGACTGCCTCCCATGTCCAATCAACTAAGCTTTGGTCTAGCATAAAGTTTGATTTTGAAACACAATCCAGTCGACTGCAATCACAAACCAATTGATTGCTTTGAGTCCCAGAGAGTCCCAATCCCTTAGCTACTCAATCCAGTCGAGTGGCCCCCATGTCAGTCGACTGGGGTGTCAAATTCCCAGTTGACTGGTGTGGACACGCGCCGCTCGGTCGTCCTGGCGTCTTCCCTCGATAGTGTCCCGGGACGGATCCCAAGGAGCACACTTTAGGGAAAACTAGAAATTCCTCACATTGTCCTAGACAAAGAGTCGCCACCTAATTTTTATCGGGAATTAGGAAACCCAAGTTTGACTCGCCCAAAATCGAATAAGGTTACTCGCCCTTCATTACCAGAAACTAGGTTCGGGGGTCTTGGTACGAGAGGGGAAGGAGCCCAAGCAGGACTAAAGCACCCCCTCCTCACCCTACCGAATGGTAGGCCTTGATTCAAATATCCTTGTTCTTAATTCATAATTGATGTTGTTTCCTCAAACATACTAGATAACATATACATGTCAAAATGGAACATCTAAGGAAAATCATGTCAAGAGATTAAATCAAGTAGAAGTCGGATGCACATGCAATACAAGAAAGAAGTATACTTATAGTGGCTAGTCCCGCCCGGGATCGATGCAAATAATGGAAACATGTCATGATATGCAAAAGGGAACAAGAAGACTTACATTGGGTTGACTCAAGCGGAGTCGCAAAAGCAAAAAAAGAAGTAGAATCGTGTAATGCAATCATGCAACAATCCTAGATAAGATATCTCTAACAAATAATCATATAAACGGAGACTATCCTAAATGAATTGTGTCTTTGAAAATAAAGTTGTAAACCTAGAAAAATTCTAAGAGAAAGGATAGAGAAGGGACACGTTACATGGGCACTAAGCCACATGTAGACGAGGTAAGATCACGAATCGAAGTCTGGATCCACGACATTCAATTCTCTGTACTAAAACACCAAAGAATACCCAAGCATTGCAAAAACACAAACAAACATATGACATGCATAAAAACAAGTAGAAAATGTCATCAATCAAATTTCCAGATTCAGCAACCTCTAATGAATCCTATCAAAAGTGGTCTTAAACATGAGCTGGGTTAAAACCCTTTTACAGAAAGTTAGATACATATCTTAGGAAGTTTCTCCAAAAAGTAGAACCTCTTTACCATTTTTGAAGTGAGAGAAATAAGAGTTTTGGGAATAGTGGATCAGGACTGTCCATTGTTCTCGTAAAAATCATAATTAATTCTACAAAAATCATGTGAAGCTCTATTTGGTGTCAAACGAAAGCTATTTCATTATAGTTCATGACAAAAATAATTCCATGGACATGTCATGAACTTAAGGTTTCTGAAAAAGTGTTTAAAATAGACTCTGTTATTCTGGAAGTTTGGTATCATTTGACAAAAGAATGCAAAACCAAAATAGAGGCATAATAGAAGTTCATGAATCATGTTAATCAAGTAGATATAAGCTCTTGATCTCTCATCCAGTTATCCTAGATGATTTCTAAACCAAGTTTTATTCATCAATTCTTATTGAGTGATCAAGGTATGACCATTTTGTATACATAATCATAATTGTAGTTAAACTTAGAAAATTCCAGAATAGTAGTATCAACTTCAAACGCTTAGAAAATGATCTTGACTCGATCGTATGCTCACAATTTTACATCGGCATATAGATACATGAGTTAGGAATCATCCCCAAAAAGCGGAACATCGATAACTATTATAGATTTTCTGAAATTCAAGCACAAAGAGATTTTGTTCAAATCTTTCAACCGATTTCTCAACAATTTCTAAAAATAGCATATGGATCCTAGAAGCTCTCAAAACGAACCGGATGAAAGCTAATTCATCAAAGTTTACCCAAAAAATTTGAAATCAATCAAACTATGGGTTTTAATGGACCAAACCTTATGGACAAAACCAATCTATTTTGCTGAATTTCATCTAGTTCATTTTAAAGTGTGAGGAAAACATCTTAGGTGTTGATTGAAGTTAATTTATTAGAGAGATCAAATTCATAGATCTACTTGACTATCATGATTTCCAATCAATTTAGCCCTCAAGTTCTATGGAGAACTTTAGATCATGGATCAAAGGGACTTACAAATATCCTATTGAAGATGAAATTCAATAGGAATTTTAGGTAATAGAAATAATCAAGAGATAGGTATGAACATAGGAATCATCCTTCTCATAGAACATACTTCCAAACCATCATAGAATTCAAAAATAGATACATTTATATAATCATGTATGCATGAATCTAAACTAAAATTGAAGAATGAAATCAAAATTGAAAATCAAAGTGAAAAACAATCTCTAATTATGAATAATCAATGAAAATCAAAAGAGATTTGGATCTAGCTATGTGAGTGTGTGAAGAACAAGAGATGAAGAAGATGAGTGTTCTATAAATAAAATAAAACTAAGCTAGATCCAAATCTTATAGATCTATACATATCTAATATGAATTAGAGATGAATTAGATTGTTTACCTCTTGGAGGATTCTTAATTATATAACTAAAGTTGAATTGAAGATCTTCTTCCTCAAGTGTTCTTCAAGTTCTTCAAGCATTCATCCATGGAAGTTGAGGGAGGCAATCAATGTCTAAATCATGATCTAATTACCCTAAGATTGGTTTTTCAAACTTCAATTCATAATTCTCTCTCTAGAATTCTCTCTTAAGTTGAAAGTATTTTGCAAGTATATTCACTTGTGTACTCCCTTGTATATTCAAAGCTTCTCTCAAGATATCTCAAGTGTACTCTGAAGATACTCTTTTTTTATGATCTCATATGAGATGCATGAGATCGTACATAGAGTTTTGAAAACTTAACTCTTAAGTTACAGGGTTAAAACAGGATTTTTAGAGAGCAAAAAAGGGTTAAAATGGCCATTTCGGTGCCTAAACGCAATTTCCAGGCAATTTCCTCGTAGTGGGAGCCTTCTAGAAGGGTCTGGAACCAGAAAACGTAATGGATGACAAATATTGTAGGTGGCAGTTATGGTGGGACACACCACCCCACAACCCAAAATCGCCATTTGTTTTTCTTGCTCCTCTGGTCACCCACAAGCCCTGTTTTAAATATTACATGCACTGCTTTTCCAGATTTTGTAAAAATGCTTTTTGGTGTCCAAAATCATCCGTTTATGTACCGTTAGAAAGCTGTCAGGTTGAATTTCAGTTTAAAAATATTCCAGGAGGTTTTAAAATGAGAATTGAAGTCCAATTGAAGCCCAAAAATCCTCCAAAACTTTCGTCGTCTTTTTAAAATCAAACGACATCTTTTTCAAAATTGCTCTCAAATGTGCATCGATTTCGAAGTTTTATTTGAAATTGAATCTCTGGATACCTAGAATACTGCGTTTAGAACACTTTATGTTCATATAACCCTGGGGGAATATGAATTTTGAGAGACGATTTTGAGAAAATTGGAATTTATGCATAGAAAAGGGCTTTTCTGAGCTTGAATTCACTTTCCGAAGTTCGATCTTTCGATTGTGTGGAATCCAGTACCTTCCATGGGGTACTTTTCATCATCGAATCCTCCAAGACATTGTCCACCCTAAATCCTATCAGTGTGGTCAAAATTGGGTGTCTAATGTTTGCCCTCTTTGGTAGAGCTTGTTGTGAACAACATGAATTGCAAGTGAGTGCCAAAGCTTTGAAGGCACCCAATAACCATACTGAGAAGTTTTAGGAAAAACAAAAATTCGCAAAAATCAAGAAATTCAAAATCAGAGAAAATCAAGAAATTACAAAATGCAATAATGCAATGCAATGCTGGGTAGAGGTGGCTAAATCTAAGCCACTGCTGGTTGTGCTCCGCTGGAGCTGCCTACGTATCCTTTCCAGGAATCAGACCAGGGTGTAGTTCAAGTGCGCGAGAGGACGAAAAACACACAAACAACAATACAGATGAAATGCTCTTATCTTAGGATGTTGGTGCAGTATGAAAACGTGAATGTGCAAGTGCTGGAGGAATCGTCCTCAAGATTTCCCTATATACGAAATCTAATACAAGGAATGCAACATCTCACTCTCACAGTCAAATATTTCTAAAGAGAAGAATGATATATGTATCTTAGATGATTCTCGGAGCTTTATCAGAGTTTTTCTTCTGAACTTGAGGTTTGTAGGTGTCATCTATATCTCGGACGACTTCAAAAGAGCATAGTATCTTGGATGAATTCCCTAGACAATTGCTGATGAAGAGTCCTTCTGCTGGAGACGATTGCTGATGTAGAGGCCTTCTGCTGGGGGCGATTGCTGATGTAGAGTCCTTCTGCTGGGGACGATTGCTGACGTAGAGTCCTTCTGCTGGGGACTATTGCTGACGTAGAGTCCTTCTGCTGGGGACGATTGCTGATGTAGAGTCCTTCTGCTGGGGAGGATTGCTAATGTAGAGTCCTCCTGCTGGGGACGATTAGTGAGTAGAGTCCTTCTGCTGGGGATGTTTACTAATGTAGAGTCCTTCTGCTGGGGACGATTGCTGAAACAGGTCCCTCTGCCAAAGACAAATCTTCTATTCTTCTGAAACAGGTCCTTCTAGACAAATCTTAGGTTCTTCTAAAACAGGTCTTTCTTTGGGGGACAAATCTTCTGAAATAGGTCTGAAGGCAAATCCTCTGAAATAGATCTCTCTGTCGGAGACAAATCTTCTGTCCTTCTAAAATAGGTCCTTCTTCTAGACAAATCTTCTGTTCTGATGCATGAATTCTGAGAGATACACGGATTCTGAGAGAAACCCTACATTCTGGAGGCAACCCACGGATACACGATTCTGAGATGTACACAATTCTGAGAGATACCCTATATTTGGAGGCCCCACGATGCTGAGAGATACCCTATATCTGGAGGCAACACGATGCTGATAGATACCCTATATCTGGAAGCAACCCAGATACTCGATTCTGAAATGCATGATTCTGATAGATACCCTATATCTGGAGGCGATTCTTATACACGATTCTGAAAGATACCCTTTATCTAGAGGCAACATAATTCTGAGACATACCCTACTTCTGGAGGAAACCACAATACATGATTATGAGATATACACGATTCTGAGAGATACCCTATATTCTGGAGGCAACCCATGGATACACGATTCTGAGACGCAGAATTCTGAGAGATACCCTTTATCTGGAGGCAACACGATGCTGAGAGATACCCTATATCTGGAGGCAACCCTGATACTCGATTATGAGATACACAATTCTGATGAATACCCTATATCCGGAGGCATTTCTGATATATGATGCCGAAAGAAACCCTATATCTAGAGGTAGTTCTGATACTCGATGCTGAGAGGAACCCTATATCTGGAGGTAGTTCTGATACTCGATGTTGAGAGGAACCCTATATCTGGAGGCAATTCTGATACATGCATTCTGAGAGAAACTCTATATCTGGAGGTAAATTCTGAGAGATACCCTTCATCTGGAGGCAACCCACGGATACAAATTCTGAAATACATACGATTATGAGAGAAACCCTATATCTGGAGGCAACCCATGGATACAAATTCTGGAATACACACGATTCTGAGAGAAACCCTATATCTAGAGGCAACCCACAGATACAAATTCTGAGAGATACCCTTCATTTGGAGGCAACCCACGGATACAAATTCTGGAATACACACGATTCTGAAAGAAACCCTATATCTGGAGGCAACCCACGGATACAAATTCTGAGAGATACCCTTCATCTGGAGGTAACCACAGATACAAATTCTAGAATACACATGATTCTGAGAGAAACCCTATATCTGGAGGCAACCCACGGATACAAATTCTAGAATACACACGATTCTGAGAGAAACCCTACACCAAGAGGCACTTCTAATAGTTGATGCTGATAGATACCCTTCATCTCGAGGCAATTTTGATGCATGATTATGATTATGAGATACACGATTTTGATGGATACCCTAAATCTGGAGGTACTATTGATAGATACCCTTCATTTGGATGCAGTTCTGATACACGATGCTTGAAAGAAACCCTATATTTGCTGGGGACAACAAGAATTCTGAAAGTTCTCTACTAGGGAGATTCTATGATTCTGAGAAATGTATGGGTTCTGATTTCATGAATCTGCTGTAGCTTGGGGAGATATCTGAGATTTCTGAGATGTGAGCTCATATTTTGGAGGCCCTGCTGATTTAATCTGAGACTCATATCGGTGCTTTGACCAGCTCAAACATATCGGGCTTATTCTGATCCCTTCTGAATATCTTGCTCTGGGTTTGAAGATTCTGTATTTTGATTCATCTTCTGCAAATCTGTCATAGCCCGGTCCCACAATTACGGAACTAGAGCCCGTGGCACGCCACCGAGGCTAAACCAATTCATTAACGTTCCCAAAATTAGGTTTGAAAAACACACGCAGCGGAAAAACAAAACACATTTTCAAAAATAGAGGTTCAGTCGACTGGGTCGGGACCTCAGTCTACTGAAGCAAGCAGAAACAAAATGAACACATTAACCTTCAGAGGTCCAGTCGACTGCTTTTACCAAAATAAGAAGCAGTAGTGAAACTGCACTGTCCCGTCGACTGCTGTGGATACCGGCATTTGGGCCCACTTTTATTTTTAAAACAATTTTTCAAATTCAAGTACAAAGAGTCTCCACTTAATTTTTAAAAGGAAAATTAAGAAACCATTTTGAAAGCAAACCGATATTTTGCGAAACCAAAGATTTAACTGGGTCCGGGGATTATGGAATAAAAGGGGAAGGAGCCCTACGGACTAAAACACCCCCTTTCATCCTATCTCGCGATAGGCCTCTACTCAATATCCTTTTTAATCAAATTATTAATCTAAGCATGCCCTCAACTAATACATATACACATATACATTACACAAGCATGTTGGAAATGGTGTAAAATTGCTAACGACAAAATATCATTCATAAGCCACGTAATTCAAGTAGCAAGCAACATGATATGCAATAGAGAACTAGAAAACATACCCGGGATCCGGCCGCGAATATTAAACGTGCAATGCATACAAGAATAAAATAAATCTAAGAGAAGGTCTCTAACATATATATACACATAAGGCAAAACCTAGGCTAAGGTGTCGCACATGGAGTCGAAAATTAATATAAATCAAAGAATAGAATTAAACTAGAGAAGAGTTGAGAAATTGTACCTCAAATGCGCTACAAAACAAAGGTTAGTACACATGTCTTAGACAAGATAGAATATCAAAAAATTAATTAATCCTAAGTCATGTTCAATTAGATACAATTTAGACAAGAGATAAGTCCTACTTATGAATATTAACATGTATGAATGAATGCATGAATATGAATAAGAATGAGATATGAATTTATTCACTAATTTGGATCACTTAGCCTCTGGATTTAAGCTAAATTATCATTATTCAAAACATGATTTGGATTCCAAGACATTAGGAGACCATTTGAGTTTAAATAAATAAGATTAGACAAAAACAGGAGCAGTTTTTTATGAATTACAGAGAGCAGACCAGGTTTTCAAAAATAGAAATAAAATACTTCCAACGGTTTGATCTTAATGAGTTTTGGATATGTTATGCCTCTATGAGTCTATTTTCCAACCCAAAAAGAAAATCAAGGTTTCAACGGTTAGATCTCCGGGAATATGGAAAATACCAGACCTCACTCAGGATTTTGCAACTCTCTGTCCAGAGATCTTGCATGATTTTTTAAAAATAGCAAACAAATCCAAATTGCTTCATTCTTTTTAGGGAACCTTCCTAACACATTAAGGTTCTTATAAAAAATTATTAGAGGTCATGAAAACTTGGTTAGAGCTCTGATCTATCAATTTTAAAATCGATTTGCTGTTCTGAAACTGTTCTGAAATTCTGGACAGGTTGTGGTTGTCTCACAAAACTCATGATCAAACCATTCTAAGCATAAAATCTTACCAAAACAAAAATTACAGTGGTAAAACAATGTATTATTGACACTTTCCCGTTGGTTTCACTTGATTTCAACGGTTAGATTTCGAACTAAAAATCTTTGATCGAAAACAGTTTGTGAGCCCACTGTTTTCATTTTGCTAGTTCAACTTTATTGATTAGCCTCAACTATTAGATCATAATGTTGGGCTTAAACCAAATCATTTCTTCTACCATTTAATGGTCATTGAAGACTAAGGACCTCTTTAGACTTATGGACTTTTAATGAAGTATGAAATGGACTTCACAAAATCCCAAACAATGAACTCAAACTTATGGACCAAAACTTGAGTTCAAATCATTACTCCTACCACTTGGTGGTCATTGGAGGCTAAAGACACACATTCATGTAGGTCTTGGATGAAGTATGAAGAACTTCCAAAAACCTAAGGAAGAGGTTAGTCTAAGCCATAGAGATGGTCTTAAACTTAAAATATTTCTCCTACCATTTGATGGTCATTGGAGACTAAAGGAAAACAAATCCACATAAACCTCCATGGGATATAGCATGAATCCCCACAAGATTTTTAATGAGGAGATTTCAAGTCATGAACTAAGACTTTAACTCAACCAACTATGTGTAGAGATGATCATAATCCACTTTAATCCCCATATAAATCATAAGATCATAGGGAATTAGAGGACCAAACTCAAAGAAATCTAATGAGATATTGAAGATCTCATAGATTTCTTGAGAAGAATACAAACAAAATAAAGGAAATCACAATATTATTTGAAAATTTCAAGTTAAAACTCTTTTATTCATAAATCCAAAGTTCTATTTTGGATCCAAATTAATGAAATATTATGAAATTCAATCACAAGTTCTAAGTGGTGTGTGATGAAATGGGGTAGCAAGAGAGGTTTTGAAAATGTGTAAAATTTCCTAGAACTATGAACTTGTGATTGAATTATTATTATTATATATATATATATATATAGATTTGAAGGCTTTACCTCTAGATCTTCTCAAAACTTGTAGAGATGTTGAATTCCACAAGCTTTTCCTCTTCTTCTTCTTCCTCAAGCTTCAAGCTCCTTCAATGGTGATTTGATGGTTGGGTAGAGTTTTGGTGGGATTTGGGTAAAATAATTGGTAGAGTTTCTCTCTCTATATTTCTTTCCACTAAAACTCTCCCAATATTTTTTCTATACCATTCAAGTGTCCCCCCCTCCCCCCCAAAATGAGAGAAATGGGTTTTTTTTTTATAGACTTTCATTATCTTAGGGGCTAAGATAAGGGTAGATAGGTCAATTTGGGGTGGGTTAGGAATATTCTATGGCATCTCTAACTCTCCATGGCACTTCTATGTAATTCCAAGAAACTTGAAGGGCATTTAAGTTGGCTAGAATAAAGGAACATTCTAGAGCATCTTCAAAGCACATGGGAGATTAGTGCCCAACAAAGGGCTTTTTGGGTATTTACTTTGGATTAGGAATATGCCAAGGAATCTCTAACTCTCCAAATCACATGGGATACTTTCTTTTATTATTTTCCTTTTCTTATATATATATATATATATATGTATAGACACATTTTTCATTTTAAATCTAAATTAATCATATGAGTCACCAAATAGTATCTTTTTCTTCTTTTTGTTTTTCTTTTTGAATCTAAAAAAAATGAGAAACAATGTTATTTTTATAAAATATCATTATTATTATTATTATTATTATTATTATTTAATCTATTCCATTTTTTTTAGAAAGTAACCCATGATCTAGTGAGCGCGAGACAGATGGTCAGTGATTGGCCAAATCTAGGGATATTAGGAGCAAGTTTTGGGAGCTTGAAGCTTTTCAGAAGTCGAAGCGATGAACTTGAAGAAAATCGTCGGGACATTATTCATCATTGGTTTCTAGAGGTAAATCCCCCCTAAGTTTAATAGTTCGGTCAAAATTGAGGTGTCTATAACTGCCCAGTCGACTGCTCTGTCGACTGCCCAGTCGACTGCTTTTACCATATTAAGAAGCAGTAGCTAAACTGCACTGCCCCGTCGACTGCTCCCCTGGCAGCAGCCCATTCTGCAGAATTTTAAGTTTTAAAAGCTTCTTAACTTTCACCAATGATCAACCACTCAATCCAAACTCAATCCAAAGTAATCCTAGCTGTATTAAAACATTTCTAAAGCAGGATTACAACATGTCACTAACTATTACAACGGTTTAAAATCCATTCTCTTATACGAAGTTAAACATAAGTTAAAACGATAAGAATTCTTATTACAACATCCTATTGTCCCAAAACTACAAGGTTAACATTTAAGTTGCCTACCAAGCGAACTCCCAACCCTCGTGCTCACTTCTGCGATTCCTCGCCAGCATTAACACCTGCAATGGTTATTTGAATAACCACACATATTTCGATTTGTTTAAGCTAAAGCTTAGTGAATAAATCAACATATGTACATTAATGATAATGTCACACCCGTCCCGGTAAAGGCATTCATTTTATAATGCATATTTGATTTGTGAGAATTATTAATGTTGATTAATAATTGAGGAATTGGTTGACCATGGTCAAGGAAGGGTGTCAAGTGAGGACACGGTGATTCGATATCCATGGAGGCATTCGTAATAATTAAATGACATTTATGTGATTAAATGTTATTTAAAATATCTAGTATTTTATGAATAGTAATTTACATGTGTAGTATAATTTCTGGTAGTTTTGATCTGGTCTTAGATCATTTTTGAATACTGTGGTGAGAACGTGAGTGACACGTTATATAAAGGTAGGTTGTGTAGAGATTCCACTGAATTTAGTTTTCGGACGTGATTTTAGACCCAAACGAAACCTAGTCGAAAACTTTTGAAACTTATAGTTTTCACTCGTAAAGGCATAAAATGGACGTGTGCGAAGTTTCAAGGATTAATTAGAAGATTTGAGAAACTTGCGGGGAGGTAAGCGTAATTTCCATAACTTTTGCCTATAAATAGATGAGGATGAGAATTCATTCTCATCCAAATCCAAACAAATATCTATAGAGAGGAGAGAGAAGGGAGATTTAGTTGCCACGGGCTTTGCGACGACAAACGGCGACCGTTCGTCTGTCAGATTTTCACCAAATTCAAGATTTGAACTCGTGAAGGTGAGATCTACGTTTTGACACTACTTAGGCCACGTTTGGCAAAGTTTTTCTGAAAAGTTAATTTTAAGAATCTGGGAAAAACATGTCTATATTTGTAGGAATCGTTTAAGATCGGAGATCTGACGTTTATTTGGTTTTCTTGTACTTCTCCTGAAGTTTGAGAGCTATAGCTCGAGGTATGAATTCCGAACCTATGTAATATAGACAATTTTGGATGTTTTAGATGTTTTGTATGATTTGTGATCCGGGCAAACTTATGTGTTAAATTAGGCCCGTTAAATTTAGCGAGTACGTATAGAAAAGCACGGTGACATGATTATGTGAGTATGCTAAATGTCTATGTGGGTCAAAGGGGAGTTTGATATAATTTTACGCCGGTGCACGCCTCTCGATGTTTGAGAGTTTTCAGTAGTGACGACTACTTGCTTGGTGTGGGAAGTGGCCAACCAGAGCAGATGGATGTAATGGTTGAGTGATTCTTGGCTAACCATTGGCATCGCGGTTTAAGATTTAAGACTTGCCAATATACTGGGTGAATGCGTATCTCTCTCCCCGGAGACTAAATTATGTGAATTAGATATTTAAAGCATGAATTGCCCATATGCATTTGTTTAGAATTGTACACTCAGCATATAGCTGAGCAGTGGAGACTTCCTCCATTGCAGGTGAAAAGAAAAAGGGCAAGAAGAAGCGTGAGGAGTAAGGCCGAGGAACGCCGGGGAAAACACTTGTATATGTTTTTGGTTGTTTTGTTTTAAATCCTAAAAAGTGTGTTAAGGATTGAGATATTGGAAGATGTTGTAATATATTCTGAACTTAGATTCAGTACTTGTAATCCCTAGTAAACGCTCTTGTAATTATATTTTGAGTGATGGAATAGAGTGATTATATGTTGGTTTGAATTTGGAAGAACCTTGACTTGGCAAAAAACTGCAGTTTTGAGTTGCTGACAGAAATCAGTCGACTGGTTTTTGATCCAGTCGACTGGACCATTGTGTTGAACTAGTTACTGCTTTATTTCGTCTGAGGTTCAGTCGACTGGGGTTAGAAAACAGTCGACTGAATGAGGCTCCAGGCCATGGCATTCTGCTGGTTAGGGTATCAGTCGACTGGACGTTTTCAGTCGACTGAAAATTTTAGGTACCAGTCGACTGGGTCCCCGACACAGTCGACTGGATGGGCTGTGTATTTTGAAAACCTTTCTGTCTGAGGCCACCAGTCGACCGGACCCTCTATCAGTCGACTGGGCCTCTGTTTTCAAACTGTTTTCTTTTGAAATGATTCAAATGGCCAAAAACTTCTCTTTTTTTTTTTTTTTTAAACTCTGATTTTAATGGATGTTAATAATGTTTTCCGCTGCTATTTTACTTTAATGGAACTTGATAAGCCTTGATGGCGTGCCACGTGTCCTATTTCCACGCGTAGTGGGATGGGTCGTGACATTTAGTGGTATCAGAGCTTAGGTAACAAAACTTTGGGAACGTTCGACGACGAGTGGAGTGTTGAGGGAATTATCACATGCTTTCAATTGCATTCATACATATTAGAGATGTTTGATGTTTATGGTATGTTGTTATACATACATGATGATGTTATTTGTCATTCATGCATAGTGTTTATGCATTGAGAACTACAGGATTGTAATCATGAGTGACGAAGAGCGAGAACTATCACCGCACACTCGACGTATGAATAACATGGCAGAAATGATGGGGAATATGGGTGACATGATCCGAAATATATTCAAACGGTTACCTCCAACACCTCCATTGGAACCAGAGCCGATAGTAGTAGTTCATGCGCCTGAGAATAGGGGTATGAGATCGATATCTGAACAGTTTTCGAGGAAGAAACCAATGGAATTTCATGGGACGCCTGATACAACGTTGGCAGAACATTGGGTCATGGACATGGAACGAATTTTTCGATCTATTCCGATGACAGATAGGGAGAAGATTGAGAACGCAAGTGACGTATTGAGGGGTGAAGCTCAGGACTGGTGGGTAAATGTATTAGATCAAGGAGCACCAATTACGTGGGAAGGGTTTAAGGCAGAATTCAATCGCCGATTCTTTCCGCGAGCCGCCTACAATGCAAAGAAGCGAGAGTTTGATAACCTCAAGCAAGGAGACATGACTGTAACGGAGTATACCTCCAAGTATAACGCGTTATTGAGATTTGGTAAGGGTTCAGTGCCCAAAGAGGAAGATAGGGCAAGAAAATTTGAAGAAGGTTTAAGGGATAATATCCGGTTGAGAGTAGAGACTTACGAGCATTCAACTGTTGCCGCATTACAACAAACGGCTCTGGTAGCCGAAAGCGGAATGGAGAGATCGAGGCAAAATCAGCAAAGCCAACAAGGAAAGAGAAACCACGAGGGTAATAACCGGAACTATGATGGACCTTTCAAGAGGCCGTTTGCAAGAGGCTCTAACTCTAGTTTCAGTGGGTTCAGGAAGCTGGCAAGTAATATACCATTGTGTCCACTATGCAACCGACCACACACTGGTCGATGTTTTATGACAAATTTCCAGAATAAAACCCAAGGGATGGGCAGTGCAAGTATTACACCTGATATGAGGGGCAAGTGCTACGATTGTGGGATGTTTGGACATCAATCTAAGGAGTGCCCGAGGAAGCGTCCTCAACAAGGAGCTAGTTCTATGGCTTCTAGTGGGTCGAAGCCTAGACAGACTAACGATGGGGGACAAAGGACTGAACAACGTCAAGGAAGAGCCTATCAGATGACCCCAGGAGATATGACTGCTTCAGAGACAGTGGTCTCAGGTATGGTGCTTGTATGTTCACACTTAGCACGCATACTTGTTGACTCAGGATCTACGCATTCATTTGTATCGCATGCTTTTGTCGACCATTTGAATGTTAAATCGGCACCATTAGGATATAAATTGTCTATTGTTGTGCCACTTAGTAAATCAATAACGACGTCTACTGTATATAAGAATTGTGAGATCAAATTAGGTGAGAAGTTGATGACCGTAGACCTTATACCGATTATGGTGAATCATTTCGATGTAATACTGGGAATGGATTGGTTAGCTCTTAACCAAGCCACAATAGACTGTGAACGGAAAGAGGTTAATTTTCGATCACCGGTACATGGGAGCTTCTGTTTCCAAGGGAGTGGGGTTATACCGCCACCGTACTTGATTTCAGCTATCCGAGCGGGGAAGTTATTGAAAAAGGGATGTCAAGGATTCCTATGTTCAGTGACTGATGTCTCAGCAACCGAATCAAGAGTAGAAGACATTCCAGTAGTACGGGAGTATCCAGATGTATTTCCAGATGACTTACCAGACGTCCTGATTGAGAGGGAAATTGAATTCACTATTGAGGTAATGCCGGATTCAAGGCCAGTATCCAAAGCACCGTATAGGATGGCACCAGTGGAACTGAAGGAACTGAAAGTTCAACTACAAGAGTTACTTGACAAAGGTTTTATTCGACCAAGTATTTCACTGTGGGGAGCTCCAGTATTGTTTGTAAAGAAGAAAGATGGCTCAATGCGCATGTGTGTTGATTACAGGGAACTGAACAAGTTAACGATTAAGAACAAGTACCCGTTACCCAGAATCGATGACCTATTTGATCAACTTCGTGGGGCACAAGTATTCTCCAAGATAGACCTGAGATCGGGTTACCATCAGTTGAAAGTGAAGGCCGAAGATGTTGAGAAAATAGCTTTTAGAACGCGCTATGGACACTATGAGTTCTTAGTCATGCCATTTGGAGTTACAAATGCACCAACCGCGTTCATGGATCTTATGAACCGAGTCTTCAAGGACTACTTGGATGATTTTGTGATCGTATTTATCGACGACATTCTTATCTATTCGCCGAGTGAAATACAGCACGAGAATCATTTGAGATTAATACTTCAGAGATTGCGGGAGAAACAATTGTTTGGTAAATTCAAGAAATGTGAATTCTGGTTACCTAACATTACTTTTCTTGGTCATGTGATTGACAAGAATGGAGTTTTAGTTGATCCTCATAAGGTGGAAGCCGTATCTAATTGGCAAAGACCGACATCCGTATCCGAGATCCGAAGTTTCTTAGGTTTAGCGGGATACTACCGCCGTTTTATTGAAAATTTCTCGAAGATTTCATTGCCTATGACAAAGTTGATGAGAAAGGGTGTTCCTTTTGAATGGAGTCAAGCATGTGAAGACAGTTTTCAAGAGTTGAAGTCGCAATTAACAAGAGCACCTATCTTGACGATACCATCCGGAACTGAGGGTTTTGTAATCTATAGTGATGCTTCGCATCAAGGCTTGGAGTGTGTGCTTATGCAGGGTGGAAAGGCGATTGCCTATGCGTCTAGACAGTTGAAGACACACGAAGTTAATTATCCAACTCACGACTTGGAATTGGCCGCCGTAATCCATGCCTTAAAAATTTGGAGACATTACTTGTACGGGGAGAAATGTGAGATCTTCACGGACCACAAGAGTTTGAAGTACTTATTCACACAGAGGGATTTGAACATGAGACAGAGAAGATGGTTAGAATTGATGAAGGATTACGATCTTTCGATCGAGTATCATCCGGGGAAGGCTAATGTAGTAGCCGATGCGTTAAGCCGGAAGACGACAAGGAACTTAGCCGACGAGCTAACACAACAAAAAGAATTGGTCAAGGAGATGGAGCGTTTGGAACTGGATGTAATTTCAGAGACCAACGGTGGCTTAATGATGGCTATCATAGCACACCCAAACATTCTAGATGAGATTAAAGCAGAACAGTTCAATGATGTCTACCTGTGTAGAATGAGAGACGAGATACCTTTAGGAAAACAACCGGGGTTTATTGTGAAACAAGGAGTATTAGTACTTGGGGATCGTTTGTGTGTACCGAACGTAAAAGACTTGAAAGAGCGACTTTTAGAGGAGGCTCACAGTACTAAATATTCAGTTCATCCGGGAAGTAACAAGATGTACCGAAACTTGCGAGAAAACTTCTGGTGGAGAGGTATGAAGCGGGAGGTTGCTAAGTTTGTGTCCGAATGTTCAGCATGTCAACACGTGAAGGCAGAAAGACAAGTACCTACAGGACTACTACAACCATTACCAGTGTCAAAGTGGAAATGGGATGAGATTACGATGGATTTTGTATCCGGATTTCCGCGATCGCCTAACAAGAACGACAAAATTTGGGTTATAGTTGACAGATTGACGAAATCAGCTCATTTTCTTCCAATTAAGACGACTAAGCCATCCAAGTTAGCAGAGTTGTATGTGAAAGAGATTGTAAGACTACACGGGGTTCCAGCAGTGATTATATCGGATCGTGATAGTAGTTTTACATCAAGGTTTTGGGGAAGTTTGCAAGGAGCTATGGGTACGAAGTTGAGTTTCAGTACCGCGTTTCATCCTCAGACCGACAGACAGTCAGAACGGACGATTCAGACCTTAGAGGATATGTTGAGATTGTGTGTCCTAGATTTTGGGAGTGATTGGGAGAAACACTTACCATTAATCAAATTTTCTTACAACAACGGTTTTCAGTCAAGTATCGGGATGGCACCGTATGAAGCTTTGTATGGACGTAAGTGTCGTTCACCGGTTTGTTGGACCGAGGTTGGGGAAAGAAGATTGATAGGACCTGAGATAATGCAGTTGACTACTGAGAAAGTGAAATTAATCCAGGAGCGACTTAAGATGGCTCAGAGTCGTTATAAGAGTTATGCGGACTCTAAGCGACGACCGATGACATTCGAAGTAGGAGACTTTGTATACTTACGAGTATCGCCTTCGAAAGGCATTGTCCGATTTGGGAAGCGGGGAAAACTTAACCCAAGATTCATAGGACCATTTGAGATCCTAGAGAAAGTAGGACCAGTGGCTTACCGACTAGCCTTATCATCTGAGTTAACGTTTGTGCACAACGTGTTTCATGTGTCGATGTTGAGACGGTGTATGACGGATACGAGTAAGATCATCGTACCGGAACCATTGCAAATCCAAGAAGACTTGACTTATGTGGAGCATCCAGTAAGGATCTTGGACAGAAAAGAGCGAGTGTTGAGAATGAAGACAATTCCAATGGTGAAAGTATTGTGGCATAGTCATACGGTCGAGGAAGCTACGTGGGAGAACGAGGAAGAAATGAGGAACGAGTATCCGCACCTTTTCGACTCTTGAGGTATAAGTTTGGGGACAAACTTCCTTTTTGGAGGGGAGAGTTGTCACACCCGTCCCGGTAAAGGCATTCATTTTATAATGCATATTTGATTTGTGAGAATTATTAATGTTGATTAATAATTGAGGAATTGGTTGACCATGGTCAAGGAAGGGTGTCAAGTGAGGACACGGTGATTCGATATCCATGGAGGCATTCGTAAGAATTAAATGACATTTATGTGATTAAATGTTATTTGAAATATCTGGTATTTTATGAATAGTAATTTACATGTGTAGTATAATTTCTGGTAGTTTTGATCTGGTCTTAGATCATTTTTGAATACTGTGGTGAGAACGTGAGTGACACGTTATATAAAGGTAGGTTGTGTAGAGATTCCACTGAATTTAGTTTTCGGACGTGATTTTAGACCCAAACGAAACCTAGTCGAAAACTTTTGAAACTTATAGTTTTCACTCGTAAAGGCATAAAATGGACGTGTGCGAAGTTTCAAGGATTAATTAGAAGATTTGAGAAACTTGCGGGGAGGTAAGCGTAATTTCCATAACTTTTGCCTATAAATAGATGAGGATGAGAATTCATTCTCATCCAAATCCAAACAAATATCTATAGAGAGGAGAGAGAAGGGAGATTTAGTTGCCACGGGCTTTGCGACGACAAACGGCGACCGTTCGTCTGTCAGATTTTCACCAAATTCAAGATTTGAACTCGTGAAGGTGAGATCTACGTTTTGACACTACTTAGGCCACGTTTGGCAAAGTTTTTCTGAAAAGTTAATTTTAAGAATCTGGGAAAAACATGTCTATATTTGTAGGAATCGTTTAAGATCGGAGATCTGACGTTTATTTGGTTTTCTTGTACTTCTCCTGAAGTTTGAGAGCTATAGCTCGAGGTATGAATTCCGAACCTATGTAATATAGACAATTTTGGATGTTTTAGATGTTTTGTATGATTTGTGATCCGGGCAAACTTATGTGTTAAATTAGGCCCGTTAAATTTAGCGAGTACGTATAGAAAAGCACGGTGACATGATTATGTGAGTATGCTAAATGTCTATGTGGGTCAAAGGGGAGTTTGATATAATTTTACGCCGGTGCACGCCTCTCGATGTTTGAGAGTTTTCAGTAGTGACGACTACTTGCTTGGTGTGGGAAGTGGCCAACCAGAGCAGATGGATGTAATGGTTGAGTGATTCTTGGCTAACCATTGGCATCGCGGTTTAAGATTTAAGACTTGCCAATATACTGGGTGAATGCGTATCTCTCTCCCCGGAGACTAAATTATGTGAATTAGATATTTAAAGCATGAATTGCCCATATGCATTTGTTTAGAATTGTACACTCAGCATATAGCTGAGCAGTGGAGACTTCCTCCATTGCAGGTGAAAAGAAAAAGGGCAAGAAGAAGCGTGAGGAGTAAGGCCGAGGAACGCCGGGGAAAACACTTGTATATGTTTTTGGTTGTTTTGTTTTAAATCCTAAAAAGTGTGTTAAGGATTGAGATATTGGAAGATGTTGTAATATATTCTGAACTTAGATTCAGTACTTGTAATCCCTAGTAAACGCTCTTGTAATTATATTTTGAGTGATGGAATAGAGTGATTATATGTTGGTTTGAATTTGGAAGAACCTTGACTTGGCAAAAAACTGCAGTTTTGAGTTGCTGACAGAAATCAGTCGACTGGTTTTTGATCCAGTCGACTGGACCATTGTGTTGAACTAGTTACTGCTTTATTTCGTCTGAGGTTCAGTCGACTGGGGTTAGAAAACAGTCGACTGAATGAGGCTCCAGGCCATGGCATTCTGCTGGTTAGGGTATCAGTCGACTGGACGTTTTCAGTCGACTGAAAATTTTAGGTACCAGTCGACTGGGTCCCCGACACAGTCGACTGGATGGGCTGTGTATTTTGAAAACCTTTCTGTCTGAGGCCACCAGTCGACCGGACCCTCTATCAGTCGACTGGGCCTCTGTTTTCAAACTGTTTTCTTTTGAAATGATTCAAATGGCCAAAAACTTCTCTTTTTTTTTTTTTTTTTAAACTCTGATTTTAATGAATGTTAATAATGTTTTCCGCTGCTATTTTACTTTAATGGAACTGGATAAGCCTTGATGGTGTGCCACGTGTCCTATTTCCACGCGTAGTGGGATGGGTCGTGACAGATAAACATGTCTGCATTCACATCTCTACATTTCATACTAGTCGCCGGAGACTCATGTGCCCGTCCATACTCCCAATCCGCGACTCCTCGCCAATAAGTCCACGCGAAAGGGTAAGACCCACGATTCTTCTCTTCAATCGTGCGATCTTAATGCCTATATCGGCTCCACAAAATGGCACGGTGACCACGTGCTCCTTCTGACCCAATTAAGCAACTTAACATGCTCAAATACATATCACCATACTCGCAGTAATCAAAATATATCACCATGCTATTGGGCCTACTTATCAATATAAATGCCCAATATGAACTACACAAGATATCTCTATGAATTAATACATGCTATTCACACAAAACATGAATACATGTCAAGAAATCATTCCAAAACATAGTTGAATCACTCACCTCCGATTTACACGCTTAAAATACGATCCAAAGAAAACCCGTGCACAAAGAACGTGCAGAAGTCCGTCTAGTACAATTCCTATGGATCAAAGTTCCATTTATCAACTTTTATGAAAAATCCTAGAAAATAACTTTTCGGAAAACTTAACCAAACAGGCCCTAATAGGTATCAAAACGAAGCTCTTACCTCGAGGAGCTCAAATATGAAATATGGGAGAAAACAGACTGACAAAAGATCGTCGTTTGGCGTCGCAAAGCTTGAAGCAACTAAATCTCCCTCTAGCCCCCTTTTTGGAATTTAGGTTAGAAGTTATGAAAATATATCAACCATCTCTATCTATATATAGGAAAAACTCTCGGGAATTACGTTTACCTCCCCACGAGTTTTCAGAACTCCTAATCAGTCCCTGAAACTTTCTATACAGCTTATTCATAGCTTTACGAGTAAAACTTCGAATTTATAAAAGTTTTCGACTAAGTTTCGTTTGGTCGCTAAAACGCGAATTTCTACATGATGTTTTCGAAGTTCCTAATTAGCCTACCAAATTAATAGCGTGTTAATTCGTTCTCACCAGGATACTAAAACTAACAACAGAAATAAATTCTAAAACAGAAAATAATACAGATATTGAAATACACAGGTAAACATTTATTTCCAGATAAACATTTAAAGTGCTCCACAATAACCATCTCATACTCGGAGAGACGTCAAAACATCACAACACTCAATCACTATAGTCTCAGAGGGTTCTCTAATACAGACACCCAAATCAACTTGTGAGTCAAAACTCACCCAAACATGTGTCATAAGACACGCCACATCACATTATCATGCATGACAATGTAATGCAAATGCAATAACACAAATGTGGGTGTTATAAAATCCTTTCTGGATATAATTCTCAAGCAACAGTAGACCCAAATGTCCATTTTCCAAGACAACACATAATCAACCCAAAACAACGGGAGTTCGCTACAAATCATCATTTCTCGGCTATTTCAAGCTGTGGTGCCATCGATTCTTCACGTCTTGGGATTTTTATTCAACCAATATTCAATTTCCCAAGGGTCCTTTAGACCAGTTCTAACAAGTTTTAGGCACTCTTAAGGCTTATATATCATAATCTGACCAATCCGGGGTCAAAACAAGAGTTCCCAATGTCGCAATTCTAATTCACAATTGATAGGTACTCAAAAGACCTGATGATTTCGGTATGACTTTGATGTGCTTCATAGATCTTCAACCAATTCTAGTAGATATTCATGCAAGGTATACTGATCTTGTTTCAACAACGGCTCAACTCATCATCTAAGGTCGGTCTTTTGATTAGTATTTTTCCATCAACCACTTGACACTTCATCTTGACTAGGATAAATTAATGTAACAACAATGTTCAGAACTTCTGCTTGTATCCACCTTTGGATGCTTTTAAAGTTTCACAATTTTAGATCACTTTGGACCTACACGCTTGAGATCACGAAAGGCAAGACGACGACAGATTAGACCGCAACAGAGGCTGACAGACATTGACACAGGAAGTTGACATTCTTGACACTGAAATAGAAGTTTGGAGGAGAAAAACCCAATTTTCCTTAATCTTAATGCGCGTTTGTCATGTTTGATGTATCTCTTTGCTTTCATGTGCACTTCTCATCTTATCGTGATAATACTCAGCTGATAAAGTAATGCCTTGAAATCCATATGGATCTTAATCAATCCTTTTCTTTTTCTGAAATATGCTTCGAATTAGTGCCTTAGCTTATAGAATAAGACATGATTTATTTTAAATGTTTGCAAAGATATACTTGACGGCTCAGGATTAGCTTATAATATGGAAGGGGGTACAGGCGAACGATGTTTGCCCCTAGTTGACGGAGATAAATGAAAGCTTGGGCAAACGCAGTTTGCCCCTAGTATGGCAATGATATCTTGAGGTTCTGGGCAAACTGAAAGTTTGCCCCTAGTTTGCAAGGTTCAGGGACCGAGAGCTAGGGAAGCTCGCCTACTTATCCCTAAGTGGGAATCATGTCCAAAGTAGTTCGACCGAGGTTTGAAGGAAGGTATTTGAAGTGTGGCTGAGTTTTTCAGGAGCTGTGACCGAACCGAGTAGGTTGCCTACGTATCCCCAAGTGGGAATCAGGTCAAGCGTAGGTCCTCGAATGCTGGAGGTTTTGAAAGATCAAGGATTGAAGAATTGGGGGGCTTTTCAAGCCATGTCATTAGATAGATTTTCTGAAGCGGGTCACTTGTGGTAGTGTTGAAAGAAACTAGACTACCTCTCCTTTTTCTTTTCTTTTCGTTTCTTTTTCTTTTCTCTTTGTGTTTTTGACGGTTGATTCTTTTCACCTTTTCACTAGCCAGTCAATTTTTACATTTCTCATCATCATCATACATGTTTTCGGAACATGATTAGCCCTTCAAATATTTTGGACTTACTCAAAGAAATTGCAAATCAAAGCTTTAAAATAATTTTATGTTCCTGATTTCTCAATCTTCTATATATATATATATATATATTTTTTTTTTCTTCTTTCTTTTCTTTTCTTTTCTAAAATTTTGACTGGCTAGGATCAAGTTCTTGAAAGCAACACGCAAAATGTTTCTTTTCTTTTCATGCTCTAACTTTTGCCTAGGTGCCCTTTCGGGTTTTCATCCTAGCGAGCTTCTTTTTCTTTTTCTTTTTCTTTTGTGCTCTAACTTTTGCCTAGGTTCCCTTTCGGGTTTTCATCCCAGCGAGCTTCTTTATTTTTTTTTTAGAGAAGTAGTTTATTTGAAATGTTTGGCTACCATCAAGGACAAAGTGTACATGGCTTTCAGTTCTGACAGGTTTGAATGGCTCATTTTTCTGGGCTCAAGATTTCTAAATCGGAAGATTAGGGAATTAAGCTAATCCCGAGTCACTATCAAGTATATCTTTTCAAGATTTAAGCAAAGGCATCTCAAAATTCTTAAAGTAAAACTAATCAATTCTTAGCTTTCTTCGGCATCCGCGAAAATCAACTTTGATCCTTTCAGGATTTTTTCAATGCACAAAATTATCAATAGTGTATTTTTCACCAGAGAATTGATATTTTTAGCTTAGAGATTCATTCATTCATGACAAGGCGCATCAGATCAAGAAAATGAAGATTTATTTCATTACTAGAAAGATCAGGATTACAGTACTCGACATAGACTCAAACACAACTTGATGATAGATAGACTTGACAACAAGACTCAAAACATAAAATAGACTCGACTGAACTAGACTCGACTTGATCTCAAGTGGAGTGTCACTGTGACTTGCTTATTATTCTTAAGCGTCCATTCAACTTCAACAAGAAGCTATTCCAAATATCATCATTCAATCATTTATTTCTAAGCATCAAGTCCTCTGTCATTTTTAATATCTCTGCTGAATCTGGCTTTGCCTTTCAATCATCCTCTGGATCTCCATAAAATATTCAACTGATAACTGGATGGAGGCGGGAATCCGTGGAAAAGGTGCCGCAATCCGCTCATGCCATGCAGTGGTGAAAGCAGTAATCGATGAAGTTCGCAGAATTGAATCTCTCATGACCCCAATGGCATTCTCAAAGCTATCCTGTCTACAACCATATTGCCTAGCTACTCTGTATGGGATAAAAAAAGTGGTAGCATGTAAACCAAGAAGCCATATCCCACTTCGCCCTAGAAATCTAACAATAACTGAACAATAATCCCAATGGGCACATACCCAACGGATGTCCTCAGTGGTGAGACCGCTTAGCCAAACGAACCAAACCTCAGAGTTGCTGAAAAACCTTCATACCTTCCTCTGATCCAAGGAAGGGATTATTCAAAGACCGCGAGGATATACCAATAAACTGAGTCACTCAAGAAGCCAAGTCTATAGCACTAAAGGGGCACCAGAAAGGAGTACTGTCCCATCAGCATGTGCTTGATCTAAACCTATTAGAGTTTCTTCTAGAACCAACATCATGGGGTTTTGCTTAGAACGGAGCCCACATGCAATTGGTATGAGGGTATGTGATGAAGTGGAAAACAAGAAGTGTGAAATCATAGCCAATGTCCTCCCATAGCAGTACCCCATCCAGATATGGAATGATCGAAATGTCCTCCCATAGCAGTACCCCATCCAGATATGGAATGATCGAAATGTCCTCCCATAGCAGTACAATAGCGAGCGAATAAGCGGGAAAAATCAATCTCCTGATCAGAAATCATTGACCGAGCAACAGAAGGAAAACAACTGAGGAGTGATGATAAGCTCTTTACATATCCAGCCTGAATGGTGGGAAGGATTAGATCGGAGTAAGGGCTGAAATCGAGGATGGCACTGAATTCTTCAAATAGTGGTGCGATCTCTTGATGTCCGAACCGAAATACATGAAATTCTGGATCCCAACATTGAATGGCGGCATGCATAATATCTTCTTCAAATTTCACATTTCTTAGCTGAAAGAGTGTACCAAGGCCAAAATATCTGAAATGTAGATGATCAATACCGATGACCTCATCCATCCATGAGAAAAGAGCTTGAGGATCAAGAAGAGCCATCTGTCTGCAACTTTACTTCTTTCTCTCTCTCTCTGATTCAGGGAGTTCAATCCTTTGGTCCCCACTTTCTTTTCTGGTTTATTAGGGATTTTCAAATAATCAGGTATCTTTATTGCAAAAGAATTTACAAAAAGTGGATTGAAATCATTTCCTTTTTCAAAAACATTTTCTAAAATTGAAGAAATCTTTTTTCAAAATTCTGAAGAAAACAAATCTTTTTTTTTCGAAAGTGTATTAGAGGCATCGCACTCATGAGTCGTGTATGAAATGCTCGTGTAGTGTATGCAATATAGATGAAATGCAATCTAATCTAAATGCAATGCAACTAAATCTTGCTTAGACCTAGCATATCAGCATATAAGCACATAAGATTCCTTGAGTATGCTAATCACCTTACTAATCCAATCATTATCCAAGGATTTTTAGCTTCGAAATTCTTGATGGCTCAGGTTTACAAAATTGAAGTTTTCATGGAAAATCTTGAAAGAAAGGGGAGGAGATTTGTAATTTTCAAAAATATTTTTGAACCATCAATGCTTGTGGTGCGAAATCATGATTCTATAAAATCGAGGTAGGAAATTCAGAAATTCTAAAATCTGAGTGGGAAATCTTTGGATCATCAAAGCGCGAAATCATGATTTTTGAAAACCAACGTAGAAATTTTGAAATTATCTAGAATTTGGGGAGAATTTGAAATTGAATCATCAAAATGGGGATTTTGAAATTCTCTAAAATCTAAGGAGAATTTTGGAAAGATTTTTGCCAAAGTGAATTTCAAAGCAATTTTTCAAAAGGGATATTCCCGAAATTTTCAAAAGACTCGGGTTTTTCAAAGAAGTGCTAGTATTTTCAAAATTTTTAAAAATTGTCCATAGATAATGTTTGGATGTTCGGATAAAGACCATACTACTCTAGAGCAATCTATCATACAAGGTTTAATGATGCCTTCGCATACATGTCCTCATCATCCACATAATCCCTTATGGGCACCCGCAAATATTCATCACATTGTCCTAATCAAAAGATGAAAATCAAGATCCTAATTGAAGGGTTCCATAGAAACTATATGCAAAGGTCGGGTTTTAGTCTCATAAAGGGTCCATTAGCAAGCTCAGCGGTTTGGGTGACTGCCTCCTCGAGGGCGTGCCGTTCACACATGGGCTCTATATACCACACGTAGTACAAGGCGAACGGTGACTACATGCTACCAAAACTCTTGACGAATAGAGGAAAGAGAGCCCTCTACCCTCAAGGCAATGGTCTCAAGCACTCGCGGTGAAAGAACAATGCAAGTGCAAATACAGGCAGAAAACAACACGATTATCGAATTAATAACAAGGATATTCTTTGGCTCAAGTCAAACCCTCAAAGAACAAGAAACTATCAGTTTCATGTTCAAGTCCCCAATAGAGTCGCCAGATTGTGGACACGCGCTACTCGGTCGTTCTGGTGTCTTCCCTCGATAGTATCCCGGGACGGATCCCAAGGAGCACACTTCAGGGAAAACTAGAAATTCCTCACGTGGTCCTAGAGACAAAGAGTCGCCACCTAATTTTTATCGGGAATTAGGAAACCCAAGTTTGACTCGCCCAAAATTGAACAAGGTTACTCGCCCTTCATTACCAGAAACTAGGTTCGGGGGTCTTGGTACGAGAAGGGAAGGAGCCCAAGCAGGACTAAAGCACCCCCTCCTCGCCCTACCGAATGGTAGGCCTTGATTCAAATATCCTTGTTCTTAATTCATAATTGATGTTGTTTCCTCAGACATACTAGATAGCATATACATGTCAAAAGGGAACATCTAAGGAAAATCATGTCAAGAGATTAAATCAAGTAGAAGTTGGATGCACATGCAATACAAGAGAGAAGTATACTTACAGTGGCTAGTCCCGCCCGGGACCGATGTAAATAATGGAAACATGTCATGATATGCCAAAGGGAACAAGAAGACTTACATTGGGTTGACTCAAGCAGAGTCGCAAAAGCAAAAAAGAAGTAGAAACGTGTAATGCAATCATGCAACAATCCTAGATAAGATGTCTCTAACAAATAATCATATAAACGGAGACTATCCTAAAGGAACTGTGTCGTTGAAAATAAAGTTGTAAACCTAGAAAAATTCTAAGAGAAAGGATAGAGAAGGTACACGATACATGGGCACTAAGCCACATGTAGACGAGGCAAGATCACGAATCGAAGTCCGGATCCACGGCATTCAATTCTCTGTACTAAAACACCAAAGAATACCCAAGCATTGCAAAAACACAAGCAAACATATGACATGCATGAAAAGCAAGTAGAAAATGTCATCAATTAAATTTCCAGATTCAGCAACCTCTAAGAAATCCTATCAAAAGTGGTCTTAAACATGAGCTGGGTTAAAACCATTTTACAAAAAGTTAGATACATATCTTAGGGAATTTTTCCAAAAAGTAGAACCTCTTTACCATTTTTGAAGTGAGAGAAATAAGAGTTTTGGGAACAGTGGATCAGGACTGTCCATTGTCTTGTAAAAATCATAATTAATTCTACAAAAATCATGTGAAGCTCTATTTGGTGTCAAAAGAAAGCTATTTCATTGTAGTTCATGACAAAAATAATTCCATGGACATGTCATGAACTTAAGTTTTCTGAAAAAAATGTTTAAAATAGACTCTGTTATTCTGGAAGTTTGGTATCATTTGACAAAAGAATGCAAAACCAAAATAGAGGCATAATAGAAGTTCATGAATCATGTTAATCAAGTAGATATAAGCTCTTGATCTCTCATCCAATTATCATAGATGATTTCTAAACCAAGTTTTATTCATCAATTCTTATTGAGTGATCAAGGTATGACCATTTTGTATACATAACCGCCCCTTTCAAGCACCAGAACCCGAGAATACTCGGACAGCCTTGCCGCCAATGGGCACCCAGCGGTCCATTTATATCAAAAGTTGCCAAACAGCGAGTGGTGCAAGGAAGGATTAAGATGAGAGAATTGAGGATCTACCACTCAAGAGATGATATGCTTACCCGTGAAGATGAATAATCATAATTGTTGTTAAACTTAGAAAATTCCAGAATAGTAGTATCAACTTTAAACGCTTAGAAAATGATCTTAACTCAATCGCATGCTCATAATTTTACATCGGTATATAGATACATGAGTTAGGAATCATCCCCAAAAAGCGGAACATCAATAACTATTATAGATTTCCTGAAATTCAAGCACAAAGAGATTATGTTCAAATCTGTCAACCGATTTTTCAACAATTTCTAAAAATAGCATATGGATCCTAGAAGCTCTCAAAACGGACCGGATGAAAGCTAATTCATCAACGTTTACCCAAAAAATTTGAAATCCATCAAACTATGGGTTTTAATGGACCAAACCTCATGGACAAAACCAATCTGTTTTGCTGAATTTTCATCTAGTTCATTTTAAAGTGTGAGGAAAACATCCTAGGTGTTGATTGAAGCTTATTAGAGAGATCAAATTCATAGATCTACTTGACTATCATGATTTCCAATCAATTTAGCTCTCAAGTTCTATGGAGAACTTTAGATCATGGATCAAAGGGACTTACAAATATCCTATTGGAGGTGAATTTCAATAGGAATTCTAGGTAATAGAAATAATCAAGAGATAAGTATGAACATAGGAATCATCCTACTCATAGATCATACTTCCAAACCATCATAGAATTCAAAAATAGATACATATATATATATATATATTCATGTATGCATGAATCTAAACTAAAATTGAATAATAAAATCAAAATTAAAAATCAAAGTGAAAAACTGTCACGCCCCGAGGACGCCAGAATGATAAATGGAACTAAATTCCCTTTCCGGACTCGTAGAACATGACCGGTTAAAGATCGATTGATAGGCTCAATCACAACTAATAAAAAAAACATCTTAACGTGTACATGGTGGAATATCTAAGTCCAACACCAAAACAAAATCAGAGTCTTACAGCAGCGAAATATATGGTATAAAATATTACATTCATCCAACAAAAGAAACTAGAAACAGTCTGGACCCAACGGTCTCCAGAAGACTTAAACTACCATGTTTCCCATGGGGAAACCCAAAAGAACAAAGATAACAAAATAGAGTCATCAAGGCTTCAGATCGCGTAGCCCCAACCTTCAGCACCATTGTATGCTTTGTCATAGCCGTCATCACCTGCAACTACAAAATCTGAGCACGGATACCCAGGGCCACATGCCATCAGCTAAACGCTGAGTGATAAAGTACTACTCTAACCTACCATATGCACATATACAACATTTACGGTTCTAATATATCAACAACATACTAGCATCATATGAAATCCAAATTGCAGTGTACGTTATTACCACAACTCATGTTCTTTCTGACCATGAACAACACGACCAACAATAACTCGATAGTACTAGCTTCTATCAGACGACAACACACGGTAGTACCACTTCTGTCCACACACACATGACAACCAACAGAACTCAAACCAACATGGGTGGTCCTAGCTTCCACTAAACACATCATTACTCGCACTACACAGGTGGTCCAAGCGTTTCCCCCTAGACGGACTAGCTTCCGCCTGATGTACACAGGAGGTCCTAGCTTCCTCCGAAATAGCCTAGCTACTGTTTTGTGCACATATGTACGTACACAGGTGGTCCTAGCTTCCACAAAACAGACTAGCTTCTGTTTGGTGTAACGCACATGGGTACATTCTATGCTTCCACCGGACTGTACTAGCTTCCGTCATACCATACACACAAACCAGGCACTACGATAACACGATCACAAACTACAACCGACAACAACAACAACAACAACAATAACAACAACCGAGAATCCTACAACACAACCCGACATCTACTGGAACTCCGGTTCACAGGCGACCCATGCAACCGTTTAGAATGACTAACCGAGTCAACTGAACACGACCAATGCCTCACACATCATAAAGACACAACTTTTTAGGTATCTTATTCTCAACATCGTTATATTCTTATCATTACTGATTCGCCTCGACGTCTTCTTAAAACGTATCAATTTAATTTAATCAAAATCAGACTACCAACATCAAAGGTACAGACATTCTAATATACAGTGCAGTCATTATACTAACATGCATTATCATGTGTTTAAAACCCATAACTACACACGCATGAGCATTTTATGGCATAATCAATTTTACATATACATTATAAATCTAAAACACAACATGCATGTCTCCAAATAAAGCATACCAGGTGCACAATGGTTCATACACATAACAACTTATGTAAACATGTATGCATGCATATAGTATAGGGTTTGTAGTACTCACCTGTGCCTCTTAACAATATATTAAAATCTACTGGGAGCGACAAAAGCCTCCTACAGTGATAATGGAAGAAATGCTCAAGAAATGCAAAATGAACAAAAGATGTCCTAAGCATGCCTAAACCTCAAGATGATAATATACACATTATTATAAGTCCAACGCCATTGACTAGACTCAAATCGGAATCCGTCAATAAAAGAGTGGGTTTCCTATGTCTGAAAAAGCCCTACAGAAACACTGTATTTTTGACCGGGTTGAAACATCACCAAACTTAAGGGAACTACTCTAGGTATTATTCTGGAATTTTAGAAACAAACGGCGTAATTTTCGGATCAACGGTTTAATTATTACGAATTTCCAAAGTTAAGAGCATAATTAAAATGATTATCGGAAAATGATTTATTTACATAAATGTATAAAAATATCACAACAGCCCCTGAAAATATTTTAATAATTAGTAGACATTAAAATATAGTTATGGTATATATTCCATAATTTTCGGAATAGTAAAAGTATTTAAAATAATTAAAACATTGCTAATTAGCTACTAAATTAATTATAAAAAATACCAAAATATATTATTTTCTGAAATAATTTTTTTTTAAAATAGTAAATTATGTTTATTAGAACATCCTTGCAAATTTTTGTAATTTTTGACATATTCTAAGTATCACAAAATAATTAAAACATAAAAATAAAGCTAAATGTAGTAAGACAATTATGTGTGAGAAGCACTGGATAACTTCCCTATTGTCTTCCTCCTTGAACCAGCGAAGCACACAGTGTGTGTAATTTTACCAATAATGCTACAAATATTAGAATGGACATAACTCACTCATTTCTCAATGAAAATTCGCAAGTCCTATACGAAAATCGATGCTCTCGACGAGCCGGATCCAATGGCGCAGGTCTCAAGGGCTAAAACCTCACGGTTTTCACGCAGGGAAGAAAAAACCAAAACGACCTAAAAAGAATAATCACTTGCATGGTTACTCAAATGAACTCTAAACTCAAAACTGAACTTAGTGGATCTTCTCGAGGAGTCATCGGCTACAGAGTTGCAATTGATAGATTCTTACACAGCAATATAGTATTTCTTGATTCAAATCATTTCACTTCATGATTATGATCTCTGTGTGTGTGTGTGTGTGTGTGTGTGTGTGTGTGCAAACTAATTTCCTATTACGCTTGAGTGAGTGATACTCAAGGCTTTCTAGATCTAACTTCTAAATAGAGTGATTGTGTATGATGAGTAGGAAAGTACCCTCATCAAAAATCCTTTGGCAAACTGAAGCGCACAAGCCAAATAGTACTGAGTTTACTAGGTAAGCAATCACAAACAGTTTATAAAATATGAAGATATTTTATTGAATGTTTGGAAAACAAAACATACGACCAAAGAACAAGACCAGAACATGCTCTGATTGTTCAAAGAATGAAAAAGTAAAATAAAAAAAAGAGAGACCTATTTGCTATGGATGCAAGACAACGAGAACACAAAGGTTTGAATGCTTTAAATGCTTGGAATGTTGTGTATGAATGTTGTTGACAGCTATTTTTTGAGATGACACAGAGTCTCCTGCATGGTTGGCCTGCTTCTATATTTATAGCGGCCCTGAACAAGTCTGATAAGGCAAGGACTCCTTGATTTGCTCTCCAAGGAAGTTGATTGATTGTAGAATCCTTCCTAATCTCCAACTCTTACCTTATCTGAAGTCCTGATTGATTCAATCCCGTATTTATAGGAATTACCCTTTCAAAGTCAGCTGGACGTGAATCAATTTCATTCCTAGACGGACTCTGACTGTTTCAAACATGGATGACATCAATAATGACAGCTAAGAACAAAACCGCCTTCCCTGTTTATCTCATCGGGCTTGTATTATCACATCTTCAGCCAAATCGGGCCTGTGTCCAATCGTCACACCTCATGATCCCATGCCCGATGTCTGTCTTGTGTATGTTTATAACCAGTCGGGCTAATGCAATCCACTTTTATTACCCCCTTCAATCATTAAGTGCACTGCCAATATCACCCATCGGGCATACCCTGGCATTAACTTACACTCTTCTCACACCCAATGAACTTTATCCACGCTGAGCCTCCCAATCGGGCTCTCATACCTAACATAGTGCTCGATTTGTCAGCACACGACCTAATACACCCATCGGACTATGCCAACATAAAATAGCAGCCTCGTCCACGTGACATTCACCTCTTGAGCCCGATGCTTTTGCAATTCCTGAGTTGGCCTCTCCATATCCACTATAGGCTGGCCATCTTTAAATCTATTTCATCACTCTAGTCGAGCTCAAAAACCTTTGGCGGTTCTTGGGTACAAACAATTGCCCCCCAAAAGGTCATGTCAATCATCCTGCCCTTGATTGACGTGACATTTTGAATTTGAACCTGCCACGCATCAATCATGTAGTGATTGTCAGATCATGGAGAATCCCACTAGTCACTCTGCATTAAATGCGATGCGTATAAAAAAATGACGAGATTTTCAAAAATCTCTTCACCTCCTTCATTTGCATCTTCCTCTCTCTCTAAAACCAGAGGCATTCAGAGCTCTCTCTAATCTCCAATATTTTCAATGAAGCAAGCTACCATTCCTATTGTAGAAATGGCCCCCAAAATAGCTCCGACAACCGCTTCCATAGACAAGAAGACCTTCTTGGATGCTCCTCCTCCTCAGAATCGATGTAAGGAAGTCAGGGCATTAGCCAAAGCCCACGCCTCAGAAATCTCTACCAAAAGCTTCACCGTTACAGCACTTCTGATGGTACCCCGGCGACAACGGGGCTTGGCACGGCGTTTTGCGGTGACCCTCCGGCAGCATTTAACTCCTACTTTCTGCCGGTGGAGAACGAACCATTCCTTCAATTACCTGCCAACTGGAGCAAGGCCTAGACTGCTACCCATTCTATTAGGGGTTGGCCCACCCCTGTTGCAGACTGGGACAAGTGGGTAACCTGGGTATCGGCCTCTAACACCGCTCTCTGGAAGCAAATGGGCATTCATGACTTCATCATGCTCAGCCAATCCAGACTTGAGATAGACCGGCCTCTTCTATTCTCTGCCCTTCTCTTCTGGTCGGCCTCATGTAATGGGTTCCTTTTCTGTTGCGGCCCAATGGGACCGACCATAAAAGATGTCAGTTACTTGCTCAGGTTCCACCCCTATGGACAAGAGGTCATTCCCAGCCTCGACGTTGGAATGGCCAGTTTCTCCTACCCTCAGCAAGAATCAGTCAGAGACGGATCCGTGTCATATCGGTCGATTACAGCTTTTGGCAATTTTTTGACTGCTTGCATGGGCAAGGAAGGGGCTGAGGTGACCGATGCCGAACATACCGCATTCCTCATCTACTGGCTGAACAGGTATCTTTTCTGTTCAACCAGTCAAGCCATTACTAAAGAATTCTCCACTTTAGCTTTGGCTCTAGCCTCTGGTAAGCATCTATCCCTCGGCACTCTAGTCTGGGCGCATTTGGTTCGTGGCGTGACCGACTTTGTTCATTCAAGCTATAGCGCTGGAGGCAGCCCAATATGGATACTGCAACTCTGGCTATACTCATATTTCCCCGAGTTTCAGTCTACCCTCCATCAACTGGCCGATGTCCCTATTTCTGCTATCCAGTATATGGACGATACTCCCTCTTACCACCCCTTTGAGGAGTACTTCACCTTCTTTTACCAATGGTGCTCCCCTCGGGCCACCCATCTCTTCATACCTTTCTTCTCTCTTCAACTCTCCAATAACCCCTCCAACTGGGGTCCGGGCACTCAAACTACTTACAATGAGATCTTTTCTAGCTATTTTGTAACTAGAGACATAATATTCAACCCGAGCATCCCTTCTGCTAACAACAAATGTGGTACAAAGTAATACTTCACGCCGCTATATGCCCGCCCATTCAGGCTCTCCCAACTGGTGCCTGTTCCACCAGCCATAACCGTCAATGTGGATTGGGTGGAACGTGACTTGATTGTTAATGAAGGATAGGTGTAGACACCCCGATTTTGACCAAACGTCGAATTAAGGAGAGTGTCACCTCGATATCCGATGATGATAAGGACCGAAAGATTTGAAGTATTCCAAGCTATTCAGAAAGTTCTCCAAACGCAATAAAATTTCACAGAAAGAAGAAAATACCAGGTATTTAGGAGAATTCAGGTATAAAACACCATTTTTGGAAAAGATCTTCAAAAATAAGTTTCTTTAAGAAAAAGGAAGAAAGAAAAGACCTAAAAAGAGAAGTTCAGCAAAAAACGGCACACGGCAGTATTCTGCGGCACTCAGTGAGTACCGAACGGCATTCAGTGAGTGCAGGCCCGGTATTTACTGAGTGCCGCCGATATTTTATGACTACCGTTTGCTTTTAAAGTCCGTATTTTGTGATACAATACGCATATGTATGCGGATAAAAACAAAAAACTGATAAAGTAAGGTTGACAAAAATGCGGCAAACTATATTTTGGCGCGGCACTTACTGAGAGTCGCGCGACAGTCATGGAATGCCGCCGCGGCATTCACGGAGTGCCGTAGCGGCATCCACTGACTGTCGTAAAAGATTTTTGACTGCCGCCCTGTGCAACAGTCTGTCTAAACCCCTACCATGGTTTGGGTCCTCTAAACTTGAGTTTTCATGGAGTCTCCGTATATTCCTTGAAAACTCATGAGTTCTAGTCATGTCTTGATCTCCAATGAGCATCAAATGGTAGGAGAAGTGGTTTGGTTTAAACCCAACTTCATGGTTTAATAGTTGGAGTTACCAAATAAAAGTTGAACTTGATAAATGAAAACAGTGAGTTCACAAAACTGTTTTTGATCAAAGATTTTTAGTTCGAAATCTAACCATTGAAATCAAGTGAAACCAACGGAAAAGTGTCAATAACACAATATTCTACCACTGTAATTTTTGTTTTAAGGTGGTTTCATGTTTAAAATGGTTTGGTCATGAGTTTTGTGAAGTAACAATAATCTGTCCAGAGTTTCAGAACAGCAAATTCGTTTTAAAATTAATAGATTAGAATTTTAACAAAGTTTCTTTGACTTCAAATAATTTTTTCTATGAGGTTTAATGTGTTAGGAAGATACCCTAAAAAGAACAAAGCATTTTCTGATCTTTTTGCTATTTTTAAAAAAATCAAACAATATCTCTGGACAGAGAGTTGTACATCTCTGAGTGATGTCTAGTTTTTGTCCATTTCCCAGAGATCTAACCGTTGAAACTTTGATTTTCTTTTTGATTTGGAAACTAGACTCACAGAGGCATCTTGTGTCCAAAATTCACCGACATCAAACCATGGGAAATATGCTTTTTATGTTTTTAAAGTTCTGGTCTGCTCTCTGCAATTTTCAGAATTTTATGACATATTTGACCAACTTTGTAAATAATGGCACAAATAATTCTCCTATGACTTAGGGCTTAAACCATATCTTAATAATGATTAATTAGACTTAAATCCCAAGGCTAAATGATCCAAATCAATGAATAAATTCATAGTTAATAGCCTACTCTTGTTCATATTCATGAATTCATATACATTCATCCATACATGTTGATGCTTGTAATTAGGACTTATTTTAGCTAGAGCATGTTGCTTAGGATTCTATAATATATCTCGTTTAAAACATGTGGACTAACCCTTTGTTTTGTAGCGCTATTGAGATTCGATTTCTCAACCCCTCTCTAGTTTATTGTATTATTTGATTTTAATTAATTTTTGACTTCAAGCGCGACACCTTAGAATTAGGACTTGCTTTACTTGTAAAAATGGATTAGAGACTCTATTCCTAGGTTTTATCTATTTGCATGCATTAGCACGTTTAATATTCGCGGCCGGATCCCGGATAAGTTCTCTAGTTCTCTATTTGCATGTCATATTGCTTGCTACTTGAATTATGTGATTTTTTTGAATGATATTTTATCACTTGCAATCTTACACCCTTTAGACATGCTTTTGTAATGTATACTTATACATATGTATTAGTTGAGGGCACATTTAAATTAATAAATCGATTAAAAGGATGTTAAGTAGAGGCCTATCGCAAGATAGGATGAGAAGGGGTGTTTTAGTCCGACGGGCTCCTTCCCTTCTCATTCCATAATCCCCGGACCTAGTTTAATCTTTGGTTTCGCAAAAGATCAGTTGCTATAAAATGGTTTCTTAATTTTTTCTTTTAAAAATTAAGTGGCGACTCATTTATTTTGAATTTTGAAAATTTAAAAGAATTTTAAAAGAAAAGCTGTGGGTAAGAAAATTGCGATATCCACAATCTGGCGACTCTGCTGGGGATCGAACCCAGAATCTCTGGTTTCGCAGACCAGGATTCTGATTTTGGGTTCACTTGAGGATTAGACTTGAAAACATCCTTTTAATCGAGTTAATTAATCTTTTTGTGCCTGTTGCATTTCACTTGCATGTCCAGCCAGTCGATTGCACGGAACTATGACCTTGGAGGCTCGGGGCAACCCGGTCGGTCAAGTCATCATGGGACTGTGTGATCACCCTTGATCTCGTACCATGATTTGGTATATTAAGCATCCTATCGGATGTGTGTCAAGGGTCCCTTATTTGACCAAAACCTAGCTTTTTCATAGTAGTTTCTATAGAACCTTTCAATCTTAGGAAATCAACTCTTGATTAGGATTATATGCTAGGAAGTTTTGTATGCCCGGAAGGGATTACTTGAGATGATGACGATACTTTCTTGATGGAAGATGTATAATCTTTTAATCACCTTTTAGCACTTTCTCCTCATGTTCCACGACATTTGGAGAACATGCCGAACCTTGATTATAAGATTATACTTCTTATATCATGTTAGCTAAGCATCATTGACCTTATATGCATCCGAATTCATGGAAAGTACGGTGATAATCCGATCATGTGATCCTCCTGCCCAAAGAGTTTTAAGTCCATCTTTGAAAGAAAACGGATTTTACTATCTTTTCCCCAAGGTTTTCGATCACCCTTTCGAAAAATCTTTGGAGTTCACTTTTTTTTATTAAAACTCCAAATTAATTACCTTTGTTAAGGTGCATTTTCACATGATCATTTTCTAAGGAAAAATCCAAAATCTTGGAAATTGTTTTTGAAAAAAAAAATGCTCTTCAAATGAATTTTAAAGCAAAATTTCAATCCAATCATCTTCATTGAGAAATGTTTTCACATCCTCATTTTTTTAAAATAAAAGATTCAAGATTCTTGAGAATTGTTTTTGAAAGATCTCATCGTTCTAAAGAAATGCTTTTCAAATGAATTTCAAAAATTTTAAATACCCGACCTTTGAAAGGGCAGTAGGGATCACAATGAAAGGAGAAATTATTGCACTTGACATGGGTGAGGATTTTATGTGCTTATGTGTTTACCTGTTAGGATTAGAATTTTCCTTTGCTTTGGCATATAGAGTAGGCACACACACACTTGCATTTCATTCGTGTGCCATATGTGTAGTGCATGCATCAAATCATAAGAGCATGTACATTTTGCGCTCTCACCAATCGATATCATTACATACGTATAGCGTACAAAGTCACAACATCTTCTTCCCAATTAAGATCAATGTCCCTAAAAAATCCCTTACTATTCAATTCTGCATGCGGACCTTTTTCCTATCTAATTTTTTTAGAAAGAGTGGAACAACCAGAGCCCCTAGTAAGGACACTTCTAATCTTCTTGGGTTTATTTCTCTTAATTAGAGGAGATCATGGACCATCATGTTAAGACAGACCCACCAATGGCCCACAGAGCTTTGGAGGAGAAAGTGAGCAAACTGCAAATCGTTGTTGGGCAACAATATTCTAGGGTGAAGCAATTGGAGGGGGTCATTGTTCGCTCTCGGGATATGTATGATTCAAGTGCAAATCAATCGTAACAAGCAATACTCGGGTAGGTACAAGGTCGATTTCCACGGGGACTAGACCGGAAGATTATGATTCCAAGACACGAATACACTACTACCGTAACCTAAAAAGAAAGAAAAAGGTGGTTGTTTTAAGGGTAACTAACTCTGAATCTAAAGCTAATCAAGCAAGTATAGCTAAGGTAAAACGGTAACTAAGTAAGTTAACTAATTTAACAACGAGTACGAATAAACTATAACTAGCAAGCTAGATTAACGAGTTGTTTAACGACAAAGGAAAAAGGGCTAGGGGTCATACTACCATCCTTGGATCACAAAAGAATAAGTATTAGGGATTTGGAGGAAACTTCTCAAGTGAACAAAGTTCCTTGGGGGCCAATAATCAAACATGTGGGTTGTCAACCCCACTATGAAAGATGAAAGCTTGAGGGAGCTAAGGGCAAATGTTGGATGGGTAATATAGATTCAATAACCTCCATTGCATGACAATGGGGGTAAAGAAACAAACATATTACAAACCCACCACTCTTCAATCACTCAAGAAGATCCAAAACCGAAAGACTATCAAGTAAAACAAGGATCCATAGGTGGGTTCATGACCCCTAACCTAGAAAACTAGCTACACATGATTTCAACTATGAAAACATCAATAGAAACATTAAATGAGTAGAGAGACATCACCATTAATGCAATCAATAACTTCAAGAGAGAGAGAGAATATAATAAATAACTTCATTAAATGCTCCAAAAGAAGAGTCCAAGCTTACAAGTTGAAGAATCGCTCACAATCTGGATTATTGGCCCTATATCTAACTAATCTATGAACAAAATCACAAGCAATCCTCAAGAAATACAAGAGGGAAAGAAGAGAGAATTTTATCTGCTATATAAATTAGGTCAAGCCCCCAAAAACGAGTTATAATGGGGTATTTATACAAAAATCCTCGGAGTGGCAAACTTGTAAAATAAAGAATGCAGAAATAGGGTCATTCGACCGGTCGAGCGGGTCCATTCGACCGGTCGAATGCCCCTCTGCCAGAATGCTATAAAAGCACACAAAAAGTGGACCGGTCGAAGAGGGCAATTCGACTGGTCGAATACCCCTCTGCCTGAATGTTCACAGCTTTATTTAACAAGTTTGCACACCCAGCACGGAAATCGTCATAACTCCTTGCTACGGCCTCCGATTGAGGTGAGATTTGCGGCCACGCGAAGAAGGCTCGCAGAGCTAACTTTGCCAAGTTACGATCATTCTCCAAACATGTGGTCTTGGAGTCCAAAAAACGAGAGAAAATTGGCCGCAAAAGATGAGATCTTCAACCGAGGCTTTGCCTCCCGACTCGGATCGTCAACAAGACCTGGAAAACACTACAATAACCCGTGTAAAAGATGTAGACAGTAGAAATGAGGGTTATGCATGACGAGCGCGTAAATAATGTACTTAGAAGCTTCAGGAGTGGAATTTTTGCGCAATAACGAATCCAAACTCAAGCAAAATATGTGATAAATCAGTCATGCTTGAGTTCATTCAATTATTGAAAGATCAAATAGGCCCTGATGAGAAAAAGATGGATCAGAGAATAATGGATTGCTTGAAGAAGCACCAACAGGCATGTCTGAACCCACCTGTGCACCGAAGCCCATGTCCAAACCCAACCTATCACCAAAGTCCATACCCAAGCTCAACCATTCACCAAAGCCTACATCCAGGCCCAATCCCAACTAACCAAAGAGCTATTCCAAGTCCACATCTCAACCCAAAAACCAACTCAAGCTCAAAGTCGAATTCAAAATCAAACCAAGCCCGCAAGCCGAGAATCTTCACCAACCTTGGCATGCCATTATCCATGGCCCTTGGTTACCTTGTCAAGAATGGTCACCTCAACCCCCTGGACCCAAAGCCACTACCAAATCCCTTACCCCGCAAATGTGACCTGTCTTTGTATTGTGCCTACCACCAGACCCCTGGCCATACAACTAACTATTGCATGAGACTCCGCCATGATATCCAAGATCTCATTGAGCATAAAATCATCACTCCTTTGTTGAACCCACCGAGTAGCATCTGGCATGACATACAATCTTTTCAATCACAGCCATCGCTGAATACTCTCAAGGGATTCGTTGCCTCCATGAGTGCGCAACAACCAACTGGCCCCGACCCAATCAACAGAATCGAAAAAGGCATTGACAATACTCGGTGTGAGTCAGAGAAGGGCCATTCGACTGAAAAATGGGCCATAAGGGCAGATGATGTTCCTACAAAGATACAGAAGGGGAATGATGAACCTGAGGAAGATGCCAGTGAGGTAATAGTGTTTGGAAATGCTACTGCTAAATCAAATGTGGATGCTCTTGGGGACCCAACAAATTGAAAATTATCTGTGACACTCCAATTGAGACCAAGTCAAGTCTGGTAGTCCAGTTATGTTAGGTTGGAATGAAATGTCAAGTCCAGTCGAGTCTTCTGGTCAGTCTGTTATCAAGTCTGTTTGCAAGTCTTTGTCGAGTTTATCGAGTCGAGTGAAGTAATTCTCCTTCCCTACTAGTTGAATAAAATCTCACTTTTCTTGATTCAATGTGCTAAGTCATGAATGCATGGATCATTAAGCCCAAAACAAAACAAAAAAAGAGAAAAAGAAAAAAAGTCACTTTTTCAAACGATCATGGAAAATACTTTGTTAATAAATCTTTGCATTGAAAAGGATCCCCAAGTGATCAAAGCAAATTTTGTGCCAAAACCAAGGAGGAGTAGAGAATTGATTAGCTTTACTTTAAGAATTTAAAGATGCTCTTACTCAATCTTGAAAAGACGAAATTGGAACTTGAAGCTTGCTCACCATCCCATTTTCTCAAATACCAAGCCTAAAAGATGAGCCCAACCAGTCTAAAGTCATAAACTTGGTCCTTGATGGTAGCTAGACATTTTAAATGAACTTCTTCTTCCAAAAAAAGAATTTAATAAAAGAAAATGAAAAAAGAAAAAGAAAA
This sequence comes from Hydrangea macrophylla, assembly GCA_033977485.1. Classification (NCBI taxonomy): domain Eukaryota; kingdom Viridiplantae; phylum Streptophyta; class Magnoliopsida; order Cornales; family Hydrangeaceae; genus Hydrangea; species Hydrangea macrophylla. The sequence continues at coordinate 69,863,367 of CM066994.1, forward strand.
AGAAAAGAAGAAAGAGCTCGCTAGGATGAAAACCCGAAAGGGCGCCTAGGCAAAAGATTAGAGCACAAAAAAAAAAAAAAAAAAGAAAGAGCTCGCTAGGATGAAAACCCGGAAGGGCGTCTAGGCAAAAGTTAAAGCACAAATAAGATGCGTGTTGATCTCAAAAATCCTAATCCTAGCTAGTCAAAATCATGGAAAGAATAAGAGATAGTAAGGTAGAGAAAATAAAGGAAAGAGAAAAGAAAAGGCAGAGAATAGATAAGATTGAGAATTCTTGAGCGCTTCAAAGTAGATCATTGGCACATGAACTATCTCAAGGCTTTGTGTTGTTCATAAACAAATAAAGAGATTAGAAATGAAAAGAGGGACATATCAGCTTCAAAATTTTCGTGAGAGGCTCAAACACTAAGTGAGCCTAAAACAATACAGAGATATCTTTGAAAAACAAAAAACAAAAAAAACAAATAAAGATTAGAAGAGCTGATATTACTTTGTGAATATGATAGGGTATGAATAAAACATGATGAGAGTTGTAAAGATTAACTGGCTAGTGAAAAGGTTAAAGAATCAACCGTCAAATAAAAGAGGAGAAGAGAAAAGAAAAGAAAAGAGGAAAGAGAATAAAATAAAGGAAAAAGTAGTTCATCATGCTACACAAGGGCTACCACAAGTGACATGCACTCCCTAGACCCAAATGGCAACATGGCTCGAAAATCCCACCAATTCTTGAAGCCTAATTCTTTCAAGACCTCCAGAGTACTTGAACTACGCTCGACCTGATACTAGGCAACCTATTTGGTTCTATCATCACCCCATCATCTCATGTTATCGTTCTTTCAGGCCTTGGCCGAACTACTTTGGACCTGATTCCCGCTCGGGGATATGTAGGCAAACCTCCCAAGGTTCTCGGTCCATAACCATCCCTAAACTGCAAGCAGTACCCTTTTGCACCTTTGGTTTCCTTCCTTCAGACTAGGGGCAAACTTACGTTTGCCTAAAGCCACATATATATTGCTAAGCCAGGGGCAAACTTCCTTTGCTGAAAATCCCTTTTATCATAGAAGCAAGCCCCTAAGTCTCTTTCAAACTAGGGGGCAAACTTTGTTTGCCAAAATCCCTCTATGCCAGAGGCAAGTTCTCAAGTAATTGAGTTTGTTTTGAAAGGATTGAAATAGAGTGCCTTTCATTCTATAAGCTAAAGCACTAATTTGAAGCACATTCTAGATGGGCAAAGAATTCGCTAAATCGAAAAGAGGAAGTTTTCAAATTTTAGATTTATGAGCAAAGCACTACCATTTGTAAGATGATGAATAAATGCAAGGTGAGATGATACATTATTCACAATGAAAGCACATTAAATCATGATAATATAGAGTTTGAGTCAGTCGTCTTGCGTAATTGCTTTGTCAAGTCTGTCCTCCTTTGATGAGTCAATAATGGTCTCAAATGTGTGGGTCTAAGATGATGAATAAAGATATGAAAAGTCTCCATGAGCATCCTTAGAACAATTCGAGCAGAGGCTTCGAACATCATCACAACGTAATGCTAAAGTGGCAATATAAGAAGAGTCCAAGACTAGGGGCAAAGGTGATTTCCCTCTTTTGACAAGATCGAAGTGTTTCTTCCGAAGGTCCGCAAATGAAGAAAATCATTATTTCTATCAGCTCTGTCCAAATTCTATGAGTCTCAAAACTCCCTAAATCTTGAAAAAAAAAAAAAAAAATCAAGTCCTTGAGTCTGAGGACTCCCCATTTTTGTAAAATAAAATTCTTTGAGCCCGAGAACTCCCTTTTTTTGTAAAACCAATTCTTTGAGTCCGAGGGACTCCCTATTTTTGTAAAAAAAAAATAAATAAAAAAATTCTTTGAGTCCGAGGACTCCCCATTTTTGTAAAATCAATTCTTTGAATTTGATTGAGTCCATGTGACTCTATTTATGTAGAACGTGAATTTGTTAACTCCGTATGGCTCCATTTTTATTAACTTGTTGAGTCCGTGTGACTCTGTTCTATGTAAAAAGTGAGTTTGTTCAGCCTATGTGACTTTGTTTGAATAAAGAAATGAAATTTTGAGTCTGCATAACTCTGTCTTACTGAAATATGAAATTTTGAGTCCGCATGACTATGTATATGAATTTTTGAGTCCACATGACTACGTTTGAATTTGTGAGTCTGCTTATCTCCGAATTTTGTTGGAATTGAATTCTTTGAGTCTAACCGACTCCGAACTTTCGAAAGTTTTGGCTAAAATGGATCTAACTATCGCCAGATTTTAATAAGTTGAATCTGATTGGCTCCCGATTACGAAAATTAAAATCATTAAGTTCGTCTGACTCTCGATTCATGAAAGTCTAACTTAGCACCCGAGCTTAAAAATTGAATTGAATTGAGTCTGATTGACTCCTAATTCTAGAAAAATTCATTTGAGTCTGATTGACTCCAGATTTTTGAGTTTTTTGAATCAAATTGAGTCTGTTTTTTAAATTGAAATTCTTTGAGTCTGATCGACTCCCAATTTTAGATTTGAGTCTGATTGACTCTCGGTATTGCGAAATAGAATCCAATTCGAGTCCAATTGACTCCTGTTCTAGAAATTTGAAATTATTTTGAGTCTGTTTGACTCCAATTTTGAAATTAGAAATTCTTTTGAGTATGATTGACTCATGATTTGGAATTAGAAATTCTTTTGAGTCTGATGTGCTCATGTTTTTGGAAATTAGAAATTCTTTTGAGTCTGGTTGACTCCCAATCTTGTGAAATAGAAATTCTTTGAGTTCAATTGACTCCCAATTTTGTAAAAATTCTTTTCTGAAATAGAAATCCTTTTAAGTCCAGTTTTGTGAATTTGAATTTCTTTGAGTCCGATTGACTCGTGGTTTTGTCCGATTTGCGAAATAGGAATTGAATCAAGTCTGATTGACTCCTGATTTAGCATTTGAATTTTAACTCGCATTGAGTTGAATCGACTCCGGACTTGGTAAAATTGAGTTTATTTGAGTCTGGCTGACTCCTTATCAAAATTTAAAAAAAATTAAGCTCGATTGACTATCAATTTTGGAAAATTGAATTAAATTGAGTCTAACTGATTCTCGATTTTGGAAATTGAAGTGGATTTGAGTCCATTGGACCCCCGACTTTAGATATTTGAAATAATTCAAGTCCATCGGACTCCCGATTTAGAAATTTGAAATAATTTGAGTCTGATGTACTAGACTCCGAATTTTTGGAAGTAAATGGAATGAAATTTGTTTGACAAAGAAGGGAATTTGTTGGGTCAAATGGACTCTCAATTTTAGAAAATCAAATTAAGTCTGAAGGACTCTGGATTTTTGGGATTGAACTGATTCGAGTCTGATTGACTCCAAATTTTGAATTAAATTGAGCTAAGTCTGCCAGACTCTAGGTTTTGAAAAATAAAGTGAATTTGATTCTGTCCGACTCTAGGTTTTGAAAAATAAAATGAATTTGAAAATTGAAAAGAAAGTCTAATTGACTCCCGATTTTGAAAAATGAAATGAATTTGAGTCTGGTTGACCCCGAATTCAGAGCAAACATGTCCGATGGGGCCGAAGGGTTTCGGATCATTGTGAGAAAACATATCCAACGGGGCCGAAGGGCTGCGGATTTTTCAGAGCAAACTCACTCGACACCGGAGTCTAAGACGCAAAGCGCATCTCAGCCAATCAGATGATCCTAAAGACACCGGAGTATAAGACGCAAAGCGCATCTCAGTCTTTCAGCACATTTCCTGATTCTGCACCGGAGTCTAAGACACAAAGCGCATCTCAGCCAATCAGATGATCCTAAAGACACCGGAGTATAAGACGTAAAGCGCATCTCAGTGTTTCAAAAAGCATTTCCTGATTCGGCACCGGAGTCTAAGATGCAAAGCGCATCTCAGCCAATCAGATGATCCTAAAGACACTGGAGTATAAGACGCAAAGCGCATCTTAGTCTTTCAGCACATTTCCTGATTCGGCACCGGAGTCTAAGACGCAAAGCGCATCTCAGCCAATCAGATGATCCTCAAAAGACACCGGAGTATAAGACACAAAGCGCATCTCAGTCTTTCAAAAAGCATTTCCTGATTCGGCACCTGAGTCTAAGACGCAAAGCGCATCTTAGTCGATCAGATGATCCTCAAAAGACACCGGAGTATAAGACGCAAAGCGCATCTCAGTCTTTCAAAAAGCATTTCCTGATTCGGCACCGGAGTCTAAGACGCAAAGCTCAGCCAATCAGATGATCCTCAAAAGACACCGGAGTATAAGACGCAAAGCGCATCTCAGTCTTTCAACGCATTTCCTGATTCGGCACTAGAGACTAAGATGCAGAGCGCATCTCAGTCGATCAGATGATCCTCAAAAGACACTGGAGTATAAGACGCAAAGCGCATCTCAGTCTTTCAAAAAGCATTTCCTAATTCGACACTGGAGTCTAAGACGCAAAGCGCATCTCAGCCAATCAGATGATCCTAAAGACACCGGAGTATAATATGCAAAGCGCATCTCAGTCTTTCAGCACATTTCCTGATTCGGCACCGGAGCCTAAGACGCAAAGCGCATCTCAGTCAATCAGATGATCCTCAAAAGACACCAGAGTATAAGACGCAAAGAGCATCTCAGTCTTTCAACACATTTCATGATTCGGCACCAGAGTCTAAGACGCAAAGCGCATCGCAGTCAATCAGATGATCCTCAAAAGCACCAAAGTATAAGACGCGAAGCGTATCTCAGTCTTTCAGCACATTTCCTGATTCAGCACCGGAGTCTAAGACGCAAAGCGCATCTCAGTCAATCAGATGATCCTCAAAAGACACCGAAGTATAAGACGCAAAGCGCATCTCAGTCTTTCAGCACATTTCCTGATTCGGCACTAGAGTCTAAGACGCAAAGCGCATCTCAATCAATCAAATGATCCTCAAAAGACACCGAAGTATAAGACGTGAAGCGCATCTCAGTCTTTCGGAAAGTGTAGTTTCTAATTCGACACCAAGGTATAAGGCGCGAAGCGTATTCTAGTCGATTAGATGGCTCTTAAATAATGTTGGGGAATTAAGCATAGGAAGTGCATCTATGACGGTCATGACTTTCCTTAAATAGAATGACATCATAAGTAGAATGGCATAGGGTGCATTTTTGATACTAAAAAAGAACATTATGTCGCTGAGACATTATATGGAGCACGAGATTGCTTGAGCACGTGCATCACGATAAGATAGGTGCATTCATCCGTATGACTATTTGCGCTTGTGTGTGTTTAACCCTTGACCCGAACTACGTCTTGGTCTGATTCCTGAATGGATACGTAGGCAGCTCATCATCGAGCATGACCAGCATGAACCATTGTCGCGCGCATGTTCTCTTTTTTGCAACGCATTTTGCTTTTACCTAAATTCGACGGTCTGGTCAAAGGCTTGTCTCCACACAAGCTTCGACATTCACTTGTGGCACGCGTTGCTCCACAAGCTCTGCCGAAGAGGAACAAACTATAGACACCCCGATTTTGACCAAACGTCGAATTGAGGAGAGTGTCACCTCCATATTCGATGATGATAAGGACCGAAAGATTTGAAGTATTCCAAGCTATTCAAAAAGTTCTCCAAACGCAATAAAATTTCACAGAAAGAAGAAAATACCAGGTAGTTAGGAGAATTCAGGTATAAAACACCATTTTGGAAAAGATCTTCGAAAATAAGTTTCTTTAAGAAAAAGGAAGAAAGAAATGACCTAAAAAGATAAGTTCAGCAAAAAACGGCACACGGCAGTATTCCGCGGCACTCAGTGAGTGCCGAGCGGCATTCAGTGAGTGTCGGCCCGTTATTTACTGAGTGTCACCGACATTTTCTGACTGCCATTTGCTTTTAAAGTCTGTATTTTGTGGTACAATACGTATATGTATGCGGATAAAAACAAAAAAAACTGATAAAGTAAGGTTGAAAAAAATGCGGCAAACAATATTTTGGCGCGGCACTTGCTGAGAGCCGCGCGGCAGTCATGGAATGCTGCCACGGCATTCACGGAGTACTGCAGCGGCATCCACTGACTGCCGCAAAAGATTTTTGACTGTCGCCCTGTGCAGCAGTCTGTCTATTTTCAGAAAGTACGTATTGTACCACCAAATGCTGTATTTACAGCTATTTTTTTACTCCGAATTCACTGAGAATACTTGGTAATTTTGTCTATAAAAGAAGGAGGGTCTTCCTTGGAAGCACACAACAAGAAATCATTATCATTACAACAACACATATTTGAGAGAGTTTTGGAGAGCTTAAAGAAGAACTTGGAAGATCTTCAAAATATAGGAATTTGAGGATAGTCTTGGAGGTGACGCTCTAATCTTAGTTGTGCTTTATTTCTTTTGAGCTTCTAATCTTCAAGTCATTTAGTTTTTCTTGATTAAGTTTTAGAGTTTGTTAAGTAAACTTGGAAGTCTTTGTTTCTAATTCTTTGATCCTTCTTCTATTTTTTTGTTTATACTTTTCTCTTGAGATTCTTGGAGATCCTCAATATCTCTCTTGAAAGCTCTTGAGTTTGATCTTTTGAATCTCATGTAAGCTTATGCTTCACATGGGAGTCAAAGTTTGATCATCACTTTACTTTGTAAACAAATAGATGGATCCAAGTCCATATTCATGACTTGGATTCTCTAACTTGGAATTTCATGGGGTCTTCTCTATATCCTCTTGAAGTTCATGAGCTAGTTCTTTGATTCTTCTTCTTTTTTTTCTTGTTTATGTTCTTCCCTTGGGACTCTTGGGGATCTTCCATATATCACTTGAATCTCATGAGTTTGATCTTTTAGTCTCATGTAAGCTTATGATGCACATGAGATTTAAAGTTGATCATCATTTTAGTAAGAACAAGTAGATGAATCCAAACCCCTACCATGGTTTGGGTCCTCTAAACTTGAGTTTTCATGGAGTCTCCTTATATTCCTTGAAAACTCATGAGTTCTAGTCATGTCTTGATCTCCAATGAGCATCAAATGGTAGGAGAAGTGGTTTGGTTTAAACCCAACTTCATGGTTTAATAGTTGGAGTTACCAAATAAAAGTTGAACTTGACAAATGAAAACAGTGAGTTCACAAACTGTTTTTGATCAAAGATTTTTAGTTCGAAATCTAACCGTTGAAATCAAGTGAAACCAATGGGAAAGTGTCAATAACACAATATTCTACCACTGTAATTTTTGTTTTAAGGTGGTTTCATGTTTAAAATGGTTTGGTCATGAGTTTTGTGAAGTAACAATAATCTGTCTAGAGTTTTAGAACAGCAAATTCGTTTTAAAATTAATAGATTAGAATTTTAACAAAGTTTCTTTGACTTCAAATAATTTTTTCTTTGAGGTTTAATGTGTTAGGAAGATACCCTAAAAAGAACAAAGCATTTTCTGATCTTTTTGCTATTTTTAAAAAAATCAAACAATATCTCTGGACAGAGAGTTGTACATCTCTGAGTGATGTCTAGTTTTTGTCCATTTCCCAGAGATCTAACCGTTGAAACGTTGATTTTCTTTTTGATTTGGAAACTAGACTCACAGAGGCATCTTGTGTCCAAAATTCACCGACATCAAACCATGGAAAATATGCTTTTTATGTTTTTAAAGTTCTGGTCTGCTCTCTGCAATTTTCAGAATTTTATGACACATTTGACCAACTTTGTAAATAATGGCCCAAATGATTCTCCTATGACTTAGGGCTTAAACCACATCTTAATAATGATTAATTAGACTTAAATCCCAAGGCTAAATGATCCAAATCAATGAATAAATTCATAGTTAATAGTCTACTCTTGTTCATATTCATGAATTCATATACATTCATCCATACATGTTGATGCTTGTAATTAGGACTTATTTTAGCTAGAGCATGTTACTTAGGATTCTATAATATATCTCGTTTAAAACATGTGGACTAACTCTTTGTTTTGTAGCGCTATTGAGGTACGATTTCTCAACCCCTCTCTAGTTTATTGTATTATTTGATTTTAATTAATTTTTGACTTCAAGCGCGACACCTTAGAATTAGGACTTGCTTTACTTGTATATATGGATTAGAGATTCTAATCCTAGGTTTTATCTATTTACATGCATTAGCACGTTTAATATTCGCGGTCGGATCCTGGGTAAGTTCTCTAGTTCTCTATTTGCATATCATATTGCTTGCTACTTGAATTATGTGATTTTTTTGAATGATATTTTATCACTTGCAATCTTACACCCTTTAGACATGCTTTTGTAATGTATACTTATACATATGTATTAGTTGAGGGCACATTTAAATTAATAAATCGATTAAAAGGATGTTAAGTACAGGCCTATCGCGAGATAGGATGAGAAGGGGTGTTTTAGTCCGACGGGCTCCTTCCCTTCTCATTCCATAAACCCCGGACCTAGTTTAATCTTTGGTTTCGCAAAAGATCAGTTGCTTTAAAATGGTTTCTTAATTTTTCCTTTTAAAAATCAAGTGGTGACTCATTTGTTTTGAATTTTGAAAATTTAAAAAAATTTTAAAAGAAAAGCTGTGGGTAAGAAAATTGCGATATCCACAATAGGTGAAAAAGATTAAGGAAAAATTGGACAAACTTAAAGCAGCTTTCAAGTTCACTCCATTTTCTACCCGACCCATTGTGTCTAGTGAATTTGAGAAGTGGTGGTCCGATTGGGCTAATGTGATATTCAGCAGCACTGCTGCAGATGTAGTTTTCCAGTTTGCTTCCTCATCAGACCCTGAGGCTGATGTACCTGCTTCGCCACCCGCGACGGCCCGTAGGAAGAAACAAGCAGCAAAAAGGGCATCCCCTAAAAGGGCACTAAGATAAGGGCCATCCAAGAAAAAGAAACAAATAGCTACCCCCTCTTCTCAGGTAACATAGTCTTCATTATTGTTATGCTTAGTGTTGTCTGATTTCTTCCCTCTACTTACCTCTCTTTCGCTTTAGCTTGCGGACGAAGGGTTCGAAGAGGATATATTACCAACCAGACAGCCCTAACAAATCAACCATCAGCCGCCCGATCTCAAGCTCTTCCGGCCAATCTTCCGTCCTCTCCTACTCGAGCAATGACCTATCTTGAACGTGTTGCAGAGAGGGTTGTGCCTCTCCGTGTCATACCACCCCTCACTCCTTCGGACGGAGATGACACTGATCCTGCTGGAGGCTCTATCCCCGAATAGGTAGTCCTCACTGATAGAAAAACCGGTTTAAAATAAAAGTTTAAACGCGCAGCGAAAAAGTCAAGTTATAAAAACTTAAAGGTAGCCCAAGATCTACTACTCATTAATTCCATAGATGCGTACAAGAGGGGGACAAGAGTTAGACCTTAGTGTCTTGAACCCAATTCTAAAATCTTCAACTTCCAGCAGCCTTCACTAGATGGTCTTCACTCTTATGTCTCCTGCGGATGCTTCCCGGAGAGACTAGAGATGGTGGGATCTCTAATAGAGAGGAAGAAGAAGGTTTTGGGGCTCTAAAATAGTTTTTGCAGCTTCTGACGTTCTAAAACGATGAACTTACTCTCCAGAATGCAGCTGCCCTATTTATAGATTCCCTGAACCGACCAAACCTTCAATCGATCGAAGGACTTCGATCGATCGAACCATGCTCGATCGATCGAACCTGCCATGACTTCGATCGATCGAACTATCTTTAATCGATCGAACCTGTCTTGACAGTTTCCTCAAATGTCTTTCCAAGTATCCTGACGGAGCTAAGAGTGGGACCTCCTAGGCTCTTTATGTTAGCTTAGATCAGTTGATTAATTCCCATGACCAAACTCTTTGATCAGCAAATTGATCGACTGATCAGTTAAAGTTTACTCCACTATAAAACGATAACTGAACTTCAACGCAAAAGAACATATCCGAAGCGATAACTAGACTTGTATATTGTACTAATGTCCCTCTACCTTCAGCATTCGTAATCAAATTTAGGTAGTCGGATAACGGTTACTATCAACCTGAATCATGATTACTTCTTGTATTCCTTGAGTCCTATTCACCTCTCATGATTACCAAACATGTTGATAACTCATATCAACAAGACAGTACTCAGTAATCGACTTGGTGACATTCTCAAGGGAATGCTTACTCTGAATCAGAGGGTAGATTCTATCTTGACAATATATGTTCACAACCCTATGAATATGACATACCCAAGATACCCAGGTGTTGATCTTTTATAGACCTCACTGATTGGTAAGTCAAGTCATATCTACAGTCTGTGTTCATAATCGTCTCAAGATTGAGAACACGTACCTTATACAAGTTGTGAGTTCTTATTGACTGTTTGACAGTCTTGAGTGTCAATAAGAAAGCTCAAGTCCGTCAATGCACTATAAGCACTAGCATATTAACTGAGAGTTGCACTCTAGTGATTGAGATTCATCACTCCATCCAATGGTAGTCAATCATGCTACAGTGTAAACCTGATGAGATATCTAGTCTCATCATCCACTGTGACAAATTCTAAGTATCAAAGAATAGTAATTCATATCTCACTTGTATGTATCTCATACACACACGAATTATTTACTATGACACTTAAGGATTAACAATCATCTCATAAAAGAAACATACATAATAAAATGTAAAGTTGATATCCATATATTAAAATGGCAATGTCTCATACATAAAGTAATGGTTTGAGGGCACAAACCCAACACTCACTTCCAGCAGTGAGGACGTACTCAGGGGTGACCCGACGGCGGAGACAACCGGAGAAGAGGTGGATCAAATAGTCCCACTAGTGGTCGAGGGAGGTCAAGACGTCCCATTAGGTCATGCTGACCCTCTTGCTGCACTGAAGTCGGCCTCTGAGCATACGAAAGAAGTGGGTGTGGCCGATCCTGCTTTGCTTACTCCTACGGATCCTCTAGCTCCTGGTGGCGAGGGTAGTATTCCATCTGATACTTCAGCCAGCGCAGAGGCTGATGTATCCACTGCCGGTGTAAGTGCTGGAGTCTCAACAGAGGAACCCCTACGGCCACTCCTGTGTTAACACAGCAATCCACACAACCATCCACATCCTAACTGAGTGGTGAGGGCGTTGTGCGACAAGACATCTCGGCCTCCTTATCTCTTCCTACCCAGGTATTTTACTTTTAGTACGGGCTCCTTTCTTTAGTTTTTACTAGAACCAACCCTTTTAAATCTTTGACCAGGTCGTCCCATTGGGTCCAGTGTTGTTCATCCCCTTTGACGATTTTTTCAGCGGCCTAGACCTTAGTGCATTTGATTTGGGTCCTCTTGAGCCCGAATCCATTTCTCCTTCAAACATTCAGCGATCAAAAGACCTCTTCCTTGGGCTGGCTGATCAGGACCTACCCGGTCTCCCACCTGCTACTGATGAGAACACTGCCTTGAACGCACTTTTGGCCGATCGTTCACTGTCGGGCAGCTTTCTCTAATTCGAGAGATACAAGAAAGGCTACCAAGATGCCGTCTCCTGGAGTGATCGGCCTCCACTATTCAAGCTGGAGTTGAAGTTCATCTTGGTGCGCGACAGAAGGCGATGCAGTTTTTCCAGGCTGCCAAGAAAATATGAAGCTGGAAAAGCCTCTCGGGCCAAAGTGATTGCTCGAGATGTCTAGCTGCAAACCCGCATTGCAACACTCAAGGCCCAACTAGAACAATGCGAGACCGAGGTTGTCACTAATGATGCAGCTTTAGTGAAAATTTGATGGAGTCTTAGCCCAGCTGGGTGGAGATGCCCAAAAGTGCAGTGAGCAATTACAAGCCAGCATCCCCATCTCTCGCTCTTGGACTCAAAAACTAGACAAAGCTAAACAAGACTAGGCTGCGGCAGCAAAGACCTAGTAGGACCTGAAGGCCAAGCTTAAGAATTTTGGGTCGACCTAGAAGCCGACCTCTAACTTGTGTACTTGTACATTTTCCTTATTTACTTTTACTCCAATTTGTATTAAATACTTATAGGTAAGTTGTGCCTAGCACTAATTTTATATAATTATTGGACTTTTGATTACTCGCTCTCAGGCTCATAATTGATAATTTGATCGTACTCTAAACCTGGATTCAGTCTATATTCCAAATCAATAGTTTCCTACAAAGTAGGGTAATAAGACTTTAAATACTGACCGTTTATTAATCTTATATGAACTATCCCATCCATATCACGCAGCATGTATGCTCCACCTCTCTTGACTTAATGGATGATAAAAGGACCTTCCCAATTGACCGTCATTTACCGTACCGGTTATCCTTGTCCCCGATAGGTAAGACGGCCTTCCAGACCAAGTATTTTGTACAAAAAGACTTCTCTTTCACCCTTTTGTTATATGCTCAGGAAGCACGTAGCTTTTGTACCTTTAACGAATCTAGGGCTGCCAATCTTGTTTCATCATGCCCTTCTAACTCATCTATCATAGCCTCTGTGTATTCAGCGGGCTCCAGCTGATTTTATAATGCCCTTCTGACCGATCGGATAGTAACTTCCATGGGTAGCATAGCGTCATGCCCGTAATTCAGCATGAACGGTGACTCTGGTACTTGACCTTTTAGATGTCTGATAAGCCCGTAGTGCTTCGGACAGTAACTTGTCCCACTCCCTAGGGTTTTCATCTATCATCTTCTCAATGATCCCTTTAAGGATCTTGTTTTTTAACTTGGCATGTCCGTTAGCCTGAGCATAGTATGGAGTGGAGTTGACGATCTTAATTCCCCTACTCTCTGCAAAGGCCATAGTTTCTGTACCTGTAAACACAGATCCTTGATCGGCCGTTATGGTCTCCTATAGGCCAAAATGGTGTATCATGTGTTCCTCAATAAATTTAATCATTGTCGCCTACGTCACCGTCCTATAGGGTATGGCTATAGCCCACTTAGTAAAGTAGTCCGTAGCTACTATAATGAAACAATGCTAGCCTGATGAAGGTGGAAGAACCTTGCCAATCAAATCCATGGCCCATCCTCTGAACGGCCATGGCTTGATAATAGGTTGGAGGGTTTTGGTCGGTACTCTCTGAATCGAGCATGCTTTTGGCAAGCCTGACATCCCTTAGCATAACTGATGCAGTCCTTTAACATGCCCAGCCAGTAATAGTTATATCTCCATAAGAGCCATTTCATCTTGGTACCGGCCTGATGAGCTCCACATATTCCTTCATGCACTTCGGCCATTACCTGCATGGCCTGTTTCTTCCCGAGGCACTTTAAGATTACATCATCACCGATGGGTTTCTTGAATAGTTCCCCATCTAGCACCACATATCGGACTGCGAACAGTCTGACTTTTCGGTCTACCCTAGCATTTGGGTGCTGTAGGTATTCGATGATAGGGATTCTCCAATCATCATCATCCATTAGGACCAAATTGGTGGTAGTATACCAACCTCTCTTTGCCACGGATGGCAGCGATCAGACTTGTGCCATAATAGCTTGATCCTCTTGACCTATTTTTGCTGACGAGGCCGATCCTTTCTTTGCTAGCTTATCGGCCTCTGTGTTTGTTGACCTTGGGATATAGCTCACACTTATATCATCAAATGAATCCATAAGTTGAGTAGCCACTAAGTGAAACGGGCAGAGTTCCCAACTCTTTATTTGGAATTCACCTGATATATGTCCCATCACCAGCCCTGAGTTTTCTTTTATATGTACAAATGATGCCCCCATTTCAAGGAGTATCTCAAGTCTGATAATAAGAGCTTTGTATTCGGCCAGAATATTAGTACATTTAAAATCGAGCCGAAATGACATCTTTGTCTTTTTATATTTAGGTGATACAATAATCACTCCTGCCCCAGCACCCTCTGCATTCTTAGAGCCATCAAAGATCAACCTCCATGGGACTAAGGATGTATTTAGTACCTTGGGTGCTAGTGACAGAACTCCCAGATTGGTAGGATCTGGGTGATCAGCTAGAAAATTAGCTATGGCCTGGCCTTTGACCATTGCTGTGATCGGTATTGAATGGAAAATTCCATCAAGGCCAGGGTCTGTTTCCCAATTCGGCCTCTCATAATAGGTCTTGACAACATATATTTAATCACATTAGTTTGACATATGATATAAGTAGAAATAGGCAGCATATAGGTTCTTAACTTTTGTGATGAAAAATGCAATGCCAAGCATAACTTCTCAATCGGCGCATAGCGCTGCTTGATTGGAGTTAAGATCCTACTCAAGTAATAATCGGCCTGCTCATTATCTTGAGCTAACATACTACTTATTGAGCAATCAGAGGCCGATATATACAATTTAAGGTACCTACCCTTCTTGGGTGGCATTACTCGGGGGGTGTAGACAAGTATTGCTTTATTCCTTCAAAGGCCTGTTGATGGCTGTCTTCCTACTAGAATTCCTCATCGGTCTTGATCTTTAGCAGTGGGGTCCATACTTGGGTCTTTCTAGCACAATTAGATATGAATCTTCTTAGGAAATTGATCTACCCAAGTAGCCTTTGTAATCCCTTCTTGTTGGCCAGGGGCTTTGCTGCTTGGATAGCCCGAGCCTTGTTCTTGTCTATCTCTATCCCTCGTTGGTGTACCAGGAAACCTCAAAAATTCCCTGCTGAAATGCTGAACGCACACTTAAGGGGATTCATCTTCAGCTTGTGAGCCTACACTCTTTCAAATGCCCTTTCCAAGTCCCTCAAATGATCGGTGTTATCACTGGATCTTACCACCACATCGTCAATGTAGACTTCCATGAATCGTCCAATCATGTCCTGGAAGATTGAATTCATTGCCCGTTGATAGGTGGCTCCTACATGCTTCAACCCGAAAGGCATAACAACCACTCAAAGGTTTCAATTGCCCCCGGGCACCAAAAAGCTATCTTCGGGACATCCTCCTCGGCGATATAAATTTGGTTGTTCCCTGAATGCCCGTCCAAAAAGGACAAGACCTTGTGCTTGGCGACTGAATCAATTAGCTGATCGGCCATGGGCATTGGGTATTCATCTTTTGGAGTAGCCAAGTTTAGGTTTCTGAAGTCAATGCAAACCCTTAGCTTCCCATTTTTCTTCACCACAGGGACAACGTTCGAGACCCATTCCACATACTTGGCAGTCCGAATGAAGCCAGCCCCAAGGAGTCTCTCAATTTCCTCTTTGACTTTCAGTGTTACTTCTGGTGACATACGCCTAGATAGCTGTTTAAACGGCCTGAACCCCGATTTAATTGGTAATCGGTGTTTAACCAGTTCCCTAGATAACCCTGGCATCTCATCGTAATCCTAGGCAAAACAATCTTTGTACTTATGTAACACAGCTATTATCTCGGCCTGAAATTGGAGTTCTAGCATCTGGCGTACATAAGTTGGTTTATGTTCCCCTCCTTCGCCCAGGTTGACTTCTAACAGGGGATCTTGGACATCGGCCTTCAAATCGTCTAACTTTGCAGTGGTCATTTCTAGTTCATCCATTTGGATTTCTTCCTCCCTTGGTAGTTCTTCTTCATATATACAATCAGCCCGGTTAACCATACCATCAATAGGACCGAACTCTAATCTTCTATCAGCCAGATAAGCACACCATCTGGCCAAGATGTCATCAATGAATCAACAGCCGATTGAGATTCCGAGACATGCTGGCCTTTTAGGGCCAGCATGTCTCAGAATCTCAATCGGCTGTTGATTCATTGATGACATCTTCTTCTTTGAGTTCAACCAGCCTAACTTCTTCCATCTAATTGAGTTGAGGACAGCACTTCATGCTTCCCTTGATAAATGTGGCCGCGTTTGGTTTGCCCATCTTTCCACATCCTAGCAGCTTCACAAGTCTGATGTCGTCTTCATACAACAACGCATCGGTCGTCTGAATACATGCCACGAATGGCTTCGTATCGGTCCCCACCACTTCTACCTCGTCTCCCTTCCAGAAGATCAACAATTGATGCAAAGTAAAGGGGATACAGTAATTAGGATGTATCCAATCTCGGCCTAACAACGCATTACAAGCGGTCAATGTATCAACAATAAAGAAGGCAGTCATTGCTGTCTTGCTTCATATTGTCAATTCCAAGGGCAGGATGCCTTTGGTCCTTGACGGTGCTCCTATAAAACTCTGGACGTTCATTTCGGTAGGGATCAACTCCAATTCGGACTTCTGCAGCACCCTTAGCATGATTTGGGGCATGATATTGATGGTGGATCCCCCATCAATAAGAATCCTATTCATGGGAACTCCTTCAATGTGCCCTATCACATATAGCGGTTTCAAGTGTTGGGACATATGATATGTAGGTCTTTTAAAAACCACTTTAACGGGCCCTCCTAGCTTTTGTCCTTCCTCAGTCAGTTGCCCTTTCGGCCTTAAGATGGTTATCTTCAGCCGATCGGACTGTTATTCTGTTGCATTCACATTTTTACTAGTAGCTTCCACCACCTCGGGCTTGACAGTCTCTCCTCCACTCCAAAACATATCCTTTATAGTGGCCAATTCTTTGGTCAGGCCCTCCATCACATCTTCTTCCATGGCCGTCGGCAGATCTAGTTTGGACATGAAGGACATAGGCAAGGTGAACATCATGTTTGTTGTCAGGCTCGAAGGTATAGTCCCGAATTGAATCGGTGAGTCATCAGAATCTCTGAAATCATCGGTTTCCTCCATCAGATCAGTCTCGGGCTTGCACTCTTCTTTCAACTTTTCCCGCCTAAAAATTTCCTTCAATCGCTCCGTGGCGTGCATCGCTCCTTTTCCAGCTTTCTTATCAAAAGCGAGCTCTCCTTCTTAGACGGGTGAACTGGGTTTAGGAGATCTATGGGACCGATTCTCCCAATATTTCCTTTCTTGCTCAGCCTGTCACGCACATTGATATCTCCTTTTTTGAGATTTACTGTATTTAGGAGCTACCGGGAATTTCGAGTGATCCGCCCAGTACCACCTTCCTTCATCCACTCTGGCTAGTAGTATCATCCTTAAACGTGTATCCGAGGTTGGGCCTTTTGTCTACACATTTTGTCCATATAATTGATAACGACTTATCTTCGATCGGCCTGAGTCTATTGGGCCGGTTTGGGAGGCTACTGATGGCTTAGGTTTCCATTCGAGCTTACCCTAGCCCCACTTTTGTAATGATAGCCTTTCATTCACAGACCTTCTAGGGCTGTACTCTTTATACTCATTCGTCCTAGGCCTCTTGCTTGGGCTAAAGGCCTCTTTCCTGACATCGGCCTAACACCTCGGGCAGAGGCCTTGTTCTATCAGGTCACGTTGATCTCGCAAATTAGCTATTAAATTATCAGTGGTTGATCGAGCCATTTCAACCTCGGTCTTGCACTCTTTTTCCTTATGTTGCTCATAAGTCTTCTGGAGCTCATGTATTGTCACCTTTGGCCCAGTAGTGGCCGAAATGGGAATCTGTTTTCCTTCCCTTTGCCTTGGCAATTCATCTTTCTTGGTCAGGTCCACCTTTGGCCTGGTTAGCTTGATCAAATCGGGTGTCAACATGTTGGTGCTGGCGATTTGGGGGAATGGATTAGCGTCAACCCCCATGGCTTTGTCCGAGAATTTAAACACCCCTTTTTCCACGTTTTCCTGTATAACATTACAGAAAGCAACACAATTATTAGTAGAATGCTTCCAGGAATTATGCCATTTACAATATTCTTTGTTTTTTAGGTCGTCGGCCTGAGGGATCCGGTGACCTTCACTAAGCTTGATCACTTTATCAGCCAGAAGGGCATCGAAAATCTGATCAGCCATAGTTATATCAAAAGTGTAGTTTTTCCCACCTCAAACGCCATCTTTTTTGCAACGGCATTATTGTTGATGGGTTTGTATAAGGCATTACATACAATTGGTCGTTTGCAGATTAATTAGGCCATATCGCTTTCTGTTTCGAGGTTACAGTCCGCTAAGTGGACCTCGTGATTTGGATCTTTGTAGTACGTTCCCTTGGACAAGTTCTTTTTCTCCTGCTCATCCAAGAGGATACGCTCGTAACGAGCGGCCTGGGTGGCCAACTCAAATAAATCACGGAAGTCAGTCCCCTCAAACCTTTTACGAAGTTCAAAGGACATTCCCCCATGGCCATTTTCACGTATTCTTCTTCAAGCAAGACCATCTTACACCTATATTTCGCCTTTTCGGAAATGGGCTATATAAGTCTGAACGGTCTCTCTGACTAACTGCAACATCCAGGACAAATCTGCCAGTGACGTTTCGGGCTTAGTCCTATAAAACTGGCCGTGGAATAATTCTTCCATCCCTTGCCAATTCTGCACGGAGTTGGCCGGAAGATTAACATACCATAAAAACGCTATTCCCATGAGCGAGTTTGGAAACGGACTAAGTTTTAACGGGTCATTACTACCCACATGGCCGCATTGAACGATAAAACGGCCAATATGTTCCACCGATGACTGCTCACTTTGCCCCAAAAATAGAGTGAAGTTTGGAACCTTATATCCTTGGGAAAAGTTAACTTGGTCAATTTCAGGTGGGTATGGTCGTCTGTATGTCGGCCTCTCCATCCTTCTCATAAAACGGGCCATATTCTTCGTGCATGGCCAGCACCAACTCCTTCCTATTGATGGGTTGTGGAACGAAGAGCTGAGCCACCACCACAGGGGGGTTTTATCGGAGGTGGTAATTGGTGTTGGTTGTTGTTGGCCTGATGGGTCCAAAAATCGCCATTAGTCCTTTGCCCCTAGCAGTGTGGACAGGCGGGGTGTGTGGTCGATTAGATCTCTGTTATGGCCTAATGGTTGAACAAAAACTGGTGTCGCTGATCCATTGGGATCGATGACCACTGAACCGCTAGCTTCCCCGGTTTGTGATTCAGACTGTTTTCCTGAACCATTATGATTTGGGATTACATAAGGCGGGTCCTTTGGCTTATCGAACACCAGTGATGCGCAAGAGTCCGACCCAGTGACCTGCTCTTTGTTGCCCTTGGCCTCATACGCAGTTACGAGTCGGCCTATCATATCTGTTAGGCCGTCCAACTTTACGTGTGTGGTTCTAGTGGACGCGATGAGATCAACCTGACCCCGATGTATTTCAGCCGTCTGGCCGATTAAATCCTTGAAGTTACCCATCGATCCTATCAAGGCATTGTAGTCACACCTCATAGGCTCAACGTTCATTCTCAGGACTTCTGAAATTGCCTCCATAGTCACGTCGCTCTCGTAAGGAGAACGACCGGTACTTTCTTCAACAGCTGGGTCAACGGCAGGATCGTCCTGTCCGTTTTTTTCGGTCTGCTTGTCCTTCTTCAGAGGCATGTCTTGACACTATTGGTCCCACCGGGCATGCCAAAAATGTTTGCTATAGTTTTGCACCAGCGTGCCAGAGCCAAACGGGCTCGGTGTATGTGTGTGTGCAAACTAATTTCCTATTACGCTTGAGTGAGTGATACTCAAGGCTTCTAGATCTGACTTCTATATAGAGTGATTGTGTATGATGAGTAAGGGTGTAAATGGTTCGGTTCGATTCGGTATGGTTCGGTTCAGTGTGATTTTTGATAATAATAATAAATAAATAAAATCGATCGGTTTCGGTTCGGTTCGAAGTGTGTAAATTTTCGGTTCGTTTCGGTTTTGCACTGCACAAATCAAATGAAAATCGACCGAACTGATCGGTTCGGTTCAGTTTATCGGTGCAATTCGGTTTTTGAACACCCCTAATGATGAGTAGAAAGTACCCTCATCAAAAATCCATTGGCAATACTGAAGCGCACAAGCCAAATAGTGCTGAGTTTACTAGGTAAACAATCACAAACGGTTTAATAAAATATGAAGATATTTTACTGAATGTTTGAAAAAATAAAACATACAACCAAAGAACAAGACCAGAACATGCTCTGATTGTTCAAAGAATGAAAAAGTAAAATAACAAAAGGACAGACCTATTTGCTATGGATGCAAGACAACGAGAACACAAAGGTTTGAATGCTTTGAATGTTTAGAATGTTGTGTATGAATGCTGTTGAGTGTTGTTTTTTGAGATGACACGGAGTCCCCATCATGGTTGGCCTGCTTCTATATTTATAGCGGCCCTAAACAAGTCTGATAAGGCAAGACTCCTTGACTTGCGCTCCAAGGAAGTTAATTGATTGTAGAATCTTTCCTAATCTCCAATTCTTACCTTATCTGGAGTCCTGATTGATTCAATCCCGTATTTCTAGGAATTACCCTTTCAAAGCCAACTGGACGTGAATCAATTTCATTCCTAGATGGACTTTGATTGTTTCAAACCAGGATGACGTCAATAATGACAGCTAAGAACAGAATCGCCTTCCCTGTTTAGCTCATTGGGCTCGTATTATCACATCTTCAGCCAAAACGAGCATGTGTCCAATCGTCACACCTCATGATCCCATGCCCGATGTCCGTCTTGTGCATGTTTATACCAATCAGGCTCGTGCAATCCGCTTTTATCACCCCCTTCAATCATTACGTACACCGCAAATATCACCCATCGGGCATACCCTGGCATTAACTTACACTCTTCTCACGCCCGATGAATTTTATCCACGCTGAGCCTCTCAATCGGGCTCTCATACCTGACATAGTGCTTGATTTGTCAGCACACGACCTAGTGCACCCATCGGACTCTGCCAACTTAAAGTAGCAGCCTCGTCCACGTGACGATCACCTCTTGAACCCGATGCTTTTGCAATTCCTGAGCCGGCCTCTCCATATCCACTATAGGCCGGCCATCCTTAAACCTATTTCATCACTCCATTCGGGCTAGAAAACCTTTAGCAGTTTTTGGGTGCAAATAACTAGTTGGTCCGTCGTGGTTTTTACCTGACGTTCGGGGTTTTCCTCTTTCATTGTCTATTGTGGATAACTTTAGAATTGACAATCAATTACTTTTTTATTGTAATAAGAACCTATTCACCCCTCTAGGTTTATAGTTCATACACCGGGTGATCCATCCGTATTTTACAGCCTAATTACATCAGGTTTGGATCTAGTTGCAGGCAGGTTCATTCAAGCGAGCATAATGTCTCGTTGCTGCGCGAGTGAGAGAGATGGAGGCCACTGAAGCAAGTTTTAGTTTTGGTGCAAGGTCACTTGAGTCAGTTTGCTTAAGTGGGGTTGGTTTCAGTCAGTAGGGTTTTTTTTTGGCACAGTTCGCTTGCGCAAGATCCCAAATTCACTCGGGCAAAATCTCAGTCCGCTTGTTATTTAGTAATCCAAATAAGAACTTGTTCTGCACATATATAAATACTTGCTTTATCATTGAATTCTTTATTCCTCGGTCCTAGAGTATAAAAAAATATATTTATAGCTTGATGAATCGGGATATTGGATGAACCACATAAAATTCTTGTATGCTATTGATTGGATTTCCTTGTTACTTTTTTGTGTTCAATATCTCAAATGTTGGTATGTTTGGTGCCAATTCCCAACCAAAAAAAAAAAAAACATGTTATTATTCTCTGCACTTCTCCCTTTTTCTAACAAATTGTATTAAAAGAATTTCTTTTCCCTACAAGATATTTAAGAGTACAAGATATTTAAGAGTGGAATACATTTTTTGCTCACCTTTGCTTACCCTCCTCTTCCATTGGCTAATGCAGTGGAACTCATAATTGAATGAGAATTAATTAATGGTGTAAAGTATTGAGCCCCACTGTATCAGCCAATGGAAAAAGAGGGTGAACAAAATGTGAGCAATTTTGGGGTGAGCAAAACTGCACTCAATAGAGTGTGGCTTCGGCATCTTTCTCGCTATGGATCTATCACAAGTAACACAGAAAGACACCACAATGGGATGTTCACAATCACCGGATATCCTTATTCTAATGATACAAAGCTTTTCAACATTTCCTCGTGTAAATCCCACTAGCTTGCACCAGATCATTCAAGTTCACACTTTTATGCAGTTCAAAAATGTAAGTAACCGCAGAAATACATATAAATGAAATTAGTATCATATACTCCCGTAAGCAGACAAGTAATGAACACAATACCTTTATTATAACATGACTTGTAAGCCTCAAAAATGAATATTCCCTCTTATTGTATCAATTGTTAAACTCAAGAATCTATTAGAATATCTTTTGTTAAACTCAAAAATGAATATCTTTTGTATCTCTCTGTTTTTTTTTTTTTTTGATCATTCCTCTTTTGATTTCGCCTTTTTTGTCTTTCTGTATATGTAGTATTATTGAACAAACTAATGGATTATACTAGGGAGATGGCACGAATACCTCAGCTTCCTATGGGAGCCAAGAGCATGTCGTAAGGCAACATCTAGATTCGCACCTTCTCGAAACAATGATTCGTATAACTGACATACAAATTGAGACAACTCTTCTTCCTCATCATCCCAAAAGCGCGTTGACCGCTCCCCAACATTTTTCTCGGGTTCGCTGTCTTCCCAGTCACTCACTGGAGTGGCAGCCTCTTCCTCTTCATCTTCGATTTCCTCATCCCCAATCTCAAACTTCCCATTCTCCAAAGCATTAAACTCACCCAATCCATGAAACGTCGTCAACTGCATTTCTTGGGGTTCGGCAGAGGGGCATATCACAGCTTTGGCACCAGAATCTAGGAAGGCTTTAATTAAAGTTGGAGTGGGCCCGTATATGCCCGTGCAGATTATGATCCTGTCTCTCCAAGCTCCAACCTGCAATTTTTTTATTTTTATTTTTTTTACTATTAGTTCCACTGTAGTGCTATATCAGGAGAAAGAGTAAAATGAGCCTACACTTAGATAAAATGAGTCTACAGCAGGTTGCAACCTCTGTCCTACACAGCCATGTGGCCCACGAGAAAATGATCCCCATGCCAATAAGGTAAAAAAAAAAATTCCAAAAGAGATAGATGACTTACATTTAGAGGTAGTTTGGGAAGTACAAGAGCCAGTTCTATTGCTCAGAGAAGAACCCATTCTAAATCGCTCGGTGTAGTGTGCGACTGTGTAGCTGCTTTTTGTTTACATAGGAGTCTGTGCCAAACTTAAAAATATCCCAAGAACTGTTTCTTTGTCAAACCAACAAAATCTTAATTTTATTATTTGCTTATTTTAGTTTTTAAAAAACCAGTTTAAAGTGAGACTTTGGTCTCAGCATGATCCTATTTTAAGCATTCCCAAAGAGACCAGAACCCATTGCAACATGATCCTATTTTAAGCATTCCCAAAGAGACCAGAACCCATTGCAGCTTTCTTAATGCAGCTTTCTTACTTTCTTTTTTCCATCTTTTCTTTTTCCTTTTTTTTTTTATCTCCTCCAAGTTTCAGAGACTTTGGCCAGAACACTGCTCTAGATCGAAAACAACTCTCCCAAGTAAATCATTCAGCTGAGTTGGTAACCAGAGAAGTTGATTGGTCACACCATGAAAGTTAATGTGGGGAACTTTTTGACGGCAAGAATCTAAAAGATACTCTTGGTGTACAAAATAGATATATTGACGCTGCTGATGTGTCAGCCATGCGAAAAAGTCCACCAGAAAACACAGAATCTTCACAGAACGCACAAAATACAACTAGAACTAAGATTTTTAGGTGTGTGTTTGTGGCAGACTACAGAGTTTAAGTGCATACAGCGATAAAGAGAAAGTAAGATTCAAGTATATACCATCCAACGAACATCTTCAGGGTTTAAGTGCATAGAAGGGACCGTTCTACGAAACATAAATGCTCCAATTTCTTGATCATCTTCCATAACCTTGACAAACCCATCAGAACAATAATAAGCAGCTTTGTAACAATTACAAGTCTATAAGCGATTATTTGGCAAAAAAAATGCAAGTGCAGATGATGCATACTTGGGTTTGACGTCCTATATAGCGATGGACTATACATCCAATTTGGAAGTATGGCCTGAATGCAACCAGATCGGAAACAGTTGAAATTTTAGAGATAGCCGATATGTCCTTCCTGTGTCGGCCCCTCATCATTGACAGCAAACTATATTTAACACTTTGCAAAAACTTATCTGCAAGCTCTCCAGGTTCAGCTACCACAAATACATCATTCTGCCAACTACATAATAAACATCCAACAGATTGGGATATTATGCTGTTGTTGAAATGGAAGTAACCTTTTAATTTTTCTAAGTATTTAGGTAATTTAGATCCAGAGAGGGAGAAAAACAAAAGAGGGTAAGAGATGAGTTTTTTTGCTGTCGAAATTGAGGAGCATCGGGTTCCATCAAATCCCAAGTCATGTCCACATAATCTAAGAAGCATAGACTCTTCAAAAAGGTCAACGAATCCGCACTAAGTGCAGGTGCCTCTTGGGTGTGGCTAGGATTTGCCTAAACTCTTTTGGTGTTCGGATGGAGAATTGAGTCAGCAAGGATTCGTTTGGTGGGTGCTTCACAGGTGCGGTTTGTTTTGTTTTGTTTTTTTTTTTTTTTTTTTCATTCACTTTCTTTTGAAAAACACAGGAGTCTCAACGTGGCTTCAAAAACTTTGGGGGTTTTTAAAATAAGAGAAAATAGGAAATGATATATGTAGGGTTTACACAACCCATCGGTTTAATACTTGTTAATTTTTCTTCTTTTTTTTTTCCTTTTTTTTTTTGTTCTGAAGCATATTTGTTAATTAGGTTCAATAGATATGTGGAATACGATAATTGTTAAACCTAGCAGATACATGTTATTGCTTGTCACTTGTTAGTACGTACATTATAGTGATATGTAGTGGTAGAATAGTTCATCTCTCTCTCTCTCTCTCTCTCTCTCTCTCTCTCTCTCTCTCTCTCTCTCTCTCTCTCTCTCTCTGTATATAATTATATAAAAATATCTCTTAATAATTTATACAAGTACCCCGCCGCACTCGCATCCTTGATATTTGGAAAATTGACAAATACTCCGCACCCGCACCAGTGCTTCCTAGCCACATATGCAAAACACCGCCTCCAACTTAAAGGCTGAAACACACAAGACTTGCTTTTTCAAAAGAGTAAAAGTTGCATTAAAATAAATTTTAATTTAGTTAAAAATGACGAGGATAATGTAATTACGATTCAGTGAGAAATGAAGAGGATAATGTAATTATGATTGAGTGAGAATGCATTCTGAAGAAGTTCCTCAAAACACATTCTTATCCAAGTACCTTGACATGTTAAAAGAGCAGTGGACAAACAGAGGGGAAAGTTCACCTTAGTATTGAGCCACTAGTGTCATTTTGTAGAGCCAAATGGACAATCCCCACCTGTGGTGACTTCTTTAGTTTCTCATGAAGAGATCGAATGGGTAAAGAGAGCTGCCTTGGTCCAGGAGGAGATTGGGGCGGAGAAGAAGCCGTTTTTCCAGATTGAAATCCATCCAAGCATAAAGGTGGGACCAAATCAATTCGACCCACCCCTTGAGGGCCAATACTAGGACTGTACAACAGGGGGCTAGATGGGAAGCTTCCGGTAAATAGAGGCGAAGTAAAAGGTGTTGGGAAAGTTGTTCCCGGTGCTGCCTTAAAATTTCCGGATACCCCGTTCACAAGAGATAATCTTATCCCGTTACTAGCACAAAATGTCTCAAGTGACCGAACATGGTGAAAAACTCTTCCAGAATCTGGACTATTAGACGCTTCCACAAGTAGCACATTACGTCTCCAACCTAAAGACGGGCTATTCTCATCTAGTATTCACAAAAACAGAAGCATTGAAGGTTAAATTCAAAGGAGATCTGAAAGAATCAAACCTATTGGCTCTGTTTGGTTGGCAGATTCAGAGAAGGAAAAACACAAAAGAAAGAAAACTAGTTCCCTTGTGTTTTCCATCGTGTTTTTCTCCATGCTTAAATAATAGTACAAAAAATTAAAAATAAAAATATAATTGTAACTTGAGATAAAAAGGAAGGGAAGTGACACAAAATTCAGAGTTTTCAATTTACGTCTCACCTTATTATTTTTCCTTCCTATTTTCCTCACAGTTTTTAAACAAACAAAGAAAAGTGTTTAGCTCATTAAATCCTTGAACCAATAGAGCCACAGAAAAGCAAGTGAGAGAAATCTATCCTATACCAGTAGTTGAAGCCCTAGACTTGGGGATATGCTGAGGTTTAAAATTCTCAGACATCTTATCGTGATGTTGGTGCTGAAGCAATCTTCCACAAAGATTGTTGAAGGCCTGAGAGTTGTTTTGGATGTACTCCTCTGTTGCAGCCTCTAACTTCAGCCAGACTGAAGGATCGGTTTCATCCAGCTCCATATCACAACGTTCATCAACTGCAAGGGAAATATGAAATATAGACTGCTAAGGAACAAAGACTTAACCCAACAATTTAAGATGCAATTACCATTCACTAGGTGGGCCAGGTTAAGCAGAGTGGAGGGGCACAGCTCCACATCGGACACGTGGCTTACATGGCCGGGACAAGGAACGGTTGCTCCCAGGAAAATGTTTCTATAATTTTGAGGGTAAAGTCTTGTATATAACATGGAAGTTAAGTTTATTTGAAAATTTAGGAAATGGGAGTGGACACGGCACAATGTATTGTAGGATTAGTCGATTAGATAGAAAACAATATCATTCCTTCATAGTGTCTGTATCCTACAGAACATTGTTAAGATTTTCTGTGTTGCCATGTCCAAACCGTGTTATGTCCGCGTCACATGTCCATACCCGTGCTGCAAAGCATTTGGCATTTACACAAAGTGCCTGCTCAAGACTCGAACCAGCGATCTCTCGCTTGTTAGCCCAACCTTTCACCATTGCACCAAACAATGGCCTCTTTCAATATAAGTCTATACAAAAGATAGAATGCAAGTAAAAAGAGAGAGAGAGGATTAGTCGTGTCTACTTTAAGATAAACAAAGTAAAGAACTTGTATCTAACACCAACATTAAGACTTTTGTATAACAAATCCAAAAGAAACACTTCACCTGGATTGAAGCGATAATACTGAATTTCAGGAATCATGGGAAGCAATGAGTTCAAAGCTTCTTCCACCCGATCCACTGAACATGCACTCTCTATCAGCACTTGCCCAGTATCCAAATAACGCCATCCACCCTTGCGAACCTAAAGGCATATTTATGAATCAAGAATATTAGTTGAATAACTCTTAAAAGGTTCAGGCAACAAAGTTATCCATTATTAGCACCATGCTGTCCATGGCCACTATTGCTTACATAGTCTCACAAATAAGATCCAATTTAAATTAAGCTTATTTGGGACCAACAATCACCATTTCTTTTTTCCAGTAGGCAGCATTGAAAATACACCAAAGGGGCATAAAAGAAAAAAGATAAAAATAAATAAATAAATAAATAAATAAATAATAAAAATAATAATAAAAGAAAGAAAGAAAAGAAAAAGGCTAGCTAAAGATCCCAAGAGGGACTGAAAAGAGAAACAAAAAAGAAGAAGAAAGAACTAAGAAAATAAAAGACAAGCCGAAACAATCTGGCTGAGAAGATCACGGCAGCACAATAAGAGAGAAAGGACCAGGCCCGGATCTAACACCCGCCAAATACCACTAAACAGAAACATACAGCTGCCACACCGAACAGAGACCAAAAATGAGTTACCCCCCTCAAAAGTAGCACTGAATGAGCAGGAGAGGCCAAACCACCCACAATGAGCAAAACCAACAGCCCAGAGCTGGGCCAAAAGAAGATCAAACCATCAGCAAAGCTTTCACCCGATACAAAGGCGGATTCACACGATCAGGGCTTCAGCCTTCAATCCATAGGCCAAACAAGAGCTCTCTGAAGAGGCTTGATCACAGAATTCAAAACAAGAGGCTTGATCAAACAACTAAACCACAACTGAAGTTACAGGCCCCTTTGCAAATCAGCTGAAACAAAAAACTAGATTCGAATGGGAACAGCTGATACAGTGAAACAAATACGACCTATGACATTGGCTGTTTTAACCCTCTGGGACCTCCTTGGAGGTCGAAGGAAATCACCTTCGCCAAAGAGACAAAAGGCTACTAACATGCACAACTCCTCTTTCCCAGGAAACCACAAGAAAACATCAAAACAACGAGAAAGCAGGCAACTAACATCATACCGAAATGTCTCCAAAAGCTGTGACGGACAAAATGAAAAAGAGCTAAAATTCGTTCTTTTTTTTCACTTCTCTATCTTTTTTACTCTCAAAACATTCTCCCTCCACTACCTCTTTCTCTTTTTTATCCTCCTACCCACTTTTTTTTCTCTTTCTTTTTACCACGCTTCCATTAGACCTGCACTTCCAACACTAAATTGGGATTATTGAGAGATTTGAGTCCATTTACAAAAACGTTTTCAAAAATCAAATCCACTTTAAAGCTGGAAAAAACAGCTTAAATGAGAAGTAACAATTTGCAGCTTTTTAAAAAAAAAATCTAGATCTCTTATTCCCCCAATAATACCAAACGGGCTCTCTCTATATCAATGCAAGTACTTTTTCATTGTTATTCTCCCATTTCAAAAAACGAGGTAAGGTTGGGATACCCACTCAACCCCAAACCTCTCAACCACAAACAAATAAAAAACTATCTAAAATGGTGGGGTGGAAGTGTGTTTAGGTTTTCCAGCACACTACAATTCATTTATATAATGTGATCAATTTTGGAGGATAACAAAATTCACCTTACTAAACAAAGTAAGAATTCTCAGTCCCCCTCAAGCTGGAGCATAGAGGTCAAATATGCTCAGCTAGGAGCATAGACTCTTGAAGGTGGATCGAGCCAGAGATTGGTAAAAATATCAGCTAACTGATCTTCACACCAGACATAAAGAACGGTAATTGCTTTTGCATGAGACGATCCCGAATGAAATGACAATCAACCTCAGTGTGTAGTTTGTTCATGGAACACAGGATTATTAGAAATTAAGACAACTGCCTGGTTATCACAAAACATTGACGTAGAAGTTGGTACATTAACACCAATATCATGAACTAGAAGAGCCCGGACCCACAACATTCCACACACATCATGAGTCATGGGTCGATACTCATCTTCAACACTAGAGTATGCCACCACATTCTATATGAAAAAAGGCCAATTAACGCATTACAACAAACTGATTACGGAGTTTATTCATTACCAATTCAAAAAGATATATTTCAAAAATACTATAGATATGATCCCGTTTGTTTAAATCCTTATTATTTTGAGCCGTACAGGGTTGCTTTGTCTGCCCCCTGCTTGCTCCCATACCTCTACACCATCTAATTTGAGATAAATTGTATTGATAATGACCTCTTATCCAATTTTTCCATTGATTCATTCCAGAATTCCAAAGTTTCTTCTCATTTAATTGGGTTTGTTACTGCACCAAGTAACTGGATTATTACAGATAAATGTACAATATCCTGAAATAGACCTCCTAGCACTTCGGTTCCCTGCCCAGTCAGCATTAAAGAATCCAATGACAGACAAGCATGATGACGTTCTATACAACAATCCTCTACCTGGTGCTCCCTATAGGTACCGAAGAACACGACAGATAGCCTCCCAACAAGGCTTACAAGGAGCGTGCATAAACTAGCCAATAGGCCGAGTACCAGCATACCAGTTTTGGGGAGTAAATCCAAAACATACTTGTCACTGACAGACATACATCCTTCGACCTAGCAACTAGTATCCCAATAAAGTAGCAAAGAAGACCCAAACTGTTTTTGTGAAATTGCATACTCAAAAGTATCTTTAAGTCAACAATAATACCAGTTGAGTCACTGCCACTAACTATGTTATCGATATCTACTATTGAAACAATGATACGGTTGATACCTAAACTGTTTTTGTGAAATTGCTTACTCAAAGGATCTTTAAGTCAACAATAATACCAGTTGAGTCACTGCCACTAATAATGTTATCGATATCTACTATTGAAACAATGATACGGTTGATACCTAAAGGGGACGATGCGTGAGCCCAGAATGATCGGAAGTGGAGCACTGAAATCCATACTGGAGTACGACAATATTGAACTTATCAACCATGCATGCGGTGATTCTTTCAGACCATATAATACTTCCTCACACAACAACGTGTTGTTCCTTACCAGAAACAACATACCGAGGTGGTTGAGTTATATAAACTTTCTCCTACAAAATCCCCAAGTAAGAAATGCTTATGTTACATCCATCCGATATAACATCAAAACGGCCAATCATACCTCACCAAAACTGAAATAATAACTCTCACAGAGTTAAGATGTGTAACGGAAGAGAGCGTCCCATAATTATCAACACCACAGGTGTGAGTGTAGCCTTTGGAAACCAACTGGGCCATCAGACACTCAACAGATCTATCAGGGTGATACTTTACAGTGTATACCCAATGACACAACCAACAGACTACTTCATCCTTCATCCTTAGCCAGTTTCAATCCAAGAGAAGTCAAAGTATGTTAAAAAGAGCTAAGGACAGATAGATAATAATGAAATAAAATAACGAAAAATATGAAGATAAAAAATGAGAAGCAACATTAGAAAGGGGATGTTGAGTGCAACGAGTACCTTTCCTTAATGTTGTGGATAAGTCAGAAAAACATGGAATAGCTGATGGAGCAGGGGGGGTGGACCTCAATAGAATTAGGTGATGACTACGGAGCTGAAGCATATAAGAGAACATGTCGTTCCTTGGAGTGATCGTAAACCTGTAGTCAGGAGAAATGGATGACTTCAGATAGATTTGGCAAGGTAAGCTTCCTTGGTGAGAAGAAATCAATTCCAGACTAAAGGTTTATCCCGACTCAGAATACCAAGGAGACGAATCAAAAAACATGATGCCAGCACTGGTGTAATTGCTGGTAGACAGGATCATAACATCAACAACCTTTTAGAGTACGAGAATACCCAAGAAAGAGACACTTAATTGGGCAAGGAGAAAGTTTATCACGACTTGGACCAAGCAGACGGACATAAGCAATGCAACCAAAGACACAAGGAGTTAGACTAAAAGGGATACATTGGGATAAAGTAGCAAAAAAAAAGGAATTATGGGCAAAAATGGGTGATGGCATGTAATTAATAAGGTAGGTGACAGTGAGGACAGGATCAGCCCAGTTCATCTTTCGGACATGCATGTTAAATAGTAATATATCATATATGGGTAATATCCTACAAATGGTGATCCACAACACCATTCTGCTTAGAGGTACCTTGACAAATAGTCTAATGAACGATGCTACATTCAACACATAAACTCTGCTAAAGGATTTGGTATATTCAAGAGCATTGTCCGAGCATAGAATATTAATTCACTTATCAAATTAAACTAAGATTTCATTACAAAAAATTTAAAAAAAATAAATAAATAAAAATCTTACGTAACTCGGAACGCTCTTTCATACAGAATAACCAAGTCCTACGAGAGAAATCAACCACAAAAATCACAAAGATTGAAAAGCAGAAGTACTTTTTGTTCTTGTAGGGTTCCAAATGTAGGGTCCCAAATGTCTGTCCAGAAGATTAAAAGGACTAGACTAATGACTACTAAGACTTTGACGAACTGTACTACTATGACGTTTGCTTAATTGTCAAGCCTCACATTCTAAAACACAAATTGGGGCCAAACTAGGGACAACTTATGCAACCAAACTTAAATGAAGACGCGAGACTGTAGGACTCAATGCAGTAATGTAACACCTATTATTTTAAAACCACAATTATATTTATTTTAAAAGACATGACTTGAATGCATATATTTTTATATACTCGCTCCCAAATTTTGGGGACAAAATTTCTACAAGGAGGGTGGAATGTAATAACCCTAATTTTTCTAAATGCTTTTAATAATTATTTTACTTTCAAGTATTGTGTATTAAATACGTCTATGCATTTTAGTGACATATGTAGTAAAATTTTCAGACAGTGTTTAGAGGTCTATAAGTATGTTAAATTGGAGTATCTACAGGATCCAAACACTAAAGTGCATTGTGCTCATCCCGCAAAACCAATCACATTTTTTGCCCTAAGATCCTGAAAAACACAAGAAGACGAAGGTGATTTGACTGACGGATAACAAGTTAAGAGATAAGAGGTACAAATAAACTGACGATAAGTGCATAGACTTGGTGGAATGAAGATTACGAGTTCCAAGCACTAGTCGAAATGAACCATCAACTAACACATTATGTGATCTAGAAGAATGAAAGTTAGAGAACAAGGTGAAATACCGGACATTAGCACTAGCTCTAGAATGAATAATCTAAGGGGCTGAAGTTTCTTTATGACAAATATGAATGGGAGTTTGAAGGAGGAGGAGCCCTCGACTTCAATAGATAGAGGACGATTTAATCAATCACATATTTGGGCTCATAGAATATGACGCCCTTGGGGCTTCCTACTTGATTGTATCAGAAGTCCCAAGAAATTGGGATTTCATGGTCCAGGTCATTTCAGGGCAAGCGATGGCACGTGAACTCGCAAGCCGCAATTTCCTTTGCCAAAGGACCACTCCACCACCATTGCCTTCTCCGAAAGAGCTTCCATCAAAATCAACCTTAACTAAAAAAAAAAAAAAAAACCTCACCCAAGTAGCAAATCATGAAGTTATACACATTCTAGCATCTCCACGCACTAGGCCTGTAAATGGATAGGATTCGTACCGGATTTTCCACATCCGAGTCCGAATCCGATAAGAAATTTGTCATCCGAATCCTATCTGTGAAGCGAATGGATTTGATTGCGTAAAAGCTGCATCCGAATTTGTTAGGATTGGATATCCGATTGGATCTCTCTTAAGCACAATAAGGAGCCCTGGTTAAGGATATCAAGGTTTTTTTTTTTTTGGGAACTTGTTAAGGATATCAAGGTTTTTTTGTTTTTTTTTTTTTTTTTTTTTTTGTTTGGAACCTATGGATTTTTCTGTTTTTTTCTTTTTTTTTTTTTTTGGAACCTGTTAAGGATATTTAGTGTTTTTTTTTTTTTTTTGGAACTAGTTATGGATATCAGGTTTTTTCTGTGTTTTTTCCCAATACATGCAAAGGAGAATCAAAGAATTAACAAAAATTCCTCTATCATTGCAGGGTAAATCCCAAGTAAGAATTTCCCAAAACTTATTTTACTTTGTATGGCAATAACCAAGTTTAGACCCCCTTAAAGCCATAATCTCCTTTTTGTAAATATGATATTAGGACAAAACTTTTCAAAATTATATTCAGACCCCAGTTGATATAGATTGTCGGATTGGGATCGGAAGTATCAAATACAAATCGATCCGCTAACTAAACAACTATTTCGATTCAGATTTTCATATCCAAATCCGACTATTAATGTCGGATTCGGGCTCGGATCGGATCCAAATCAAAATCCGATTCGTTTATAGGCCTATCACACACCATTGCTTCCTTTCCCATCAACGATTGATCTAGCCCAGACATTGTATTCTGCCATCCGTCCTATGTAAGTGTAATAATTAAGGTGCATTCCCATGATAATGAGACATGCCATCAATATCAGAGGCTAATTTGCTGCCAAGCTTAATCCCACAAGTCATTGGCATATTTATTTACTAAGTTTTGATAATTAGCAGTGCCCCCTTTGCCAAATACTGCAAAATTACTTGTGTTGGCCAAAGTAGCAGTGGAAGTAGGTATATGAGGAGAGAAACAAAACAACTACCGGATGATCTGACTAAGCTGAGAAGTAATGTCCTATGTTACAAGGACTTTTCTAAATCTGTTGTCGGACATTTGACCCTCAGACAAGGGTGTGGGATATGTGTCCGACACTTTTGGCTAGATACTCACCAAGAAGTATGTTATCTACTCGTATAATAGTATATTGAAGTCTCTAATTGTATTTCTTTTACTAAAAAGTTCATATTAAGGTATTATTTTTATTAAATAAAAGCACCAAGTTCTCTTAGATATAAGGAAAATAGAGATATGTTGGCAAGTCCCCTTGTCCTTAAATTCATGAATTGGGGAAGTCTAATGCTTAGACACATAATCGCACCCAACATCAAAAGGATCATCCGTAGTTTAATTGATATGTGCTGGTCTCTCCCACTAATCCCAGCAATAATCCTCACTACGTCCACTACCAGCAAAATAGGTACACTTCCACTCTGAGCGGTTACCACCGTCCGGCTGGCCTCCTCATCCACCACAACTAAAGTACGATCACCACGACTACCACCCTGGTTGAGACGATGGCCACCTCCACGAACACCACAGCAACAATCACTAAAGACTATGGCAGATGACTCCGTCGATGAGAGAGAAGAACCACGAGTGAGAGAGGCCCACTGAAGACGAGAATAGGCATTGGCTACAGTAGGAAGCTTGTCACTAGCCAAAAAACCGATCCTTGAATACACTATACTCCTAATTAAGGCTAGACGAGAATAAGCATTGGCGGCAGTAGGAAGCTTCTCGAAAGCCAAAATTTGATCATTGAATACACTATACTCCTAATTAAGGCTACACAAAAACAAATCAAGCTGAATCTCTTCAGGCTGAGTCATTGCTGACGGCGTTGAACTTCCAATTTCGTACTCACTGACTAAAATACCATAAGCTTTTCCCATAGACCTTTCAAAGCACATAGTGTTCTGCAAGAGGCTTACCGCCATGTCTAGCACATACGCTCAAAAATCTCATACACTCGGGACACATTTTGCCCCTATGAAATATGAATACATCACTTCAAGTGATTACCATATCTTCTTAGTCATCTCAGAAGTTGCACAACTAATAAAACATGTGGTTCCATGCTAAGCCACAACCAGGTGATCACTAACGAATTTCCACTCCAATCCTCAAAAAATTTGGCATTGGAAGCAGACAAATAAGATACTTTATTGCACGCAGAAAAACCTTAATTGCATGAGACCACAAATGGTAATTGATTCCATCCTATTTTACAAAATAATAACACTAATTTGATTGTTCATAGTAGAAACCTTATAGAAAAAACAAGGTCGAATCAATGGGCAAAATTTCAGACCCGAAACCAAAAAAAAAAAAAAAGGAAAGAAAAAAGAACCGATGTCGCACTCACTCCACAACTGAGGAACCAAACATGCTTGTGTGAACAAATGTTGATCAATCTATGATAGCAGAGACAAATACACAGGTATACTGTCACAACACAACCAGGAAATAGTCCAAACAGGGACTGATCACACGCTCAGAATGCTAAAAACTGCCAGCCGATTTCCCAACAGGCAACAGTACTCAAATCACCACAAATCTACCTCGTGTGTCAAAGGCCGAGTATGGAGGGGTGCCATGGAAGTCTACCAGAAAATTTTGGCTCCAACAAGGTAGAAAAACCAAATCGGAAAAAACTCTTTTTTTCCAAAAATACTCAAAATTGGTAAACTCCACTCAAAGGATCTAAGAAACATCTCAAAAACACCACCACTCACCATCAAAAAATGAGTTGATCGGTACCATTTATGCCGCCGGAAGTCACCGGAAAATGATGATGTCACACTAACATCGTAGACGACATCCTCACCGGAATGATGTCATCAAGATCCCGGTGCTTGTTCTTTCAAAATTTGACTGATATTTTGACTCAACTACTCTGATACCAATTGAAGATTTGAAGTTGAATAGTTGGAGTTGAGAGAGAGAGAGAGAGAGAGAGAGAGAGAGAGAGAGAGAGAGAGAGGAGAAGGTAATAGGAATACTGCAAGTGGGCTAGGTTTTCCCTACACACAACAATCCATTTAGTTCATGCAATCAATGTTTGTAGGATCACAATATTGCCCTTACTAAACAAAATAAGAACTCCAATGTTTGTAGGATCACAATATTGCCCTTACTAAACAAAATAAGAACTCTCACACAAGTATTCAGTAGGACAATTTGAAATAACCAAAGATAAGTTCTTACAATGTAGAAGTATATTCCCCAATACTCAAGTAATATGAATAGATTCGGACAATTCAGAAAACATCAAAACGATATAAAAAGTAAAACCCAACAAATTTTTCTTTAAAAAAAAAAAACAAAATTCTGGATTACCTTTGTTGGAACTGAACCACATCCAATGGAAACTAAACAATCGATTCTAGTGTCTGGCCATAGAAGTTGTGCTTCATGTATGGCAAAAATCGTAGGATTATTTGCCACGATAGCACCGTCTTGCCAGCGATTCACATCTGCAAAAAGTGGCAGAGAGCGATGTTCTCAGTATTTGAACACTTATGAAAGATTCTTTTTTTTTTTGCTAACCACTTGTGACATATATAGGGGGAAAAAAACCATGTAAGAGAATACCATCTGAGAAATCATCGAGATAATAAGGAGCCGCAGATGATGCTCTTATAGCTTGCCATATATGATGCTTACAACTTCCAATAAAAGCATTGCGTTGAGATCCAACTTGAGCACCAGTTGAAGTCGATCCAAGCCCAATGGTTGAAAAATTTTCCGAATTTGCAAAAGGTATTTCTGGTGTGCCAGCAGGATACTATACTTGGAACCCAGAAAATTTAGTCAACAAGACATTAAACTCAAAAATGATATTACTACACACTACAATTTTTCATAAGTAACGACATTCGACAACAACAAAGCAATTTGCATTCGTTAATTAATGGTTTGTATATATCAAATAACAAGCTCTGTTTGGTTTGCGACTATACTGAAGGAATACTAGCTCCCTCGTGTTTTCCTTCATCCTTAGTTAACATTAAAATTTGAAAAAAAAAATCAAAATATAATAGTAATTCGAAAAAGAAAAGGAGGGAAGTGACTGAATATATCTTCTTTTCCTTCCTACTTCCGCACTATTTTCCTTATAAACCATACAAAGAAAAGTGTTTTCGAAGGTGATTTCCTTTCCTTTACTTGCCAAGTCCATGAACAACAAAGCATGAAGGATCTCTTTGCACTGAACCTGGTAATTGCGGAATATAAACGGCTGAGCTGGCACCACGCTGACCAGAGTAGATACTACAAAAACCTTTGGAGTGCTTTTTGCTGCTGATTCTATTAGGAGGTCTCCATCCTCATCAGTGCACATCTCCTTTAACAACTGCTCAAACTGATCCGCACTGTGCTGCAAAACGATAAATACTATTTTTGTCATTTCAGGGTGTAATGAAATAAATAATCACATTAGTGATAGGCAAATCTAATTGATAAAGGCTATGAACTTTGGACATGTAACATCAGCTATAATTGACACAGAAAACAAAGATTTGCATCAAGCTTAGTAGAGTTCAGGTCATAAACAGGTGAACATACTATCTTGTATATACACATGCTGTGTTCAGATTTACCTGGTTTGACCCCTTCAATTTTCATGCTGCGTAGACACGAGTACGACAAAACCCTTGTAACTTGTTACGTGGCATTTTGTAGAATGATAAATAACTTACTAAAAGATGGCTTGCAAAGAGTTAGTGGAAACAAAAGAAACACCCGACCACTAGAAAATAACTGATGTTACAAAGCTATTCCTCCGTTCTTCATCAAGGTCGTCGAAAACTATTAAAAGGGTAAATATGTAAAGTGTAGTTATGTGGTTGTCCCACATCGGTTAGTGTGTAAAATGTATAGGTTTGGCTTCGCCTATATTAAGGCTTGTAATCTTTATTTTTCATTATGTTGAATATACAGAAAGATACATTCCCATCTTCTTTACATGGTATCAGTACCTCCAGTCTTGGGATTGCTCTTTTCTCTTCTTTTTCATTTGCTAACTGAGACAGGAACTTTGGGATCAAAACCTTTGGGTACTCCTATGGATCCCAATTCCAAATTAGTGCCAGATCAGGGGGAGCTATTTGATGATCCAGGACAGTACAGACGCTTAATTGGGAAATTTAATTACCTAACAGTCACAAGACCTGATGTTGCCTTCGCAGGTAGTGTAATTAGTCAGTTTATGGACTCCCCTCGAACTACACATTGGGATGCAGTGATACGGATCTTGAGGTACTTCAAGGGGGCTCCGGGCTGTGGTTTGTTGTATAAGGATCATGGTCACATTCAAGTTGAGAGCTACACGGATGCAGACTGGGCCGGATCTACTAGTGATAGGAGGTCTACTACAGGGTACTGTGTTCTTGTTGGAGAAAATCTTGTATCGTGGAAAAGCAAGAAACAAACCGTTGTTGCTAGATTTAGTGCTGAGTCAGAATATAGAGCTATGACGCATACTACTTGTGAATTAGTATGGATGAAGCATTTGATGAAGGAACTTGGGTTTACTCAGTCTGAACCTATGAACCTATTTTGTGATAACCAAGCAGCGGTTCATATTACTTCTAATCCTGTGTTTCATGAGGACGAAACACATTGGAGTTGATTGTCACTTTGTTCGTGAAAAGCTTCTACAGAAAGTGATTAATACTGTTCATGTTAAATATGCAGACCAGTTAGCAGATTTGTTTACTAAAGCGTTGGGTGGGACACGTGTGAAATATATTTGTAACAAGCTGGGTGCATATGATATGTATGCTCCAGCTTGAGGGGAAGTGTTAAAGGGTAAATATGTAAAGTGTAGTTATGTGGTTGTCCCACATCGGTTAGTGTGTAAAATGTATAGGTTTGGCTTCGCCTATATAAAGGCTTGTAATCTTTATTTTTCATTATGTTGAATATACAGAAAGATATATTCCCATCTTCTTTACAAAAACCAAAACAAACAAAGCATTAATCTACTCTATAGGTACCTTCCATCTTCTTCCATCTTCTCACCTGCTGTTTCAATTTTCAGAGCACAGAGATTTATTTTAATTTTTTCTGTTTAATCACTAAATTTGGAGTTCCACATTGCATCCAAAATCTGGTTTTCTACCATGAAGTTGAATTTTTTGCACTTTTTCTATAGATTTATTATTTTTTAGCTATGTTTCTAATGTGTTATACACTTTGACCTAAGCCATCTAGTTTTACAAATTGATCGTCAAAACTCTCGAATCTCCAACTCCATTCATGGTAAAATGTTGCATTCCGAGTACTCTCTTATATTCTTCTTTTTCCATGATTTCATTTATACGTAAATTGTAAATCTCGAGGACAACACT
The DNA here is from genome assembly GCA_033977485.1 of Hydrangea macrophylla. Taxonomy (NCBI): domain Eukaryota; kingdom Viridiplantae; phylum Streptophyta; class Magnoliopsida; order Cornales; family Hydrangeaceae; genus Hydrangea; species Hydrangea macrophylla. The sequence continues at coordinate 69,902,163 of CM066994.1, forward strand.
ACCAATTTGAAAATGATGACATTCTTGTGTTTATAGTGCTCCTGGTGTGCTTTACATTTCCTTATGCATTCCAAGTGGATTTTAGCTTTTCCTCCTTTTCTATTGTTTTGAGAGAAGCTTTACAGATTAATAATTTTCTATCCGGGTCATATTCTTCTTTTCCTTGAACTAACTGTTGAGAGTTTTTTTTCCCTTTGTCTTATGTTGTATTTTGTACCTAAGGGTACTCTAGTAATTTACCCATGAATCTCATCTGATTAATAAAATGGGAGAGTGGCAATTAGCCCTCTCTAAGCTTTGATCCACCAAACACCAAGAGAGGACTTCGATCCACCCAACCTAATCGGACCACCAAACACAATTCCACAACCACCAACAGCCTCGCCGCGACCACTACACACCACCACCAGCCTTGCCGCACCACTCCACACCACCACCAACCTCATCGCTACCCCTACACGCTGCTACCCCTACCAGCCTTGCCGCACCCCTACCCCTACCCCATCACCACAGCCTCACCGCACCCCTACCACATCACCACAACCTCGCTACGACCCCACCACCCCACCACAGCCTCGCCACAACCATCTTGACCTCACCACTGGCCAGTCGGCTACCCTGGCTTGTTAAACCCTAACCAACTGCCTCTATCTCCATCTTTCTTATCTAGATCAGATCGGGTTTGTAATACCCGCTATTTTTAAATATTTATTTTCCAAGATTAATAGTGTTTTTATGTTGTTATTATAATATTCAGTATTTATAGAACTCGTTTATAAATTTTCAGAATTTTTAGAAACAGAAATTTAGCAGATTTGTGAATATCTGGTATATTTGGACCAGTTATGATTTCCAACCAAACATGCCTTAAGGAAATAATTATCCTTCGAACCTTTAACTCTTGGTAATTGCAAGGTGAGGTCCCTCCTTGGTTCCTATATATATGGGACCATTCCATTACATTTATCCTTAGACATATAAGGTTGAGAAGTCATCGTAACGCACACACAAACACCAAGAACACCAAGAACGCACACACAAACACCAAGAACACCAAGAACGCACACACAAACACCAAGAACACCAAGAACACACACACAAACACCAAGAACACCAAGAACACACCTAGTACACCAAGAACACCAAGAACGCTATTTGAAGCCGGAATTTTATATTCGAAAATTCTTCGGGTTTTCTCGGCATTATTATTCTGCGAATTTAGGTGAGTCTCCAACTCACTCAGCTATTTATATTACACTTTGTTATGAACATATGATTATGATTATGTGATGTATATACGTATTATATTACGTATTTATATTTTATTGTGCGTATAAATACGGTATTCTGATATAGTATAATACAGTATAAATATGGTATTCTGATATAGTATAATACGGTATAAATACAGTATTATGATATAGTATAAATACGGTATTCTGGTTTTCAAATACGGTATAAATACGATAAACTGGTATTTTCAAAATACGACTGGAATCGAGATGGATTCTTAATGAGGATCGAAAACTCTTAACTTCCAACATGAATACTTATTTATTTAATCTCACGGAACTTTTATAAAATTCGGTTGTGGACGTACAAAACTGGAAAATGACCAAAATACCCCTGTGCCCTATTTTTACTAGAATCATACACGATGCCTAATATTTCATTCTAGTTTGGGTTTGAATGTTGTTATGTGTAATACCCTGTATTTTCCTTGTGTTGTTATATCCTTTTGATATATATGAGATAATGACGAGATTGAAAAGCCGACGTGCATATTAGTGGGTCTATCGACCGCAGAGGTCGATACTATTTATGGGTGCGCGTGAATGCGGTCACTAAGACCGTATGATGTTGAGTGTGGAATCCCAGGTGCTGGGATAGGTTCGGGACTTCGTGTCTGGTCGACGTATGAAAGAGCTGTGTGCTGAGTAACAAAAGTGCTGTGTGCTGAGTACCAAAAGTGCTGTGTGCTGAGTACCAAAAGTGCTGTGTGCTGAGTAACAAAAGAGCTGTGTGCTGAGTAACAAAAGTGCTGTGTGCTGAGTACCAAAAGTGCTGTGTGCTGAGTAACAAAAGAGCTGTGTGCTGAGTAACAAAAGTGCTGTGTGCTGAGTACCAAAAGTGCTGTGTGCTGAGTACCAAAAGTGCTGTGTGCTGAGTAACAAAAGAGCTGTGTGCTGAGTAACAAAAGTGCTGTGTGCTGAGTACCAAAAGTGCTGTGTGCTGAGTACCAAAAGTGCTGTGTGCTGAGTAACAAAAGTGCTGTGTGCTGAGTACCAAAAGTGCTGTGTGCTGAGTAACAAAAGTGCTGTGTGCTGAGTAACAAAAGTGTTGTGTGCTGAGTAACAAAAGTGTTGTGTGCTGAGTAACAAAAGTGCTGTGTGCTGAGTAACAAAAGAGCTGTGTGCTGAGTAACAAAAGTGCTGTGTGCTGAGAAATAATAGTGCTGTGTGCTGAGAAATGATAGTGCTGTGTGCTGAGATGTAATAGAGCTGTGTGCTGTGATATGAGCTGTGTACGGTAATAATTGCTACGTGTTGTATCATATAAGGGCTATGTGTCGTAGTAACCATGTCAGGGCGGGTTGGCCGAAACGTTGGGACTGCGTGTCAAGAGTAAACAGACCGTAGGTATGGGACTACGTGTCTGATTAATGTGGACCCAAGAGTCTATGTTATGTGTGAGACTGCGTGTCAAGAGTGAACAGACCGTAGGTATGGGACTACGTGTCTGATTAATGTGGACCCAAGAGTCTATGTTATGTGTGAGACTGCGTGTCAAGAGTGAACAGACCGTAGGTATGGGACTACGTGTCTGATTAATGTGGACCCAAGAGTCTATGTTATATGTGAGACTGCGTGTCAAGAGTGAACAGACCGTAGGTATGGGACTACGTGTCTGATTAATGTGGACCCAAGAGTCTATGTTATGTATTGGGAGATTTGGGATGACGTCCGTATTATATCTTGGATTGGTGCATACATGCATACGAACGATGAGATAATCCTTTTTATTGATGTTGTCATTATATGCTACATATCTGTAGATACTCTGTTAGTATTTGCATTTACTCGGCTTTCGTAGCTGACGGCGTTTTATGCCGCTGGATATTCAACGTCCAGCTGGCCAGGGTTATGAGTATGCAGGTGATGCATACATGGATAGGGGCCACGAGGATGGATCCTACGATGACGGAGGCTACGCTGGAGATGACTACTACGCAAGCTGAAGACTTGGAGCTTGCTGTTGATAGTTTATGCCTATGTTTTAGAGACCGTTGTAATAGTTAAGTTTGTAATCGGCATATGTTGCCGTAATACTTTATTTGTACTTCTGCGATACTTATGGTTTGTAATAGTTAGTATTACACTCTGATTATATATATCGACCCTAGAACTTTCCAATGTGTGGTTTGAATCATTACTCTGATGGTTTGACTTTGGTTATGGACAATATGGTGACTTTCAACTGTCATGGCCTACGGGTCCAAAAAGGAATTTATTTTCTCTATTTTTGCTACTGCGGGGCGTGACAGGATTTTTGGTATCAGAGCCTAGGTTTTGTAGTCGTGTTCACCAATTGTCCAACATTTCTTGAGTTGAACCTAAGATTCCTTGAGATAAGGGTTGACTCTAAGTTTGTGTTTTGGAGATCGTCCCTATGGAATTCTCCGTGCTATTAATGTGATGCTAGTTATAGCTACTATTATGTTTAGTGCGGATTACTTTCTATGATTATTTTTGGGTTTAGTACCCCAGGCGCTTGATGTAGCCCTGAATGCGGTATCACCTTTGGGAGTATCCGTAAGATTAGGGAAAGTGTGCAAGGACTGTACTTTAACCCTTGAGGATAGAATTCTTCCTGCAGATCTAATCATTTTGTCAATGAAGGAATTTGACATCATCTTGGGATTTGATTGGCTCACGAAGTATTGTGCCAAGTTGGATTGTGCCAATAGGATGATTTCCTTTTTGGTACCAGGATTTCAGTCTTTTGATTTTCAATGCAACCCCTCCTGCGATGCTTTTCTCACTAGCCGTCTAGCAGCTATCGAGAGCTCGAGTTCGGAACTCACTGTTGCACAGATTCCTGTAGTCCGAGACTTTGAGGATGTGTTTCAGAGTATTCTTGGACTGCCACCTAAGCGGGAGATTGATTTCTGTATCGAGTTAGTGCCTGGCACTTCACCAAAATCAAAGGCTCCTTATCGGATGGCACCAACGGAGATGCAAGAACTGAAGAAGCAAGTGCAAGAGCTAGAAGATCTCAAGTTCGTTCGACCCAGCACGTCACCTTGGGGAGCGCCGGTGCTATTTGTTAAGAAGAAGGACGGAACTCAGCGACTTTGTATCGACTATAGGGAGCTCAACAAGGTCACGATTAAGAATAAGTACCCACTCCCTAGAATCGATGATCTGTTTGATCAGTTGCAAGGAGCGACGACTTTCTCGAAGATCGATCTACGATCTGGATATCACCAATTGTTGGTTCGACCTGAGGATATTTCAAAGACTGCTTTCAGGACGAGGTATGGGCATTATGAATTCTTGGTTATGTCTTTTGGATTAACCAACGCCCCAGCGGTATTCATGGACCTAATGAATAGAGTATTTAGGCCCTACTTGGACCAGTTCATTATCGTGTTCATAGACGATATTTTGATCTACTCCAAGACCAAGGAGGAACATGAGGGACATGTAAGGATCGCACTACAGACCCTTCGAGATAACCAACTATATGCGAAGTTCAGTAAGTGCGAGTTTTGGCTGAAGGAAGTCAAGTTCTTAGGACATGTTGTCTCACAAGATGGAATAGCAGTAGACTCGTCAAAGACAGACACAGTTTTGGATTGGAATACACCAACTACTGCAATAGAAGTCAGGAGTTTTCTTGGTCTAGCTGGATACTACCGAAGATTTGTGGAAGGATTCTCCAAGATCGCAGCTCCTCTTACCGGACTAACGAAGAAGGATTTGAAGTTTGAATGGGGTAACAAGCATGAACGAGCATTCCAAGAATTGAAGGAGAGATTGACTACAGCGCCAGTGCTTGCGATACCTAAGAGCGGTGAGCAGTTCACCATTTATAGCGACGCATCACACCAAGGACTCAGATGTGTTCTGATGCAAGATGGGAAGGTAATCGCATATGGATCGCGACAATTGAAGTCTCACGAGTTGAATTACTCGACGCATGACCTCGAGCTAGCCGCGATTGTTTTTGCACTCAAGATTTGGAGGCATTATCTCTACGGTGAGAAGTTTGATCTGTTTTCAGATCACAAGAGCCTGAGATACTTGTTCTCTCAAAAGGAGTTGAACATGAGGCAACGACGTTGGATGGAATTATTGAAAGACTATGATTTCACATTGCAGTATCACCCTGGGAAAGCAAACGTAGTAGCCGATGCTTTAAGTCGGAAACCCAGGAGGATAATAGTAGCTTCTCTTATGATCAAAGAATGGCAAGCATTGGGAACTTTGGCTGAATACGGTATTCAAGCCTCAGATTCAGGTGAAGGGCGACACTTTGGATGTCTCATGGTACAACCGACACTCATTAGTCGTATCCTTGAAGCACAGAGGAAGAATGAAGGACTTCAAGAGTGGTTTGCGAGCAATGCAGTGAAGGAACCAGAGAATTGGAGTATTGGTTCGGATGGAGCACTCAGATGCAGAGGCAGACTTTGTGTGCCAGATGAAGATAATCTTAGAAAAGACATAATGGACGAAGCGCACAAGTCGCAAATGACTATCCACCCAGGAGGCACAAAGATGTACAAAGATTTGAAGAGAAACTTCTGGTGGGAAGGAATGAAACGAGAAGTTGCGGAACACGTGTCTCAATGTCTCACGTGCAAGCAAGTGAAGGCGGAACATCAGAAGCCTCCAGGACTTCTACAACCATTACCAGTTCCCGGATGGAAGTGGGAACATATAACTATGGATTTCGTGGTAGGTTTGCCAAGGTCTCAGCAAAACCACGATGCTATTTGGGTAGTTGTGGATCGACTTACCAAATCGGCGCATTTCATAGCTTATAGTATGTCGTATCCAGTTGAACGCTTGAGTCGGATGTACATACAACAAGTTGTGCGACTGCACGGTGTACCTGTATCAATCGTATCAGACCGTGATTCAAGATTCACTGCAGAGTTTTGGAAAAGTCTACAGACAGCTTTGGGGACTTCGTTAAGCTTGAGCACTGCCTTTCATCCACAGACTGATGGGCAGACTGAACGAGTTAACCAAGTGATGGAGGATATGCTTCGAGCGTGTGTTATTGATTTTGAGGGCTCATGGGAGACTCATCTACCGCTGATAGAATTTGCGTATAATAACAGTCACCACTCGAGCATAGGAATGGCACCATTTGAGGCATTATACGGAAGACCGTGCCGATCACCTTTGTGTTGGGCAGAGGTTGGAGACAATCAACTGCTTGGACCTGAGTTAGTTCGGGAAACTAACGAGAAGATCCAGATCGTGAAAGAAAGGATGCGAACAGCGCAGAGTAGGCACAAGAGTTACGCAGATAAACGTCGCAGGAGTTTGGAATTCAGTGTTGGAGATCATGTGCTACTTAAGGTATCTCCGGTGCGAGGAATTGTCAGATTTGGGCAGAAGAGAGGAAAGCTAGCACCGCGTTTCATTGGACCATTTGAGATTCTTGAACGTGTAGGAAAAGTTGCCTACCGACTCGCGTTACCGCCTAAGATGTCGGGAGTACACAACGTGTTTCATGTTAGCATGTTAAGAAAGTGTGCTCACAATCCGAGTCATGAGATCAACTTTGAGGACATTGAGGTTAACGATAATGTGTCATTTCATGAAGGACCAGTGCGAATTCTGGATTGGGGAATTAAGAAGTTAAGAAGTAAGGAAATTCCGTTGGTGAAGATCCAGTGGAAGTTTCACGACGAAGGAGAAGCATCATGGGAGCTAGAGTCAGAGATGCGTGAGAAGTATCCAGAGTTGTTCAACGATGCTTAGTTCGGATTTCGGGGACGAAATCTTCAATTAGTGGGGGATGATGTAATACCCGCTATTTTTAAATATTTATTTTCCAAGATTAATAGTGTTTTTATGTTGTTATTATAATATTCAGTATTTATAGAACTCGTTTATAAATTTTCAGAATTTTTAGAAACAGAAATTTAGCAGATTTGTGAATATCTGGTATATTTGGACCAGTTATGATTTCCAACCAAACATGCCTTAAGGAAATAATTATCCTTCGAACCTTTAACTCTTGGTAATTGCAAGGTGAGGTCCCTCCTTGGTTCCTATATATATGGGACCATTCCATTACATTTATCCTTAGACATATAAGGTTGAGAAGTCATCGTAACGCACACACAAACACCAAGAACACCAAGAACGCACACACAAACACCAAGAACACCAAGAACGCACACACAAACACCAAGAACACCAAGAACACACACACAAACACCAAGAACACCAAGAACACACCTAGTACACCAAGAACACCAAGAACGCTATTTGAAGCCGGAATTTTATATTCGAAAATTCTTCGGGTTTTCTCGGCATTATTATTCTGCGAATTTAGGTGAGTCTCCAACTCACTCAGCTATTTATATTACACTTTGTTATGAACATATGATTATGATTATGTGATGTATATACGTATTATATTACGTATTTATATTTTATTGTGCGTATAAATACGGTATTCTGATATAGTATAATACAGTATAAATATGGTATTCTGATATAGTATAATACGGTATAAATACAGTATTATGATATAGTATAAATACGGTATTCTGGTTTTCAAATACGGTATAAATACGATAAACTGGTATTTTCAAAATACGACTGGAATCGAGATGGATTCTTAATGAGGATCGAAAACTCTTAACTTCCAACATGAATACTTATTTATTTAATCTCACGGAACTTTTATAAAATTCGGTTGTGGACGTACAAAACTGGAAAATGACCAAAATACCCCTGTGCCCTATTTTTACTAGAATCATACACGATGCCTAATATTTCATTCTAGTTTGGGTTTGAATGTTGTTATGTGTAATACCCTGTATTTTCCTTGTGTTGTTATATCCTTTTGATATATATGAGATAATGACGAGATTGAAAAGCCGACGTGCATATTAGTGGGTCTATCGACCGCAGAGGTCGATACTATTTATGGGTGCGCGTGAATGCGGTCACTAAGACCGTATGATGTTGAGTGTGGAATCCCAGGTGCTGGGATAGGTTCGGGACTTCGTGTCTGGTCGACGTATGAAAGAGCTGTGTGCTGAGTAACAAAAGTGTTGTGTGCTGAGTACCAAAAGTGCTGTGTGCTGAGTACCAAAAGTGCTGTGTGCTGAGTAACAAAAGAGCTGTGTGCTGAGTAACAAAAGAGCTGTGTGCTGAGTACCAAAAGTGCTGTGTGCTGAGTACCAAAAGAGCTGTGTGCTGAGTAACAAAAGTGCTGTGTGCTGAGTACCAAAAGTGCTGTGTGCTGAGTAACAAAAGTGCTGTGTGCTGAGTAACAAAAGAGCTGTGTGCTGAGTAACAAAAGTGCTGTGTGCTGAGTACCAAAAGTGCTGTGTGCTGAGTAACAAAAGTGCTGTGTGCTGAGTAACAAAAGTGTTGTGTGCTGAGTAACAAAAGTGCTGTGTGCTGAGTACCAAAAGTGCTGTGTGCTGAGTACCAAAAGTGCTGTGTGCTGAGTAACAAAAGAGCTGTGTGCTGAGTAACAAAAGTGCTGTGTGCTGAGTAACAAAAGTGCTGTGTGCTGAGTAACAAAAGTGATGTGTGCTGAGTAACAAAAGAGCTGTGTGCTGAGTAACAAAAGTGCTGTGTGCTGAGTAACAAAAGTGTTGTGTGCTGAGAAATAATAGTGCTGTGTGCTGAGAAATGATAGTGCTGTGTGCTGAGATGTAATAGAGCTGTGTGCTGTGATATGAGCTGTGTACGGTAATAATTGCTACGTGTTGTATCATATAAGGGCTATGTGTCGTAGTAACCATGTCAGGGCGGGTTGGCCGAAACGTTGGGACTGCGTGTCAAGAGTAAACAGACCGTAGGTATGGGACTACGTGTCTGATTAATGTGGACCCAAGAGTCTATGTTATGTGTGAGACTGCGTGTCAAGAGTGAACAGACCGTAGGTATGGGACTACGTGTCTGATTAATGTGGACCCAAGAGTCTATGTTATGTGTGAGACTGCGTGTCAAGAGTGAACAGACCGTAGGTATGGGACTACGTGTCTGATTAATGTGGACCCAAGAGTCTATGTTATATGTGAGACTGCGTGTCAAGAGTGAACAGACCGTAGGTATGGGACTACGTGTCTGATTAATATGGACCCAAGAGTCTATGTTATGTATTGGGAGATTTGGGATGACGTCCGTATTATATCTTGGATTGGTGCATACATGCATACGAACGATGAGATAATCCTTTTTATTGATGTTGTCATTATATGCTACATATCTGTAGATACTCTGTTAGTATTTGCATTTACTCGGCTTTCGTAGCTGACGGCGTTTTATGCCGCTGGATATTCAACGTCCAGCTGGCCAGGGTTATGAGTATGCAGGTGATGCATACATGGATAGGGGCCACGAGGATGGATCCTACGATGACGGAGGCTACGCTGGAGATGACTACTACGCAAGCTGAAGACTTGGAGCTTGCTGTTGATAGTTTATGCCTATGTTTTAGAGACCGTTGTAATAGTTAAGTTTGTAATCGGCATATGTTGCCGTAATACTTTATTTGTACTTCTGCGATACTTATGGTTTGTAATAGTTAGTATTACACTCTGATTATATATATCGACCCTAGAACTTTCCAATGTGTGGTTTGAATCATTACTCTGATGGTTTGACTTTGGTTATGGACAATGGTGACTTTCAACTGTCATGGCCTACGGGTCCAAAAAGGAATTTATTTTCTCTATTTTTGCTACTGCGGGGCGTGACAGGGTTCCAATAATTGCTTGGATCTGATTCCCCAACCTTTGTGACCTTCTGTTCTTAGGCCCATATTTGGGCCAAATGATTTGTCCATAGATTGGACAATTGAACCAGAGTGGTGCCCGTGATTGCTAGGTACCTCGATCCCACCACCAATACGAGTGTGAGAGTGTCTCTTCAAGATGACAAAAGATGATTTGCCTACGAAGTCTGCCGACGTTACAAGTTCTCCTGTAGGTAACGAGATAGTATCTATTACCAAGAACCCTGGGGCCAAGTTCACCACAGTTCTGCTTAATGGTGCAAACTATCTATCATCAGTTGGCTACATTCTGGCTCAAAGTAGGTTGAAGTTTGGGTATGTGGATGGCACAATCAAGGTTTCTAGTAGATCCCACTTTTGGAAAGTGGGAAGTTGATAATTATTTGGTGATGAGCTGGCTCATTCATTCTATGGAGCCAGATATTGCTGAAGCTTTTTTTGAAATGGCGACCGCCCAAAACATCTGGGATATCCTTGCTGGGACGTATTCTCGCAAAGGGAATGATGCACAGATCTATGAGTTGTGAAGGGCGATTGAAGCAGAGGTACAGGGCGATCAATCTACCCTACACAATTTTACTGCTCTTAGAGTTCTTTGGAAGAGAATTGATCATCTTCTTACCTATCATCTAGTGTGTTCCACTGATGCTGCTAATTTTAAGACCTACATCGAGAGTGAAAGGATTTTTAAATTCCTTACTGATCTTAATCCCGAACTTGACCCAGTTAGAAGCAGAATACTTGGCATGGAGCCACTTCCGACACTCAGAGACGCTTTCGCTCATGTTCAGAATGAAGAAATTCGCCGCTCAGTCATGCTTCCTCAGTCCTCTGAGCGTTCTGCCTTGAGTTCTTCCACCCATCGTGGTGGTAAGACCCCGGTTCCACACAGGCATGTTCATTCAGAAGGCGGAGATGACAAGAATATATCGTTATGTGACTACTGCAATCGTCTTGAACATACATGTGATAAGTGTTGGAATCTTCACGGACGCCCTCCGATGTTTGGAGGTCGTAGTGGTGGATATCGTTGTGGCCGTGGTGGCTGCGGTAGTGGACCTCGAGCTAACTTGTCTTCTAGCTCCGATGTTCCTCAGAAGGAGATATCTGTTTCTCATCCATCTTCCGCATCTGGTTCACTTAGCAGTACCGATATTGAGACTCTCCGACGCATAATGGCTCAGTTAGATACGTCCACTAGTGCTTCAACTTCTTTTGCTTATAAAGGTAATGCTGCTAATTCTTCTAATGCCTTATATATTGATTCTCGACAACCATAGATAATTGATTCAGGAGCTTCTGACCATCTGACCGGTCTTTCCAATATTATTTTTTTTCCACTTATAACCCTTGTTCAGGGAAAGATAAGGTTCGAACCGCAAATGGTGCTTATTCCTCAATTTCTGGTAAAGGTGTTGTAAATGTCTCAAGTTCACTTGCATTATCCTCTGTTCTTCATGTTCCACGTTTCTCGACTAATCTTCTTTCTATTAGTTGTGTTACTCGGGATTTTAATTGTAGTGTAACATTTTTCCCTTCTCATTGTATCTTCCAGGATCTCTCCATGAAGAAGACGATTAGCAGTGGTAGGGAGGAGAATGGTCTCTATTTTCTGTTGTCCAAGAGGACTACTAACGAAGAGTTGACACCAGTTGCTCATAATTCCCAGAGAGAGATTCTTCCTAGGGAGACATGGATGTGGCACCAGAGATTGAGACATCCGTCTTTTTATTTATTGCGTTTTTTATTTCCTGCTTTAGTTCCTTATAAAAGTTTTTCTGAGATATCTTGTGAGGCCTGTGCACTCGGAAAACACCATCATGCTACCTTTCATTCTAGTGTCAATAAAAGTACGATTCCTTTTTCAATTATACATACCGATGTTTGGGGCCCTTCACATATTCCTACTTTGAATGGCTATAAATGGTTTGTCACTTTTACTGATGTTTGTACTCGCACGACATGAGTGTACTTGATGAAAGAAAAAAATGCAGTCTTCTCCATCTTTAAAAATTTTCACAAGATGATTTGTACTCGGTTTAACACTGTTGTTAAGATTGTTAGGTCCGATAAAGGGGGGAATACATCTATGGGGTCTCTCTCACTACTTCTCTAAGCACGGTATGCTCCATCAAACCTCATACACTAATATCCCCAAGTAGAACGGTGTTGCCGAAAGAAAGGAAATCGTTATTTGTCAGAAACAGCTAGGTCTATGATATTTTTGATGCAAGTCCCTTAAACATTCTGGGGAGAAGCAGTACTTACTGCTGCTTATCTTATCAACCGCCATCGTACTCATGTGTTGGGTAAGAAATCACCCACTGAGCTTCGTACTAAGCCTTCCTCTATATTTCCTATTCCTCCAAAAGTGTTTTGTTTCGTTTGTTTCGTTCACAATCATTCTCCCACTCGAAAAAAATTAGACCCTCGAGCCCTTAAATGTGTCTTTGCGGGTTATTCTCCCACATAAAAGGGGTACAAGTGTTACCATCCTCCGTCTCGTAAGTGGTTTGTGTCTATGAATGTCACTTTCGATGAAAATTCTTCCTACTTCCAGTCTTCTCAGCCGTTCAGGGGGAGAGTAGGTTATGGGAAGAGAAGTCTGAGGTTGTTCCTGCTCCTGCTTATCTTGCTCCATGTAGGGGAGGATAGAACAGAGGGGGAGGAAAGAAAAAACAGAGGGGAGGAAAGAGAAGAGAACAAAAAGGTAGAAGAAATAATAGAGGAAAGTGGAGGAGGAGATAAAAAGAAAGAGCTAATGACCTACTCAAAGAATAAGGAAAGGAAAATATTTGGGTCAACAGAAGAAAGGATTATGTCTCCAATCCCACTGCAATCGCCTTCTTCAAGTGGTGAAGATCCAGGTACTCCTAGTTCCTCTTCTATCCCTGTTTCCATTAGTCCTTCAACTGCTCCTACTACTCCTTTAGAGCATGAGTTAGACATCCCTATTGCTCTTTGCAAGGGTACTAGAGAATGTACTAAGCATCACATCTCAAAATTTGTTTCCTACACCATTTTATCTCCTTCTGTCACACCCGTTCCAGGATTTACATGCATTTTAATACATGTGGTATCATGTGAGAATTATTAATGCTTATTAATAATTGAGGTAGGTGGAGTTGACTGTGGCTCAACGGAGGGGTGTCAGTGAAAACACGGGAACGTGGTAATTCATGTTGCATTGGCATGATTAAATGACATTTATGTGATTTAAATGTTATTTGGAATATCTGGTATTTCGTGAATAGTAAATTTACCTGTGTAGAGTAAATTTGTGGTAGTTTTGATCATATTTTAGATCATTGTGAATATTGTGGTGAGAACGTGAGTGATACGTGGCATGTAAGGTAGGTGGTCTAGAGACTCCACAAAATTAGTTTCGAAACGTGATTTTCGGACCCAAACGGAACCTAGACGAAATTTTTTTATAAATTTGAGCTTTAACTCGCGAAGTCATAAAATGGACGTGTGTGACGTTTCGGGAATTAATTAGAAGTTTTGAGAACTCGTGGGGAGGTAAAAGTAATTCCCGAGAGTCGTGCCTCTATATATAGTAGTGGATGAGATTTCATTATCATCCAAACTTACAAAATATCTAGAGAGAGAAGAGAGAAAGGAGATTTGATCCTACGTTCGTCTGTCAGCTTGCAACCAAATTTCATATTCGAGCTCCTCGAGGTAAGAGCTACATTTTGATACCCCTTAGGCCTCGTTTAGATAAATTTTTCCGAAAATCTAATTTATGAAAATTTGAGAAAAACATGTAAATACTTGTAGGAATCACTCCTAATCGGAGATCCGACGTTTGATTGAGCTACTAGTGCTTTCCTCAAAGTTATAGGACGATTGCTCGAGGTATGAATTCGAACCTATGTAATATAGACAATTTTGGATGTTTTAAATAGTGTGAAATTGTGATCCGGGCAAAATTCATGTGTTAAAATTGGCCCGTTAATTTTGGCGAGTACGTATTGAAAAGCATGGTGATATGGTTATGTGAGTATGCTAAATGTCTATGTGGGTCAAAGGGGAGTTTGGTATAATTTCATGCAGGGGTACGCCTCTCGGTGTTTGAGAGTTATAGTAGTGACCGACTACTTGCTTGGTGTGGGAAGTGGCCAACCAAAGCATATGGATGCAATGGTTGAGTGATCTTTGGCTAACCATTGGCATCACGGTTTAAGATTTAAGACTTGCCGATATACCAGATGAATGCGTATCTCTCTCCCCAGAGACTAAATTATGTGATTTAGATGTTTAAAGCATGAATTGCCCACATGCATATATTTAGAATTGTACACTCAGCATATAGCTGAGCAATGGAGATTTACTCTATTGCAGGTATGAAGAAAGGAAAGATGGAATGCGAGGGATGAGGCCATTGGGATCATTCGGAGGAATTGGGGTATAGATTTTTGCAGTGTTCTAAAAATCCCTAGGCGGTAGGCGGGCCGCGAGGGGGGGCCTAGGGCCTAGGGGCCTAGGCGGAGGCCTAGGCGGGGCCTAGGCGGAGGCCTAGTATTTTAAAGAAAAATAAATAATACAGAAACAATTCTAATAGACTCAAACTAAGCTTCCAACTCTTCTTCTCCATATTGCTCCAACACTCTCTCTCCATCAGACTCAAACTCATACTCCTCATCACCCTCTTCCTCTGTATCCTCATCAGATACAAAATCGACTTCATGAAGTTCTCGTGACTCGTGAGTCGTCTTCAGTCTCTCTCTCTCTCTCTCTTAATCTTAGTAGTCAATTGAATGAACGACTGTGGTGTGGTGGCTTAGGGGATTATTAGGGCTTGCCCTTGTTATTATTTCAAGAAAATGACAATTCCACCCCTAAGCCTCCGAGGCCGCCTAGGCCTAGGCGGCCTCTTGGGCCGGCCTAGGAGTCCTAGGCCGGGTCTAGACCAGGCCTAAATCCCTGTGGGATTTTTGCAAAGATTAGGTGAAAATCCAGGCGGTTGGGCAAGGCCTAGGGCCTAGGCGGGGCCTAGGCGGAGGCCTAGGAGGATTTTTAGAACACTGGATTTTTGTAACCGAATCATAAAAGCACTGGATTATTATTGAGTTGATGTAATATTCTTTTGAAAACCTTTTTAAGTTAGTTGGAAGTGACTTGGAACTCTTGAGTTCGCGCCTTGATGTTTAACACATTGAATTTCATGTTTTATGAATTTGTTGTAACACTTATGAGATTTGATCCAAACGAGTCTTTGACTCGTTTCGTTAATGTTTTCAAAACTTAGACATACTGTCTAATATGTTTATATACATTTGTTAAAGTTTCAGAATGATTCGGAATTTGTATGTCGAGTTTTGTCGTGTTTGCGACGTTTTAAAAAAAAATAGGCAAAAGTGAGCTGCCCGTAAATAGTTTTTTTACAAAGGAAGTACCTTTTCGGAAAATATTGAAATGTTCGATTTTACTTTTAAGGTACATTTGGGGTCCCTAATAATACTTTTATGGTTAATTTGAAATATAATTAACTTTTCAAATTGATACGGATTTTACGGACTCATAGTTCAATGTTTTTTTTTTCTCTTCCAAAATGAACTTTGTTTTAAAGAGCTTGTTTAAGTTTCTTTTCCGCTGCTAGAGTTATAAAATGAATTGGATGAGCCTCGGTGGCGTGCCACTTGTCCTATTTCCGCCCGTAGCGGGATCAGTGTTCTAAAAATCCCTAGGCGGTAGGCGGGCCGCGAGGGGGGGCCTAGGGCCTAGGGGCCTAGGCGGAGGCCTAGGCGGAGGCCTAGTATTTTAAAGAAAAATAAATAATACAGAAACAATTCTAATAGACTCAAACTAAGCTTCCAACTCTTCTTCTCCATATTGCTCCAACACTCTCTCTCCATCAGACTCAAACTCATACTCCTCATCACCCTCTTCCTCTGTATCCTCATCAGATACAAAATCGACTTCATGAAGTTCTCGTGACTCGTGAGTCGTCTTCAGTCTCTCTCTCTCTCTCTCTTAATCTTAGTAGTCAATTGAATGAACGACTGTGGTGTGGTGGCTTAGGGGATTATTAGGGCTTGCCCTTGTTATTATTTCAAGAAAATGACAATTCCACCCCTAAGCCTCCGAGGCCGCCTAGGCCTAGGCGGCCTCTTGGGCCGGCCTAGGAGTCCTAGGCCGGGTCTAGACCAGGCCTAAATCCCTGTGGGATTTTTGCAAAGATTAGGTGAAAATCCAGGCGGTTGGGCAAGGCCTAGGGCCTAGGCGGGGCCTAGGCGGAGGCCTAGGAGGATTTTTAGAACACTGAGCGGGATGGGTTGTGACACCTTCGTATAGGGCTTTTGTGTCCAAACTCAATTTTGTTTCTGTCCCTAACCATGTACAGGAAGCTCTTACTGATACTAAGTGGAAACATGCTATGGTTGAAGAGATGAATGCTCGTAAGAAAAATGGCACTTGGGAATTAGTAGAGCTACCTCGTGGGAAAGGACAGTTGGGTGCAAGTGAGTATTTACAGTGAAACATAGAGCAGATGGAACAGTTGAAAAATATAAAGCCAGGCTAGTGATCAAAGGCTTTACTCAGACATATGGAATGAACTATTAGGAAACATTTGCCCCAATTATAAAGATGAATTCAATCAGAATCTTGCTATCTCTAGCAGCTAATTTGGAGTGGCCCTTACATCAATTTGATGTAAAAAAAATAAAAAAATTTGCTTTTCTCCACGGAGACTCAGAAAAAGAAGTCTACATGATTATTCCCCCTGGATTTGAGAATGACAAAACCAAAGGAAAAGTGTGCCATCTCAAGAAGTCTCTGTATGGTCTCAAACAGTCTCCTAGAGCCCGCTTTGGCAGGTTCTCCCAGGCCATGATCAGGAATGGTTTCAAGCAAAGCCAAGGTGATGACACTCTTTTTATTAAGCGCTCTTTACAGGGAAAAGTGACTGCTTTGATTGTCTATGTAGATGACATTGTTCTTGAAGAGATGAAATTCCTAAAATCATATCTTGCCAAAGAATTTCAAATTAAAGACTTGAGAAATTTGAAATACTTCTTGGGAATAGAAGTGGCCAGATCCAGGGAGGGGATATTCATCTTCCAAAGAAAGTATGTTTTGGACTTACTCAAGGAGACTGGCACGCTTGGAAGTAAAGTTCTGGATACTCCAATGGATCCAAATACGAAGCTTAGAGATGATCCTGGTGGGGAACTGGTTGATAAAGGAAGTTACCAGAGGTTAGTAGAAAAATTGATTTATTTGCCTCATACTGACCCGATATTGTGTTTGCCGTTAGCGTATGCATAATCCTAAGCAACCCCATCTGGATGTTGTACTCCGAATTGTGAGGTATTTAAATTCAGCGCCAAGGAAAGGGTTTTGTTTTGCAAAACATGGACACACTGGTGTTGAGGCCTATATTAATGCAGACCGAGCAGGTTCCATAACAAACAGAAGGTCAACCATGGGTTATTGTACGTTTGTGGGTGGTAATTTGGTAACTTGGAGGAGTAAGAAGCAATTAGTAGTAGCTAGGTCTAGTGCTGAAGCAAAATTCAGAGCTATGGCCCAAGGTGCGTGTGAGTTGCTTTGGGTCCAAATTATTGTCAGTTCTTGGTTTTGGACCAGAGGACTCTGTGAAGTTGTACTGTGACAATAAAGCTGCTATTGACATTGCTCATAATCTAGTCCAGTACGACAGAATGAAACATGTGGAAATCGATAGGCATTTAATCAAAGAGAAATTAAACAGTGGGTGTATTTATACTCCGTTTGTGAGAACAGAAGATCAATTAGCAGATGTTCTAACAAGGGCCTTGCTAGTCGACAATTTCACTTCATTCTTGGCAAGCTGGGCATGAAAGATATCTTCGCAGCAGCTTGAGGGGGAGTTCTGAGAGTTATTTTTCCCTTTGTCTTATATATATTTTGTACCTAAGGGTTCTCTTATAATTTACCCATGAGGGTTTTCATCTTACCTGATTAATAAAATGGGAAAGTCGCAATTAGCCCTCTCTAAGCTTTCTGTAAACTAACACTAACAAGTTGTGCTCAGGTTGGTGCATATAGTCGAGTACTTTTGTGCCAACAGAAAACAACTTAACTACCATTGCTAGGCGACGAGGCCCACAATAAGGCACCTGTGCAGCCAAATCACATACGTATTTTACACTCATTAAACTTCCTTCCATACAGTTCTCAACATTTAAAAAAAACAAAATAGCCTTTTTGGGTAAGTTTCACAGTTGCACTAACTGAATAACAAAAGACATGATGATACTTGTGAGAATGGAAGGGTATTCATACTTTAGATCCATGAACAACAACTCTGAAACTCTGTGATGAACTTTTATAAAGCTGATCCAACCTTTCTCTCCAACTAGCTGCTTCATTGTCCTTTGGCACAGGTTCCGCAAAGACAAGTTTTCCTGAGGACCAACAATTAAAGCAAAAATGAATGAACTGCTGAAGTAGTTGGAATATTCTATAATGTCCAGAGTAGAGAGTGTACTTACCAAGCTTTTTGTAAATCTCTTCACATTTTTCGAGGGACATTAGTTTGATTCCAAGAGCAACAGCAAGCATACCACCAGTTGAGGTCCCACAGATTAGATCAAACATCTCATGTATCTGCTTCCCGGTTCCCTTTTCAATTTCTTTTAAAATCTGTACAGTTGCAAGTCCTTTCATGCCACCTCCATCCATTGATAGTATGCGCAATCCTTGCTTTGGAACCTGTCTCCCTCTAATAGCACGCCGCAGATTCTCATTCTCACCTACGATAGAAAGCATGTACAGAACTATTAGGACCTGTCTGGGAATATTTAAAAAAATATCAATCTCAATTTATGTGGTTTTTACAAAAACCAGTATTTTGTTGGTTTATTAAAGAAACATCTGTGGGGTATTCTTCACTCGGGCACAGACCTCCTGTGTAAGAAAACAACAGCTACACAAACACTAAGGGCCTGTTTGGTTGTCCTTGAATGAAATAATTCCATTCATGTTTCCGTACACAATTTTATATAAAAAGATGAAGAGCATGAATGGTTTCATTTAGAAAACGGATGCTCGTCTCAAAAATGAGGCTTGCAATCATGAATTTTGGCATTCTAGAAAATGAACAAATTGCCTCATAAGAAGAAATATGGTGAAATCTCCCATATTTGTAAATGGATTCATTCATGGCGATGAATTTTGCCTTTACCTTCTATACAAAATTTGAATGGAACCATTCAATTTGAAGGGACAACCAAACAGGCCCTAAACTATCAAAACCCGGTTATTTTTAGAACGAAAGAAACAGGTCCTTGTATTACCCAAACGGTATCTTCGGTCTAAGTCTAAAAAATCTGTAAATACAGAAAAATACTCTATATGCATATGTATACACGTGTGTGTGTGTGTGTGGGTGAACAAACCAAGAATTGCCAAAGCACGAGCGGCAGCTTTATTCACGCGTGGCTCGGATGCAACCGTCAAGCGCAAAAGAAGTTCCCTCAGACTTTCAGAAGTAACAAGAGTGCAGCGATTCTCCAAGCAAAAGGCTAAGTTACCAACTGCTAATAGAGCTAACCTTTGGACCTGAAAAAATTTTAGCCTATTAGATGGGCAGGCAAGAAAAGGTGCAAGAAAAAAGGATCTGTATATTATAGTTAGGGAGTTGTGAGCTTGCCTCTGGATTTTTATGGGCACATAACGATTTTAATGATTTCAATACATCCTTTGTCAACATCTTTTGAGCCACAGTATCAGAAGCAAAAGCCAAGATGACCACAACTTGCAATACAGAAATTAGTTCTTCATGGGCAACGGATTTCAATACTCTTTCAATGGGTTGCAGTATGTCAGACTTCATTAACTGCATTGCCACAGAGACATCTGAGGCGAGAGAAGAAAGGGCAGAGCTTGCTTGTTCAACCTGAAAGACAAACAGAAATAGTCATGGGACATGGACACGTACAAGTTGACACGACACGGATACGTTGACACGACAAATCCTATGTCCGTGTGACAGACACAACACCACACCACACGCGACATGTTACCTTGTTAGAAGTGTCCGTGCTTCATAGGTTATGCGCAAGCTATGCGAGGCTGGGTCAATCGTGCCACATTCCTTGGCATTGACAGGCACTCATCGCTTTGTTTGGTTCATGGATTTAGTGAGGAAAAGGAAAAGAAAACGAGGAAAACACTTTTCTTTGTTGGGTTAATAAGGAAACAGTGAGAAAGCTAAGAAGGAAAAGAAAATTTGGAGAAAAACTAAATCAATATCATTTACCGTTGTGAGTCACTGTCCTTCATCTTTTATTGCATTCCCTATGACATTTTGTACTTTTTAATTTCTAATGTAGTTTGAGCATGGATGAAAATACTAGGCTGTTTGGATAATGCAAGAACCAGTTCTGAACAGTTCTGTATTTGTGTACCATCTTTTGGTTCGATAGGAGTCCTTGCCTGACTTTTAAAAAAAAAATTACCTTAAGAACTGGTTATTTATCAAACCCACCCAATATTGGTTTTTATAAAAACCAGATACAAGTAAGACCAAGTTAGAACCTGACCCTGTTTTAAGCATTCCCAAATGGGTACCAATGGAAGAGAATAGAGAAACAGTTTTCCTAATTGTTTTTCATTCATTTTTTTTCTTTTCCTTTCTCCAAATCCGCAAAACTAACAAAGCCTTAGAGTCATTGACAAAGACGCAGACAGCAAGAAAGGTCTAACTAGCAAAAGATGAAGTAGTGACATACCACATGACGGTTGTCGCTGCTTATCATACTTATGAGCTGCCGCACAGCATTCTCATCTTTACCAACCACCACACGGTTTCCTTGGTCTTGCATTATCTTAGCCAGTGCAGACGCTAGCAAAGGGTGATGACAAGAAGAAAATCGAAATATAAGAGAGAAGAAGGCACTCATTTTGTGTCGAGATGCACCAAAGTAAGAACTGTTCTCCATCTGCAAACATCGACTCAAAAAAAAAAGGGAGGACATCGTTAACTCTATTTGCACTAATATATCAATTAATACCTCTATTTGCACTAACGTGTCCTTCAAATACCTCTATTTGCACATTCACTGATCTTAAATTTTCATCAGCCACAATCCTTATGTTTGCAAGAGACAAGTGTCGAAGCTTGTTTAACGGTAAAATCTCAGGAAGGAATTCAAGCGGATTACCAAATAGCCGTAGAACACGTAACTCGGCCATAGCCCTGCCATTGAACTGAAAAGAGACATTAGATCAAGGAAAAAAGTTTTTAACAATAGAGCTCATATATGGAAATAGACTTATAGCACAAATAGGAGGAACAAAGGCAATTGATAAGGTGACGAAATGACCTGAAATCAAGAAGAGGCCGCACAAGCTTGTTGTGTTCCAGTGACAGTTCCACCAGTCCAACACACTGCCTCAGTTCAACTGCTTTCCAACAAAGATATCCGAAAGAACTGAGTTCATCGAAGATATATGTCCCACAACACGCGCGTGCACACACACACACACACATATATATATATACAGAATTTCTAGCTTACCGGGTACTGAAACCAGCATATTGTGGTCAACCCCAAGAACCTTCAAGTTTTTCAGCTCACCAACCTCAGACGGCAAAAGCGATAATTTGTTGTGATCAAGGTAAAGCTTCTCAAGAAGCGGCAATCGTGTCAACTCTACTGGCAAAACCTGTTGACAGTTACACAGTGAGACACAATAATGTAATTGTTGGATTACACATAATCCAAGTACAAACTATGAAATGAAATTGGATTACACAGACAGAGACAATAATGTTATTCCTCATTTCACCAATTTCATCAGAACAAAAACAAAAACTTGGAATTTTCCATTTCGTCCCTTCTTTAATTTTCTCGGCAACCAAACAGAAAAAGAAGAAGGAACACAAAAACTCACCGACAACCCACAACTGCATAGGCTAACCAGAGTGATGCTCTTCCAATGATCACCACAACCCAATACACCATCCCCAACATTCGAGGATGACGATGACGATGACGATGACGACGATGATGTCGACGTGACAAGATTCGATCTCAACAACCTCGTAAGCACGCCAATTCCGTCACTCTGCTGGCCGGACCCACCCACTTTCGACATAAACAGGCCCCGAAGATTCTCTCTCCGCTTCACTACCTTCATATCAACAACCACATTGCACTCATCAGCTTCTTGATCATCGTCGTCGTCGTCGTCCTCATCTGATGATCTTGATCTCAATTGGAGAATGACGGTGTCCTGGGGCAATGGCAGAGCAACCATCAGCTGAGATTGGAGTCTCAAAGCCACCTGATCTTCGTCATCACCGGCCGTCCAATCCAGATCAATTCTGAAACCCAATTCTTGATCTTGCTGAAATGGTGACGATGATGATGATGAAGTCCTTGAAGAAGAAGGAGTTGATGTTGATGTTGGGGAAGAAGAAGATAAAGGGCTTTGATCAGGGTCCCCAAAGTCTTCTGAGCCATAGTTTAATGTTAGGTGGAAAATTTCAGAGGACCTCTTCCAACCCAATCCCCAAGAAGACATTGGCTCTTCTTCTAGGGTTCTTAAATTATCTTTCTTCTTAGTTTTTTTTTTTTTTTTTTTTTTTTTATAATCTCATCTAAATTTCAAAAAAAAATGTGATATGATGTACTCGAATTGAAGAACATTAATGTTGTGTGTGTTCTAACTGAAAGAAACAAAGAATGGAGAGAGTGGAGTGTGTGTATATTATATATATATATATATATTAAGAAGGAAGTATATCAATCGCAGATTTCCTCTGGGAAAACGAGGAGGAAGAAATTAAAAGCTGCTTCAAATTGTTTTATGTTTGGTTTGATTTGAAGAAAATACCACATGGCCTTCTTTGGAATGCCGGTCCAACAGTTGTCTTCTTTTTTTTTTTAGTGCATGGGGAGGGGAAGATATGAAGATAGAACTTTGACCATAAGGCCTCGTTTGTGTCGCAGATGAAGGAGAGGATAGTGGGGATTTGATTAATAGTTTTATTTAATTGAATAGTTTAGTATTTGGCAAGATCACTTTTGCTCGGGATTAATTGTCTATTTTAAATGAATAGTCCCCCATATGGGAGACCAAGTTATACCATGGGGGAGGTGGTATTATTAGTATCGAGATTATTAATTAAATGAGACTAATTATCCAATCCCCTCTACTATCCAAACGTGGCCTAAGGGTCTTAAATGTCAGTCATTTGTCACTAGTGCTAATAGAGTTCAATACCCTCACACCCCTATGATTATGTCAATTTTCACTTACCCATGTGCTTAAAATAATTTTGGCATTAATACCCTTGTGGTGTTCAGACCAAAGTGTAGCTATTAAAGTTGTTCACGAAGTACGCTGAAATGACCAAATTACCCCCAAATGTTCACAACAATATTAAGAATAAAATTTGTTCAATTCAATTCATTTAGGGAAAAACCTATGTTGACGAAAAGGGATCACCTATGGTTTCGAATAGGGTGAGGACAAACTTTGACATTTTTAGGGTTTTCTTGATATCAGTCATGTGTTTGACCTAGGGTTTGACATCGGCCCGCTGGCACACTCAACACATCCAGCTCGACCCTATTTTTACAAGGCTTGGGCAAAGAGATTTGGCCCTTAGGGCTAGGCCTGGCAATATTTTAAAGCTCAATCAATTTTTCAGGTTGGGCTTGGTCATAGCACATGAGGCTCGATTTGGCCCAAGCCCGACCCACCTATAATATACATATACATATATTACATACATTACAGAAACTCATATTACATATATTTGCTAAAATAAAATATATAAAAAACTGAAAAGAAAAAAGAAATAGCGAAAGACCTAATTTGTATCCCATTTCTCGAGTCTCTCTTTCCCTCTCCTCTCTCTCTCTCTCTCTCTCTCTCTCTCTCTCAAAACACCACAAGGGCACAACCTAGTCGTTGGTCCGCTTCTCCTCTCATGGATGACGTCGCCACTTCCTCCTCTTCCCTCTCACAGCCATCGGTCTATCGTCGCCGCCCCTTCCTTCAGCCACCATCGTCGATGCCTTCTCTTACAAGATAACCCTCTCTCTCTATCTCTCTCTCTCTCTCTCTCTCTAGAGAGAGAGAGAAAAGAGAGAAGAAGAAGAAGAAGAAGTTTAGGGTAAAACTAAATCTTATTAATTCACCCAATATGTTACACAATATATACAAGAGCAAGGAGAAAGAAAAGGAAAAAATGAAAAAGGAAAGAAATAAAAGAAAAAGATTACAAGTAAATGTAAATCATATAATGTAGCACCTGTATTTTCTTATCTATTAACCCAAATTTCTGTATTTCTCTTCGTGGTACTTTCTATTATCTATAATAAGATATGTTTTTCTTACTCTTTAATATTTTAAATGATCTATGTGTGTTTGTATGTATGTATGTATTTAACCTTGGGGAAACTTTCCTTAGGAAGTAATCCCGAGCGCTCGAGAGAAGTCGGAGAGCTCAGGCCCTGAGCTCTCGAGCCATTAAAAGGGTGAAATGACTATTTTGCCCCTGGTTCTTCTAAAGTCTATAAATACCATTCTTTCCCTGAATTTTGTACGTTTACAAACTAGAGAGACTATTCTTGAGAGAGAGATTTTGAGAAAATCATCTCCATACACTCATCCACACACATGCAATTATGTTTCTTACATGATCAACATTCCCACATCTTCTCTACACACTCTATTGCTGGAAATTTCAAGAAGATCAGGAAGGGGAAGTCCAGAAGTTGATTATTTACATGATCAAGTTCTAGTGAAGAAGAGTTGAAGCTTATTTCCTTAAATTCAACTTCTTTCTCAACAATTTTCATCATCCAAACACTCTCTAGCACTTTGTGAGTATAACTTCTCACTTAGAAACCTTTGGGATCAGTTCTTTGAAGTTTTTATGAACATGCATGTTGAACTACTCCAAAATTTGTACATATATGATAGTTTAGTTCATGATCAAGTTCTTTCTCAATCACATTTTTCTATTAAATGAACATCCAAGCATATCCTAAGCTTGTGTGAGTATGGATTCTCACTAAGATATTTGTAGGCTCAATTTATATAATGTTTTTGTTATCATGCAAAAAGATCCAATTCAAGTTTCGTACATGCATGAAAGTTTTACTAAGAATCTGTTTCCTGCTAAGTCTGAACGCTCGCGCTTGGTTGGAGCGCTTGAGGTCTGAGCGCTCGAGTGCAATTTTTCTACTATGACTCGTTTGCTACTATGCTTAAGCTTGAATATCTACTACTTGTATGCACGAATATGAGTTATCATAAGCTAGCAATTGGGCTTTAAATCCATAAGCTAATTCAGATATGTTCACTTAGCACACATACACGTAGGTATACTTGTTGATTGATAATCCACATTTATATATGCATTATAGACGTTCAAATGGATGTTTTAGAGCTAGTACTTTAATAACTTTTACAACATGATGACGACTTCCGCGATGCGACAACTCTGAGAATATTGAGAATAACATACGGTAATAAGATTAAAACTCCTAAAATAACTATATGCGTTGACGAGGGGCTACAATTAATATTCATTCGTTATTTGGTCAATTTCTTTGTTTTTGATCTAAGAGTCTATGTATAAGTCTTCAGGATATCTCCCAAGTTATAAGAATCCCCTTTGGTTGTGATGTCGGTGCCCATTGGTATCCATGTGATTGGTATGTGAGTGATCGTGAGGATGATATCCGTGTCATTGGTATCCGAGTGATTGTAAGGATGGTATCCATGTGATTGGTATCCAAGTGATTGTGAGGATGGTATCCATGTGATTGGTATCCACGTGTTTGTGAGGATGGTATCCGTGTGATTTGGCATCCAAGTGATTGTGAGGATGATATCCGTGTGATTTGGCATCCAAGTGATTATGAGGATGATATCCGTGCGATTTGGCATCCAAGTGAATATGAGGATGGTATTGATTTATCACATATTTGGCACAAGTATAGATTTATAATTGTGTAAAATACCATTTCTGGAGCTTCTAAGTACATTATTTATGCACATTACGTGCATAACACTCATTTCTATTGTTTACATCCTTACACGGGTTGTGTAAGTATTTTGTAGGTTTTTTTGGCAATCCGAGTTGGGAGGCAAAGTCTCGGTTGAAGATCACTTTCATTGCAGCCACTTCTTGCTCACTTTTAGCCTCCAAGACCACATGTCTGGAGGTTGTTCTGAACTAGATAAAGGTAGCTCTGCGAGTCATCTTCGCGTGATCATAAATTTCATCTCAATCGTAGGTTGGAGCAAGAAATTGTGGCGATTTTATGATTGGTGCGCAAACTACATATGAAGCTGTGAAGATTCAATGCAGAGGGGCATTCGACTGGTCGAATGGGCCCGCTCAACTAGTCGAGATACCCTATCTCCGAAGGCTTTGTATAAATACCACATTATAACTCGATTTGAAGGGTGACCTAACTTTGAGCAGCTTAGTTCTCTCTTGAAACCTCTTGTATTTCTCTAGGTTTTCTTGTTTTGTTTGTGCATAAATTAATTAAGATTTAGGGCTTGTAAGTGAGATTGTGAGAGATTATTGTACTTGCAAAGCTTGATTTCGTAGTGGAGTGCATTATATTGGAGCATTTATTGAAGTTTCTAGTTGGATTTCCTCTCTTAAAGTTTGATCTCTCATTCATGCTGATGTGTTCATACTTCTTTGTTGTTTATTTTGTTGCTAATATAGTAAAATCCATGTGTAGCTAGTTTTCTAGGTTAGGGGTCACAAACCCACCTATGGATCATTGTTTTCATTGAAGGTCTAAAGGGTTTGAATCCTCTTAGCTGATTGAAGAGCGTTGGGTTCGTAATATGCTTGTTTCTTTACCTCCATTGTCATGCAATGGGGGTTATTGAATCTATATTACAAATCCAATACTTTCCCTTAGTCCTTTTAAGCTTTCATCTTTCATAGTGGGGTTGACAACTCACATGTTTGATTGTTAACCCCAAAGGTACTTTGTTCACTTCAGAAGCTCTCCAAATCCCGAAGATTTATCCTTATGTGATCCAAGGTTGGTGACTGTGGACACGCGGAATTGATTTTCCTCTTTTTGTTTGTTGATTTGAAAAAGGTAAGAAAGGTATGTTGAAAATAGATACAAAGTCGCCACTTGGTCTTTAAGGAACCGAGGAACCTAATTTTGACTCACCCAAATGGATAAAGGGTACTAGCCCTTCATAACCAAAGAACTTGGCTCGGGGTTTTGGTACGAGAGAGGAAGGAGCCTTTGCCACGACTAAAACACCCTCAACTCGCCTCGTATTTCGACGGACCTCAATTAGCATCCAAATAATCATCTTGTACTATGTTTGGTTCGACACTTAATACTATGATAGTATTTTACATCTCATAAGAATCTTGAAATGGAAGATCAAAAGATAAGATATACATCATAAGATCTAAGCCAAATATCATACAATGCAAAAGTGAAAGATCACACAAACAAACCTAGAATAAATCGTCTAATCACATATCAAATAATCAAGTTTTCCTAGTCTAAAGGGGGACATGAGTTGTTCTTGAAACAAATAATCAATGAAAACAAAATATGCTTAGCAAGCTAGTATGATGCATGTTAATATTTGAGAAAAGAAGACCTCTCAATCCCCGGGACAGATGAAAAAGGAAGATTAGATCGGGGAGAGCATAAACGTGTGATCGAGTTCATTCCTTATAATCTTCTTAGATTAAGAGTCACAAAAATCATAAATTTTGCATGGATGCAATGTATGACCCTAAAATGTGCAAAGGTTGTAGTATGTTTGTGTACATGGATGTTCCAAAGTGACTTAGAAGTTTAAAATATGGATGAATGAATGAAGGATATCATTGTGGGATATTTACATATGTAGTATGAACTACTTCCTAAGAGATGAGCTAATTTGGAATGCATGTAAATATCTAATCAAAGAATAAAAGTTGAAACATGCTTGTTATGAATAGTGGACAGAGCAGTGAGCTGATTTTGTAAAAATGGAAAAATGAGGTTAGAAATGTTTTTAAGCCATGATTTTTTACGGAGATCATCCTTATTGTGTCTAGTACACATATCAAAAAGCAAAACTACAATAACTATTACAAATTGATAGAAATCATATGAACAAGAGAGGTTGCTCAGAAACAGAGTCCATACTGTCGACTGAAATGTAGAAATATCTTAGAAAATGAAAACAAAATATTTGAAAGCCCATATTACACAGAAAGTTCCATAAGACACTAAATTTCAAGGAAAAAATTATTGAGGACCACTCTCTTTGGGAAAGTTTTTTGAAAAACAAGTTGCAAGTCAACTAAGCTGTTGTGACTGTAAAAAATAGAATGTCTGGAAGCAATGTTTGGGTCAAAATGGACCCCTTCCAAGTGTTTATAGATCAAACCAAAAATCATGGGTGTTCTCTAATGAGTTAGGAAGACTTTCCAAGTGTCCTTGTAATCATGTTTTGAGTATTGAACTCAGAATGACATTTTAAAGTTGAACAACTCACTGTTCTGAAGATTTTGAGAAAACAAACTTTTATTTCTTGAAATCAAAATGTGTGTGTGTGGGGGGGGGGGGGGGGGGGGGGGGTGTGGTTAGAGAGGTTTTGAAATGGATGTTTTGAAATAATATTTTTAGCTCTTGGATGAATATTCTAACCACTTGGAACATCTATTCCAAACTCATTTCAAGAACTTCCCAAGTATTTGCAAAACATTGTTTTATTTGGAAACCAAACTCAAGAATCCATGGAAGTATGACACATGAGAAGATAGATGATACATGGTATGTATGAGAACATAGACTGTTAATAAACATGAAAAAATGAAGTTATTTGTATGTATGAGAAAAAGGGATGGACGGAAGTATCATATCAAGACGTAAGAATTAAATCAAATAATCTGTGAACAGTATCCAGAATAGTGAACTGATTTTGTAAAATCCACCAAAAATACTAACAAAGCTCTAGTAAAAGTGAGAAAATTCATGGATGACCCTTAATGTGTCTATTAAACTATGGAAAAAGCCAAAACCTAAAATGGCTATTATAGAATGAGAGAGATAAATCAAAGAATGCACATGACTCAGAAACAGGGACTACACCGTTGACTGATTTTGTATGATTTTTCATAAATCAAAGGAAGAGTTTCTGATGGCTCATTATATACCAAAAGTTCGCTAAGACACCCAAGTTTTATAAAAAAAAATTAGAAAATATGCATGTACAGTGACAAAAATGTGCAGAATATGTGGAAGAATTCAAGTAAACATTATGTGAGAACAGAGGCAGATTATGAATATGAACTTCTAAAATACAGAAATTTTCACATTTCCTAAATTAATGAGGTAAAATGAGGGTAAACTAGAATGTGTAAGGAAGATTTTCCAAGTGGTCTTGCCTCATTATCTCAAGTATTTAATTCTAGAAAAATCTTTGAACTCAGATCATTCACTGTTTTGTATCACTATTAAGAAAATCCATTTAGTTTTTGGAAAAGAGTTTGGGTTTTTGAATGAGGTTTTGAAATAAATGTTCAAAGGATGAAATTAAACACTTGAGATGACTATGTGACCACTTAGAACATCCTCTTAACACTTGAAACCTCAAGACCTTACAGGAAGAAGAAATCAAAATAGAAAATGAGGTTGAGGGAGAGATGATGCAAATGATAAAGAAATCAAAATAGTAATGAGATGAGGGATAGATGATGCAAATAAAATTGAACCAAAATATAAATCGGGTTGAGAAGAGATTATGAAAAGAAATCAAAATAGAAATGGGGTGGAGAAGGGAAAATGCAAGTATGATAAAGAAAAAAAAAGATATGGGATTAAGAAAGAAGAACAAGTACACAATCAATAGTTTATCAATGGTGGAACCACAAGCATTCAACCTCTCATATATGTGTGTATGTGGGTGTAGATTGCTCTCTAACTCATTGGAAACTCAAAGAAGATGAAGAAAATGAATTGAAATCTTGTAAAAATTAGTTTAGTTTTGAGAAAACAAAATAAAAGCTCACATTTTGTTTGGTTGGGAGTATGAAAAAACTCTATTTTCTTCTCTCTTTTTCTCTACTTCTTTCTCTAAGCTTCAACTAAAACACCTCAAGTCCTCTAAAATGGAAGCCAAAGGGTCTTTTTTATAGGCCAACTTGGGGAGGTATTTTGGGTTTTGAAAAGTCTCTTATTGGTCCAAAATATTCAGAATTTCAAAACTATGTCGTTTTGTTTATTGAAAATATGAATTAAAACCCAAAAATTACAAAAAAAAAATGAAAATAGACTCAGAGTGCTACTGCGATACTTGGCCACTACCGCCGCGGCAATGGGCCAGTGATGCCATGGTAGTCAACCCCCCGCTGACCGGAATTTGCATTTTGACCCCCCGGAACTCCCGAAATTCATGAAACGACCCTATTTTGTCCGAAATTCACAAAAAATTCATATGAAATCCAAATTGAGACTGTTATATACCGTTAGAAAGGTATTGAGGTATACTTTACATTAAAAAACAGTTTAAAGTTGGGTCGCTTTGGAAAGTTTTGTGGTATTCGCGATAAAAGTTGATTTGATCGCATTTTTCACCTTTAGATAACAAATTCATTTTACGGCATGAGATTATATGCGATATACCGTTGGAAAGCTATTGACCTCTAGTATTTGATAAAAATATTTCAATGACAAAAAAGAAACTTTGACTTTTTGGTCAAACCCTGGTCAAACTTAGTCAAACCGATCAATAGGGACTTTCCGGGAACTTCCGAGACTTCCGGGAGTCTCAGGGAGCTGACGATTTCAAATATTTCTCTTTTAAAATACTTTTCTTTTTATTTTGAACGACATCAAATGATTTTTGAGATTCTGGGCCAATCCAGAGAGTTTTGGGCTTTTAGGGGCATTTTTGCTAATTCTTCGACTTCTTGAGAGTTAGAGGCAATCTTTGAAAATCCGATCTTTCTAATAATTGAGGTTTGACATGCTTGTGGCCTCCTAAATCTGTTAGCCAGCAAAATGGGGTGTTTACAGTTTGCCCCTCTTTGGTATGAACTTGCGAGGCAACGCGTGTCGCAAGCGAGTGCCAAAGCCTTAAAGAGACGGGCTTTTGGAGGGTAAAGATTTAGGATAAAAACAAGTGCGTTGCGAAAAATGCAAGAAAAATCGATGTTAAGGCTAGTGCTGGTCTCGCTCTGTGTGAGCTGCCTACGTATCCCAAGGGGAATCAGACCAGGACGTAGTTCGGGGTACAAAGAAACAACCACATGCAAATACAGAACAATCAGGCAGATGCTATGTCATAAGAATGATATGCAATGCATGGATGTGATATAAATTGTGTCATGAGTCCTATTATGTCGAGTGCTCTAATCCAAGTATGAATCGGTGTGTGGGGTGTGCCACTCCTAGTGGACTTGTGTTGTGCCTGTGCTCACTTGACTTTAATGTAGTGGTAGATCCCGATAAGGATACCAAGGTGTTGAAGACTCTGGGTCTTGGGAACTTCTTAAATTTTGGAAAGTGTGTTTAGCAAGCAAATGGGATTGGATGTGGGGTCCTTGAGGACGACAATTAAAGATGACCAATGGACGCAGAGCCCTGGATACGAAACAACGAAAGAGGAAGCTCAAGATAACCAATAGGCGAGGGAGCTCACTATAACTGACAAGCGAGGGAGCTCACGGTAAGCGACAGGCAAAGGGGCTCATGATAAGCGAGGAAGCTCACAATAACCGATAAGTGAGGAAGCTTACGATAACCAACGGACACGAAGCCTTCGATTGTGAATAAACAATGCTTGCCCCGGGAGTCGGGGTCTCTTGACAATTGGCGGTGCTTCAATTGTTGACCTATTCTTGTAGTGATCAATCCGAAAAATCGGTTCAGGCTTCCAGGAACTAATAGTTTTGCTTCTGCTGGGTATGGTGTTGGACTCTCAAATAATCTCTCTTAACTGTCTCTTTTGACCGAGAACCAGGATCCATCTCTGAATCTCTCGTGGTTGATCAAATTTTGCAACGCCCAATCCAAAAGAGCCGGTTATGACCTTTGGGAGCTGATTCCGTTCTGGATTCTCTGAGAACCTCTCTTTCAATTCTTGACCTAGAACCAGGATTCCATCTCTGAATCTCTCACGATTGTTCAAATCTTCTGACCGAGAACCAGGATCCATCTCTTAATCTCTCGCAGTTGATCAAATTTTGCAATGCCCAATCCAAAAGAGCCGGTTAGGGCCTTCGGGGGTTGATTCTTTTCTAAACTCTCTGAGAAT
The DNA here is from genome assembly GCA_033977485.1 of Hydrangea macrophylla. NCBI lineage: Eukaryota > Viridiplantae > Streptophyta > Magnoliopsida > Cornales > Hydrangeaceae > Hydrangea > Hydrangea macrophylla. Next base: position 69,934,434 of record CM066994.1, read on the forward strand.
CTCTCTTTTAATTCTTGACCTAGAACCAGGATTATATCTCTGAGTCTTTCATGGTTGATCAAATCATCTGACCGAGAACTAGGATCCATCTCTGAATCTCTCGCAGTTGATCAAATTTTGCAATGCCCAATCCAAAAGAGCCGATTAGGGCGTTCGAGAGTTGATTCTTTTCTGAACTCTCTGAGAATATCTCTTTCAATTCTTGACCTAGAACCAGGACTCTATCTCTGAATCTCTCATGGTTGATCAAATCTTCTGACCGAGAACCAGGATCCATCTCTGAATCTCTCGCGGTTGATCAAATTTTGCAATGCCCAATCCAAAAGAGTCGATTAGGGCCTTCGGGGGCTGATTCTTTTCTGGACTCTCTGAGAATCTCTCTTCCAATTCTTGACCTAGAACCAGGATTCCATGTCTGAATCTCTCATGGTTGATCAAATCTTCTAACCGAGAACTAGGATCCATCTCTGAATCTCTTACGGTTGATCAAATTTTGTAATGCCCAATCCAAAAGAGCCAGTTAGGACCTTCGGGAGCTGATTCTTTTCTTGTATTTTCCTACTGGGGATGGTTTGACAATCTTTCAGACTACTGGGGATAAAACCTTGTCAATCTTGACTGAAAAACGCCACTAGCTGGGAGGGAATGGATAAAACGTACTCTGCTAGGAAGAAGGAAATACGCCCATTGATGGGGGTAAAGATATCTATTTGTGATGAAGGATATGGAGATGGTCTACGGCGGTTAAGGATTTGACATCGATGGAGGAAGGTGATCAACAACCACTCATGGACTTATGTTGCCTGAACGAAAGGAGACATGCAACAGCTACTCATGGACTTAAGTTGCTAGGAGATGATGGTCCACTTTTGATGGTTTAGAAAGGGATGAAACCTTTACCCCAAGTTTGGACACTGCTCATGCCAACATCTTGACCAGTGCAGTAATGGTGTTTGGTACTTCTGCTTGTATTTATTCTTGGAACACTCTTAGGAATTTTACAACTTGATTTGGAAAATTCATTATTAGTCACTGTCTACTCACTTATTTGAGACTACGACAGACTCAACAACACATCGACACACGAGGACGATACATTTGACACCAAAATGAAACAAGCTCGACTTGCCAAATCTTGATATGCTTTTGTCATAAATGATGTATCATTTCTCTTCTGTGTTCACTCCTCATCTTAACGTGGCAGCATTTTGATGATAAATCTCATTTTGAAAGTTCTTCCTTATTGATCTAATCAATTCTTTGCTTCTCCCAAGATGTGCTTTGAATTACTGCCTTAGCTTTTAGAATAAAAGATGATCTATTTCAAAATTTTCAAAACAACTTGGTGATTTAAAAACTCGCCCTTGGTGTGAAAGGCTCTTATTAGGCAAACAGAGTTTGCCCCTAGTTTGAGGTGTAAGAAGTGGAATTCATAGGCAAACGAGGTGGGTGACCGAAGTTTGCCCCTAGTTTAGACGATAGTTGATTGGAGGTTTTGGGCAAATAAGGTAGGTGACCAAAGTTTGCCCCTTGTATGAAGGGTAGATAGTATAATTCAGGCAACCGAGGCAGGTAGCCAAAGTTTGCCCCTGGTGTGGAGGTGATTTCTGGCTTGAGGCAAGGACCATGACGTTAATCTTTCAAACACTCATAACTTTTGCCTAGGCATCAGTGAGGTAATCTAGCGAGCTCTTTTCTCTCATTTGTTATTGCTCACTCTAGATTTAGCTCTAATTTTTGCCTAGGCATCCTTTCGGATTTTCAACCTAGCGAGCCATCTTTTTTTTTTTCTTCTTTTGAAAGTCTGCCTACGTACCCCCGAGCAGGGATCAGGTCCAACGTAGTTCTGGCCAAGGCTTTGAAAGAAAAAGAGGGTTGATTATGATGGTGTCGATCTAACCAACGCGGTTGCCTACATATCCCCGTGTGGGAATTAGGTCGAGTGTAGTTCAAGCCAAGGTCTTGAAAAAGAGGGGGGTTGATTATGATGGTGTCGACAGAACCGACGCGGTTGCCTACGTATCCCCAGGTGGGAATCAGGTCAAGTGTAGTTCAAGGCTAAGGGTTGAAAGAAATGAGGTACAAGGGTTTTCTAAACCAATTGTCAGAGAAGTTCAAACTTAGGGTTTTCTAAACTAATTGTCAGAGAAGTTCAAACTTAGGTCACTTATGGTAGCCTTGAATAAGAGGATTCAGTTTCGGTCTCCCTTTCTTTTCGTTTTTTTTTTTGCTTAGGATTGACCATTTTCTCTTTCGTCTAGCCACTCAATTTTGCTTTTCATATAGTTTATTCATGTGAGATATTTCGATCGCAATCTCAAAATTTTATAATGTGCATGTCAGCTCTCAAAATTTGTTTGTGGTCGTTCGAAATTTTTTGAAATATGATCTAGGCACGTTCTTGTGGTACCGCGAACATTCAAAACCAGGTTCAGTTGAGAGATTCCTCAATAACCACAATGCTCACAACTCGATGAGATATTTCTCAATTCTTAATACATACCACAAGATAGGTTGAGAGATTCCTCAACCGTCCAATCGTCTCAATACCGTACAATAAGTTGAAAGATTCTTCAACTACCTGACATACAACGTATATAACATAAGGTACCATCATAAGATAACCCCCCGTACGATCATACCGTAGGGTAACACCATAAGATAAGGTGAGAGATTTCTCACCCATCCCATACACGAGCAATGCATGTTGTTGGACTATCTTTCTGTCATAAACCCAACTGTTCATCTCTATTATCTCACGTCACAGCATCTAACCCATGTCTGAGAACTTAACTACGAACAATCATTTTTCATTCTCTATGTAAACTATAAGGAAATCTCTTCTGACATTCACTGCTTAAACTCCGTTCTCGGTTAGATCCCCCAAAGGGCACTCGTCACTATTGTTGAAAGCATCCACCGATACGATCATACGATCAAAATGATTTTAGTGTCATTTATTTTAGTGTCATTTAGAATCTAACTGTTCATCACTACCAAGATATCATCTCTCCCTCGTGTCCCTTCACAAGGTCTATGATAATGCGCGGTAAGCCTCATCTCATCACATAGCGCTATGTCCGTATGATTCCACTGATTCACGAATGCATAAATACTATGCATATATGACAATAACATAATCATGTATGTATAACAACATACTATATGCATCAAACATCTCTACAATATGTGGATGCATTCTAGAATATGTGGTGAAAGCACTCAACACTCTACTCGTCATTGTACGTTTCCAAAGTTTTGTTACTTATTGCTTTGATACCAATAAATGTCACGACCCATCCCGCTATGGGCAGAAATAGGACACGTGGCATGCCACTGATGCTCATTCAATTCATTCTATAACTCTAGTAGCAGAAAAGAAACTTAAACAAACTCTTTAAAACAAGTTCATTTTGGAAGGGAAAAAAACATTAAACTATGAGTCCGTAAAATCCGTATCAATTTGAAAAGTTAATTATATTTCAAATTAACCATAAAAGTATTATTATGGACCCAAAAGGTACCCTAGAATCAAAATATAACATTTCAATATTTTTCGAAAAAAGGTACTTCCTTTGTAAAAATACTATTCACAAGCAGCCCCACTTTTGCCTTTTTTTTTAAAACGTCGCAAACACGACAAAACTTAACATATAAATTCCCAACCGTTCTGAAACTTTAACAAATGTATATAAACATATTAGACAGCATGTCTAAGTTTTGAAAATATTAACGGAACGAGTCAATGACTCGTTTGATCAAATCTCATAAGTGGTACAACAAATTCATAAAGCATGAAATTTAACGTGTTAAACATCAAGACACGGACTCAAGAGTTCCAAGTCACTTCCAACCAACATAAAAGGTTTTCAAAAGATTATTATATTAACTCAATAATTATCCAGAGCTTCTATGATTCAGTTACAAAAATTTATACCCCAATTCCTCCGAATGTCATCCCTCGCATTCCATCTTTTCTTTCTTCACACCTGCAATGGAGTAAATCTCCATTGCTCAGCTATATGCTGAGTGTACAATTCTAAACAAATGCATATGGGCAATTCATGTTTTAAACATCTAAATCACATAATTTAGTCTCCGGGGAGAGATACTCATTTACCCAGTATATCGGTTAGTCTTAAATCTTAAACCGCGATGCCAATGGTTAGCTAAGGATCACTCAACCATTACTGCTCTGCTTGGCCACTTCCTACACCAAGCAAGTAGTTGTCACTACTATAAACTCTCAAATATCGAGTGGCGTGCACTAGCGTGAAATTATACCAAACTCCCCTTTGACCCACATAGACATTTAGCATACTCACATAACCAAACCACCATGTTTTTTTTTAATACGTACTCACTAAAGTTAACGGGCCTACTTTATCACAGGAATTTTGCCTGGATCACAATTCATACAAAATATCTAAAATATCCAAAATTGTCTATATTACAAAGGTTCGGAATTCATACCTCGAGCTATATCTCTCAAACTTCAAGAGAAGTACTAGGAGACCAAATAAACGACGGATCTCCGATCTTAAATGATTCCTACAAGTATACACATGTTTTCTCCAAATTCTTAAAATTAGCTTTTCAGAAATAATTTGCCAAATGTGGCCTAATAGACATCAAAACGTAGCTAATACCTCCAGGAGTCCGAATATGAAATTTGGAGAAAAGTTGACGATCAGAAGTTCGTCGATTTGCGTCTTGAAGCTCGAAGCAATAAATCCCCCTTTTGCCTCTTTCTTGATTTAGGTTAAAAAAAATTATAACTAATGAAAATATCTCATGTTTTTCTATATATAGGCACAACTTTTGGAAATCGTGTTTATCTCCCCGCAAGTTCTCTAAACTTCTAATTATCTGCTGAAACGTCGCATACGTCCATTTTATGACTTCATGAGTGAAAACTAAAATTTATAAAAGTTTTCGTCTAGGTTCCGTTTGGGTCCGAAAATCACGTTCCGAAACTAATTTTGTGGAATTTCTAGACCACCTACCTTTTATTCCACGCATCACTCACGTTCTCACCACAATATTCACAATGATCTAAGATAGGATCAAACTACCAAAAATTATACAAAACATGTATAATTACTATTCATGAAAATTAGGTAAAGTCAAATAACATTTAAAATCACATAAATGTCATTTACTCGTATCAATCCCTCATTGATTATCAAATCTCTGTGTCCTCGATTGACACTCACCATTGACCCACGTCAACCACATCCGAATTATTAATCAACATCAATAATTCACAATAAATCAATTTGGTGTTTTAAAATAAATAGATTTCTCGGGACGGGTGTGACATTAGGTTCAATGAAGTTGACATTTTGGTTGACATAGAGTTGGATGGGTGATGGCTCAATGATTTTTCGATCGACGAGGTCTTGGATATCATGGCGAAGGCGTATGCAACTGTCGGTGTCATGGCCTGGGCCTTGGTGGTAGGCATAGTGTTTGGACCGGTCACAGTTAGGTGGTGGGGGATCGACACGAGGCTGAAGGAGTTAGAGGTTGTTGGAAAATATGAAGGATACAGCTATGATATTGATTGAAGCGTGCAACAGTTTGCACTGTCCTTAAGAACAATTCCGCCCCTCAGAGTCAGTGACTCGATGCAGAAGGTCTCAGCGCTATGTTCTCCAGGATTCAGTAATCAGATCTTCCAAACGTGCACACGAATTAGAAGATTATGTGAGCGCTCAGAATAGCTCCAAACTCCATAAAGAATTTTGCAAAACTTTGAAGAACAAGAAAAATAGAGAAGAAAATGAGAACATAAAATTTCTGTATTTTTTTTTAGGAAGAGAAGAGGAGTCCTTAATATATAGAACAAAATCTCCCAACATATATTAAACAAGGAATTAAATGTGCTATCAAACACGTGCTGCCCAACGACCATTTTATTAAAAACAGATTTAATAGCCTCCAACAGCCATATTTTTAATACATGAGTTAATAGATTTAATAGTCTCCAACGGCCATATTTTTAATACATGATACTAGTCACATCAATGAAAATAACTTTGTTTGTATTTTTTAAATAAAAAGCCAAATGCTCAAATAAGAGGAAACCCAATAATTCCAACAATCCCCCCTATTTAAAAATTTTAAACAACAAATAAAATAATGGAGCAAGAGAATTCAATGCATCAGAACTGGTGCCTTTAGGGCTATGAACCAGTCCCTAGGAATATAAGAAGTGACTTACAGGAATTTGGTGAAATAAAATTTCTATGAACTAGAATCCCTTAACGTAAATCAGTCGTCCTATACCCACATTGATTCCTCAGAATCTGAGCAACTCTAATCGGTGTGGCACCTCTATGCCCTGCGCCAGTCCTGAATTTTCATAAGTGCTCTAGAAAACTTGCCTACATTTTCATAGAAATCGGCCCACTTTCACACTTATATAGGTGAATCCATCAAGTATGTATTACAATTAAACATACTATCCAAATAATATGGACTATGAAATTCATTAAGAGTTTAACTCAACCTTTACACATTGTAATTGCACTATACACCATAGAAATGGACAACAATATAATCAAGTTATAGTGCATCTCAAATCAACCAATGACTTGTTATTACCCATATGAACCTATTTCTTGGGTTCTCCAATTACATAGGTTGGGTTACCATCATTGTTGATTTTTGTTATAGGCATAAGCCTCATTCCCCTCGATGTTTCATACACTAGTTTTCTCCCTAGTGGTATTGTTAAGGTATCAGCCAAACTCACCTCTGGCCTTACAAAATTAAGAGAAAAACTTTATCTCAAACAGCTGTCTCACAATATTATGACTTAAGTGTATATGCCTACTCTTGCCTTTATAGGACTTTTTCATAGCTCAGCCTTTTACAGTCTGGCTATCTTAATGTTTATTCCAAATAGGAATATCTGCTAAGAAGCTTTTATGCCACTCAGCCTCAAAACTAGCTTTCTCAAAAGCTACAAACTAATATTCCATCATTGACTTAGTTATGCAAGTTTGCTTGGACGACTTCCAAGATACTGCACCTCCACTAAGTGAAAAAATAAATCAACTTTTTGATTTCATCACATCTGAATTCGAAATCCAATTTTGCATCCCTGAATTTTTGAAAATATATATTTTCCTCTCCAAAAGGTTTGGCTAAAGCCTATCCTTAAAAAATCAAAATTTAAATTCTTTCGAATTTCAAAGTATGCAATACATTTCCAAAATGAATTTTTCTTTATCTCCGGGTTTACAACATTTTCCATAATTTAATTTCTTCCCGAAGGAGAAAATCAACTTTAAGTCTCTAGAACCAAAACATTGGTACTAAGCGAGTCATCAAGTAAAGCACTTCATTTTCCATTGAAAAATATCATTTTGTAACAATTTTATTGTTACACTTATGCCTACAGGCACTCAATTCAATTAATCATCCTTCAAAACTTCGTGGACTTTACTTCCACAAATGTAGCCACAAATGGCTCTTTGGATACATTAGCCTGGAACAGACTGAAGCTTCCGGCAACTCTAGAGCAAAATGCCCGATTCATTTTTCAAAATAAAATACTTTGAATTCATTTTATTTTGAGGAGGTTATCTTGTTCATATACCATTTAAAACTGTTCTGGCACTACCAATAATAGAATCGTATTCCTTTTGATAAACTATATCACACTTGTATGTCATTTAATGTAACACTTGGCTCAAAAGGAATCCAAAAAGGTTTGGAAAAGAAATTATTATTTCAAAACCTTTTCCAACATAATGATATAGATCATAAAAACCAATAATAGCTATTGTGATTTTAAATCCACAAAATTACATTGGCTTCATCCAAATATTTCATATCAAAATAAAGTGATAATAATTTTTGGTATCATCTATAATCTTTAATATAGAACCAAAAATAAATCATCTCCATGTAAACTTGTCACTTTCACTAATTTTGAAATTATTTGAAATAATAGTTTAATCAAGATTTTCAAATCACTAGTTGGGTGCCAGTTTTAAACCATGTAAAGAGTATATATAAAGTTATATAGTTTATTCTTTATAAACCCATTTGGTTTATCCCAATAAATTTTTACCTCTAATTCTACACATAAAATTGTGTTTACATCCATTAGATAACTAATCAAACATCAACAACAATATCAACTAGCACACATTAATTGATGTAAAACAGGAAAATAGGTATCCAAAGAAACAATAATTTCCTTAAACCCCTTAGCTACTAAAGTAGTTTTATAATTTTTCAATAGAACCACTGGGTTAAGAAAAACTTTACTAAAGCTCCATTTACCATATGCTCTAAATATAATATGGCTAAATGGGATAATACATGAGGTTGAGTACCCCCACTATAGGACAATTCACAAAGAGATATATGCTCATGAAAATAAGCACTAATAGACTCAAAAGGTCGCATCACATTTTGTGTCATAAAAATTACAAACTACTAGCTGCATATTTCCAAAACAACTCTTTTTTTTTAATTGACTTTACTAGCAAGTTTCTTAGGATTAAATATCCTAACATAAGCCAAATAACCCGATGTTAAAAATAATGAAAATTGAGTTTTCTATTTTACCAATACTCGAAAAGAGTAATCTTCATTTTAAAGTTGGGTAAGAAACAAAATTAGAAAAGAAAAGCTTTTCTCATAAATATTTGAGTCATTATCATTGGGTTTCGAATAAATAAGATATCCTAAGCAAAAATTATAGAGTCTATAGGATATACCAGTCCATGCCAACATGTCATGCCCTATAAAATCTCATCTCAATATATATGTAAATATATATTATCACACCATGACTAAAAGGCATATGAAGACTAACCACAAACTGTTGCACTACTAAAATCACACCCAAAGCTAACGGTCAGAAAGCATTACATACAAGCATTTAGTCATATATTATTCTACCGTTATAAAGATAAGTAGTTAATTAAATTTAATAAAATCATAAATAATTTGAATGTGAGGAAGAATTGTAACCACAAAAGTTACTCAATAGTGGGTGTAAAACCAAATCAGGTATTCATAGACTATATAATTAGGAAGCAATTAAGATAAGATTTAACCGCACTAATCAATTTGGCCTTTAGTACTAAACCAAGTCCACTAGAACATTAAATCATCCTAACCTTTCAACTATATAATTTCTAAAATATTTTAGTAGCTTCTAAAAAAAACCTAACCTAGAGTAACAAAAAGAATTGCACAAATGTGCCCATATGTTATATATATATGTATATTTTCGGTCCAGACAATATTGGAGGTCATGGTCACAAGAAACTAGCATTTCAATGTTTACAAATACAATACAATCCTCTTGAGCAAGCTAACGAGATACATACAAAATTATGTATCTTTAACATAGTGGGGAGCAGTATATACTAAATTAACTTGGTGTCACCATTGATTGCAGAGTTTTCAAAAGTAGGTGCTGGGGCAAAGTTTTGACTTGTTAACATTTTGAACTCCACAAATTAGTACAAAAAAACAATCATACAGCACAAAGAAGTTCATCAAAATTATCATCAATAATATACGCTACTCCTCATTAGTGGCCAGATTTCACCAGTATAGATTGAACAAATCAAACAAGATTATCAAACACCAAAAACTAAAAGGAGCAAGTGAAATGAATCCAAAACTTGTTGGAAATAAATGAATAAAATTGGAACACTATTACCGGATTAATGGCCTCTTTGATAAACATCTCGGATTTGCGATGATCATAGCAACATCCAGGGCTTGTTCTTAAGATTGTTGGAAAATATGAAGGATACAGCTATGATATTGATTGAGGCGTGCAACAGTTTGCACTGTCCTTAAGAACAATTCTGCCCCTCGGAGTCAGTGACTCGATGCAGAAGGTCTCAGTGCTATGTTCTCCAGGATTCAGCAATCAGATCTTCCAAACGTGCACACGAATTAGAAGATTATGTGAGCGCTCAGAATAGCTCCAAACTCCATAAAGAATTTTGCAAAACTTTGAAGAACAAGAAAAATAGAGAAGAAAATGAGAACATAAAATTTCTATATTTTTTTTTTAGGAAGAGAAGAGGAGTCCTTAATATATAGAACAAAATCTCCCAACATGTATTAAACAAGGAATTAAATGTGCCATCAAACACGTGCTGCCCAACGACCATTTTATTAAAAACAGATTTAATAGCCTCCAACAGCCATATTTTTAATACATGAGTTAATAGATTTAATAGCCTCCAACGACCATATTTTTAATACATGATACTAGTCACATCAATGTAAATAACTTTGTTTGCATTTTTGAAATAAAAAGCCTAATGCTCAAATAAGAGGAAACCCAATAATTCCAACAGAGGTACCCCTTTTTGAGTAGGTGGTCTAAGGCTGTGGTGAGGGAAATATCAAGTCTGGAGAATTTGCGAGGGCCTTTAGGGTGATTTGGTGGAATGGACTGGTACGGACGGAGTGGGTAGGTCATCGATTGGCGGCTAGGTGCATTGATATTTGGGGAGTCCATGAAATAGTTGGGTACCTTGGACTGGTGTTCGGGTTCATCCCTCTGGAACTTTCCTTCTCTGATGACATCCTTTTTTCTGGTGAGCTTGTCAAGAGTTTCTTGATCCAAACTATGTATCTAAAGATTAGCTAATTTTCCAAACCATTCAGTACAAGGTGCTGGCTAGGAAGATAGCAGAATCGAGGGTGGTGGAATAGCTAAATGCCGTATCATATCCATTGTAGACACCCCATTTTGACCTGCCAAAAAAGAAATAACTGTCGTAGGGGGCCCACCAGGCACTCTAATCGAGGAAAGAGCTCCAGAATCCAAACAAGGACCCCAGAGGTCAAATCAAAGTCAAATACGGAGATGACAGCTCATCCACCAGAGTTCCAGAATTCGGGATCGTCTGATTACGAAAATCGATGACATTCTTAACCGAAATCAAAGTTCAGCACAAAATTCAAGACTGGAATCAAGTCTGGGATAACCGAAGGTTGAATTTGATTACATCAGGGCAAAACAGGAATCAATTCTAGCCTTTAGGACTTCAAATCATCAAAATCTTGATAACCGACAGAGAATCGGGCTCCGATTTGAGTTTCGACGCCCTAAACTCAAGGAAAAGGGACACGATTGTCAATCCAGAAACATCGAAAGTCCGACTGGGCACACCTGGATGGAAATACGGGGGAAAACAGAGGTTCAACGACTTGAATCAGTCCAATCGGACAATCAGAGAAGAAACGACGTCCAACCAAAGCTTCAAGACTCAATTGGGAAAGACAAGGGCAAAACGGTCATTTCTAAATCAGAGATTCTCAATCGAACCGTACCGATTCAAAGAGAACATCAATACGATTTCAAATCATCTTGAATCAGGAAGATCGGACGGTTGGATCAAAAGATATCGACAGTCGAAGTTTAGACGGCCCAGATCAGACGTCGATAGTCTGAAGAAAAACGGAGTTGTTTCCGGGTTTCAAACGAATTCTGATCCAACCATACGGATTTGAAGAGGACATTAAACCGAGCCCAGATCTTTTCGAATCATCTGAATCGGACACTCGGATTGAAAAAAATCAAGGAACAAAGCTCGGAATCGATCGAAGGTCCCGATCGAAAGTTGGAACCGACGACCACGCGTTCCGCCTACATGGGATAAAAACCCATGTAGGGTTTTGGGAAAACTTTCTATAAATAGAAAGCTTCCCCCACGCACAAGAAAAAAAAAGGCAGCCTCCATCAAGGCCTTGTTTGGTTTTTTGAAAAAAACCTCCAAAACTATAGGCTTTGTTTGTTTACTAAACAAACATGCCAAAATCATCACCACCATCAACCACCCACTGCCACCACCAAAAACCCATGACCACCACTCCATTACCCAACCCCCTTCACAAACCCAGCACCCAAAACTGCCCAGAAAGCCCAGAAAAGCAGTCTGAACCAAACAGAGCCTTAACCACTGCCCAGTTTCTGAAAACACAACCAAACAGAGCCTAAACACCTCTCTGCATCTCACCTCCCCATCCAGTGCGTCCGCAAGGCCAAGACGGAGCCAACAGCACCGGTCCCGAAACAAAAGGACCTCCACAGAGGCCCCACGCGCCGCCCAAACACACCACGCGCCGCCGCTGCACAGAAGCTGCTCCGGCAGGATTTCCGGCAACCCCCGTCGTAAACCGCCACCACCAGCCTGATCGTCAGGACCAGACGATCCCAACCCCGGCGGCCTGACCTCCAAAGGTCACATTAAACGCCCGCACGCGCCGAACGCGCCACCACCCCTCCGTTTCGCCTCCCCACGCGCAGCTCACAGTCAGCGCTGAGTCAGCGCTGACTCACCGTTTGACTATCCAATCAAAAACGGCCACGTGGCAACGACTGCTGAGTCAGCAGTCCAATCATCCGCCACGTCATCGCTGAGTCAGCATTGACCAACCAATCATAGCCCGACACGTGGCATGACTTCCACGTGTCATGCCACGTGTCATGACACGTCAGCGCCAGGTCAAAGTTAACTGGCCAATCACTGGCTGACACGTGGCATACTGGCCACGTGTCATTGCCACGTGTTGATGCCACGTCATCACCCACCAACGAATCAGCGGTGGACACGTGGCATTGACTGCCACGCCACTGCGTTGCCTTGCCACGTGTCTCTGCCACGTGTCACTGCCGCGTCAGCTTTGACCAGCCAACCAGAAAGCGCCACGTGTCGTTGACTGACACGTGGCTTGCTGACGTGGCACTTGGGCCCCACTTTTGGTTTTTCCCATTTTTCTCCACTCCGGGTCCAGATTTCAACGAACGGACACTTGTTCCTAGCTAATTTGGCCGTTCCGGACGCACCGGTGCCCTTAGAATTGGTCAAATCCAACTCTAAAGGACTGTTTGGCATTTTATATGTCTATTTCAAGCTATACCGGCCAGTTCTGACCCCGCGGGTCCCGCTCAACTCAGCCCGGACCCATTCCGGCCCACCGTATGGCTATTCTGGCTCTTCCGGCCCTTCCGGACCCAACTATGACGTCCATTCAAGTCGATTTCGCATCAAAGTACGACTTTGGTCTTATTGGGTTATTTCTGATACGTTTTCTCGGTTTTGTTTCATTCTTTCTCAACAAAACACCGACTGGGCCTCAAATTGCCGGTTCTTCACAGGTAACTCCCTCAAACTCTTACACTTAGTGGTCTGGGGCTCCCTATAAATCCACATGGCCGGATATTCCGCCTTTTTCTTTTCTTTTATTTACTTATTATACACTTAGTGGTCTGGGGCTCCCTATAAATCCACATGGCCGGATATTCCGCCTTTTTCTTTTCTTTTATTACTTATATGCTTTAGTGGTGTGGACTCCCTATAAATCCACTGGTCGGATATTCCGCCTTTTCTTGCGCCAGTCGGAAGGAGGCCTCGAACTCCACCCGATTTGGACTTTATATCCTGCGTCAGCCAGAAGGAGATCTTATGACCCACCTGGCTGAACTTTATCAAACTGTTATATCTTGCGCCAGTCGGAAGGAGGCATCGAACTCCACCCGATTTGGACTTTATATCCTGCGTCAGCCAGAAGGAGATCTTATGACCCACCTGGCTGAACTTTATCAAACTGTTATATCTTGCGCCAGTCGGAAGGAGGCATCGAACTCCACCCGATTTGGACTTTATACCCTGCGTCAGCCGGAAGGAGATCTTATGACCCACCCGGCTGAACTTTATCAAACTGTTATATCTTGCGCCAGTCGGAAGGAGGCCTCGAACTCCACTCGATTTGGACTTTATATCCTGCGTCAGCCGGAAGGAGATCTAATGACCCATCCGGCTGCACTTTATCTCTTGTTACAGATCTTCATTGATAAAATCAGGAAACACAAAAAATGATACTTCTTTTCATTACTGGGCACCGACCCATATTTACGGCATCTTTTTCAAATCACAGGGCACCGACCCATACTTCCGGTAAAATCTTTTTCTAAACTACAGGGCACCGACCCATACTTCCGGTAAAATCTTTTTCATTACTTGGGCACCGACCCGTACTTCCGGCATACTTTTTCAAATCACAGGGCACCGACCCGTACTTCCGGTAAAACTTTCACATCACCCTTTTTACATCATCGGGCACCGACCCGTACTTCCGGTACTTTTTCATTACTTGGGCACCGACCCGTACTTCCGGCATACTTTTTCAAATCACAGGGCACCGACCCGTACTTCCGGTAAAACTTTCACATCACCTTTTTTACATCATTGGGCACCGACCCATACTTACGGCATCTTTTTCAAATCACTGGGCACCGACCCGTACTTCCGGTATAACCTCTTTCAAAACTACTGGGCACCGACCCATACTTCCGTTTCACATTTCCTAAAAACTACTGGGCACCGACTCGTACTTCCGGTACTTTGCTTGGAATCTGCAAACAGCACAGGTAAGTCTTCACACCCTTAATGGGCACCGACCCTTACTTCCGGCACATAAAACAAAAAATACAAAAAAACTCATCGCACGGTTGATCTACTCCGACTTTTACTCAAAAACACTTTCTCAAAACTCACTACTTTCTCAAGGTTAAAGTCTAGGACTACACCGTACAGGTTAAAGTTCCTAGCTACGCCGACTTTACTCAAAACACTATTTTACACACTCACGGTCTAGATCGACCAAAATATTTACACACACACACAGCACAGAACTACGTACGGCCTGATTCTCGTGTCGAGATACGTATGCAACTCATACTTGGGTGCGGCCATAACTATATTTTCAAACTATCTCGTATTGAGGTACGTATACATACTTTCAAACTAATACATGCTTTCAAAACTATCTCGTGTCGAGATACGTAAATCGGCAACCGCGCGTCACGAATGCTCACGTTTTAATTTCTTATATATGTATTCTACTACCCCTTACTTATGCCCCGTTACTATGAAAACCACTAAAACGGCAACCGTGTGTGTCACGGATGTTCGAGGGTGCCTAATACCTTCCCTCGACATAATCGAGTCCCCGAACCCACTTTGAGAACTCTGGTCTCGCATGGCTATTCGAGTCACACTTTTAAAAAGGGCCCTACTCTTCTTAAACTGTTTTCTCAAAAGTCAAAGATGACTACTCTAATCGTCTTTGCAGGGATCCTAACTCCCGATAAACGTTAGGTGGCGACTCTGAACTTTTACTGGCCCTACTCCCACTTGTACGTGCTTTTCACACATTTCCTTTCGCGGCTTGGTTCGCTGCTTTGAGCCTTTTACCCTATTTTATTTCATTTCCTTTTAAACCGGTCGCGATCCCACGAGGGGACCGCCCCCCGCCTACGGGGCGGGCGCGACAGCTGGCGACTCTGCTGGGGACTATCTTAAGAGGACTCAGGCCGTCACTTTGGTGGTTTTCATTCTAAAGGGGCATTCTTTCACTAACTACTCTATACTTCCATAATTCTTTTTTAGGTTATAAACTTGTTTGCACAGGTACCCGCGACTCAAAAGACACTACAAGGCCAATGCCATACTGAAATTACAAGGCCAATGTCGTACTTTACCGCTATACACACTACACACTTGCATCGAGCATGACATAACCCGTTTCTGAAACTGAAACCTTTTAAGATTAGATAGGAGGATCAGTAAGTGGCATGGCCGTTGCGGTAGTACCGTCGGTACCAGCACCGAAAGTTCCTCCGCTCGAAACCACCAACCTGAGAAGGTGCTTCGGTACTGGAGGTTTGAAGGTTCGGGAACCGGACCTAAATAAGTCTACATTAGATGTCAACCTCTCCACATAGTCACATTCTGCACGTGTGCATTCAGAACCTTTCAAAATATGAAACGGTGCCGTTAGGCTGCCCAATTCTTTTCCATCCTCCCCTTACATAAACTGGGGACGGAAAACATTTCAAAAACAATAAACGGAGCCTACGAGCTATCAGATCCTTCTCTGTCTTCCCCCTGTGCTTTTACAAACAAAAGAACAAAAAAACATTTCAAACTCAAAACGGCGCCGAAAGGCTGTGCATTCTTACTCATCATATCCTTACATTTTAACAAGGATGGATACACTCTCTCAAATTCATAAAATGGCGCCGAAAGGCTACCCGATTCTTCTTTATCTTCCCCTTGCACCTGTATATAGACTAGGGTTGGATAAACCTTAAAAAAAAAAAAAAAAAAAAAAAAAAAAAAAAAAAAAAAAAAACTCATAAACGGTGCCGAAAGGCTGCCAAACTTTTTTGAAAGCTCATTCTCACCTTTCAAAAACAAAAATAAAACTCCCCAAGGACAAATCCACTTTTCAAAGACATTTGGTGACGCCAAAAGGCTATCCAGATGCATCTCATACCTTGGGAACACGCATTATACTGGGGCAGTACTCTCTCATCTCTAACGAGTCACTGGGAGAAGAATCCCCGTTTCTTTTCTTTGAAGCGACTTACTAACTTTACGTTTACCTCTACTTCTTCTGACCTCCGCTGCAGGTACATTTTTATAGAGGTCAACATGGGAAGCTTCTACACGCTCAGCCTACTCCCGGTATCACCGACTTCTCCACGGATTGAGAAAGTCTGAATGGACAACCAGTCCAAACAGCTCTGATTTTCGAATTCAACTTCCAAATCCAAACATTTAGCCTGAGCAAGGCAGATGACAAAATCCGCGGAGGTCAAATCCGAGCAGTACCAGCGCATTCGCGATTGTTCGAACCCTCAAGCCACTGAACCAATAAGCCTACTTCTACCCATATACATCCACAAGCTCTGTCCATGCCCGAGACGACTCTCGTAAGAGACCCAATACTCGGCCCACTGTCTTGAAACATTACTCCTCATCATCTGCCATAGAGGGGCAGTTTCTCCATACTATTGAATTTATGCTTTGGCTGCTTTGCATAAGCGCATACTTTCAAACGAAAAACAAAAACAAAACTCATTCTTTGCATCATTCAATAACTGTCATCTGCTCTCATTCCTTAAATCTCATGAGTATGTTGGATATGACTGTCTTACTACTTGTTGAATACGAATTAGACATTGTACTAGACTTCCGGACGTAACAAAGCTATGTTCAATTCTACCTGAAAGTACGATCAACGCAAAGTCATGCCGAGAAATGACTCAAGTTCACAAATCGGCCATTTCATCCTCTGACGATGCTCACATCTTAACAAGAATCAGGTGACAAAAGCATACTTCTCTATGACAGCTTGATGTCATCTAAGGACACAAGAACGGAGCAGACAACTGATGGGCATTCAAGAATAGTCCTTGGTCCGTTCTCAGGATCATGACATACATAGACTAGGGCAATCTTTGCCCCCCATATCTCAGCGAAAGAGATCATCACGATCACTGCTGGCCCACATGGGGCCCCTCAATCTTGGTCAGGAAAGTAAATACTCATTCTCGATCTCTAAATTCAAATGATGCATATATGTGATCTCTGAACCCGACTCGACTTGTGTCAAAATGATTAGAGGCAATCATTTCAGCTATCTATACACTACTTTCCCTCGTTAGCCCACTTGAGCCATACGATGATTTCTTTAAACTTAAACCCCTGAGGATCACCCCCTATACTGGGGCAATGCCAAAAGGAAAAAGAAAAAGAAAGCGAGCAAAAAAGAGAACTCAATGCAAAGCTGGAGCACATCCACAAAAGATACAATCCGACTCGGATACATACTTCAAACTGGGGCAATTCTCCCCAGTACATACTTTACTCAGCGATAACATACCCCACATTAGATTGGGATGAAGACGAAAACAATGCCAAAAAGAAAAAAAAGAAAAATCAAAAGAAGGAAAGACGCGGGGCATAAGGTGATCTCAGGAATCTCAACCGACTTTTCAAAATATACTTTGAGCCTTCATACGATCCTTTCATTTCTCAGCCCATGACCCTGGCCTACGTTACAACCCAGTAAAGTCCACTTTGATTGACACATGCCTTGTTGGGTTCACTAAATCACATACTTGCATCATTCCAAACAACGGGAGTGCCACATACTTTCAAATCACAAGATACACTGAAGTACACCGATCACATAACCGGATTCGGTGAAAACCCGTGAGGGCGCCGAAGGTAAAAATGGTTTCAGAGAGAATGAGAGCTCGAGAGAAATCAAATACTGAAAAACTGGGTCCTTCTGAAGGATGATCACTGGGGCACTGAGCCCACACGGTCAAATACTTTGTCTTCTAGTACTCAACAGGCGACAAGACGGTCAATATCCACTGACTCATGAGCATTCTTTCACAGATGATATATTCATGCATCATACTCTTGTAAATATTTATACTTAGCATGACATGACTTTCAAAATCCATTCATATCTTTTAGCATAGCAGACAATGCATACTTTTATAGCAGGGGCAACTGGTTCAGGTAATCCTCTCAAATAGCCCAAAAGCTCACCACTAACTGAGCCACGATATCAACCCTTGCTCAGACTCGCCAACTTCACATTGATCCACCTGCTCGGATCCACATATCAAACCAGTCTTCTCCTTGGTAGATTGTCAAGAAATCTATCCCTCGCTCAGGTCTAACCGTTCACGCTCAAATCAGGAATCAGGTATGAGACCCTCAAGCGGCATCCTGTTCACTCATCATCAGAATCCATAATCAAAATCAGCATAAGGTATAAGACCCCCAGCGGCGTCCTGTCCACTATTCACTTCTGGCATCAGGTATAAGACCCTCTAGCGGCATCCTATTCACTACTCGGCATCAGAGTTCATCATCAGAACCGGGAATGAGTCCATCAAGAGGCGTCCCATTCACATTCTCACTACCAGGAATGAGTCCTTCAAGAGGCTCCCAACCACATCTTCAAGCTCAGGAGTGAGTCCGTCAAGTGGCATCCTATTCACACTATCTATCATTAGAATCAGGTATAAGTCCCTCAAACGGTATCCAACTTACATCGGCATCAAGCATCAGGTATTTTTCTTACCCTCCCGCACTCTATAGCAATCACGCGCATCGCATTTTGCTAACCCCACCTTTTCACGGCGATCGCGCATACCGCATTTCGCTAATTTCATCACTCTTCATAGCAATCACGCCCCACGTGGCATTTTGCTCTCGAATCTTCACAGCAATCACGCCCCATGTGGCCTTTTGCTTCTCTTATCTCAAACTCTTTACAGCAATCACGCCTTACTCGGCATTTTGCTCTCTCATATCTTCAACAGTCACGCGTATCGCATTCTGTTAACCTTATCCCCACGGCAATTACCCGTATCGGACTTCGCTATTCTCGTCTCTTATATTCAGGGCAATCACGCGAATCGCATTTTGCCACTCTATAACTTCACAGCAATCACGCCCCGATCCGGCATTTTGCTCTCTTATTTCACAGCGATCACGCCCCACGTGGCATTTCGCTATCTCACACACAGCAATCACGCCTCGACGTGGCATTTTGCTCTCTCATCTCATTTTTTTTCATGACTCTTGTTCTATCGTAGCATGAACTACGCTTGGTCTGATTCTCCCGACGGGAGATACGTAGGCAGCTTTAAGAGCTTGACCATACACTCACTTTATTACGTTCTTGGTTAAAGTTCGAGATTACGCGATTACGCACTTCTTGACTACACCATCCCTCTTCTACTCAATTCTCACATGAATGCCCAACAGAATCATTCACCCATTCTAGCAATCCTCAGCGGAGTTATTCGCCCACTCTGGCAATACTCTCAATCCCCACTTGCCTACATTGGCACCTCATACTCACTTGCCTACGATGGCATTTTATATTCACTTGCCTATGTTGGCACCTTATACTCACTTGCCTACGATGGAATTTCACATTCACTCGCCTACATTGGCATCTCACACTCACTTGCCTACGATGGCATTTCACATTCACTTGCCCACATTGGCATCTCATACTCACTTGCCTACTTTGGTACGTCATTTACTTATTCTCGTCACTTAAAAGAAAAGGGTCAAAATGGGTTGTCTTTTTCTTTGTCACGATTTGCTTTGCAAAACATGACAAAGAGGGGCAGCTGTAGACACCCCATTTTGACCTGCCAAAAAAGAAATAACTGTCGTAGGGGGCCCACCAGGCACTCTAATCGAGGAAAGAGCTCCAGAATCCAAACAAGGACCCCAGAGGTCAAATCAAAGTCAAATACGGAGATGACAGCTCATCCACCAGAGTTCCAGAATTCGGGATCGTCTGATTACGAAAATCGATGACATTCTTAACCGAAATCAAAGTTCAGCACAAAATTCAAGACTGGAATCAAGTCTGGGATAACCGAAGGTTGAATTTGATTACATCAGGGCAAAACAGGAATCAATTCTAGCCTTTAGGACTTCAAATCATCAAAATCTTGATAACCGACAGAGAATCGGGCTCCGATTTGAGTTTCGACGCCCTAAACTCAAGGAAAAGGGACACGATTGTCAATCCAGAAACATCGAAAGTCCGACTGGGCACACCTGGATGGAAATACGGGGGAAAACAGAGGTTCAACGACTTGAATCAGTCCAATCGGACAATCAGAGAAGAAACGACGTCCAACCAAAGCTTCAAGACTCAATTGGGAAAGACAAGGGCAAAACGGTCATTTCTAAATCAGAGATTCTCAATCGAACCATACCGATTCAAAGAGAACATCAATACGATTTCAAATCATCTTGAATCAGGAAGATCGGACGGTTGGATCAAAAGATATCGACAGTCGAAGTTTAGACGGCCCAGATCAGACGTCGATAGTCTGAAGAAAAACGGAGTTGTTTCCGGGTTTCAAACGAATTCTGATCCAACCATACGGATTTGAAGAGGACATTAAACCGAGCCCAGATCTTTTCGAATCATCTGAATCGGACACTCGGATTGAAAAAAATCAAGGAACAAAGCTCGGAATCGATCGAAGGTCCCGATCGAAAGTTGGAACCGACGACCACGCGTTCCGCCTACATGGGATAAAAACCCATGTAGGGTTTTGGGAAAACTTTCTATAAATAGAAAGCTTCCCCCACGCACAAGAAAAAAAAAGGCAGCCTCCATCAAGGCCTTGTTTGGTTTTTTGAAAAAAACCTCCAAAACTATAGGCTTTGTTTGTTTACTAAACAAACATGCCAAAATCATCACCACCATCAACCACCCACTGCCACCACCAAAAACCCATGACCACCACTCCATTACCCAACCCCCTTCACAAACCCAGCACCCAAAACTGCCCAGAAAGCCCAGAAAAGCAGTCTGAACCAAACAGAGCCTTAACCACTGCCCAGTTTCTGAAAACACAACCAAACAGAGCCTAAACACCTCTCTGCATCTCACCTCCCCATCCAGTGCGTCCGCAAGGCCAAGACGGAGCCAACAGCACCGGTCCCGAAACAAAAGGACCTCCACAGAGGCCCCACGCGCCGCCCAAACACACCACGCGCCGCCGCTGCACAGAAGCTGCTCCGGCAGGATTTCCGGCAACCCCCGTCGTAAACCGCCACCACCAGCCTGATCGTCAGGACCAGACGATCCCAACCCCGGCGGCCTGACCTCCAAAGGTCACATTAAACGCCCGCACGCGCCGAACGCGCCACCACCCCTCCGTTTCGCCTCCCCACGCGCAGCTCACAGTCAGCGCTGAGTCAGCGCTGACTCACCGTTTGACTATCCAATCAAAAACGGCCACGTGGCAACGACTGCTGAGTCAGCAGTCCAGTCATCCGCCACGTCATCGCTGAGTCAGCATTGACCAACCAATCATAGCCCGACACGTGGCATGACTTCCACGTGTCATGCCACGTGTCATGACACGTCAGCGCCAGGTCAAAGTTAACTGGCCAATCACTGGCTGACACGTGGCATACTGGCCACGTGTCATTGCCACGTGTTGATGCCACGTCATCACCCACCAACGAATCAGCGGTGGACACGTGGCATTGACTGCCACGCCACTGCGTTGCCTTGCCACGTGTCTCTGCCACGTGTCACTGCCGCGTCAGCTTTGACCAGCCAACCAGAAAGCGCCACGTGTCGTTGACTGACACGTGGCTTGCTGACGTGGCACTTGGGCCCCACTTTTGGTTTTTCCCATTTTTCTCCACTCCGGGTCCAGATTTCAACGAACGGACACTTGTTCCTAGCTAATTTGGCCGTTCCGGACGCACCGGTGCCCTCAGAATTGGTCAAATCCAACTCTAAAGGACTGTTTGGCATTTTATATGTCTATTTCAAGCTATACCGGCCAGTTCTGACCCCGCGGGTCCCGTTCAACTCAGCCCGGACCCATTCCGGCCCACCGTATGGCTATTCTGGCTCTTCCGGCCCTTCCGGACCCAACTATGACGTCCATTCAAGTCGATTTCGCATCAAAGTACGACTTTGGTCTTATTGGGTTATTTCTGATACGTTTTCTCGGTTTTGTTTCATTCTTTCTCAACAAAACACCGACTGGGCCTCAAATTGCCGGTTCTTCACAGGTAACTCCCTTAAACTCTTACACTTAGTGGTCTGGGGCTCCCTATAAATCCACATGGCCGGATATTCCGCCTTTTTCTTTTCTTTTATTTACTTATTATACACTTAGTGGTCTGGGGCTCCCTATAAATCCACATGGCCGGATATTCCGCCTTTTTCTTTTCTTTTATTACTTATATGCTTTAGTGGTGTGGACTCCCTATAAATCCACTGGTCGGATATTCCGCCTTTTCTTGCGCCAGTCGGAAGGAGGCCTCGAACTCCACCCGATTTGGACTTTATATCCTGCGTCAGCCAGAAGGAGATCTTATGACCCACCTGGCTGAACTTTATCAAACTGTTATATCTTGCGCCAGTCGGAAGGAGGCATCGAACTCCACCCGATTTGGACTTTATATCCTGCGTCAGCCAGAAGGAGATCTTATGACCCACCTGGCTGAACTTTATCAAACTGTTATATCTTGCGCCAGTCGGAAGGAGGCATCGAACTCCACCCGATTTGGACTTTATACCCTGCGTCAGCCGGAAGGAGATCTTATGACCCACCCGGCTGAACTTTATCAAACTGTTATATCTTGCGCCAGTCGGAAGGAGGCCTCGAACTCCACTCGATTTGGACTTTATATCCTGCGTCAGCCGGAAGGAGATCTAATGACCCATCCGGCTGCACTTTATCTCTTGTTACAGATCTTCATTGATAAAATCAGGAAACACAAAAAATGATACTTCTTTTCATTACTGGGCACCGACCCATATTTACGGCATCTTTTTCAAATCACAGGGCACCGACCCATACTTCCGGTAAAATCTTTTTCTAAACTACAGGGCACCGACCCATACTTCCGGTAAAATCTTTTTCATTACTTGGGCACCGACCCGTACTTCCGGCATACTTTTTCAAATCACAGGGCACCGACCCGTACTTCCGGTAAAACTTTCACATCACCCTTTTTACATCATCGGGCACCGACCCGTACTTCCGGTACTTTTTCATTACTTGGGCACCGACCCGTACTTCCGGCATACTTTTTCAAATCACAGGGCACCGACCCGTACTTCCGGTAAAACTTTCACATCACCTTTTTTACATCATTGGGCACCGACCCATACTTACGGCATCTTTTTCAAATCACTGGGCACCGACCCGTACTTCCGGTATAACCTCTTTCAAAACTACTGGGCACCGACCCATACTTCCGTTTCACATTTCCTAAAAACTACTGGGCACCGACTCGTACTTCCGGTACTTTGCTTGGAATCTGCAAACAGCACAGGTAAGTCTTCACACCCTTAATGGGCACCGACCCTTACTTCCGGCACATAAAACAAAAAATACAAAAAAACTCATCGCACGGTTGATCTACTCCGACTTTTACTCAAAAACACTTTCTCAAAACTCACTACTTTCTCAAGGTTAAAGTCTAGGACTACACCGTACAGGTTAAAGTTCCTAGCTACGCCGACTTTACTCAAAACACTATTTTACACACTCACGGTCTAGATCGACCAAAATATTTACACACACACACAGCACAGAACTACGTACGGCCTGATTCTCGTGTCGAGATACGTATGCAACTCATACTTGGGTGCGGCCATAACTATATTTTCAAACTATCTCGTATTGAGGTACGTATACATACTTTCAAACTAATACATGCTTTCAAAACTATCTCGTGTCGAGATACGTAAATCGGCAACCGCGCGTCACGAATGCTCACGTTTTAATTTCTTATATATGTATTCTACTACCCCTTACTTATGCCCCGTTACTATGAAAACCACTAAAACGGCAACCGTGTGTGTCACGGATGTTCGAGGGTGCCTAATACCTTCCCTCGACATAATCGAGTCCCCGAACCCACTTTGAGAACTCTGGTCTCGCATGGCTATTCGAGTCACACTTTTAAAAAGGGCCCTACTCTTCTTAAACTGTTTTCTCAAAAGTCAAAGATGACTACTCTAATCGTCTTTGCAGGGATCCTAACTCCCGATAAACGTTAGGTGGCGACTCTGAACTTTTACTGGCCCTACTCCCACTTGTACGTGCTTTTCACACATTTCCTTTCGCGGCTTGGTTCGCTGCTTTGAGCCTTTTACCCTATTTTATTTCATTTCCTTTTAAACCGGTCGCGATCCCACGAGGGGACCGCCCCCCGCCTACGGGGCGGGCGCGACAATCCATCATTTCTGCAAGCTCGTCCCTGATCTGAGCAGGCTCCATAACGGTCATTCTAGCATCCACAATTATTCTGATTAGTTGGTCATTCGGTGTACGAGTTCAAGCGGAGGGAATGTGGACTTCTGGTCTCATTTTTTCAAAAAAATCCTAGCACCTGGGCGAGGTGATCTGAATGCTGATTCACAGTCGCCCTCAACTTGGAAGTTTCCAAGCTTCTGTGATCCATAGGTTTGTTTCAGGAAGGGCTATTAATCTCGAGAAGGTAATGTAGTAGGGCAATGTTTTAGGACCTATGATGTCCTACAAACTGAAATGAAAAGTATCAGACTCGAAAGATGAAGATTGATGTTCGTGCGAGGATGAGAAGGGGTAAACTATGTGGACTGATGAGATGTGTGTGCATGTAGACTGATGGGAATGGTGTATGCATATGAGACAAGCATGCGAAAGCCAACCCTTAATCTATATGATGCTCCTACTTCTAATACATAGTAGTTAAACAAGTAAGGTCCTAGTCATACAGAGTGTGCTAACCTTTCTTTCTAGTATGATCACCATCATGAGGAGGGCAAGGAATTAGAATCTATGAATTTTGTAGAACAAGGATTTTGAGGAAATCTGAGGTTTGGAAAAACAAGATTTCTTTGGGAAACTGGGCCGACTTGGTAAGAAGTTTTGGTAAATTTTGGCAGATGTTTAAGGGAAACTGGATTTCATTAGAAAAAGGGATTTTTGGGAAATCTAGGTAAATTTTGGCATGTAGTTTCTGGGGAGCAGAGATTTCTAGTAGAGTTTCAGGGAAACATGGATTTCCGAGAAATTTGGTAGATTTTGGCAAAGTTTCTGGAAAATAGGAATATCTAGTTAACTCGGACAGAGTTTATGAGCGAAACTGACATGTATGGGTGAGTTAGATAGAGTTTCTAGGAGAAATAAGTATATTTGGGTGATTTGGACAGAGAAATAAGTATATCGGGGTTCTTGGGAGAAACTGAGATTTCTGGGTAATCTGGGGAGAAGTAGGGATTTCTGGGAAATCTAGGCGGATTGGATAGAGTTTCTGGGAGAAACTATAATTTCTAAAAAATTTGGGTAAATTGGACAGAATTTTTAGGGGAAACAGGGATATCCGGATGAATTGGGCAGAGTTTCTGGGAGAAACAGGTGTATACGACAAGAGCATGTGATGATGGTGATCGTACTGTCTAGCAAGTTTTCATACTCCTATGATTTTGGACCAACAAACAAGGTTTGCGGTGTATATCTTTGTAAACATGGAGCAGACATCCTTGTCATGGTGCCTAGGCAGTTTAACTCAATGTGATCACATGTGAGTAATTGCCTTGGGAATCATAAGAAAGAGGTTCTGAAACATGCCACATAAGCATCTATACCGTGCAGGTAATCCTGTCAGGGCATATAACAGTTATATCACATTGTCCTATCTGCAAAGATAAATCAATAGTTCTATAAGAGGTTCTACAAGAATCTATATGCAAAGGCTGGGTTTGCTCAAAGAGGGTCTGTTGACGAGAGTTCCAATATACAGTCAGAGAGACAGTACGAAAGTTTTTATTCTTTTTGATATACCTTGGAAGGTACAGTATCAACGGTGACTTGTGCCCTGGCACAGCAAGACCTGAACAATGTTAGCGTCGCGCTTCAGACACAGTTGGAGGGGGAAATCAGGAGTGCAATGCGGTGAACCAAACATAGTAAAAAGATGATTTTTAAGGATGCTTTTTATCAGTCAAACCTCTGTATTATTTTGTTTTGAAAATAAAAATCTCCAGCGGAGTCGCCAGATTGTGGACACGCGGAATTGATTTTCCTCTTTTTGTTTGTTGATTTGAAAAGGTAAGAAAGGTCTGTTGAAAATAGATTCAAAGTCGCCACTTAGTCTTTAAGGAACCAAGAAACCTAATTTTGACTCACCCAAATTGATAAAGGGCACTAGCCCTTCATAATCGAAGAACTTGGATCGGGGTTTTGGTACGAGAGAGGAAGGAGCCGTTGCCATGAATAAAACACCCCCAACTCGCTTCATCTTTCGACAGGCCTCAATTAGCATCCAAATAATCATCTTGTACTATGTTTGGTTCGACAGTTAAAACTATGATAGTATATTACATCTCATAAGAATCTTAAAATGGAAGATCAAAAAATAAGATATCGTTCATAAGATCTAAGCCAAATATCACACAATGCAAAAGTGAAAGATCACACAAACAAACCTAGGAAAAGACGTCTAATCACATATCAAGTAATCAAGTTTTCCTAGTCTAAATGAGGACATGAGTTGTTCTTGAAACAAATAATCAAAGAAAACAAAATATGCTTAGCAAGCTAGTATGATGCATGTTAATCTTTGAGAAAAGAAGACCTCTCAATCCCTGGGACGGATGAGAAGGGAAGATTAGATCGGGGGGAGCATGAACGTGTGATTGAGTTCATTCCTTATAATCTTCTTAGATTAAGAGTCACAAAAACCCCAAATTTGCATGGATGCAATGTATGACCCTAGAATGTACAAAGGTTGTAGTGTATTTGTGTACATGGATGTTCCAAAGTGACTTAGAGGTTTAAAATTTGGATGCATGAATGAAGGATATCATTGTAGGATATGTACATATGTAGTATGAACTACTTCCTAAGATATGAGCTAATTTGGAATGCATGTAAACATCTAATCAAAGAATAAAAGTTGAAACATTCTTGTTGTGAATAGTAGACAGAACATTGAGCTGATTTTGTAAAAATAGAAAAGTGAGGTTCGAATGTTTTTAAGTCATGATTTTTATGAAGATCATCCTTATTGTGTCTAGTACACATATTAAAAAGCCAAACTACAATAACTATTACAGATTGAGAGATATCATATGATCAAGAGAGGTTGCTCAGAAATAGAGTCCGTATTGTCGACTGAAATGTAGAAAACTCTTAAAAAATGAAAAAAAAAAACATTTGGAAGACTATATTGCACAGAAAGTTTCCTAAGACACTGAAGTTAAAGGGAAAAATGATTGAGGACCACTCTCTTTGGAAAAGTTTTCTAAAAAATAAGTTGCAAGTCAACTAAGCTATTGTGACTTTAAAAACAGAATGTCTGGAAGCAATGCTTGGGTTAAAATGGACCCCTTCCAAGTGTTTATAGATCAAACCAAAAATCATGGGTGTTCTCTAATGAGTTAGGAAGACTTTCCAAGTGCCCTTGTAATCATCTTTTGAGTATTGAACTCAGAATGACATTTTAAAAGTTGATCAACTCACTGTTTTGAAGATTTTGAGAAAACAAACTTTTATTTCTTGAAATCAAAATGTAAGGGGGGGGGGGGGGGGGGGGGGGGGGGGTGGGTGTGGTGTTTATAGAGGTTTTGAAATGGATGTTTTAAAATAATATTTTCAGCTCTTGGATGAATATTCTAACCACTTGGAACATCTATTCCAAACTCATTTTAAGAACTTCCCAAGTATTCGCAAAACATTATTTTATTTGAAAACCAAACTCAAAAATCCATGAAAGTATGACACATGAGAGGATAGATGATACATGGTATGTATGAGAATATAGAATGTTAATAAACATGGAAAAATGAAGTTCTTTGTATGTATGAGAAAAAGGGATGGACGGAAGTATCATATCAAGACATAAGAATCAAATTAAAGAATATATGAATAGTGTTCAAAATAGTGAACTGATTTTATAAAATCCACCAAAAATACTTACAAAACTCTAGTAAAAGTGAGAAAAATCGTGGATGACCCTTAATGTGTCTATTAAATTGTGGAAAAAGCTAAAAACTACAATGGCTATTATAGAATGAGAGAGATAAACCAAAGAATACACATGACTCAGAAACAGGGACTGCACTGTTGACTGATTTTGTATGATTTTTCATAAATCAAAGGAAGAGTTTCTGATGGTCCATTATATACCAAAAGTTCGCCAAAACACCCAAGTTTATAATAAAAAAAAATAGAAAAGATGTATGTACAGTGATGAAAATGTCCAGAATATGTGGAAGAATTCAGGTAAACATTTTGTGAGAACAGAGGTAGATTATGAATATGAACTTCTAAAATACAGAAAACATATTTTCACATTTCCTAAATTAATGAGGTAAAATGGGGGTAAACTAGAATGTGTTAGGAAGATTTTCCAAGTGGTCTTACCTCAATATCTCAAGTATGTAATTTTAGAAAAATCTTTGAACTCAGATCATTCACTGTTTTGTATCACTATTAAGAAAATCCATTTAGTTTTTGGAAAAGAGTTTGGGTTTTTGAATGGGGGTTTGAAATAAATGTTCAAAGCATGAACTTAAACACTTGAGATGACTATGTGACCACTTGGAACATCTTATTAACACTTGAAACCTCAAGAACTTAGAAGAAGAAGAAATCAAAATAGAAATGAGGTTGAGGGAGAGATGATGCAAATGACAAAGAAATCAAAATAGAAATGAGATGAGGGATAGATGATGCAAATGAAAATGAACCAAAATATAAATGGGGTTGAGAAGAGATTATGAAAAAAAATCAAAATAGAAATGGGGTTGGGAAGGGGAAATGCAAGTATGATAAAGAAAAAAAGAAAAAAATAGAAATGAGATTAAGAAAGATGAACAAGTATATAATCAATAGTTTATCAATGGTGGAACCACATATGTGTGTATGTGGGTATAGATTGCTCTCTAACTCATTGGAAACTCAAAGAAGATGAAGAAAATGAATTGAAATCTTGTAAATACTAGTTTAGTTTTGAGAAAACAAAATAAAAGCTCACATTTTGTTTGGTTGGGAGTATGAAAAAACTCTCTTTTCTTCTCTATTTTTTTCTACTTCATTCTCTAAGCTTCAACTACAACACGTCAAGTTCTCTAAAATGGAAGCCAAAGGGTCTTTTTTATAGGCCAACTTGGGTAGGTATTTTGGGTTTTGAAAAGTCTCTAATTGGTCCAAAATATTCAGAAATTCAAAACAATGGCGTTTTGTTTATTGAAAATATGAATTAAAACCCAAAAAAAAAAATGAAAAAAGACTCAGAGTGCCGCCGTGACACTTGACCACTGCCACCGCGGCAGTCAACCCCCCCCCCCCCCGTTGACCGAATTTGCATTTCAATTTAATACACGTACAAAAACACATAATAATTTGTTCTAAACAAATTAAGATGATTTGGATAATTTACCAAAATTTATCTATGGGTCCTACTAAATTTTGTATGGTCTCAAAACAGTGCCCCTATATGTCCCTTATTAATTACAAAAATTAATAGTGCATTTTTTAATGTCCAAAAACATAAATTATATGCTCTAAAATACTAAAAATACATGACAATTCACACAAAAATTATTCTAGAGTCCCTTATACTGTACTAAATACTATGTATCAATCACAAAAATTAATATATTGTTTAGGATATTTTAAGCAATTAAAAACACGTACAAAATATATCTTTATTAAACCAAACCAAACCAAGCCTTGTGTCCCAATCAATTGGGGTCGACTGTAAGAATCCTTTTTCTCCATTCTGCACGATCAAGAGCTATATGCTCATTTAAATTATATATATTCATATCTTGTTGCACTACACATTCGTACAAAATATATCTTTAATGCTCTAAAATACCAAAAAACACTGAAATAATTTATCACAAAATTATTTCCGGTCCCACACAGTGTCCATAATATTGGAAAAGTAAAATTTGAATTTTTCATATTTTTCCAAAATTTTAAGGGAATTATACAGTTTAAAAACATTAAAACTTAGTTTTTTATTCACAGAAACTGTTTTAATTATAAAATAATTATATAATTTTTCAATAAAAGTATATAAAATATACTACATATTATGAACCGGGGGTGAGAGACGGACCTCTACTTGCCATAACCATGGTCGTCGGACCAACGATGGCCGGCGAGTGGGCTCCATTCTCCTTAGAGAGAGTGGGTGTGGGCTGGGGGTCTAGTTGATCTTCTCCAACAAGAAGAAAAACGTAGAAACAGGCTGCACAAGGGGCCATGTTCACGAGCTCAATCTTGCTTCGTTACTTATCCAAAATCGGCGAAATTTATACTGTTGGAAAGCCCTTATGACATAGATGAAGAATATGCAAAAATATGTGGGTGATGTATGTCTAGATTGCTCGAAAAGTGGCTTAAAGTTAGGAAAAATTTACGGTTTTGTTAACCCAGAAAATTAGGTTTTGCTATATCTCACTCATTTGAGATAATCAAGCCATGAGACTTTATGGAAGGACTCTAGGGATCATATGGGACACAACCATATAAAAAATTCAGACTTATATTAGAGTTTTGTATTAGACCCACTTAGAAAAACAAAAATAGGGTTTGGGCCATAAAAGCTTGCAAAGCTTTCATGGCAGATTCGATTTGGGCGACATACAGGCGAATCAACAACCTATAGGCTCTGATACCAATGTTGGAAATATGCACACAAGCATAAGAGTCAGGTTCAAGGCATATCTTGAGCGGAATACCCGATTCGAATGGTCTACGGCTTTGTTACGAGCCCGACAACTTCACCCACGATTTGCTGCACTTTGATGCTTCCGCATATGCTCTTGTGCTTCGCTATGATCACGAGAACAACTACTAGAGCAGCCCCCTTGAGTTCACGTGCTAAATCTCAAGCCTCCATTGTGATTAGGCTAGAGAAAGGAAGAGAAATCTAGAGAGAGAGAGAGAGAGAGATGGCCGAGAGGTAGAGAGAGAGAGAGACCTAAGTGCTGCTGGAGAAAGATATATCTTGTATATATCTTTGTCTATATACATAACATACATATATATATATATACATACTGCCCTACTAGGTCTCCAAACCATGGGCTTGCTTGAAGTAGAGCCCGTTTGGACCCCGTGTCCAATATGTGGGTGACCCGACCCATAATGTTTCCTATAGGTGGGATTAGGATTCGAAAGAGAATGAATAGACCCCATTATTTCAACTTCATCATCATCCTCCTCCAATTCCAAATCATTAATCTCATTTCTTTCCCCATAATCTAAATTTTTAAGATATAAGTTGGCCCTTCTCTATTTTCTGAATATCTTGAATGTGATGCTATTGTTTTTTGAAGAAAAAAAATAGGGGAAAGAAACATGAAAGATAAAAAATACGAACAATTACAAAAGGAAAACCAAATAAATTGTAGAAGTAGAACTATGAATAATAATAAGGCTAGAGAGCTTGTAGAGTTGTACAAGTGCATTTGCAAACTAAATTACTTGAGAGTAAGTCTTTGGGCTCAAACAAATCTCACAAACACAATCCACAAACTTCATAATATGTCTATCTCTCTCCTGGTAGGGTCTACTGACTATGGGGTCCACTAAAACTGTGGAGTCCACAGAGAAGAGAGATAGACACATTTTTGGTGTTTGTGGATTGTGTTTGTAAGATTTATTTGTGCCCAAAGAGTTACTCATTACTTGATCACCTAACTTGTAGAAATTGGAATTGCTTTGCAAAACTAGAGAGCTTTTGATTTTTGAATCACCAACTTGAAGTAGAAGTGCTTTTGCAAACTAATTTGCTTGATTACCCAACTTTTGCTTCATTGCTTGTAGTTTATAGAGAAGTATAGGGAATGTAGAGAGATAGTTGGTTTTGGTGTGAAAAATTATGTTGTGAGAGGTTTGGTATTTATAGAAAAATGGCTAAGAGGCATTTCGGGAAGTGAAAGATCATTTTTACACTTTTACCCCTCAAAAGGGCCAAAACTAGCCATTTTATTGCTGTTAGAGGAGTCAAAAGTGAAAAAATTTGAAAAAAAAGGTCCCAAACAGGCCGTTAGGGGCCTGGTCGGGCAGGCCGTTCGGGCCGAGCCGCCAATGGCTAGTTCCACCGGGCTTCGAGTCGGCCCGGTTTGAGTTTGTGGACTGGGTCGGGCTTTTAGCCCTAAATTTTTAGGTCGGCCCGGTTCTGGGTCAACCCTGTCCGTTTGACACCTCTACGTAGAAATCAACGGGGAATACTCTATGAAAATCAACCTCACAAAACTTGCACACAATTCACTCTATTATTTCTCTCTCTCTCTCTCTCTCTCTCTAGAATTCTCTCCCTTCTCTCCAGAATGGATGACCTTATTCTCTAAGATATGTCCATTGTATCTCATCTCTTAATGGAATGGTTTTTATATAGGCAATGGGTAGGGTTAGGATTGGGATTTAAAGAGTTTAGCGGGCTAGAAAAGTCATTAAGAATGTTCAACTCACACAATTCAGGTATCTAGAAGGTTATTTTATTTTATTTTATTATTATTATTTTTGCACAGGGGGCCTAAAGACACATGGCGGTTGCGGAAAACGAGATGGTGGCTCTGCCATTGGGGCTGGCGACTCCACAAGGTCCCTTGAATGGCCGCCACCTCTCTCTTTATGATTGTAACACTTAGAACCCTACGTTTAAAAACTACTTTCAATCAAGGATAATTGTTAATGACTTTTGAGAAGTATAAAAAAACTGGACTTTATGGAGAGCCCAAAATGAAACTTTGGTGGAATTTCAGGGTAGTAAAATGCTTTTAAAGATTAATTATTTTTAGCCAAGTGGTTGGTTTCATAGAATTTTTTTATTTAATATTTTTTTAAAACATTATTAGCAATTGTTCTTAATTGAACGAATTTGTATATTGAGGGTCCAAAGTATTGCAATCGAAATTATAAAGCTCAAAATGAAACTTCGCTATAACTATAGAGTACCAAAGTATATTTTTTTTGAAAAAGATGCGTGGAAATTTTTTAAACCGCAAACGTAACCGGATGCCTGGGGCTTAGAGAATAGAAAAGGGACTACGGGCTACTAAGAGAAGCCAAAAGAAAGTGCCACTAGAGTACCAAAGTATAGTTTTTAGCCTTAACTTAAAACCTTTCGTCGAGCGGGCTGTAGTCCAATTGACATAGACTCTTTCTTCCCAATGGGGAGGGAGAGAGTTTGAATTCCCATAGGAGATTTTAGTTGCTAGCCTCCCAGTTATTCTTCAGTGGGCCAGTGTGGGACTTTGGGGTTGGGTTGAAACTGGAGTGAGTGTGAGGATGTGTGTGTATCCAGTTCGGATACAAGTAAGTGTAAAAATAAAAAAAATAAAAGAAAAAAACACTTAAACCTTTCGAAGTGTATAATTTGAGAATAATCATTGATCGCTAGTGTTATCAAAGAAATAAGCATATTACATTTTGAAGCCTTGTGCGTCTGTTTGTACAAATTGTGGCAGATTTGTGTAATTTCTTTAGGATTCTTCAAATCTTTTTTAAGGATTCTTCAAATTCTCTCTTTTTCGTGGGCTAAAGACTTTAGAATTCAACTAGTTAGTTTCTTGGGGTCAATTAGTCTTATCATTAATGTAAAGTGGACCATATATTATTGACAGCATTTTTCTCACCAAAAAAATGGTATACTAATGCTCACTCAAGCATCCCATTGGCCAATGCAGTGTGACCCATGATTAAACAATATCCCAACACCAATGCTCACCCAAGCATCCCATTGGTCAATGCAGTGGGACCCATGATTAAACAATATCCCATTGGCCAATGCAGTGGATTGGACCCAGGATTAAATAATAATATGGATTGGACCTAGGATTAAATAATAATATTGTTTAATCCTGAGTCTCACTGCATTCGCCAATAGGATGTTTTGGTGAGCATTGGTGTACCATTTTTTGAAAGAGCAAAAGTATTTTCTATATTAGTTTACATTGATTCTTTTCTTGTCTTAGCATAACATAATATAGTAAATCATTGGAAGTATCCAGTATTTCAAAGAGTTCATGATTTACATTGATAATTTAACATAGTTGCTCATCGATTACCACAATAAAATTTTATTGTCAAGTCTTTTTCTTTATTTGTGTGAACGATTTAAAAGTTCTTTTGAGGATGCAAAATTGGAGTACATAAAGGATAATATAAGTGACCTTTCTTTAATAATGTAATAACAATCAATCTTCAACGTTAAAGAGTTAGAAGAAGTATTTTTCAAATTTTTTTAGTATGTAATAACCAATTATCTTAATTGTTGCACATCACATGATTCCCTTAAGACCATTTACAATTTGGAAAACATTTTGGTATAAAAATTATTATCTCTAATTTGTTCACTGAGAATAATGAAAATTTTCATTATGTTGCTTCATATGTAATTATTCTTAGGTTTTCTATTGTGATTGGAATGACATCTTAGAAATGAATTATTAGCATTAGTAATAAAATTCTCCTCTTCATGTTCAATTTACTTTGAAGATTCATAAATTTTTATTTTGAAGCATGTGTAAATTGCTTTCGCTTTTGAGTTAGCGATAGTAGTTGTCTTATAAGGACATGAGTTAGGGGTTAACGTAGCCTTATACTCCACGACTTCTACAGATTATGATTCCCACTCTTTACATGATTCTAACTTCATCTACCAACTCATTTACCAATTTTTTTTTGGACCTCATTCGATATTATGGATTTCAACATTAAAAAAGGGTGATGCTATTTCCACTCCATCATTGAACTAAGGCACTAAATGGTACCATTCTTAGAGCATGTGGTATCATGTATATATGCATACATGATACCACATGCTCTAAGAATGGTACCATGGAGTGACTTAGTTCAACGATGGAGTGACAATACCAATTCCCTTAAAAACTTTACAAACTGTGAATTTGTTCATTCAAAATCATGGGACACACTCTTCCATCAAAAAAAAAAAAAAAAAAAAAAAATCATGGGACACACAAATATGTATGGCATAAGTTTATTGAACTAACTAATGAGGAACAAGTACATTACATGAGAGAGTAGGGGGCCAAAAACCAATTTCTTGTTTCTGGTAAGTCATAAATACAGATTAATAGTACCGGATTACCACTTAGTCTGCTAATTAATACACTTGTATATATCATCATTACATAATGACAAAACTTTGAATTTCTCCCTCCCTCTCTCTCACAGTCTCACTCTATCTATCTCGCGGTTGTTTGTTCTCTCTCTCTCTCTCTCTCTCTCTCTAAAAGGGAGATGAGATGAGAAGCAGAAAGGGAAAGCAGGAATCAAAAATGGCCGGATTTTTGCCATGTGGCGGGTGGCATTCAATGAGGTTCCCCTCCCATTCCCTCACGACAACTCACTCCCTCTCAACTCCCTTGTATGTCCGTTTCTCTCTCTCTCTCTCTCTATATATATATATATATGTATCTCTACATTTCTCTCTCTCTCTCTCTCTCTCTCTCTCTCTCTATATATATATATATATACTAACCTTTTCCTCAATTCACATATCAAATTTCTTTTGTTTTCTAAATTTTCTTCTGATTCCAGTTTATTGAGGTTAGCTTTGCCTCTTTCTCTTTGATCATCTTTTTGTCACACATCAGCTTGAACACAATCAAAATTTATCATCTAAACATGTAATTTAATTTTTTTTTTTTTTTTTTTGGTGTCTCTAATCTTGTACTTGTACTTGGTTTTGTGGATTGTTTCTGTATTTGTTTGCGCTTGCATTTGCAATTTCTCTATTTATTTAATTATTATTATTATTATTAATTTAATTTAAATTTTTTTTTTTTTTGTGAAATGATTGTTAAGATTGAGTCTACAAAAGGAGTAGCTATGATCTGTTTGCTACTTAAACCCTTTTTTCCCTTTTTTTTATCACTTCAGTTTTGTACTTCAATTATAGATTTTATTCACATTTGGGCTTGAGATTTTAGTTTTGGTAAGTAGATCTTGTGGATTTTATTCATTGGACTCTTTTGGTTCTGCTGATTGAGTTGTTGTACTAAAATTTTTCAGTACATTGATTAATTAAGTAAAGATGAGGGCATTTTTGAATCATGATTTTTACCAAATTAGTGCATGGGATCGTTTATAACGGAATAAACGGTCTTCCATTTATATAGTTTTTTTTTTAGTTTTATACATTTGACTCTTTAGGTTCTGCTTATTGAGTTGCTGTAATTGATTAATAAGATCTTGCAGTACATTTATTTAATTAAGTGAAGATGAGGCATTTTGAATCATGAATTTTACCTAATTAGTGCGTGGGTCGCTTATAACGGAATAAACGGTCTTCTGTTTATATTGTTTTTTATCCTTAGAAGTTGACAGCCCCTCCCCCAAAAGAAGAAATAGATAGTCTTTGTCGGTGTGAGGCACGAGGAGAGCTTACAGTATATAAATGTCACCGTCAACCGCAGAACTATAACCCTTCTGTGTATATACTTATACGCCTGAGACTGTTTCATATCTTTTCTTATTTCTCTCTGTTTGTTTGCATTGATTCAGGAAAACAAACTCTTCAGATTGCACATATTGTAAGAAATGCATGTTTTCAAACAGCTCAATCCATATGTTGTACACTGGCATACTAACCTATTTGATGTCAAGATAAACGTCTTAGGACCCTTCCCTCGGGCACTCTTAATTCCTACGGTGATGCGCATCAAAGTTATGACATTGACATAAACCTACATCGCGTAGATATCAAATGAAAATGGATTCATGGTACAACACATTATTTCTTATAATTATCTAACGGCCAAGATTCCATTTTCATCCATTCTTTATGCCTTTTCATGTCTCTCATGCACACATGCACGCACGCTCTCATAGTTTTACTTGATAGTGATGTTTGGCCTTTTCATGTATCAATCAAATTGACTTCATGCCTTTGACCAAGTGTTTGACCTTCTATTTCCTTAATCGATAAGATGCTCAAACGGAGTATTGCTAGTTTCCATTTACATACCTTCTCCATTCATCATTGAAGAAATGCAAGTTTTGAGTAGGCAATCTGGAGGAGGCTGAGGAGTGTATTTTTGTTGTTTTTTTTTTTTTTTCGTGTGTATTATTTGAGTATATTACTTTTTTTGGAGGAAACCTTAAGAGGTTGGTTTACCAGTTGAACAAATAAGATGCTTTGAAAATGAAGATGACAACGCCGACTGGGTGTTTACAGGAGCACGTTGAGATTGTTCTTTTGGACAGTATATTGTTAGGAAGAAATTCTTTTGTCAATGATAATCCCTCGCTTTCACTTCTGGTGTACAGTTGATTATTAATGACCTACTTATACTTGAGATTTCATTTGTATGATACAGAACATTATTGGATGAATGTATCAAAGATGAACATAAATGAATCATTCTTCAGGTAGACATTGGTTTGTACTGTTCCATCACTTCTCTCTCTCCTTTTCAACTCCTCGATCAGTTCGTTTGAATATTCATCTCTCTCTAGCTCTCCTCTCTATATACTCACCTTCTCTTCTACATTTCGCTCTTTATAAACATGTTCAGTTTCAGAGCTTCTCCCTCCTCCCGTTAGATTCAACCCTTGTGCATTCCAACTTTCAAATGCTTCGGTGAACGACCACCAAGCTATGTCTGTCCCGTCAATCATTTTTTCAGGCTAAATCATATCCTCGTTTATGGTTAAGGTTCTTCTTGCCCTAGGTTTCTTATTTATCACTTCGTTTGTCATGCTCACTATTACTTGATAGTTACGACTACCAATACAAAAATCCATAGGTGTTAACATGTGTAATGACGGGTAAAAGTATGAACGTATTTCGGGCTCGATATGGTCTTTTTCGCTGTTTGATTTTTACGTATATTTAGGAACACTTTATAATGCAACTAAGAGCGAGTTTGCAGTTCACTATGAATGACTAGCGCTGTATCAAGTATCAATAAAGATTTTTACAAACTGATGTGGATTTGATTGCCTTGCTCGTTAGTTAGAATTGATATCATTTGCTTTTAGGATTCGGAATTTACATATAGGATGCCATATCAGTTCATAAGGCAAGTTTGGGACAACTCTAAAAGTAGTATCTTCTATGTTATGATATGTAAAGAAAGAAATGGTCTTCCATATATGCATCTTTTATTAGTTGCACATAGTAACTCTAAGTCAGAAATAGTAGCTTTTATGGCTAAACGTCAAAGCAATGTACCACCAAATGATTCTCATGATTTGGAACTATAGAACTCCTTGAGGACAAAGTGGTCCGTTAGGGAATTATTTTGCATAAGTTCTACACGCTAATATGCCAGAAATGGACAACTTCTCTTGTTTTAAGTTGTAAAACAAGATATAGATGAGAGTTTTAGACTAAACAGTTCAATATACTGCATGCTAATATGTCTGACAACCAATAAGGAATCCATCACAATAACTTTAAATATATGACCTGCTTATGTCAGTGACATGACATGTTCAAACTTGTAAACCAGAGGAAAAATTGTAGAAATGGATCAACAGCACTGGCAGAACCTCCACTTTGCATTAGCCATACTGTGATTGACATTGTATTATTTAACTATTGGATTGCTCACCTTTTTTTTTTTGTATACTCTCTCTCTCTCTCTCTGCCTGATGAGCACATCATCCCAGGTTTTTTGGTTTACTTTGAGTGTTCTCCATTTGGTTTGTCAGATAATTTATTTCTGCTTCTTGTGTGTTAACTCATTTCAACTAGTTTGTCGAACACACTTTATCTTTAAACCTTGTTTGCTCATTATCAGAAATAAGAGTTTCGAGTAGAATCCTAGAATGTTTAAGAATGCCAATAATGATATAGGATGATAGGGATAGGAAACGTACGTAGATCCATATTTCAAGTTCTATAGTTAAAAACTTCTCTTTTATCTTTACACCTTGTTATTACACCAAGCAGCAGTAAGAGTTTCCAGATGACTCTTCGATTGTTGAGGAATGAATGGAAGGAGAAGGAAGTATTTCTAGATCCGTATCTTAAATTTTATAGTTAAACCAGTAAAAGTGCTGAACAAGATATCTTATACATATATATATATATATATATAAGGCTTTCGTTTTGCGGCTTTTGCCACGTGGTACTTCTGTAGAAAAATATTTTAATATTTCCAAATCTTATCT
Source organism: Hydrangea macrophylla (assembly GCA_033977485.1). Taxonomy (NCBI): domain Eukaryota; kingdom Viridiplantae; phylum Streptophyta; class Magnoliopsida; order Cornales; family Hydrangeaceae; genus Hydrangea; species Hydrangea macrophylla. The sequence continues at coordinate 69,973,975 of CM066994.1, forward strand.
CTTATATTATGAGAGCTTTATGTGAATTTGTTTTCATCTATATTCTGTTTAAACCTTAACTTATGTATAGGGTACATTTATATACTTCTATTTCGATTTATTTACAGAGTTAACATTAGGAAATTACTTTTCGGAAGTGAGGCTCTAAAAGGAATCTAACTCAGTTAACATTGTTTACGGTAATCTGACTCTTCTTTTTTATGAAATTATATCCCATGCACCGCGCGGGCTTCCTTCTTGTTAATAAGATGGCAACTGTCACTGACTGACTCTCCTAGTGGCTAGTTACCACCTTCTCTGACATAAAAAACAATGATTCTGTAGGATCTCCAAGAATTACCATCGTTGCCTTTTCTTGTTTGCAGCTGGATATCTATTCTTCTTCTATGCCTATTACGCTATTACTAATATTTGCTTTCTCTTGCTATGTAATGTTGTAGACTGAAAATTCTTCAGAAGTGAATAGAATGACTCATTTGGCTCATAATACTCGTACTTCTATCTTTGCTTTGCAATAGTTTCAAATATTTCCTTCCATTTCTGAGAAAACTCAGTGTTGGCCCTGATGTTTACTTCCCTATGTCAAGCTAATTGAATGCATTGTGGAGTTTGGTACTTCTGCAGCATTCAGCCTTAACACTAAATTTGGAATGGAGTGATGCTATGGTTTCTTAAATTTGGTTCCCTACACGTGTGGCATTGCTACAACCTAACACAACTTCCAATTAAAATCAGGTGGTCCCACTGTAATTGAATGTGGACCCACTTCCACATGTTGGGAACCATAACATTACTCTATGAAATTTTGTCCAAGCAGTTGTCAAAAAATGTTGTTTGTAATCTCTATGCTTATTATATTTCTACATTGCCTTTCTTGGTACGCTGCTTTCTGCAGTTTTGTTTCATAGTGTCGTTATATGAAGGAATAATTTCTGTTTCTCCGTTGTCTTCCTATAGTTTAGTCAACTTTTTAACCTTTTTTTTTTTTAAAATGCAGAAAGAAATTTGGAGAGCATTCTGGCCATTTTGTTGCAATCCAAGGCCTGTCATTTCTTAGCAGATCTGTTCAAGTGTCATTCCTGGCACCAGAAACAATAAGATGGCTGCTGCAGATGATGTCCCAAAGCAGAGAGGGAAGAGGCACTTATTTGAAGCACATTCGTTGGAATATGATGAAGACAATTTTTTAGCTTTACCTTCACGCCTAATAGGAGATGATGGAGTGAGCTTCCCCTTTAACTTGGCATTCTTAGAAAATTTTTTATTTATTCCCCAAAAAATAAAAATGAAAAATAGCAGTGCATTTATAGATATTTTTTCTTGATTAAAGCTGCGTATCTTTATGAAATTTCTCTGCATGACAGTTTCTTATTTGCAATGATGATATTCCTCATATCCGTTCAAATGCTTTTTTCTTTTTTGGTTGTAATCTCCCATTTCTGTCAATGCTATCAGTCTTGTAATTCATATGCCTCCATAGAACTGATAGCATTTATTTGCACTTTGATATTAAGAGTGTGTATTAAGCTGTATTGGTCTTCAAAGTAGACTTTGGCTGCAAGTTTTCTGAATCATATCTTTTGTTCTTGTTAGATGATAAATTAGTCATTTAATATATTAGGGCTTAGGTCATGAGCGAGGTCAGCCCTAGTAGCTATTTAAGTCTTTTCCTTTTGTTTATTTGCCTATATATAGGCCTCTTATGTAATCAGTCAAATTCATATCAATATAATATATTTCTATTTTGTATTCTAACTTGGTATCAGAGCAAAGCAGAGATCCTCCCCGCCAATGGTGGCGACTAGTCACCCACCGGACCTCTTATATGCACAAAACAAGTCTCAAAATTGGAAGAGTCGATCACACGAAGATGCTGCCATCAAAAGCTTCCGTTAACGTCATTTTTTGGCAATGATGTCGTGATGACTTCATCATTTTTCGGCGAGTTTTTCGGCCAAAGTTGACATGTCCAGATTTGCGTATTGATGCTGATCGTCATGGTGTTCTATATTTTTTAAAATTTTTTATTTGATGCTGTTTGGATAGATTTTCAAATTTTTTTTTAGTATTTTCGGATTTTTGGGGTCTTATTTTCAGATCTAAGAATTGGGAGCTGTAATGGGCTTCGGTTAGGTCATGTGTGTCTATTCCATGTGCTTCCCCTTTTGATTGAAGGCATATAAGTTATTTATTTGGTGTTTTTTTTAGATTTCGGCCAGGTTCATCCACTGCCTTTGGGTTCATTTGTTCTGGAATTTCAAAAAGGCCCCCAAACTTGCAAATCAGCCTCAAAAGCATTAAATTTACAAATCATGTTTCTAAATTTACAAATTAACCCCAAATGTTTTTGAAATTTACAAAATCGCCCCAAAGTTGTTCAGAAATTACAATGTTTTCCGGCCTTGTTTTGTGCAGTTCTTGGACACTTCTACTGCACTCTTTTGATTCGGATGATTTTATTTGATGATTTAAGTCTTATTTGGTCCTTGTTTGGTGGTGGTTGATTGATTTGGGCGATTGTTTGGTTCAATTTTGTTGGGTTTCAACCCAATAGTCTTGGATGGAGTTTTACAACATTTGTTTTCACTGTTCTTGGGTAGAACTTTGGTGATTTTGTTGTGGGTTTTAGTCCCACACTTTGTTTTGTTGTTGCCTGTTGGTGAATTGTTTTTCACCTTGGCCAATATTATGGACATTGTTGATCCATAAATTCTTGTTGTTCTTGTTGGTGGTGGTGGATGTTGTTCCCACCTTGGCCAATCTTGGGGATTTTATATCCCACTTCTCCTTGATATTACCATTTTCGGTCACATGATACAGTTTTGTTTTGGTTGTAATTTTCATTCCAAACTTTTGATTGCTTTTTTTTATTACCACCTTCAGTTTGAGGGGGAGTGTTAGATGATAAATTAGTCATTTAGTATATTAGGGCGTAGGTCATGAGTGAGGTCAGCCCTAGTGGCTATTTAAGTCTTATCCTTTTGTTTATTTGCCTATCTATAGGCCTATTATGTAACAACAATGCTAGGGGCACTAACAAATTCCACTAACACTCACACCCACACTTTATCTCTCTCCTAGTGGCACTTTGGTCCATTGCGGACCCCACAGTGCCACTAGGAGAGAGATAGAGTGTGAGTGTGAGTGCTAGTGGAATTTGTTAGTGCCCCAAATATTACTCATTATGTAATCAGTCAAATTCATATCAATATACTAAATTTCTATTTTGCATTCTAACTGTTTTTTTTGGATATAATAATTAGTATGTCTGGATATTAATGTCAAGTAATGATCCAAAAGCATTCTGGTGTAATTTCTTGGAATGCCAACTAAATGAGAACAACAGATGTCCCTGAGTAAACTGTGAATTAAAGCGAGAAAATGTTATGAAGAGAGTGACATCACCAAAGTGAGAGCTGCACTCCTATTTCCTAGAAGGCGAAGGTGTGTGTACAATATTTATCATAAAAGAAGATGAATATTTAAAAGCAGAAAAAAATGAAAAAGAAATTAACAGCTATGAGAAAAATGCAAGGATTACCAGCAAAACGATGAGAAGTTGAAGAGAAGAAGATCTAAGCTTGCTTGTTTGTTGGCTCTATAAAAATGAATTATTTTGTAATGGTAAGTTGGTGACTTAGCACAAGAACTTTGTCTTCTTTGGACAGATTCTTTCAGATTGTTAGACATAAGATTGATAAGATAGAATTTTGCCTTGAAAGCATGAAGAACGTTGTCAGACTGAGAATTCTACCTCTAAGCTCTTCATTGGCAGAAATAAACTATGGATTTCATTTTCCCTTAAGGATTTGATGATTCTTACACCATGCGCTTGCTACAATTTAAGTGAGTTAAACTTCTCCTATAGTAGCATAGGATTCTTGAATTTTAAGCAAGACATTTTTTGGACAAAAAAATAAAAGGGAAAAAGCGAATTCATTTCATACGGTCAGGGAGTTTATACATTTCAGTCAGTAGATTTTTTTTTTGCTTTGTTATAAAATTCATTCCAACTTTAGTGAGTTTCCCTCGGTGTGAGATCCCGTCCCACATCGGATAAATATAAAAAGTTAGTTTGATATATGTAGAATCAAGGGGGCTACTCCTAACAACTTGGGCTTAAGCATTTTAAAGGCTAATGTGGTAGGCCCGTCAAGTTGTTGGGCTAGTGGACCACTTGGGGCGTTACACTCAATTTTGTTGTGGTGACATGATACTTGGACTTTCTTAGTCTTCCTCGTCTTATTTATTTATTGTTTAATTCTTTGTCTCAGTATTACTACGAATGCGAAATATGTGACAATGGTGGAGATCTTCTCTGCTGCGATACCTGTCCACGTGTTTACCATCTTGAGTGCCTTACACCTCCTTTGGATGTACGTACATTTATTATTCAAAATCTTTCCCGCCTGTTACTTTTCTTCATTTTCTGATTATACCCATTTGATCTAATATTTTTCCTCAAAGTGTACTCCTCCTGGAAGTTGGTTCTGCCCAAACTGCAACGAGCGAGCTGATCTTTTTAAACCAAAAAAGGAGTTTAGAAGATCTATCACCATAAAGAAGTCATTTTCTCGCAAAGAGAAGCATTTCAACATGAATAAACTGGAGGGGTCCTCCACAAAATCTCTGGTTGACAGAAGCAGCAATCCTATTGATGAGGTTTACTTTTAATTCAAATTCTTTAAAGTGGGATTTTGTCATAATGTACTTTGCTTGTCTTGAAGTTTCATCTTTATATCTATGTTAAGTCACCAATTGCTCCAAAAGCTTAAGCTATAAGAGAAGGGGCCAACAATGTATATTAAGCTCTAGCACCGTCCCTCACGTTCGACCTCAACTCGCACGTGGAGAGGCAATAAATAAAATCCCATCATTGTGGGATCAGACAACCACAATATGCATACCAGAGCGGTTGTGATATTTAATGTTTCGTTACATGTCAAAAGGGTATTTTCGTTTTCTTTTTTTCCTTTCCGCTTTAAGGTAGGATGCTGTGGCAATATGAAGTGGTATTGTTAGTTACTGGAACCAATGCACACATGAGGCATGTGCAATAGTGTCTTTGGAGTCCTGAAAAAGAAAAATACTGGGACTATCTCTAGTCCTACATTAAAACCACAATGTAAAATGTTACTGATGGATTCTTTCATTCATAAAGATTTTGGTTTGAAATAATGTGTTAGGCCATAAGTGAATATCTAGCATTTACTCATTTTCCATCTTCTATTTAGGAATTTGTATTTTATGGGGGTGTGTGTGTGTGTGTGTGTGTGTGTGTGTGAGAGAGAGAGAGAGAGAGAGAGAGAGAGAGAGAGAGAGAGAGAGAGAGAGAGAGAGAGAGAGAGAGAGAGATGCACTTGAAAGAGGGTGAGAAGGAGAGAGTTTAATGATGGGCAATGCAGTCAAAAGGAAGGACCCAAAAGTCTAATGTTAGAGAATATACTATGAAATATAACTGGAATTGACCTTTAATAGTTAATAAAGACTATATATTTATTGAGTAACCGAACTCTTAAATATCATTGAGCATCAAATTTTAACTTGTACAAGTGCCTTTCTGTGGGAAATGAAAATATTACCTATTTTCGACGTATTTTCCTTATTTCACAAAACATATTTGTTCTTGATTTTGATACTGCAGTACTTCTAGTATCTTTTCAAAAGAAATTGGTTTAAGAGTAGTCAACATGTGGTGATATGATATCCCTGAATTTATTCGTTTCTATGAATAGATATCTTGCCAGGATTTCTAGACTTTTATGCTCTAACAATATTCACGTTCCGCAAAACATTTTGTTATTGTTGAAATTGATACTACAACTTTCAAATGTCATTCCGAAAGAAATTTATTCTAGTATCTTTTCGCTAAATTTATTTGTTTCAAAGAGTAATTATGTTGGCAGTGTTTTCTAGGCATTTATGCATTACTAAGGATTATTATTCGTTATCCACCAAGGAAAGAAGTTGGTTCCTCCTAAAAATGCATTTGTTAAGAACATTTACAATTCTGATATAAATTCGTAGAGGGTTGGATGCTGTTTGTTATTTCTACTATTATATACTTTACTGTTTTTGGTTGAAGGACTAAAGTTAAATTATTGGAAGGAAATTCGAATGACACCAAGACTAGGTCATTGCTATCGATCATAATAAATATAACCATTTTATACTCTTCCAACTCCTCCCCGCTCTATTTACTGTCTTATAGTCTCAATCAGCAGTACAACACAAGTTACTTAGAATTGAGAATTCTCGGTTGGAATTTTTTTAGTCATACTTAACATTTGAGTTCAGATTAGTTCCTATGATTAACTATTGCTCCTTGCTTACCTAATCTATTCTATCCATGCTCTTACTGTTCAAAGTTCACTCACATAGACATGCATGGTGGAAGAGAGAGATCAACCATAAAAGCAGAAATGTAGTTTATTCTCTGAAGCTTCTTTACCTTGCTTAACCTTTAAGTGATCAACGCCTCCTTTGACTGGACCTTGGTATAGTAGGCATTAGCTTTTTGCTTAAGTCAACAAAGCCTCTGTGCAAACCTCTTTGTGTAAGCTTCATGCTTGTTTGCCATAATGTCTCAAACCATGGTCTTGTTGGCCCCTACTTATTCAGCGAAAAGCACACACCATGGAATCTTCTCTTGAATATGTCTAGTTAGTTCTTCATAACTAAGACAAAAAAATATGGGCTTAATGCTGATTCCCAATGTAAATGCCCGGTAATTGGAAACTCACTTAATTCGCCTGTAGTCATTCTAACTTTAGTCACAACTCTATTATATGTGTCCTTAATCAAATCGATATACCTAATTGTGACTCCTTTCTTTTCTAAACCCACCATGTTAAATTTCTAGGGATCTGCCGTATGCTTTCTCCAGATATATGACAACCATGTGAAGATCCTTCTTCTTCTCTTGATATCTTTCCATTAGCCTCCTTGACGGATAGATCGCATCCAACGTGGATCTACCTCGCATAAATTAAAGTTGATTGTATGAAATTGTACTTTCAAGTCTTCCTCATTGCTTAATCACCAACCCCTCTCCAAAGTTTTACACTACGACTCATTAACTTAATGCCACGATAATATGTACAACTTTGAACATCCCTTTTATTATTATGTAGGTATTGTAATATTTTTCCTCCACTCATCAGGAATTTCCTTTTTAGTTATAATCTTATTAAATAACTATATGAGCCAAGATATTCCATCATCCCCTCGACCATTCTAGACTTCAATAGTGATACCATCAGGTCCTAATGGCTTCCTCGCTTACATCTTTCTCAATGCAATTTTATTTTTTATTTTTTATTTTTTATTTTTTAATTAGTCTCAAATGCCTTAGTCCTGCACTTTTAAATCTTGAATGCCTTAGTCCTGCAGAAAATTTTGCTTCTCTCTTTCTCTGGTGGCTTTGCTCTTCAAAACCTACTTCACTTGTAGGGTTTTCATTCAAATATTTTGCTAAATAGCTTTTTCACCTCTCTTTAATTTTATCATTTAAACTTACCTAGACCCTGCAGTGGTGAAAGCCTCGTGCACTGGGTTTCTCCTTTTATCTTTCGCTAAAACATGTTTCTTTTCCCTTTTTACACATTTGATATGATTAAAATATCTAATTTTGCTGTCTTTTAATTTAGCAGATTCATCCATATTCTTCTCTCCATCTGTTGTATTTAGTTTATATATCTGTTTTTTCACTGGACTGTTATCCTTAATGGTATTAAAGAAAGTAAGGTTCATCCATATTCTTCTCTCCATCTGTTGTATTTAGTTTATATATCTGTTTTTTCACTGGACTGTAATCCTTAATGGTATTAAAGAAAGTATTGTACTCAAAGAAGCCCTTGAATTGTTTCAAGAAAGTATTGTACTCAGGAAAGGCCTTGAATGTTAATTTTCTCTTCATTTATTTGCAGAATGCTGTTAATCAAAATGATGAAGGGAAAAGCACTGCAACAACTTTCTCCATCAAAAATCAAGTGATAGTCTATAGAAGATCAAGGGCCAAGGGACATGTAGGAAAGGGTGAAAATAGTGGTTCCACAATCTTACCCAAAGACCTTGGTCCTTCGCAGGAGGATAATGAAATTCGAGAGGAAGATGTTGCAACTATGATGTGGTTTGGAGAAAATAGTGCGAGGTTCCAGTCGGCATCCTCTCAATGTGCAAACAGAGAATTTAAGAATGATGCTTCCTGTGTAGGAATGGTGAAGGTGATAGCTCTATGCCCTCTTTGGTTCATGAATTTAGTGAGGGAAAAGAAAGGAAAACAATAAGGCTCTGTTAGTATGCGTATATACAGAAGGAAAAGAAAACGAAAAGGAAAACTAATCTCATGGTGTTTTGCCTTGTGTTTTCCTTCGTACTTAATAACATTAAAAATTTTAAATTTGTAAGATGTAATTGTAATAGAAGAAAAAAGAAGGGGAAATGGCTAACAACATTCAAAATGTTTAATTTATTTCTCAACTAATTCTCGTTTCTTTCCTATTTTCCTCATTGTTTTCCTTATTAACCATAGGAAGCAAAATGTTTTCCTCTATGTTTTCCTTCTTTTCTTTTGCCTCACTATATCCAAAATGAAAGCATTTTCCTTAATTTGGTTACCAAGCAAAATGGTGAGGAATTGCGATATGAATTTGGATTTTGAATTTTGCAAGTCATTGTCATCCTTTTCCCCCTTGTTGAAAGTCTTTTATCTTGTAATATTATGTAATCATGGAGGAAAACTCAAGGCAACTAGTTTTCCTCTCCCTTTTCTTTTCATTGAAAGAATCCCAAACCAAAGCCATATGCTCCGTTTGGTACGGAAGCAAGATCAAAATTTTGTTTCGCTCTATTGTTTTGATCTGCCCGGAAACGGAAACGTTTCAGAAATATGTGGAAACACCGGAAAAATTGTAAACGTTGAGAAACTTGTGGAAACATAACTTCAATCTTAACTGTATTCACATATAAAGCTAATAATATATTGTTCAAATTGAAACGTGAGGTTTTTGTGACCAATCTACTCTCATACAATCCATAGAATTCGGAAAACACTTATTGATATATATATGTGTGTGTGTGTATATATTACTACACATTTATTATATACTAAAACTAAATTGATAAAGATAACCCTAACAATATATATGTATATATTCGAGAAACTTAGCTTAATAAATATACATGCATGTATATATATACTAGTCTTAGACCACGTGCTTTGCACATGGTTGGTGCACAAGAGGTAGATATTAACAAATTGATGCTTGCTTCATTTGTAATCATTAGGGTTTGGCTTTTTTTTGATTAAATTTCTACTTTCGTCTAAAAAAAACAAAAAACGTAGAAGAATCACGTCAAAAGTCTAATAATAAATTGTTTAGATTATAAAATATCTTTCAAGTGTTGAAGTGAAGTATTCAAACACTCCCTATTTATGTTCTAATTTATGTCTAAGTTTTTGTAAAAATAAATTCTCACAATTTTGACTATGTTTTGTTCTTGCTAATTATGTGGTCATATGGGTGCAAGACTATAAGTTGGAATGGAAATTCCGAAACCAATTGGAAAAAACTACGATTTTGGAATTGTAAATCAGTTCCAAATTGCAAATCTCTAAAATTTGAAAAAAAAAAAAATCAGATTTGAATTCAAGTGGTACTGGAAATTTTAAAAATTTTAATTTCCAAAATATTCTAAGCTACTTCCGATCCAAAAAGCCGACATAAAATAAAGATATGCCTATAAATTTTATTTTCAAAATTTATGACATGAAAGCTGTCATGTTGTTTTCAACTAAAATTCCACAATTTTTTTAATTTAAAAGAATAAAATTCTTCCCCCCCCCCCCACACACACAAAATAAAAATAAAAATAAAAATAAAAATAAATAATCAATGTAAATAAATAAGGAAAATTCCGATTTCCAAAACATTTCAAAAAAATCCAAGAATTTGTAATCAGGATGGGATTTTGAAATTATGAAGTTTCGTAATCAGAATGAGTTTTTCTATTCCTAAAATTATGAATTTTTTTTTTCTTACATCAATTCTGATATGATCCATCCAAAACTCAGCCCTTTGTGTTCATATTTCTTTTATACATTATGTTGAAGGAAAATTAATGTTATTCCCTTCTTAGGTTCTAGAAGAAGAAGAATATTATGGTTAATACTTTTCGATGAGCATAAATTTAGTTGCGATAACGCGAGGGGTGCTTTTTTAATAACTTGTTTTACAGAATGAGAGAAAATTGTTTTACAGTTTTTTTATTTTAAAAAAAATAACTAAATTTGATCTTATTGACTTCCATTGTTTGGTCACAAAAAAAAAAAAAAGTTTTTTTTTCCTTGACATGCATGTAAATTAAAAATGATCAAAACTCAAAGGACTTTTAACATTTTAGAAAACTTAACTGACAATCATGATAAAATTAAAAGCAAAATTTTAATATTTTTTTCATAGACCAGAAATGAAAAAAAAAAAAAGAACATGAATATTTAATTCATAAGATATAAGGTGATGATGCCAAAAATTGGTAACAGTAAAGTAAAGTAATTTAGGAGAGAGGGAGAGAGAGTGAGAGACTATTTTTTGTATGTGGTTCGGCCCTGTTAATGAAGGTACCTACGTCCACGGGTGTGTCTGAGCACGTTCACTAGCAGATCACCGGCGGGCCTGGTGAGCCAACAAAGATGGGCGGCACTACCAGTAATACCGGCCGGGTGTATGCGTATAATGGTGAATTTTGTAGAGGTGCTGTGTAGACTAAAGAGTTGGCCGTCCTCTTCATGAGGGGTGAGAGGTCTCTTTTATAGATGTAAGAGACCTACTCATACATGGATAAGGAAATATAATCCTATTGGGATGTGATTGACACCAATCAAGTAAGTTTCCTAATTGTATTAGGATTGATTGACATTAATTGTGGGGGTTTCCTAATTGGATTAGAAAATAGATGCACTTTCCATTAGTCTTCTAGCTTGAGTAGGAAACTGCCCATAATTTTGGGCGTATCAGCTGCCCCCCATTTCCAAGATTGGCCAGATGCTATATCGGGGCAAGTTTGGAAATCAGTTTGATGTTACTTGCCGCTGTCTGAGTGCCTGTGGAAGCTGTCTCGGGGCTTCTGAGCCTGGTGAATCCTCGGGAACTGGCTGAGAGTTGAGACCCAGCCTAGCTCGGGACCTCTAGGTGCTCGGGAACTGACCGGGAGTTGAGACCCGGCCTAATTCGGAGTCTTTGAATGCTCGGGAAGTGACCAAGAGTTGAGACTCGGCCTACTTCGGAGTCTTTTTTGCTTGAGTTAGCTCCCAGGATGGTTATCTTCTGCCCGTAAACCTTCGTCAAGGCTGTGGGTAGAAGGATTTTACCATGTTGGAAAAGCCGACCTAAAGCGTATTGCTCTAGGGTCCTTTTTATGTTAGCTCCCCAGGATGGTTGTCTTCCGCCCAGTTAGCCTTCGTCAAGACTGTTGGGAGAAGAGCTTCACCATGTTGGTGGAGCCGACCTAAATCACGTTGCTTTAGGGTCCTTTTACTCCTCTATCGTCGGCCAACCTAAGAGATTTTAATCACCTCTATCGTCGGTCTGGGCCTAAGTGGAGCTAATGCCTCTGAGTACTGTAGGTGCTCGGGTTGTCCAAGATTTTGACTTGGTTATCCGCGAGGCCTGTAAATACCCGGTGTGATTACCTGTTTAGTTCACTACGCCATCTTGCCCCCCAAGCTTTCGCTAAGACGAGGGTCTTAAAGAGGCTATGATCTGTAGGTAACCGACCTGGAACATGGTGGTTGCAGGGTCTTTTGAAGCTTGCCATCATCAGCCACCTAGGGGGTTTGCCCCCATCGTCGGCTGGACCTAAGCGAAGCCGGTGCCTCGGGCGTGACCCCGAGGTCTTTGGTGCCTGGGTTCGGAGCCCGAGGTCTTTTGAGTGCCTGAGTTCGGAGCTCGAGGTCTTTTGAGTGCCTGAGTTCGGAGCTCGAGGTCTTTTGAGTGCCTGAGTTCGGAGCTCGAGGTCTTTTGAGTGCTTGAGTTCGGAGCTCGAGGTCTTTTGAGATGCCTCGGGGTTAGGCCCGAGGTCTTTGCATGCCTCGGGGTTAGGCCCGAGGACTTCGTAGATGCCTCGGGGTCAGGCCCGAGGACTTTGTAGATGCCTCGGGGTTAGGCCCAAGGACTTTGTATGAACTCTGACAATCGGTGGAGCCTTACGCGGTGATTAGGCAAGTACCACTGTAGTCGGGCTCATCTAGACCGATGGAGACAAGAGGTCGGATCAGGATCGTCAGGCTCCAGATCTCTCTGTGCTGGAGGCAAAGCCGGAACTGCTTGATCCTGACCGATGTGAACTGGAGGTCGGGTCGGGACTGTCGAACCATGCCTGTTGTGAGCTGGAGATCCGGCCGGGGCTGCCTGACCCGGACTTCTGTGAACCGGTGGTCGGGTAGGGATTGCCGGACTCAGATCCCTGTGAACTGGAAGAACTGTAAGAACTCCCGGGCTGATCTCGCTTTCGCTTACTTCTGGAAGACTCGTTGCTTTCTTGCCCGGTGCATTTGGTCTTCAGAAACTCCTCAGTGTCGATGTATTTTCCAACCCTCTCAGAGAGTTCAACCAAAGTTTTCGGTCGATTTTTGTGGAACGACGCGGCGCACTTGGTGTGTTGAACTCCCGAGCAGAAGGCTAGGATGGCAATTGTCTCGTTCAGATTGCGGATTTGAAGCTTCTGTTGGTTGAACCGGTCGGTGAACTCCTTGAGGGACTCATTATTCCGTTGTCTGACTGTTAGTAGCTGCATGTCTGGCTTTGGCCGCTCATGCATACCGGCGAACTGGTTTATGAACTGCTTGCTGAATTGTTTGAAACTGTAGACCGATCGGGGCTCCAAGGAGTAGAACCACTGCATGGCCGGGCCTTTCAAAGTGCTGGGGAAGGCTAGGCAGTGTAGCTCATCGGAGTTGGTGGCTAGGGCCATCTGAGCCTTATAGGTCCGGACGTGGTCGACCGGGCTTTCCGAGCCGTTGTATGAATCTAGCCGAGGCTGCTTAAATTCGCGCGGGATAGAGAACCTCGTGATCTGGCTGGAGAATGGTGACTCTGTCTCGGTATTGGCTTGATTCGGAACACAGTTTTGATCAAGCTTTTTGGCCACTCCGTCGATCTGCTTCTGTAAGTCCTTGATTCGGGCTTCCACTCCTTCCCGACCGGTATCTGAGGAACTGGTCGGGTTGGTGGAAGAGGCTTCTTCTTCATGGCGTGGTGCTGTCCTCTGGGATCGGGCTCGGCTATGACCCCGGGTATCCGTTCGCTTAGGGACGACTCGGCTCTTGACCGAGTGACCCAAGACTGATTCCCGGGCCATATGCTCCTGCCTTTCCCCTCGGGCAGCAGGCCCACTGCTGACGTCTTTGACATCCTCGACACGGGACGGGTTGGCTCGGGCCCGTTGTCTGGTCAAGATCAGTTCTCGACCGTACGCAACGTTCCCGGGTCGTTTCCCGGCCACTGGAGGATTGCTTTGCTGGGTTAGCAGTGCTTCGATCTGTTGCTGGATTTGACGCTGGCCCTCCAAGAGTAGTGTGAGGGTTGTAGTGATTTGCTCAGATGTCAGGATTGCTGCAGTCGACGCCGGGGCCGAAGGAACATCCTGGTCGGACTGCTGCGCAGCCTTCTTTGGTGGCATATTGATCAGTCAAGAATTTGTTGATGAGAAGAATTGTCGTTTCCCACAGACGGCGCCAAGCTGATGATGCCAAAAATTGGTAACAGTAAAGTAAAGTAATTTAGGAGAGAGGGAGAGAGAGTGAGAGACTATTTTTTGTATTTGGTTCGGCCCTGTTAATGAAGGTACCTACGTCCACGGGTGTGTCTGAGCACGTTCACTAGCAGATCACCGGCGGGCCAGGTGAGCCAACAAAGATGGGCGGCACTACCAGTAATACCGGCCGGGTGTATGCGTATAATGGTGAATTTTGTAGAGGTGCTGTGTAGACTAAAGAGTTGGCCGTCCTCTTCATGAGGGGTGAGAGGTCTCTTTTATAGATGTAAGAGACCTACTCATACATGGATAAAGAAATATAATCCTATTGGGATGTGATTGACACCAATCAAGTAAGTTTCCTAATTGTATTAGGATTGATTGACATTAATTGTGGGGGTTTCCTAATTGGATTAGAAAATAGATGCACTTTCCATTAGTCTTCTAGCTTGAGTAGGAAACTGCCCATAATTTTGGGCGTATCATAAGGTAAATTTATACAAAATGGCATATGACTATTATGTTATTGTGATAATGCAAAGGAGATTAATGTAAGTAGTTGGGAATGTCTTTGAGAAAAGTATAGAGAGAATCCACATGCAGAGAACTTTGGTGTATTTTATGTAATGAACCATTAACCCAATACTGGATAGGCTCGCTCCATCGGCCCTTAAAATGCTTAAGCCCAAGTTGTTAGTAGTAGTATCCCACTTGGTGCTATAATATCTTTCTATAATTTTCTGATTGTGGGACGGGATCTCACAGTCTCCCTCACTTAAATATGTGACTTCCTCGTCGTATGGCCCAGTAGGATCTGGGCCTTCCCTCAGGCGGTGTGGGATCCCATACACCCTCCTCTAGGGCACAACTCAAGTCCTTGTTGAGTTGTTATGTTTTATTATAATGTCTTATTTTGGGGATTCTTATTATGGCTAATATTTTACCAAAATAATCTTTCAACATGGTATCAAAGCCAATACACAGCAGATCCACACCCTAACCATCACCCCTCCCTGCACCGAGTAATTCCAGCCAATACCCAGTCTTGCGCCGAGCCATTTTAGCCTTCCCCAGCCTGCGCCGACCCTGTCCTAGCCTTCCCAGCCTTCGCCGGACCTCCTGTCACCACCCTGGCTTGCGGCGACCTCTTCTTCATCACCCTGGGCTGCGCTTAACCTCTATACTCCAGCCGCAAGCTCCTACCTTCCATAGACCTAGCCGCAAGCTCCCAATCAATCCTGGCTTGACTTCCAACCTCTCAATTTTTTTTTCCAACCCTAGGGCAGATTGAACCTAGCCCAATATCACTGCGTAGGTGTGATTGCGACCTAGTTTTCCTGTTTTTTTTTGGGTCCCTTGATGGGCCATTGATGACAGTTTTTTGATCGTGCCTGTTTGTTTTTCTCCATCTTCTCCGTTTCCTCGTATTTGGTGTAGGTATTTGCGTATCGAAACCATGACAAATGAGACTAAGACCACGTCTCCTGACGGGTCAAAGATGTCTACCAGTGAGTCTCCTGTTATTATTACACTGGATAATCCCAACCTGAAGATTACTACGGTACTACCACTTTGTTCAATGGCCAGAATTATTTTACCTGGTCACAATCTGTGGCTCTTTACTTGTGGGGTCGAGGGAAGATGGGCCATGTTGATGGTCATATTCAGGCACCAGACATGACAGATTCTACATATGATAAATGGGAAATTGAAAATTCCCTTATTATGTCTTGGTTAATTAATTCAATGATTCCTGAAGTTGGTGAAGGCTACTAGCTACTATGGTATGAAGACTGCTAGAGATGTTTGGGAGACAGTGGCTTGGTTAATTAATTCAATGATTCCTGAAGTTGGTGAAGGCTACTATGGTATGAAGACTGCTAGAGATGTTTGGGAGATCTGGTTACTTGGAGAAGTAAGAAGCAAAATGTTGTTGCCAGATCAAGTGCTGAAGTTGAGTTCAGGGCTATGGCCTAAGGTATTTGTGAACTCCTGTGGATTAAGTCGCTTTTGAAAGATTTGAAGGTTGAACATTTGGATTCTATGAAGCTATACTGTGATAATAAGTCTGCAATTAGTATAGCTCATAATCCAGTTCAATATGATAGAACTAAGCACGTTGAGATTGACCAACACTTCATTAAAGAGAATCTTAGTAGTGGTACCATTTGCATTCCCTTTGTGAAGACATGTGATCCAGTTGCAATATTCTCACTAAGGGAATCGGAAGTGGCCATTCCACTCTATTCTAGGCAAGCTGGGAATGAGAGATATTTTTGTACCAGCTTGAGGGGGAGTGTTGAGTTGTTATGTTTTTATTATAATGCCTTATATTGGGGATCTCATTGTAATTTTCTTTTTCTTCTTATTATGGTTAATATAAAAGGGGTGTGACAAATTGTCAACCCTAAGTTTTGCCAAAATAATCTTTCAACAGTCCTCACACTTGCGGCTGATGTCAGCTCTTATACCTTTCTTTAACGACCCACGAAATGAACCACTAACCCAATAACTTGACGGGCTCGCTACACCGGCACTTAAAATGCATTGGTTCTATAAGTACCACACTAACTTTCTATAATTTTCCAATGTGGGATGGGATCTCACATTTTATTTTTAAGCTCTCCCCCTAAGTTGTTCGTTATTAGATTTTTATTCTTAAACATTTATAGAGTCCTATAACAATTAGAAGAAAGTATTGGTAAAGTAAATATCTAAAATTTAATGATTATTTGGAATAACCTTTTCAACTAAAAGTCTACTAATTGTGCATTTTATTAACAATAAGAGTCCATTTGTCAATGATATTAGCTAAATGTAGGAGTCCATATAATATTAGCTAAACTTAAATGATAAAATTGACATATAAAGATGATATCCAAGAAAAAAAAAGACTTTCATCGACGGGCAAAAAAAAAAAAAATTGGCATAACATAAAAAGGTAATTAAAACTCGAAAAAATCACATAAGTGAATGTGCACCTATTTATAAAAGAGTAAAACACTCAAGGGTGTTGGTGCACTTGCATATTAGTTTTGTAATAAGTAAAATTAACGTTTTCGTTCATTTGACAATAAAGATCCTCCTTATTTATGTTTATTCCTTCATATAATTATTTTTTAAATTATTTTTTATTTTTTATTTTTTCCGTAAACTTTCTGTAGTGTTTGGTTGAACTGCGTAATTATTAGGTATGACCTACAAATACATCATTTTTTAAGTTACCATTTTATAGCATTGTTAAAATTTGATATTGTTATGAGAACCTACATGCATTTATATTAACGGTCAATTAAAGATAACTATCAAATACAGTGCAAAATATATGTCTTGTAATTGGTATTACTTTTTGTTATCAAATTTTATCCAAAAAATTTTCATCAATTTGTTCAACTAGGTTTTTTGTATAGGTCACCACTAATTGCTAAAGCGAATTGGCTATTGCCAGAGCAACTTTACTTATTGAAAATCAATATCTGCTTTGGCAATAGCCACAATTGCTTTGGCAGTAGTGGTAGCCTTTCGTATATTAGAACAATAATCAAAACTGGTGCCAAATTAACTCTTTTTCAAAAATATTATTTAGAACAATTTGTATGATGTTTACAAATCAAATTGTAGCACTTAACTTTCCCTTTAATGGCAAAAGACGAAAAAACATTAAAAGAATAAATAGACAATCTTTTTTAAACGAAATTGTGTATACGTTCTTATCCTCGTGATTCATAGTTATAGACCATAGAAAAGTTCTGAATACATAAGCATTTTTCTTTGGTGGAGCTATCTCTTTTGTTTTTAAAAAATAGAGCAAAGAGTTCCCTTTTTGTTTATGATTGAATAAAGATTCGAAAAATATAATTTTTTTTAGCAAAGAATTAATATACACGAAGAAGTATTGAGCTATGTAACTTATAGTCATAAATTTTTTTGTCAACATCCTAATTAATGTATTGCAAGAATGTGGAAAGCTATGTTCATGATCTGTTTCAACACCGATCAACGAGACCAGAAAAGTTGATTTTGTTCTTAAATAGAGTAACATATAATAAACTGTTATCCACCCAATGTCACCAAGTAGACGATGTAGTTAAAAAAATGATTAAAATGCACAAAAATTTTAAACAGATGCAAATACTTATAAAGAACATTTTTTTGTAATTCCTCTTCGCAATTTTTTTAGGAAGTAAAAAAAATAATGCAGAAGGATACCACATAAAAGAGGAAAAGAGAGGGAAATTCTAAAACATTATTCTAGAATTGCCATAAATTCTTATAGTTCTGAATTTTTTTTTTTTTTTTTTGCGTCAATTCTTCAAAAACTCACGAATTCATCGATGGAAACTGTTGATACGTACAAAAATGTTTAGTGAAAGCATAGCTCATCTGCCACACCAAGGAGCGCTTGGTTCACCTAGGGACTGATCGTGTCATCTCCAGCATTGTCCTGAGCGGTAGACCGAGTGTCACAAGGCCCGACCAGTAGGTCAGGATTGCAACGCGGGCTTAGCCCGTCACGAATACGGCGCAACCCAGCCCCAGGACGTGATCTAGAATGCACCAAACGGTTTCTTACGCCAGCTAGAGGACTAATTGGATGTTTTGAAAGTTATCTAATCCAATTAGGAAACTCATGCGATTTTTGCTAATCAGTCCCAATCGGATTGCATTGCCTTATCAGTTTATTTGCTATGTATGAGGAGGTTTCTTAAACTATAAAAGGAACCACTCACCCCCCTAGTGGGGGATCACAACTTTACTTTACACGCACATACACATTGCCTGACCGGCCTCTGGTAGCTCCATTCCTTTGTTGGTTCACCAAAGGCCGCCGGCGATTTTATATCATAGTGTAAGTGCTCCGACACACACGTGGACGTAGGTCTCTTCGTTAACAGGGCCGAGCCACATACACATTTCTCTTGTCTTCTTCTTCTTATCTCTTAATCCAAATTTCGGCATCATCAACTGTTGCAGCTAAAATTTGTTTCGTCAACGTAAGAAAAATATCTAAAAGTTAGCCAAATTGTTGTGGAGGAAATCAATGCCACATTCGAACAAAAGAAGATTGTAATCAAAAAATTTAAAACAAAATGAAGAGCTCTAAAATTGATAAAAGAAATCAATAGAAACATACCTCAATCATTGATATCGTAAAGACTGATGAATGTTGGAAAATTATAGAGAATAATATAAAGGGAAAAAAAACCATAAACAATTGGTTTTGATGAGAGATGTGCAACGATATAATGGTAAAATTAATTAGTTTATTTAGATTCCTACAACTAAAACAATTGATGATATAATAATTTCGTCTAATTGGAGTCTTATAAAATTATTAATTGATAATATGAAATTAATATTTGAGTTTTAGCTTAGTTGGAGTTCCACCCAAAAAAAAAAAAAATGGTGACCAGCAAAAAAATAAATTAAGAAAGAAGAATTGAGAAAGATTAATCAAGTTTGCAAGAATTCTATACTCAATGTGACTCAAAAAAAGTGGGGAAGAAACCAATCAAGAAATCTGATACAAGATTCCTAAATAAAAAAAAGAAAAAAAGAAACGTGATATAAGGAAATTGACTTTGTAAAAAAAAATACAGGTCATGCCGAAGTTGGGAATATGAACCAAATCCACGGAACAAGAAAAAAGAAAAAAATATTCTCATGGATGACCAAGGAGGCAAGGAGTCCATGTATTGATGACTTCTTGCTAAACTTATCTCAACCATATATACAACGTATAATATATCCAAAAATAAAAAATAACAATAAGGAATCTCATGGACGGACCAAAAAAAGTGGTATACCAAACTTATAAAAACTCTAGGAAAGACCACTCAAGTAAAAGTGCACCGATTGATAAAAGTGTAAAACACTTATGGGTATCGCCTATCGGTGCACTTATATGTAATATATATACAGTCAGGCTATGGAGAGGGCACCCTCTTTTTAATAGAGAGAGGGCCTCTGTTTTGACCGTCGGATCGTGTTTTCATTAAGGGCAGTTTTGTCACTTCACAGTTTTTAAACACGATCTGACGGTCAAAATAGAGGCCCTCTCTTTGTTAAAGAGAGGGCGCCCTCTCCATAAATTTTCGTATATATATATATATATTATAGATATTGATTTACAACAAAATCCCTGAGCCCCTAGCTCAGAAAATAGAGAGAGGAGAGGAGCTTAGAGAGGCATTATGAGAGAGGAAGAGGAAACCCTAGCCGAGGAGAAAAAGAAGAAAAAAAGAAATGTTTCGGTGGAATCATAGGTCTGTTTCGATGGAAACAATCATGTTTCGGTGGAATCTATAGAATTTTGAGATTCCGTAGTTGGTTCGTTTCCATGATCCACGAAATAGAAACATTTTGGCGGTTTCCAAACATAAGGAAATTTTGATTCATGTATGAAAGTAAATTTTTATTATTATTATTATTATTTTTTTCCTGTACTGCATATGTGAGTATTGATATACTTTGAATATAGAGAGAAAAAACTAAAGGAGGGTAGAGCTGGAGTTATCGTCAAAATAGAATGTAGGTAGTTTGATATGGAAGTTGAGGAGCACGGGGTTCCCTCAACCTCCAACTCATGTCCTCATATGCAAAACACGATCTCCAACTTAAAAACAAAAGCCCGTAAGGCTTACTTTTTGGAAAAAAGTAAATTTTTTTTTTCCATGTATTAGTGTGGTTTACAATGAGTGACAATGCATTCCAAAAACACCCTTATTCCTTGCTGTTTATTTTGTGTAGCCACCATATTTTGAGAAAATGTAAACCAGAATCGTAAGACTAGAAGTTCATTCTATTCAGTTTGAAGTTTTAGAAAATTAAAGGGGAAATTGCACTTAGTGGTGTGTTTAATAACCTGAATAAGTGATGAAAATGAAAATTTTCAGCACTTTTTTTTTTCCAGTGCGTTTGACAATGAACCACTTAATTGAAAAAGCAGCGAAAAACCCACTGAAAACTTTAAGTGAAAAATTTCTACCGAAGATAATCACTGAATGTAATCTATTTCAGTACTTGAAATATTGTTTTCAGTATTGCAAATTCACCCATTTAAAATTTTCGCTACTTAAAATTCAGCACTTAATTTTCAGTTTTATCAAACAGACCTACACTCCTTGTACTTAATGCCTTTTTCAGCGTAGCCCCCTCTATTTCTATTTGTGACACTAATTCCCCTTGCACTATCAACTAAAGTTGTGACCGTTAGGATTTTCATTAAATTTAACGGAATTGAAGTTTTCATAGTTATTTTAACCTTGATTTAATTACAGATACACCTTCTATGGTTAGCATGTTTTTCAGATACACTTTCCATAGGCTCTGTAATGTTAAATAACAGATTTATTAGTGGTATCTCATTAGCGCAAACTACAGGGGATATTAGTGATAAGTTTGAAAAGTGAAAACAGCCTTAAGTGCAAGGGGTGTAAGTGTAACCCTTTGTGGATCAAATCGACTAAATATTAAGAAATGAGTAGAAACAAAAGTTTAGAATTTATCAATTCAAAATGAATGCTTCAGCTTACATTGTCATATGGTGTAATTAGTAGTTGTTTTGGTATAAGATTTGGCTCTGTTTGTTTTGCCTAGTTTGCAGACCTTTCCAAATTAAGGTAATATTTAGTTAATGTTTCATGACTTTGTTTATTCTCATTCTTTTGCCTTGCCACTCACCACAGGAAGAAGAAATGCCAGCAGGAATTGCAGTAGCCCAAAAATATATTAGTATGATGGATGATACTTTTGCAGACAATCAGCAAAGGAAAGCTGTCTCACTTATGATTGGGAGGTTAGCATCTATTTAGCGACCCTTTTTTTTTTTTTAATTTTTTATATTTATTTTTATGGTTCTCTTTTACCTAAAGTTAACACTATCATAGTTTCCCTTTCGTATTTCCAGTATATGCACTATTATTGTATATGTTTGTTTGAAGTTGCAACTTTCTTGGTTAGTTTTCAACTTTTTGTTTGCTATTTATCGTATTAAAAAAAGCAATGGTTGTATCCTATGAAGCACAGATATAGACACGGGACACGGATACCACACGACAAATCTTAAAAAGGTAGGATACAGACATGGGGAATCACAACTAACATAAAGTTACTAAATTTCCCTCGATGTTAATTGAATGTATATCAACTCGTTGCTTATTTCCCATTTTATTATATTAAGAGTTATGACTTTTACCTCGAAATTTTTAAAACATTTTCAAAGGAGCCACCGTGTTGGTCTGGTGGTATAGGCTACTTGTCGTGCGTGTGTCCAAAGGAAAAAACAATTGAGAAACATTTTTTTCGCTTGTCGGATGAGCGTCAGTGACTGACAAGGACACATCACCCGTATTGAAGTGCTGCGCTACATAGAGGGTATCGCATTACTCATTTCTTATGTGTTCATATATTTACTTCTCTCGTTCCTGGTTTTGCACTTTAAGTTGTCCGTATATGAGTGTTGACATGTGGTTTTTTAATAAACATAAAAGGATGGGTTCATGTAATGCATTTAGCATAATTGTACGAACTATTGGTACAACACGAGTTTAAGAAGAGAGCTGTCGTACTTTGCAATTTCTGGAATTGTCACAACGTGCTTGTTAAGAAATCCATCCTATACTAGGGGCCAATGGGGAACAAAATTACTCTCTTGAACAAAATATATTGTTGAAATTATTGTTAATTTGGGCCTCATTTGTATGTTGGGCCTCCTTTCCCACCTATCACCAATTGGTGATAAGTGGAGAGACCCGTAGCATTTATAAGGTTTTTTCTTTTTCTTTGTTTGTCCGATGTGGGATACTTCCACATTCCAACATATATAACTTATGTTCTCTACATCAAAAGGTCAAAATTAAGGTCTAACTATTCTTTTTATCACTTGGTACCAAAAAAATCTCAGAATAATGCACAAGTGCCAAGGAAAGTCATCAGATGGCCCCGGGATAGAGGAAATCTTGCAATAGGAGAAAATTTACTTTACGAGAGGCACATAAATCTGTCCTTGAACACTCAACAACCTTATGTTCTACATATTTTAAATTAAAAAATTCCATCTGAATGCTGTTATATATCTTATTATTTTTAGTGCAATAAAATATTCGGGGTTTCTATAGAAAAGAGACAATGGAAAAAGCTGACGTAAAAGAAAATTCTACAGAAGATTAAAAGCCAACTAAGGCTAAAAAAAGTGGTAAATTCATTTGAAAGGGTAGATTAGCAGAAAAAAAACTAAAAACCTGTAAACAGATTTTGTTGATCCTGTTTTAAGAGTTTGAAAGAGGCTATTTGGATGCTGAAAGAGGCTATTTATCCAAAAACTAAACCAAACCAAACCAAACCAAACCAAACCAAGCCTTGTGTCCCAATCAATTGGGGTCGGCTATATGAATCCTTTTTCTCCATTCTGCACGATCAAGAGCTATATGCTCATTTAAATTATATATATTCATATCTTGTTGCACTACATATTCCCAAGTCAGTCTAGGTCTACCTCTCCCTCTAACCATTCCAGGCACTACGATCTTATCACTCTTTCGCACAGGTGCATCTACAGGTCTTCGTTGCACATGGCCGAACCATCTAAGTGTATCCAAAAACTAAACAAGCAAATAAATAAAGTACCAAGAGCTATAAAAAGAAAGCAATGGAATTCAATTGCTTTAGAATGTTTATGATTGAAAATATGAGCTTGGAATGCTTCACAAGGTACAATGACGCAGAACACTCGAATAAAATTAGAATATGGACGGAAAATAAAGAACAAGACGAAAAACATAGATTCTTGGAGTCCACAAAGAAAAAGAGAAGAACTTTTGGAATCCACCAAGATCTATTGGAGTCCACCAATACCTTAGGCTCTCAAAGAGAAAACTCAATATTTTTATTCATAATCATAAGTTGTCGAATACAATTCTGCACCACCTTATTTATAGCTAAATAAAAGTCTCCTAATTTATGGAAACTCCCTAAAAGATATAGCAAAATTAAAATCTCCTAATTTGAGAAATATGATAAGATTTCCTAGAGATGTAGTTTCCTAAAGATAAAATCTCCTAATATATGTTATTCCTTAAATAAAGATTCCTACTGTATGGAAATAAATAAAATAACTAAACACAATTGCCTCCCGGGTCAAATATGTAAATCACGAAATTGCCCTTTTGTTCCCTATCAACTCTCCTCATCTTCGAAAAACTCAACTCCGGTGAGTTAGTATATGGTTATGCTGGAGAAAGTGAAGAACACCTGCATGATGGCACACTTTCTGAAAATAAGCAAATGTTAGATTCAAGACTGTAGAAAGCATCACTCCATTCGGAACACTTGCGGATGAATCAAGGAGAGACAACACGAACTCTGTATGAAAATTCAAATTTGTAACCATATTTTGTGATAAGTCAAATAAATTTGCTTTTAAGTTCTTTGGAGGGTTACTACAAACATGCTTAGAAGGTGGCGTAAGTGGGGAAACAAGGATCGCAGTCTCCATTTTGCTTTGAGAAGTCAACGGAGGAGGAGACTCTGGGGGCGAAGGGACAGGCGGCGGAGGCATTGGGATGATAGCAAGATTATTTGGAACATCATTAATAAAGGGCTTATCATCCTCTTTCTCTTTGGGTGTCTCCTCACGACAATCAATAGGCACATTTGTGACTTTAAATGTTGAGTCTTGTTTGATATGTCATGCACTCATGATTCGTTGAAGAGACGCTTCGATGGATTCTAATCGAGCATTACTTTGGATGTTTGCTTACTTTGTTTGCTCAACTCGGACAGATAAGTCATGAACAAGTTTAGCAAGGTTATCTACGGAAGTGGCGAGGTCTGGTTTTCTAAAAACCTGAGATGGAACTTGAATAACTAGGTCATTTATGAAAGTGGAGGAACTT
This sequence comes from Hydrangea macrophylla, assembly GCA_033977485.1. Taxonomy (NCBI): domain Eukaryota; kingdom Viridiplantae; phylum Streptophyta; class Magnoliopsida; order Cornales; family Hydrangeaceae; genus Hydrangea; species Hydrangea macrophylla. The sequence goes on from CM066994.1 coordinate 69,998,625, forward strand.
AGTTTGCTAGAAACTGCAGAAACGACCTTAGGATTCAAAGGACATGTGAATGGACCGACCACGATACTGAATGGTGTATTTGTTTTCTTTTCCCCTTTTTGCGTCATACTCATCAATCCATTCACGACCGAGAAGAATATGACCCACATCTATTGGCAAGACGTCACACCAGATGTTTTCGAAATATAGGTTAGCCATTCGGATTTTTGGTGACAAATAATGTAGAGTTATCATCCAAAACTACCTTATATGGTTGTGGGCGTGGAGAAATTGGAAGATTGATTCTTTTAATGGCGGATTGAGAAATAACATTCATGGGAAATGCCTCATCAATAACAAGTTTACAACCAATATCCGGGCATCGGATGGCTGTAAGAAAGGAGTAACTAGTGACTTGAGTGGGACAAATAATGGGATAGGTACAATAATAGCTGGACATGCTTATGACGATTCAAGAAGACCTTTATTTGCAATATTAAATGACTCGTCAAAATATTGGTACTAATCAAAATTTCAAAGGAACACGTGTACCTCAAAAGTGACTGTTGTCGTCCCACATCGCTTAGATGTGTTGTTGCTTGTGCGCTTTATAAGGTCTTAGTTCTCCTCTCCTTAACACCTAGGTTTTAAGGAGTTGAATGGGCTGAGCCTTGCAAGTGGTATCAGAGCCTTGTTTGTCCTCTATCTCTGTAATCCACGTGTGTGCCTTTGCCACACGTGCGGGGGCGTGTTGTTGTCCCACATCGCTTAGATGTGTTATTGCCTGTGCAATTTATAAGGCCTTAGTTCCTCTCTCCTTAACACCTGGGTTTTAATGAGTTGAATGGGCTGGGCTTTACAAGAATGACGAATCTGGATAAATCTTTGAGCCGATGTAGCGCAACGTACTCTCCTGTAGCTTGATTATGAGATCTCCAAATTCCGATGTATCTTTAAAATAACAAAAGAAATTTCCCCAAATTTTTTTTTTTGGATCTCTCGTTTCCTTGCCTTTTGTTTTTTCACTCTTTCCTCTTTTTTTTTTTTTTTTGCCTTTCCTCCCGCTCTCCTCTCTTGTTTTTTTTTTTTTTTTTTTTTTCACACAAAGTGAAACGACACTAAAACATTGGGTTGGACTGCTGGGTTGGTTGGACTTAAACAGTGGGCTTATGATAGTGGGTTAGACTTAGATTTGGGTTTGGATTGGGTTGGATTTGTTTTAAGAAAAGGCTGGAGTTTATTGCACAAGACAGTGGGTTGTGGGTTCACTTAACAGGAGGTGGGCTGGACTGTTTTAAACAAAACATTGGGCTGGGTTAAGTTTTGGATACAGGTTTAGATTATTGAAGTTAGGATTCATTTATAAGAGAGTGAGTTGGGTTATTTTAGCAGAAATTGGGCCTTGGGTTATAGTGGTAGGATTTGGGCCAGTTTGTGGGTAAAAGGGTTGCTACAGGTTCAGAATAAATCAAACAAGGTTGGGTTGGATAAAAACAAGTTGGCTGATTTTCTTGTAAAATGGACTGAGATGGGTTTTTTTTTTCCTTGAAGGAAAAGAGGAATGGGCTTTGCATGAAAATTCAGGTTCTATATGATATATCAGCTATCAAGCCCAAAACTAAAATAAAACAACCCTAATGGACTGGCGCAACGATGGTGACTGGTGTGCTGCAAGTAATGGAGGTTCGTAGCTGCTCAAGGAGGGCTTGCGAAAGGTCTGTTTGGACTTGGCAGTTGATGGCTTTGTGTTTATGGGGCTGTGTCGTCGTGGTAAGGGCTCGATTTGGGGTGTGATATGCGAGGGAGAGGGCTGGTTGGCGGCGGCTAGGGTGGTTACTGTGGGAGGGCAGATCTAAAACTTTTCGATCAGGTCTGATATGTTTTTTTTTTTGGTTCTGTTTGGTGGCTGCTGATGAGGTTGCAAATAGCAATGGAGATCAAGTGGTTGCTTGTGGTGGTCGTGAAGGAGTGATGATGATAGGTGGTGGCCGGCGATGATATGGTGACTGTGGGTCTACGATGGTGACAAGGAACAAAATTTCGTTTCGTGTCGGTCGAAACCACCGAAACTTTTCGGTTTCATGGCCCACCGACACGAATCATCATGGGAATCTCGAAATTCCAGAGATTCGACATGTTTCCTGCGTTTCCATGTGTTTCGAACGAAACACGTTTGTTTCGAACGAAATAGGGATGTGATTCGACTGTGAGGTAAAAAAGGGTGGAATCAAAATGATTAAAGAATAGAAATTTGGGGGAAATATGCTGAATCTGTGTATATAAAGCTTACTTGGTTCAGATCTGATTCAAGATTAGTTCTTCTTCGTCGTCGTCTTCTTCTTCTTCTTCTTCTTCTTTTGGTTCAGATCTTCTTCTTCTTCTTTCTTCTTCTTTTTCTTCTTCTTCATCTTCTTCTTCTTCACTGATCCAGAGAAGCCCTAGCGAGAGCATCTTGCCGAGAGGTAACGACGAGCTTCTGTTTTTTTTTTTTTTTGATTTTTTGCTTTTTGAAAGTATCTCATATAGTGTATTAGTTATATAAATTAATATTGTATATAAATTCGTATTAGTTATACTTATACAGTATATTAGTCCTATACTTATACTATATTAGTTATAACTTATATAAGTTATATAACTAATATTCTTATAAATATAAAATTAGTTATACTAAATTTACTAATTAGTTAGTATTAAAAAATAAATACTCCCTCCGTCCCATAATAAGTGTCCACATTTTCTGTTTTGGATGTCCCACAATAAGAGTCCACTTTCCTAAATTGGTATATAGCTTTTACTTATTTTCCAAAATTACCCTTATGATAAAGACGAAGTAGCATTTATTTGTGGTCTCAAAACAATCAAAAAATCAAACACCCATCACATTTAAGGGTAAAATTGGAAAGTGACCCTTTAATGAATCAAAAAATCTAATATAATACAACTTTCTTAAACAATGTGCAAAATGAAAGTGGACACTTATTATGGGACGGAGGGAGTAAATAAATTTACTAATTGGTCGTATAAGTGTACTAATTGCAATTGATATTAATTAGTAGTCCTATAATTGTGGTACACTAATTCCAAAAATAACAAAAACAAAAATAATTATGATATATTATAGTATAATATAATATACTATAATATATGACTATATTTTAACCGAAAATAGCATTATGTGATTTAAGTATAAAGATGACATTTCACAACCAACTGAAAAAAAAAGAAAAAAAGAAATGGCAACGAGATATTGGTTGGAACCACGGGACACAGATTGGAGATAATCGGCAACATGTGCAATGCAACTACTGTCACTCTACAGCCGGTTGGATGTGAATTTGTTGGATGAATAACCATTTGTATTTTGGAGATGTCTTTTTAGCTCCTTTATATGTAACTTTTCTTTTCTATGAATGGTGTTTTCTGTATTCTGTGAACTGCTTGACAGTAGGTTGACGCCTAAATTATCATGTATTTTCAATTTGAACTATATATTATTGATATAGCTACATATATAGACCTCTCAAAGGTTCAATTAATCAATTATAAGCTTTATATGTGCATACAGTTTAGTTTGAAGTTGTGTTTCCACAAGTTTCTTAGTGTTTCTGATTTTTTCCAGTGTTTCCACATGTTTCCGAAACGTTTCCGTTTCCGGGAACACCGAAACACTACACCGAAACGAAATTTTGATCCTTGGATGGTGATTAGGGTTTTGGGTGGCTGAAACAGGGAGGAAGAAGGGGCTGTTTGGTGAAGAAAACGGTGGATGAGGGCTTGTTCGCTTAATGACTGAATCGCTCTTGTGCTCTGATACCAAATTTGACGTAGAACACTCGAATAAAATATAAATATGGATGGAAAATTAAAGAACAAGACAAAAAAGATAGATTCTTGGAGTCCACCAAGAAATAGAAGAATTCTTGGAATCCACCAAGATCTATTGGAATCCACCAATAACTTAGGCTCTGAAAGAGAAAACTCATAAGCTGTGGATTACAATTCTGTACCACCTTATTTATAGCTAAATAAAAGTCACCTAATTTATGGAAACTCCCTAAAAGATATACCAAAATTAAAATCTCCTAATTTGAGAAATATGATAAGATTTCCTAGAGATTTAGTTTCCTAAAGATAAAATCTCTTAATATATATTATTCCTTAAATAAAGATTCCTACTATATGGAAATAAATGAAATAATTAATACAATTGCCTCCCGGATCAAATTTGTAAATCACAAAATGTCAGGAATGAGATCTCAACAACCAAACATGCCTTTCCATCCTGGGCTCCCTTTTTTATCCCCATCTCTTTTATCTTTGATTTTCTTATTTCTTTTTCATTCCAGCTGTATTGCTTACTTACACTCATGTGAGGGTCACATGTAGTCACACTTTTTCCCCTTACTTCATCATCCAGAGGAGATCTCTGATGGTTGTTATGCTTGATGAATTGAATGAGAATTATAGTGGTCTTGCACCAGTAATTGCATTGTTTTCTTCATTTTCTCTTCGTTTTCTCGTTTCTTCTTCTTCAAATTGTTGGATCCCTACAATTGGTATCAAAGCTGTGTTGCAATCAGAAATGGGGAAACCACCTGTGAGTTCTGGGTCTGCTTGGGAGAGTGAGCTACAATTGACTAGGGCACACATGGAGTCTCAGATCCAGACGTTACAATCTGAGATCCAAGGTTCTTTTGATGAGAAGCTGGGAGTTAAGATGGATGAGTTGAAGGAGTTAGAATTCACCATCCAACAGACTTTACAAAGAGGTATAGCTTCTGCCATGAAGCAGATTCAAGTCCCTTCAATCTCTAACCCACAATCGACTGGTATGTCTAATGCTCATGATTCTATTCACTCGGTACAAGCTTCAATTTCTCACCAAAATCATAACACACCATCTCACCCAATTAGATTGAACCCAGAAATGTCACCCATACCTGTTCCTCATACCCTTCCTTCGACAATTGCTCAACCCTTTTGTCACACCCGTCCCGGGAAATCTATTTATTTTAAAATACAAAATTGATTTATTGTGAATTATTAATGTTGATTAATAATTGTGGATGTGGTTGACGTGGGTCAACGGTGAGTGTCAATCGAGGACACAGAGATTTGCTAATCAATGAGGGATTGACATGAGTAAATGACATTTATGTGATTTTAATGTTATTTGACTTTACCTGATTTTCATGAATAGTAATTATACATGTTTTGTATAATTTATGGTAGTTTGATCCTATCTTAGATCATTGTGAATACTGTGGTGAGAACATGAGTGATGCGTAGCATAAAAGGTAGGTGGTCTAGAGATTTCACGAAATTAGTTTCAGAACGTGATTTTTGGACCCAAACGGAACATAGTCGAAAACTTTTATAAATTTTATTTTTCACTCGTAAAGTTATAATTTAGACGTGTAAGACATTTCGGGGTATAATTAGATGTTTTGAGAACTCGTGGGGAGGTAAACATAATTTCCCAAAGTGTTGTCTATATATAGAAAGCTAAGATATTTTGTCATAATGTCTTCAACCTAAAATTGAAATCAAGAGAGGAGATTTGGGGATTTTGAAGCTTAAAGCTTGCCGACTCAAATCGACGACTTTCCGATTGTCAGTTTTTCTCCAAATTCTAGATTCGAGCTCCTCGAGGTAAGAGCTACATTTTGATACCACTTAGGCCTCGTTTGGCTAAGTTTTTCCGAAAATCTAATTTATGAAAATTTGGGAAAAACATGTAAATACTTCTAGGAATCACTCCTAATCGGAGATTCGACGTTTAATCGGGCTACTAGTACTTTCCTCAAAGTTATAGGACGATTGCTCGAGGTATGAATTCCGAACTTATGTTATATAGACAATTTTGGATGCTTTGGATACTGTGTATGAAATTGTGATCCGGGCAAAATTCATGTATTAATTAGGCCCGTTAATTATGCACGCGAAAATGTTAGAAAAACATTTATAACTGTCTATGTGAGCATGTTATGTGTCTACTTGGGTCAAAGGGGAGTTTGGTGCAATTTCATTCGGGGGTAAACTCCTCGAAGTTTGAGGGTTGTAACATTGATTGTGTGGTATCTGGTATGGAGGAAGGCCCAACCAGGACACAGTACCTGGTATGGAGGAAGGCCCAACCAGTGTACGGGGTGTGTGGAAGAGGTGTGCCTTCCACGGCATCGATTTCATTACCGGATGAAAGCGTACCACTCACCCTAGAGACTAATTTGAGGTGTTTTGATGTTTAAAGCATGAATTGTCCATATGCATATGTTTAGAATTGTACACTCAGCATATAGCTGAGCAATGGAGATTTACTCCATTACAGGTATGAAGAAAGGAAAGAAGGAATGCGAGGGATGAGGCCTTTGGGATCATTCGGAGGAATTGGGGTATAGATTTTTGTAATCGAATCATAGAAGCTCTGGATTATTATTATTGAGTTGATGTAATATTCTTTTGAAAACCTTTTTAAGTTGGTTGGAAGTGACTTGGAACTCTTGAGTTCGCGTTTTGATGTTTAACACGTTGAATTTCATGTTTTATGAATTTGTTGTAGCACTTAAGAGATTTGATCCAAACGAGTTCTGTTAATGTTTTCAAAGCTTAGACATGCAGTCTAATATGTTTATATACCTTTGGTAAAGTTTCAGAACGATTGGGAATTTGTATGTTGAGTTTTGTCGTAATTGCGACGTTTTCAAAAAAGTAAAAATAGGCAAAAGTGGGCTGCCCGTGAATAGTGTTTTTACAAAGGAAGTACCTTTTTCGGAAAATACTGAACTGTTCTATTTTGCTTTTAGGGTACATTTGGGGTCCCTAATAACACTTTTATAGTTAATTTGAAATATAATTAACTTTTCAAATTGATACGGATTTTACGGACTCATAGTTCAATGTTATGTTTTTCTTCCAAAATGAATTATGTTTTAAAGAGTTTCTTTAAGTTTCTTTTCCGCTGCTAGAGTTATAGAATGAATTGGATGAGCCTCGGTGGCGTGCCACGTGTCCTATTTCCGCCCGTAGCGGGATGAGTCGTGACACCTTTCAACTACCTCCATTTCCAACTGTATCCAAAGTAACCACTTACCCTCCATTTCAATCCACCTTCGTGCCCATGTCAGTTGGCTCTGAACCCACATACAACCCATATTCATACATACCTCACCCTCAATTTCAAACACCTAACGTGTGTGGTTGAAATTTGAAATTAGAATTTCCCATATACAATCATGGCAATCCCTTAGATTGGGTTTCTAGGGCTGAAAGATACTTCAAATACCACCAGATTCCAGATTATCAAAAGAAGGAAATTGCAACAATACACATGGAGGGAGATGCATTACCTTGGATAGAGCCTATGTTTCAAATGTGACGAACCATATAGACCTGGTCATCAATGCAAAAGGGCTCAAATAATGTTGATGGAAGCGGAGGATGAAGAAATTTTTGAAGGGTTAGAAATGAAATCTGAACGAATGGTGATAGAAGAAAAGAATCACCAAGAGGAACCTGCAATCTCACTCCATGCACTCACTGGGTCTTTGAAACCTCAAACAATGAGGATGGATGGCATAATGGGATCTCAGAGGGTGAGCATTCTCATAGACTCTGGCTCCACTCACAACTTCTTACACCCACATTATGCCAGGAATACTAATGGGAAAGAAGAATTGACAGCCTCCTTGGAGGTCTATGCTGCTGATGGTACTGCAATGCAAAGTACGGGAAAGATCAATGAGGTACCATTAAAGATCCAAGGTTACGAAGGTAAGGTCAATTTTTATTTACTATCTGTTATGGGCTGCGATGTAGTGTTAGGGGCTGAGTGGCTTGAGTCCTTAGGACCTATTCTATGGGACTTTTCAAAGAAAAGTATGTCGTTTGTTGAAGGAGAAAAGAATTGTCACCTACAAGGCATAACATCCCCTTCCACAGTTTTAGTAAATTCAAACACAATGCAGGGAATTTTACATCAAGAGAAAGTGAGAGTAATAGCCCAACTTATGTGCATGACTTAAGGGAAACCACCATTAAAACCAGAAAGGGTAATGCAAAGGTTGTTAGATCAATTTGGAACCCTATTTACAGAACCTAGTCAACCTACCAATCTACCCCAAAGAGGAGTCCTGACAAACTGGCCCCCATGTTCGTTGAGTCTTTTCAAGTAGTTGCAATAATTGGGACAGATGCATACAAGCTTCAATTGCCTCCTACTACAAAGATTCAACCACTAATTCATGTCTCATTGCCAAACTAGAAAAAGGGATAGAGTACCTGCTTCAACCACTCTACCCTCTTACAGCACTACTGGTATAGTGGAGCGTGTTGCTAAAAAGATCATTGATAGGGGGTCATTCAAGAAGGGAAACACAGCTATTATCAAATACTTAGTGCAATGGAAGGGAAAATGGAAGGGACATTCAAATGCGGAAGCTACTTGGGTGGAAGCTCGTGAATTCGAAGCTCAATTTCCAAGCTTGAGGACAAGCTTGTTGTGAAGAAGGGTGGAATGTCAGGAATGAGATCTCAACAACCAAACAAGCCTTTCCATCCTGGGCTCCCTTTTTTTTATCCCCATCTCTTTTATCTTTGATTTTCTTATTTCTTTTTCATTCCAGCTGTATTGCTTACTTATACTCACGTGAGGGTCACATGTCATCACATGTAGTCACACTTTTTTTCCCTTACTTGCCCTATATCATCCAGAGGAGATCTCTGATGGTTATTATGCTTGATGAATTGAATGAGAATTATAGTGGTCTTGCACCAGTAATTGCATTGTTTTCTTCCTTTTCTCTTCGTTTTCTCGTTTCTTCTTCTTCAAATTGTTGGATCCTTACACAAAATTGCCCTTTTGTTCCTTATCATACAAGTAAGATTTGTCGGTCTCGGTTGAAATCTACTTTTAAAGCAATTTGATTAAGTTTTTTGCCAAAGGTTGCTACTTCCTGCTTCATTGAATATGAATAAAATAAGGTCTTCATGTTCTTAATCGGTGCAAGGATAAATGGAAATTAATCACAATTTCTCATGGTTTACATTGTATGAAAACCAAGTAGTATGTGCTTTCCGTTTCATTTGCTATTTGTTCCAACACACACCAATAATTCTAGCCAATTGATTTTTGGTGCTATTACTACTTCTACTCTTTTCCTACATTACTAGTTTGTAGACCCTCACCAACAAATAATAACTTATACTGGTGCATTATGATATCCTAATGCCTTTCGACATACCAAAGTGCATTTTTTTTTATATTTATATTCCTGTGCCTTAGGACATTACAAATATTTTGCAATGCTCTCAATCGCTACATAATGAGAAGTAATATACAAGAGGGAAAATATAACTAAGTTTAACTTGATAAAGCACAATATTTTTCCAGAAAAAATCCACTACAAGTGGATAGTCTCTATAATGAATGGTGTGTGCTGGGAGTAGAGTGTAGATAGATGTATGATGAAAAACTCATTTTTCCAACCATGTCCCCACTTTTTATTTTAGTAAGTATATACAATATATTACATGATCCATATATTCAATTGTTTCTTCGCAAAATATTTACTTCCCTTCGAAATTGAAAAACATCTTAATGTTGTATAGTTAAGACCTAGAGGGGTTGAACATGTCTAGTGCTGAATTATGGCCACAGAAAATTTTATCAGATTTCAACAACCAAACACAAGAACAGGTATTACCAAGATGTGATAATATGTCTATGTTGGAATATGTTATATTTATGTCATGATTTATGGATATATTTTAGGAATAGGTTTTTTGATCTTATCCTTAGTTTCCTTTTTCTTTTATCTTCTTCTTGTATATATTGTGTAACAATATTGAGAAATAAGATATCAAATTTCTCCATCTCTTCATTCTTGGTATCAGAGCCTACATAAAAACCCTAGCCACCACATCCAGCTCTCCACCGCAACCATAGCCACTTCGCCGCACACTACCAGCCGCCTTGCCGCAACCACCACCAGTGACCAGACCCCTCGCCGCACACCACCAGCCCCCAGAGACCCCTCGCCGCACCTCATCAGCCCCCAGGCTTCGTCGTCGAGACCCACCACCGAGGCCTACACCTATCCAGCCCTTTTTGGTTAGCTTCGGCTAACCCTTGCGCAGCCCGTAAGCTGTGCCTTGCCTCGTTTGTGGGTCTTGTGATGATCTAGAGCCTTTTCAGTGCTCTCTTTCCCTTATCTTGGGTTACCCGTGCCTAGGTAGCCCCTATTTCTGCCGCCCCAGCCTTCATACCCTCTTCTTGGGCCTTGATGTTCTTATTTTTGGTAATTATTCGTGTTATTTGGTTATTATTATCCGCAACAATGACCAAGGTTAAGGAAATTACGCAGCCCTCTACTGGGTCACAATCACGTACAGATTTCTCACTGTCTCTGACTCCACATGCTCCTGCGCAAAGGGTTGCTACTATACTTTTGGATGGACAAAATTTTGCTGCATGGTCTCATTCCCTTCGACTCTTCCTGGGTGCTAAAGGAAAGTCTAGTTGGCTTCATGGCACTATACCCAAGCCGGCTCCCACGGATTCTACATTTTATCAGTGGAATATGGACAATTGCACTATCTTGGGTTGGTTGTTGTAGAATGTTTAGAGAAAGAGATTGTATTGATGTTGATGATCTTCATATTTGCAAGTCGTTCAACCCTTTATATAGGGTGAGAATAAGAGATAAGATCAAATCCTACAAATTACAATCATATCCAATAATGAAAAGGAATACAATATAATATATTCAAATCTTCCTATAAAATCTGGATTCTCTATCTCATCAAATCTAGAATATTCTGAAATCATATTGTTAAATTGGAGCATCCAACCCAAAATCAATTGGCAATGAGTAGAGTAGCCCCTTGAACTTATATATTGAGTAGCTAGGTTATAAGTCCCCGATGTGGGACAGACAATCTCAACACATATCACATCCCATATCTTGCATATTTTTTCTTCCATATTTTCCTACATTCCCCCTCAAGTTGGTTACACAGAAACTCGTGTTGAACTGTCCAACTTGAACCTGAATATGGAAGATCATCACCGTACTTTACTCTTTAAAACTCCACCTTGTAGACTGTTGCAGTGGCCCCTTTTTAGGTAGTCTCTCGTTCACGTGCAACCCCTCTTGGGTGGTCCAATCCACGTGTGGCTTATCTTAGATGGTCTCGTCATACAAACATCCAATGCCCGAAGATCACATGGAGAAAGGTGAGATGTGCCCACAGAATAATCCATTGTGTCATACATGAATAGAGGTGTGAGGAACTGCATCTTGTTGCGGTTGATGTCTTCAACTTGTTATACAAGGAAGGTAGCCGATTGTATGCACAGAATAATCCTTATTGCCAATAAACAAGGAATACGCTTCTTGCAACAGAATAATGTTGCCGCCAGTCAAGGTTTCTTATTCTCCCCTCAAACTGAAGGTGGGAATGGAGACGAAAAACAACCGGAGTTTGGACAATAGAGTCCCTGTTAAAGCCAAAGCCAATCTACTGTTTTAAGATTGGTCTAGCTTAACATATATCATCTATCGCGTGCAAAATGCTCTTCCACTCCCCCTCAAACTGATAGAGGGTATGGACACGAACACCGAAGTTTGGAAGGGATGGGCGCAACTATGAGCAGCGGAAACAAAACGAACTAGGTCAGTGACCTGTTCTGAAACGAACAATTTAAAAAAAATAAAAAAAAACCAGCAAAACGGAAGTCCCGGCAGGCAGCGGGCTGCCACCCGCCAGCGGTGGTGGTGGTTGTTTTAAAACCCTACTTAGGGTGGCTCTGATACCATGTAGAATGTTTAGAGAAAGAGACATTGTATTGATGTTGATGATCTTCATATTTGCAAGCCCTTCACCCTTTATATAGGGTGGGAATAAGAGATAAGATCAAATCCTACTAATTACAATCATATCCAATAATGAAAAGGAATACAATATAATATATTCAAATCTTCCTATAAAATCTGGATTCTCTCTCTCATCAAAACTGGAATATTCTGAAATCATATCACAACCCATATCTTGCATATTTTTTCTTCCATATTTTCCTACAGTTATTTAATTCTATGGAGCCTCGTATTTATCATATGTTTATGTATCGCACTTCGGTTCATGGATTGTGGAATGCCTTGACCCAGATGTATGCGCATAAGCGTAATAAGTCATGGATTTATCAACTTCATCGTGAAGTTTCTCAGTCCTCTCAGGATTCTCTCCGGCTGAGTGTCCTTGATTATTTTAGTTACCTTCAGTTCCGTCGGGAGGAGTTGGCTCAGTATGAGCCTCTTGGTGATTTTCCTGCTCAAGCTGCTACTATTATTCTCCAGCGCCTTGACCATCTGCACACTTACCAGTTCTTGATGGGTTTGAAATCTGAATTCGAATCTCTTCGTACTCAGATTTTGAACACATCACCGATGCCTTCACTTTATGAGGCTTTTGCTATTGTTGGTGGTGATGAGCGTCGCTGGCAATTGTTTTAGGCTTCTCAGACTCCGCTTTCTGGTGCTCTTGCTGTTCATGATTAGATAGCCTTTGCTGCTCTTACTGGGCCTCATCCTAGCAATCGGAAACCTCTGGTTTGTAAGCATTGTAATGTTGTTGGTCATACCAAAGATCGTTGTTTCCAACTCCATCCTGAGTTGAACTATTGAAGAAATAGTATGCTCGGCCCTGCAATCCTGGCCCGACTCGCTTCGTTGATATCACTGAGACCGGTCCTGACCCCACTGTTCTTGATATTGGTCAGCTTCATCAGAATCAGAGTCTGCTTCAAACTCAGCTTGGACAGATTCAGAGCCAACTTGGCTTCCTTCTTCAGCAGCATCAATTAGGTCCTTCTTCCAAGATTGCCATTGCTACTGGTACTTCCACTGCTTGACATGTTAAGACTGTAACTCCAAGGTGGGTTCTGGACTCGGGAGCCAATGATCACATGACTGGTGAGTTATCTCTTTTTTCGTCCCCTCTTACACCTGTTAACCACACTGTGAGTATTACTGATGGTTCCACCACTAGAGTTCAGAGTTAGGGTAATGTTTGTTTGTCTCCCATGCTTACATTGTCCTCTGTTCTTTGTGTCCCTCAATTGTCTTTTAATCTTTTATCGGTTAGTCGCCTTGCAAAGTGTTATAATTGTGCTGTCATTTTCCTACCTGATCGTTGTCTCTTGCAGGACCTGACTTTGAAGGAGATTTTTTGTACGGGCCATGAGCGTGATGGAATCTACTTCTTTGGGGAACTGCCACCACCACTTGTGTCTTCTAGTTTATAGGCATCTGTTTTACCTAGTTCTACTTCTAGTTCTTTCTTAAATAAAACTACAGAGTTATGGCATGCCCGGCTGGGACCTGCTAATTTTCAATATCTGTGCTTTCTTTTTCCAGAATTAATAAAAGCATGTAAGACTCATAAATTTCTGTGTTGTGTGTGAACTTTCTAAGCATACTCGTTCTTCTTATATTCCCCGCATGTCTCGTGCTCCTAGTGATTTTGATATGAAAGGAATTTAGGGAAAAAAATGGTTTTATTAAACTAATCCCATGTATATATATATACAAAGCTAGAAAGCCAGAAAAAGGAAAGAAAAATCTGTCACACCCGTCCCGGGAAATCTATTTATTTTAAAATACAGAATTGATTTATTGTGAATTATTAATGTTGATTAATAATTGTGGATGTGGTTGACGTGGGTCAACGGTGAGTGTCAATCGAGGACACAGAGATTTGATAATCAATGAGGGATTGATATGAGTAAATGATATTTATGTGATTTTAAATGTTATTTGACATTACCTGATTTTCGTGAATTGTGTAGAGTAAATTTCTGGTAGTTTTGATCCTATTTTAGATCATTGTGAACACTGTGGTGAGAACGTGAGTGATGTGTGGCATAAAATGTAGGTTGTCTAGAGATTTCACGAAATTAGTTTCGGAACGTGATTTTCGGACCCAAACGGAACCTAGACGAAAACTTTTATAAATTTGAGTTTTAACTCGTGAAGTCATAAAATGGACGTGTGCGACGTTTCAAGAATTAATTAGAAGTTTTGAGAACTCCTGGGGAGGTAAACGTAATTCCCGAGAGTCATGCCTATATATATAGTAGTGGATGAGATTTCTTTATCATCCAAACTTACAAAATATCTAGAGAGAGGAGAGAGAAAGGAGATTTGATCCTACGATCTTCCCGACGACAAACGACGACCGTTCGTCTGTCAGCTTTGAACCATATTTCATATTCGAGCTCCTCGAGGTAAGAGCTACATTTTGATACCACTTAGGCCTTGTTTGGCCAAGTTTTTCTGAAAATCTAATTTATGGAAATTTGGGAAAAACATGTAAATACTTGTAGGAATCACTCCTAATCTGAGATCCGACGATTATTTGGGCCTCTAGTTGATCCTTCAAAGTTTCGAAGAGATCGCACGAGGTATGAATTCTAGATCTATGAAATATATGAAAATTTCATGTTTTGAATATCGACTTTGATATTTTGGATCCGGGCGAAATTCATGTATTAATTAGGCCCGTTAATTATGCACGTGAAATTACGATAAAAGCATGTATAACTGTTTATGTGAGCATGTTATGTGTTTACTTGGGTCAAAGGGGAGTTTGGTGCAATTTCATCCGGGGGTAAGCTCCTCGAACCTTGAGGATTGTAATATAGATTGTGGTTGCGACTAGTATGGAGGAAGGCCCAACCAGGATACGGTACCTGGTATGGAGGAAGGCCCAACCAGTGTACGTGATGTGGGAGAGGTGTGCCTTCTACGACATCGGTTACATTTACCGGATGAATGCGTACCACTCACCCTAGAGACTATTTCTATGTGTTTTAGATGTTTTAAACCATGAATTGTCATATAACCATACATGTAGAATTGTACACTCAGCATATAGCTGAGCAATGGAGATTTACTCCATTGCAGGTATGAAGAAAGGAAAGAAGGAATGCGAGGGATGAGGCCTTTGGGATCATTCGGAGGAATTGGGGTATAGATTTTTGTAATCGAATCATAGAAGCTCTGGATTATTATTATTGAGTTGATGTAATATTCTTTTGAAAACCTTTTTAAGTTGGTTGGAAGTGACTTGGAACTCTTGAGTTCGCGTTTTGATGTTTAACACGTTGAATTTCATGTTTTATGAATTTATTGTAGCACTTAAGAGATTTGATCCAAACGAGTTCCGTTAATGTTTCAAAGCTTAGACATGCAGTCTAATATGTTTATATACCTTTGGTAAAGTTTCAGAACGATTGGAAATTTGTATGTTGAGTTTTGTCGTAATTGCGACGTTTTCAAAAAAGTAAAAATAGGCAAAAGTGGGCTGCCCGTGAATAGTGTTTTTACAAAGGAAGTACCTTTTTCGGAAAATATTGAACTGTTCTATTTTGCTTTTAGGGTACATTTGGGGTTCCTAATAACACTTTTATAGTTAATTTGAAATATTATTAACTTTTCAAATTGATATGGATTTTACGGACTCATAGTTCAATGTTATGTTTTTCTTCCAAAATGAATTTTGTTTTAAAGAGTTTCTTTAAGTTTCTTTTCCGCTGCTAGAGTTATAGAATAAATTGGATGAGTCTCGGTGGCGTGCCACGTGTTCTATTTCCGCCCGTAGCGGGATGGGTTGTGACAAAATCGCCTAATAAATAAGAAATAAAGACTGGTCAACATGACCTAAAATAAAGAGAGTAAAATCCACCATACAAAATTTTTTCCTAATTCCAACACTCCCCCTCAAGTTGTGGCGAATATATTGACTAGCCCTAGCTTGTGAAGAGATGACTGAAGACGACCAGGACCAATTGACTTAGTTAACATATCTGCTGTTTGTTCACGTGAGGTGACAAAGCTTGGTGACATAACTCCTGTCTTAACTTTTTCATGAATGAAGTGAATATCAACTTCTATGTGCTTTGTTCTCTCATGAAGGATGGAGTCGAATGATAACATGATAGCCGACTTATTATCACAGAACAAAGTGGATGAGTCCTTCACGGGAAATCCCAATTCATCAAGAATAGAACGAAGCCAAAGCAGTTCACATGTCCCTTGAGCCATGGCACGATACTCGGCTTCACAACTCTACTGGATTGATCAGCAATTGTTTTTCATCAATTGGACGATTGCACCAATACGGTGCATGTGACGACTAGGTTTGCCCTATTTGCCGTA
The DNA here is from genome assembly GCA_033977485.1 of Hydrangea macrophylla. Taxonomy (NCBI): domain Eukaryota; kingdom Viridiplantae; phylum Streptophyta; class Magnoliopsida; order Cornales; family Hydrangeaceae; genus Hydrangea; species Hydrangea macrophylla. The sequence continues at coordinate 70,014,821 of CM066994.1, forward strand.
TAAACTAATTCTGTGATTAATCTTTTTCATCCATAATGTTGAAAGAAGGGGTGATTGGTGACAAATCCGGTGTTGTGAGTTCTCCTATAAGTCATGAGAAGCATTCCCTCATTATTGAGAACACTGGGTCAAAAATTACCACAGAATTGTTCAACGGAGAGAACTATCTTACTTGGTCTCAATCCGCTACCTTTTGGCTGCGCAGTAGATCAAAGTTTGGTTATGTTGATGGCACTCTGAAGGCACCTAGTCGTGAGGAACCCACCTATGCGAAGTGTGAAGTGGATAATTATCTCGTCATGAGTTGGCTTGTGCATTCGATGGAGCCCAGTATTGCTGCCTTTTTTCTGGAGATGGAAACAGCACTTGACATATGGGATACATTAGCACGAACTTATGCTAGGAAAGGGAATATAGCTGAAGTTTATGAGCTTCGTCGGCGTATTGAGGCGGATGAACAAGGTGAGCGTTCTATCCTTCAGTATTACACCTCTTTGAATACTATGTGGAAGCATCTTGATAACTTGAAGAATTATCGTCCTGTCTGCTCTACGGATGCCACTAGTTTCAAGGAGTATATTGAGAGCGAAAGAATTTTTAAGTTCCTAGCTGGCCTCAATTCTGAATTCGATCAGGTGAGGAGTCGAATTCTTGGGATGGAACCATTACCATCACTTCGAGAGGCATTTGCCTATGTTCAGAACGAAGAGAGTCGTCGTTCTGCTATGCTTTCTCCCAAACCCATTGATCGATCCGCTTTGGTATCTTATAATCACAAAGGGGGCAAGGCTCCCAACTATAATTCACGGAAGGATCAGACGATTTATGAGGGTTCTGAGACTAAGGATAAGTGGTGTGATTACTTTAATAAGCCCGGTCATATTCGTGCTACCTGTTGGAAGCTTCATGGGCGTCCATCTTTCCCAAGGGGAAGAGGGGGAGGCCGCACTGGGGGCCGTGGCAACGGCCCCAGAGCCCACTTATCCACGGGTCCTCCTGAAGCTCCTCAGTCCGAGGAGATTCCCCCTGCTTCACCTGCTACTGGTAGTATTAGTAGTACTGATTTGGAGACCCTGAGGCGCATTATGGCACAGTTGGACACCTCCACGAGTTCTTCTACTTCTTTTGCCCAAGCAGGTAATGTTGCTAATTTTACATGTGCTTTAAATGCTTGTTCTGCACAGCCATGGATCATTGACTCTGGGGCCTCTGATCATATGACCGGTCTGTCCACTATTTTTTCTACTTACAAACCTTGTTTAGGTAAAGACAAGGTTAAAACCGCCGATGGTAGTCTTTCTTCCATCTCTGGTAAAGGTGTCATTCATGCTTCTGAGTCTCTGTCTTTATCTTCGGTTCTTCATGTACCCAATTTTACAACTAACCTTCTTTCGATTAGTCGTATTACTAATGACCTTAATTGCTGTGTTACCTTTTTTCCTTCTCACTGTGTATTTCAGGATCTCTCCACCAAGAAGGTGATTGGCAATGGTAGGGAGAAGAATGGACTTTACTTTCTGCTGCCTAGTGAAGTAGATACTGGAGGTGAAAATTTGACTCAAAGGGCTCATCATTCCTTGAGAGAGACACTCCCTAGAGAGGCTTGGCTATGGCACCAGAGACTAGGACATCCTTCATTCTCTCTCCTTCGTCATTTATTTCCGTCATTAATAAACAGTTATAATGTTAATAATGCTATGTGTGAAGCATGTGAACTTGGCAAACATCATCGTGCCACTTTTAATTTGAGTTTGAATAAAAGTACTATTCCCTTTCAGATTGTTCATACTGATGTTTGGGGTCCTTCTCACATTTCTTCTTTGCATGGGTATAAGTGGTTTGTTACATTTATTGATGATTTTTCTCGTACTACTTGGGTGTATCTAATGCGAGAGAAGAGTGATGTGTTTTCTATTTTCAAAAACTTCCACTGTATGATTTGCACTCAATTTAGTACTGTTATCAAAGTTGTGCGTTCTGACAAAGGGGGGGAATATATTTATGGAGGGCTCGAGAATTTTTTCCTTGAACATGGAATAATACATCAAACCTCCTGTACTAATACTCCCCAACAAAATGGAGCTGCTGAGAGAAAAAATCGCCATTTATTAGAATGTGCTCGGTCCGTGATGTTTTCAATGCAGGTTCCCAAGTCTTATTGGGGGGAAGCAGTTCTCATTGCTGCCTACCTCATTAACCGATTGCCCACCCGTGTCCTTAATAAAAAGTCCCCGGTTGAAGTTCTTCTAAACCCGTTTTTTGTGTTTACTATTCCTCCTAAAGTATTTGGTTGCGTCTGTTTTGTTCACAACCATTCCCCTTCCAAGAAAAAACTTGACCCTCGTTCTCTTAAGTGTGTCTTTGTTGGTTACTCATCGACACAAAAGGGGTACAAGTGTTATCATCCTCCTTCTCGTCGGTGGTACGTCTCCATGGATGTCACTTTCCATGAGGCTCAGTCCTACTTTCAGTCTCCACAGTCACCTCTTCAGGGGGAGAAAATGAGTGTGGAAGAGATGTCTGGTGATATTGTTCCTATTGAAGGAGTAGTGGAGTTAGGAGACAATAGTGAGGAGGGAGGAGAGAAAGGAGAAGTAGAACATGAAGAGGTAGGAGAAAGAGAAAAAGAGGAAGAGAAAAAGAGGAGAATGATGTAGAGAGGGGAAATATTGTAACAAAGGGGAAAGAGTTACTTACCTATTCAAAGAACAAGGAAAGAAGAAGATTTGGGGCAGCAAAAATGGAAGTCGTTCCAATCCCTCCACTCCAGCCAATCTCTTCTAGTGATGATGATCCAGGTATCTCTCCATCTCTTTCTCCTTTCTCTGGTAATGATTTAGACATACCTATTGCTCATCGTAAAGGCACTAGGACATGTACTAAACATCATCTTTCTAATTTTGTTTCATACTCTTGTTTGTCACCATCTTATAAAGCCTTTGTTTCTAGTCTGTCTTCTGTGTCTACTCCTAATCATGTCCAGGAAGCCTTGTCTGACCCTAAGTGGAAGTCTGCCATGGTTGAGGAAATGAAAGCACTCTCAAAAAATGGCACATGGGAATTAACAGAATTACCTCAAGGGAAGAAGACAGTAGGGTGCAAGTGGGTGTTCACTGGGAAATACAAGGCTGATGGGACGATTGAAAGGTATAAAGCCCGTTTGGTAGCTAAGGGTTTTACTCAGACCTATGGAGTAGATTATCAAGAAACATTTGCTCACGTATCAAAAATGAATTCTGTGAGAATTTTGTTATCCCTTGCTGCAAATTTGGAGTGGCCACTACATCAATTTGACGTAAAAAATGCTTTTCTCCATGGTGATTTAGAGGAGGAAGTGTACATGGATGTCCCTCCAGGTTTTGAGGATACCAAAACAAAAGGGAAAGTTTGTCGTCTTCGGAAATCACTGTATGGGCTCAAGCAGTCACCAAGAGCGTGGTTTGATCAGTTTTCTCAGGCTATGCTTAGATATGGGTTCAAACAAAGCCAAGGTGATCATACTCTCTTCATTAAACATTCTTCAAGTGGTAAATTGACGGTTTTAATAGTCTATGTTGATGATATCGTTCTTACTGGAGATGATTTGGAAGAGATGGGAAAGTTAAAAAATTACCTGGCTAAGGAATTTGAAATCAAGGACTTGGGAAGCTTAAAGTATTTCTCAGATCCAAAGATGGGATTTTTTTATCCCAGAGACAGTATGTGCTGGATTTGCTAAAAGAAGCCGGAATGCTTGGTAGTAAGGCAGCGGATATTCCAATGGATCCTAATCTGAAGCTTAGTGATGACCCAGGAGGAGAACCAGTAGAGAAGGGAAGATATCAGAGAATGGTGGGTAAACTGATTTATCTCTCACACACCAGACCCGACATTGCTTTTGCAGTGAGCGTGGTAAGTCAGTATATGCATTCTCCTAGACAGGTTCATCTTGATGCTGTTCTCCGAATTGTGCGGTACCTTAAGTCATCGCCTGGGAAAGGTTTATTCTTTGCTAAGCATGGTCACACTCAATTGGAAGCTTATACAGATGCGGATTGGGCCGGATCGGTTACAGATAGAAGATCGACAATCGGGTATTGTTCCTTTGTTGGAGGGAACCTTGTAACTTGGAGAAGCAAAAAGCAGCCCGTAGTGGCTAGGTCCAGTGCCAAAGCGGAGTTTAGAGCCATGGCTCAGGGAGTGTGTGAATTGCTGTGGATACAAATTATTTTGTCTGATCTTGGTTTTAATCCTGAAGACTCAATGAAGCTATACTGTGATAACAAAGCAGCTATTGGCATTGCGCATAATCCTGTTCAGCATGACCGGACTAAGCACGTGGAAATTGATCGTCATTTTATCAAGGAAAAACTAAATAGTGGGAAGATTTGTACTCCATATGTGAAGTCCGGAGACCAGTTAGCTGACGTCCTTACCAAGAGCCTTGCGAGTAGAGCATTTCGCTTCATTCTTAGCAAGCTGGGTATGAGAGATATCTTCGCACCAGCTTGAGGGGAGTGTTGGTGTTATTTTGTTATTAGTAGCTGGATATATTTATTTTATTGTTTAGGGACTATCTTGTAATTATTCATTATTGTGTTTTCTCATCTAATAAAATAACCTAGAGGAACAGTTGTTCTCTCTAAGCTTGGAAAAATATTCTTCAACAGTTTCTTGCTTTTCTATGATATTAGGTGATTACCATGAAAAGTACACAAATCAGAAGTGGAACGTCTATCACTTTTTGAACCAGCATAATCAACATCTGTAAAACAGGAAAGGCCTGACTGTATTCTTGTCTTAAAGAACAGACCAAGACCCGGACAGGTCTTAAGATATCGAAGAATATGATATACAACATCCAAATGAGAGGTCCGAGGTGAGTGCATAAACTGACTCACAACACTAACAGCAAATGTCAGATCTGGTCTTGTGTTCGTCAAATAGATGAGGCGACCCTCAAGACGCTGATATACCGAGGGATCAGGTAATAACTCCTCCGACTCAGTAGATAACTTCAGGTTTGGATCCATAGGAGAGGAGACCGGTCTACACCCAAGCATACTGGTATCCTGAAGGAGATCCAAAGCATACTTTTGCTGAGATAAAGAGATACCTTGACGTGAATGAGCTACCTCAATACCAAGGAAATATCTCAGAGGACCCAAATCTTTAATATCAAATGGCACTCCGAGATCATACTTAACTTGAACAATACCTGAAGCATCGTCATTCGTAATAATAATATCATCGACATAAACTGAGATAATGAAACACTTCCCTTGGGAGTTGCGATGAAGAATATAGGTGTGATCTGAGTGGCACCGAAAAAAAATATAGTAAGTACCACTTCACTGAAACGGCTAAACGAAGCACGAGGAGACTGTTTCAGGCCATAGAGAGATTTTTGAAGTTGACACTTCCCCTGAATACTCCTCCTGAGCCCGAAAACCAGGTGGAGGATCCATATAAATAGTTTCAGAGAGCACCATTAAGGAAGGCATTCTTGACATCAAGCTGATGAAGAGGCCAAGAGTGGGATGCAGCAAGAGAAACGAGAAGGCGGACTGTAGTCAATTTAGCTACAGGAGCAAACGTAGCACTAGAGTCCTTACCAGGAATTTGAGTAAGCCCTTGGCCACCAGTCGAGCTTTATACTGATCAATAGTGCCATCCGCCAAATACTTAATACTGAAAACCCATTTACAACCAACTGTACGCTCTCCAGGAGGGAGAGTAACAAGATCCGAAGTCTGATTGCCCTGAAGAGCACCCATATCCACTTTCATATCAGCCACCCACTTAGGATTCTGGAGAGCCTCATGGATCGAGCGAGGAATAGAGACAGAATCAACTACACGAACAAATGAGTAAAAAGATTTGGATAATCCCTGATAAGACACAAACTTGGGAATGGAATGGTTAGTACTACTTGAAAGAGTAAAGCGAGGAGGGCAACGAACGTGACTAGGGTAATGAGGAGCAATATTAACCTCAGAAACTATGGGAGAAGGCGACAAACCTGATTCCGAAGAAGAAATTGGCGGGGGGTCAGGAGAGCGTGGACGGCGAGTGTAGACCTGTGTGGGGTCAGTGGAGACAACCGGAGGCAATGATACGCCAAAGGGCTCAAGAATAGGAACATGACGGGGAAGTATAGAAATATCTTCCACAGTATCCTCTACAGTAGCTGCTGGTGGAGAAGGAGTGGGACCTGTAAAAAATGGAACTGTTTCCAAGAAGGTGACATCCAATGAGTGATAAAAGTGACGAGAAATAGGATCACAACATCTATATCCTTTAGACATGGATGAGTACCCTAAGAAAACACACCGAATAGCCTTAGCATCAAGCTTAGTTCTAGTAGGACTCCTATCTTGAACAAAGCAAGTACACCCAAACACACGGGGAACAATAGGAAAGAGAGTGCAGTCAGGTTTAAGAATCTGAAGGGGAGCCTTGCCCTGTTGAACATGACTGGGAGTACGATTTATAAGATATGTAGCAGTAAGAACAACCATGCGCGAGAGATACTTAGGGACACTCATACCATATAAAATACATCTAACCACAAACATAATGTGACGATTTTTACGTTCAGCTGCACCATTCTGCTTGGGGGTGTAGGGATAAGTAAGCTGTTGGAGAATCCCTTCGTTATTAAGTTCCGACCTAAATTCATTTGTGATATACTCTCTGCCATTATCAGACCTAATGTTACATACAACTGTATGGAATTGAGTTTTAACCATTTGAAGAAAATTGCGAAATGAGTAAAAACTTCTGATTTTTTCTTCATTAGGTAAACCCAAAGTACAACGGGTATAATAATCAATAAATGTAACATAATAACGATGCTGAGATAAGGTAGTGACAGGTGAGGGACCCCAAACATCAAAATGAATAAGATCAAAGGCACAAGGTGCCCTATGCATACGTGGAACATAAGAAGTACGAGTGTGCTTGGATAATTGACAAACCACGCAATCAAAATTAAAATCCTTGCAAGCTTTATTTACTGAAGGGAATAGCAAACATAAATACTGAAAGTTTGCATATCCTAGACGGACATGCCACAAATCCAAAGTTTGACTAGAAAACACGTATTTATTAGAACTAGGTAAGACTAGATTATTAGGAATAGGTAAAGTAGATGCTTGCAGGCTGGACAAGGACTCTCGTGAAGACGGTGGATCACCAAAGTAATAGAGGCCATTACGCTCATACCCCCTGCCAAAAATCTTCCTCAAAGTCCGGTCCTGCAAATAACACGAGTCAGGTAAGAATACAACACAATTATGATCCTTTGCAGTGCGATTGACAGAAAGTAGATTATAGGCAAAATTGGGAACAAAGTAAACAGAAGTGAGGGTAATGTCGGGAGACAATTGAGCATTTCCCTGACTCCGGATGGGAATGGAAGACCCATCAGCAATACGAATAGATTGGTCAATATGGATAAAGGAAGATGTAAAAATAGACGACTCACCAGTCATATGATTACTTTCACCAGAATCCAAAATCCAAGTGGGACGTTCTGACTTACCATGAAGAGCAGTAGGGGTACCTGTAACAAGAGCAGCGGTAGGACCAGACGATGATACTGAAGTACACAATCCCAAGTATGACTGGAGCTAAGCAATTTGAGACTGAATTTGACCATAATCAGGTGGAGGAGATACCGTCTCCACAACACCACCGGTGCGAGGGCCACCCCTCCCACGGCCAGTGGACTTATTATTGGAGAATTGCTGTTTCAATTCCGAATGAAGATCAAAACAGCGATCTATAGTATGGCTAAGCTGTTGGCAGTGCTGACAAAAAAGACGGGTGCTAGCGAGACGTTGGCCAGAAGGGGCGCCAATAGAAGGATGGGGGCCTGGAGATGAACCAAAAGCAAGTCGTGGGCCCGAACGGGCAACAAATGCCATCTGATTAGAAACTGGAGGAGACGGCTCAGTTACAAGAGAGGGAGATAAAATACGGTGTCGCTCCTCATCACCTTCCACAGTAGCAAATGCCTCAAATAAAGAGGACAGAGGTGTAGTATTAAGAATCTGAGTGCAGCAGGGCCTCGAGCTTAGGCTTTAGGCCCATAAAAAAATTGGTAGGTATGTCGATGGTCAAGACGTTTGACCTCAACATCACCATCATTAGGAATTCATACTGGGCTTACTCCTCCCACCGAGTTTGTAGGTAGCCAAAAAAATCAGAAACAGAGAGTCCCAAGACGGCTTGGGAGGCATGAGAGATCCTGGTAGAGCTAAAAAATGCGCGAGTCAGAATGTGCATGGGCATACATTTTAGTCAACGCAGTCCAAAAACCATGAACCATGTTGTGATACATAAACATATTATAGATTCGTTCCTCCATTGAGTTGAACATCCACCCCAGAATGACACAATTATCTGTAAACCATTCATCATATTTAGCATTAGATTCAGCAGGTTTACCATCTTACCCAGCAGCCACCCAATCTTCCCTTTGCCTCCAAGGTAGAGGCGAAGAAAATTAGACCAAGCATGGAAATTCTTTCCATTCAACAGAACACTCGTGACACGTTGAGCTGGTGTCAAGTGAGACATAGATGAATCAAAATGGGCAGGAACAGTTGCAGTGGGATCAACCTTAGTAGGATTAGTCATGATGCTGTAAAAACAATGGAGAAGAGACTAGACTTGCCGGAAGAAGACAGAAATTGGCAACAATAGTGATCACAGTCGGGCAGTCGGCGATTGATGACGTCCGGTTGCCCAGACTGGAGACGGAGAGCACAAGACTGCTCTAATACATCATAAAGATGTCTGAGACGGGCAAGAGAGGCAACTGAGTGGCTGTTGGACCAAGCTGAGTGGCCTGGTGGGTGCGCCGCAGGTGGGGGAAGACTAGGGCTGCGGCAGGGGCTCGGCAGGAGCTGGAGGGGTTGGCGAAGGTGGTGGAGTTGGCAAAGGAGGTGGTGGGGTTGAAGGTCCGGCGCAGAGGAGAGAGGAGGAGGATAGGTTAGGGTTTGTTGTGTGTGTGTGTGTGTTTGTTTTTTTTTTTTTTTTGCTCTGATACCAAAGAGGAATTTTGGGAAAAGATTGATTTTATTAAACTAATCCCATGTATATATATATATATATACAAAGCTAGAAAGCCAGAAAAAGGAAAGAAAAATTGCCTAATAAATAAGAATTAAAGACTGGTCAACATGACCTAAAATAAAGAGAGTAAAATCTGCCATACAAAAATATTTCCTAATTCCAACAAATATTATACATTCAGATGTGTGGGGACCATCCCCTGTTACTGCATTAATTGGGTATTGCTATTATGTTACGTTCATTGATGATTATTCACATTGTACATGGGTTTATCTTCTTAAGAAAAAATCTAAAGTTTTTCCATTATTTACTCAATTTCTACAAATGGTTAACACTTAGTATCAAATTGTTGTTCGTACCCTCCGATCTGATAATGGCCGTGAATATGTTTCTAATGATTTTTGTTCTGAACTTAATAAAAAGGGTATCCTCCAACAACTAACTTGTACATATACCCTAGAACAGAATGGTGTGGCAGAACGAAAGAACCGTCACATTATGTCTGTTATCCGGTGTCTCCTTCGCGGTATGGAGATACCTAAATATTTTTTCCATTTCGCAGTTCTCACAGCTACATATCTTATTAATCGAACTCCAAGTCGTGTCTTGGATGGTAAAGCTCCTTTGCATGTTCTTCAGCCCGATTGTACACTTTTTCATGTGTTACCTCCTGTCTTTGGTACACTTGTTTTGTTTAGATTCGCAGCCCTCTTCACACTGAACTTGATGATAAGGATAGCCGTTGTGTCTTTCTTGGTTATTCTCCTCTAGTTATAGGTGTTATGACCCTGTTGCTCATCAGTTCTATACTTCTATGGATGTTACGTTTCTAGGGGATGTTTCTTACTTTGTAGGTTCCAATCGTTCCTCTTGTCTCCTTGCCTCAAGAGACGTCCATTGAATCTGACGAGCTACCTCGTCTTGTTCCTGTCTTTGATTCTTCCTCTCTTGAGGTTGGAAATGAGGATTCCCTACCACCAATAATTACATCTTCTCCTGAATTTCGTTACTCTCCACGTTCACAAGCTCATGGTCCGCCTCCAAATGCTTCTCCGGATCCAGGTCCTGCTTCTCTTGCACCTGTAAGACAATCCATCAGAATTTCTCGCCCAGTAAATCGGTATGTTATTCTTGCTCTACTCATCACCCTATTTCCCAGTATGTTCCATATTCAGCTCTTTCACAACCCTATCAAGCTTTTCTTGGTTAGGTAGATTCAGTTTCAATTCCCTGGTTTGTGTTTGAGGCTCTCCAAAATCCACATTGGATTCAAGCCATGCAAGCTGAAATGGATGCACTTCAGCATAATCGCACTTGGGATCTTGCCTCTCTTCCTCCGGGGAAAAGACAGTTGGGTGCAAATGTGTCTATACAATCAAGTATCTTTCGGATGGTTCTATTGATCGCTGTAAGGCTCGCCTGGTTGCTGAAGGGTTTACTTAGATCCTAAGCAAAGACTTTAATGCTACTTTTGTTCTTGTGGCCAAACTTACTGTTCGCCTAATTGTTTTTTTCGCTGCTTCTCAGACTTGGCCCCTTCATCAACTTGATGTGAAGAATGCATTTCTGTATGGGGATCTCCAGGAAATCATTTACATAGATACCCCTCCGGGTTGTCTGTCGACTACAGAAGTCACTTTATGGGTTAAAGAAGTCCCCTTAGCGGTGGTTCAGTCGTTTTAGTGATGTTGTTCTCTCTATTGGATTCACTAGGTGTCACTGTGATCACACTTGCTTTATTCGACGACATTTGGATGGTCGATGTATTATTCTATCAGTTTACGTTGATGACATTATTGTTACTGACGATGATACTGCAGGAATTACGAGGATAAAAGAAAAACTTGGAATGGCATTTGATGTTAAAGACTTGGGTCCTCTCAGGCATTTCGTTGGTATTGAAATTACCCGGTCTCGTCATAGGATCTCAATGAACCAAAGGAAATATATCTTGGATCTCCTCAGTGATACTGGCATGATGGGTTGTCGTCTTGCTTCCACACCTATGGATTCGAATATCAAAATATTTTCCAAGTTAGGAAAGCTGTTATCTGATTTGGCCTCTTATCAGTGTCTTGTTGGTCGTCTCATTTATTTGACCAATGCTAGACCTGATCTTGCTTTTGCTGTGAGTGTAGTTAGCCAATTCATGCATGCCCCCACGTACTTCTCGTATGGACGCTGTTCATCATATTCTTCGGTATCTTAAAACTTGCCCAGGTTTGGGTCTTTTCTTTGCTGCAGGAACACAATCTGGGGTCACGTGTTTCACAAATGCTAACTATGCTGGTTACAAGAGTGATAGGCATTCAACTTCGGGTTTTTGTATGTTTCTATGGTAAACACCTTATCTCTTGAAAAAGCAAGAAACAAGCAGTTGTTTCAAGATCATTGGCTGAAGTCGAATATCGTGATATGGCACAAGGTACCTGTGAGCTTCTTTGGCTTCGGTCTCTTCTACTAGAATTGGGGTTTGCAGTTTCTAAGCCCTCTACATTGTTTTGTGATAATATGTCTGCTATAATGCTTGCTTCAAATTCTGTTCTTCATGAGCGTACGAAGCATGTTGAGGTTGATATCCACTTTATTCGTGAGAAAGTTCGTTCTGGTATTATCTTTCCGTGCTTTGTTCCTTCTTCAGATCAGACTGCTGATGAGCTCACAAAGTCGGTTGGACCATCTCTCTTGAAGTCATCTATTGTCAAACTGGGACTCATGAATGCCTTCGCTCTAGTATGAGGGGGAGTGTTGGAATATTTTATATTTGTCCCTGTGATTTATGGATGTATTTTAGGAATAGATTTTTTGATCTTTTCCTTAGTTTCCTTTTTCTTCTCTCTTCTTCTTGTATATATTGTGTAACAATATTGAGAAATAAGATATCAAATTTCTCCATCTCTTCCTTCTGTCTACAACAAATAAATTGACTTTTTTCATTATTGTTAAAGTATAAGGGTATTTTGTAATTGTTTCATTAATAATACATATACATATGTTGGCTAACATGTTAAGGTTAAGCCTTCATTCTCTCTATTTTCTCTCTTTGAACATGGTATCAGAGCCTCCATGGAGATCCACCAACAAACCCTAAAACAAACCCTAACTGCAGCCTATCCTAGCCCTCCCTAACCTATCGCAGCACCACCCAACACCACCCAGACCTGCGCCGCTACCCCCAGCACCACCCAGACCTGCGCCGCCACCCCCAACACCACCCTAGCCCTACGCCGCAACCCCAGCACCACCCTAGCTCTGCGCCGCAACCCCCAACACTACCCTAGCCATCGCCGCAACCCCCAACACCACCCTGGCCCATCGCAGCCCCACCCAGCACCACCCTGGCCATCGCATCATCTCTGGACTGCTTTCTCTCTATTTCCCGACCCTAATCAAGTCCTGTAGGCGTAGATTTAGCTTGATCTAACTTTCAAGTGCCGTTTTGATTGGTGATTCTCTCTTTGTTCTGTCTCCGTCCTTCATGGACCTCATAGGTTAATTTCTTGTATGAGTTCTTGTTAATGTTCTCCTACGAGTGTGTTCGTGTGTTGGTATAAGACTCCCATTCGTCAGTTGGTATCAATATGGCTGATTCCAGTTCCACAAAGAATGTCCATGATATTATAAGTTCGCAAATTATCACTACAAAATTGAATGGGTCCAACTACTTGTGGGCTCAAGCTATAAAGGCTACTCTAGGTGCTCGCAAGAAGTTAAAATATATTCTGTCTGAACCTCCCTTGAAGGATGTTAAAGAGTATGATGATTGTGTTTCTGACAATTATACTGTTATGTCTTGGTTGTGGAATAGTATGGAATTGTCTATTTCATCCAGTGTTATGTTTTTGTCTTCAGTCAAGGATATTTGGGAGTCTGTCCACGAGATTTTTTCTATGGACAACAATGTTTCTCGAGTCTATGACGTTTATCAGAATTTATTCCTTCTTCAACAGAATGAGAAGTCGATCAGTGAGTATTACAGTACATTCAAGGTTTAATGGATGAGTTAACACAGTACCATCTGGTTACAAATGATGTTGAGGTTATGAAGAAACAACGTGAGGAATTTTATGTCTCTAAATTCCTTGCTGGGTTACACCCTAACCTTCAGTTTGTTAAGTCACAAATTTTAGCAGGTGATGGTAACATATCTTCATTGAGTAATGTGTATTCTCGCATTCTTCGTGTGACTACTGAGTCTTCCTCTGTTTCTGAATCCTCTACAAAGGATAATTATGCTCTTGTCACATATTCTGGCAACCTGGGGGCCTTTCGTGGTCGCGGTAACTTTCATACTAATAATTGAGGTCATGGTTTCGATAATTACCAGTCTGGTTTTAATAATAATCGAGGACGCGGGGGTCCTCGTGGTCGTGGTCGTGGTTTTGGTAGAGGACATGGGAGAACTGGCTCTCTTTATTGTACCCATTGTGGGGGTGACAATCACACCGTTGATCGATTTTATGATATCCGTGGTAAGCCCTGGGAGAATCTGTCTAATCCAGCGTTGTTCACTTTTGATAATCCCTCTGCACCTCACCCGGAAGTTAGTACTCCTATTCCACAGGCCGTTGCATCTTCTAGTGAGTCTATCACTTTGTCTCGGGAGGAGTATAATGCCTTAGTCCCGCAACAACAATAGCTCTCCGTGTCTGATTCTGCTGGCTTTGCTCATTCAAGTAATATTGCATGTTTCTCTTCTTCTGCCTCTTCCCCGTGGGTTATCGACTCCTGAGCTTCTGCCTATATGACTGGTAAGTCCAATAATTTTTCAAAGTTAACTCATTCCTCTGCTAAGTCCTCAATTGTTCTTGCTGACGATCGGTCTTGTCCCATTGTTGGGACCGGCTCTGTCTCTCCGACCTCTTCTCTTACTTTGTCTTCTGTCAGTTATATTCCTCCTTTTCCTTTTAATCTTTTATCTGTCAGTCTACTTACTAAATCCCTTAATTGTTCTGTAACCTTTTACCCTGATTGTTGTGTCTTTCAGAATCTCAGCTCGAAGAAGATGATTGGTGGAGGTCGTGAGCGGAATGGTCTTTACTACCTTGAACATCCCTTAACTAATAAAACGGTGGCTTTACAGGCAGCTGTCTCACCGCATCAATGGTATTGTCGTCTGGGTCATCCATCGTTGCAGTCCTTGAAGCTTGTTTTTCCATCTTTTAAGTCTGTGCCTACATTAGACTGTGAGGCTTGTCAATTGGGCAAGCACCATAGAGTATCTTTTCCTTTACGTCAGAATAATCGTCGGTCCACTCCTTTTGAGTTGGTTCATTCCGACGTTTGGGGTCCATCTAGACATAAGAGTCTATTATGTTTTTCTTATTTTGTTTCTTTTGTGGATGATTGTTCAAGGATGTCATGGATATTTTTAATGAAAGATCGTTATGAAATTTCTTCACTTTTTCAATTATTTCATAATGAAATTGTGACTCAAATTGGTTGTGCCATTCGTACTTTACAACCTGATAATGCTTTAGAATATGTTAAAGGACCACTTCAATCATATTGTGATTCTCATGGGATAATACATCAATCCTGTGGTTATACTCCTCAACAGAATGGAGTTGCTGAACGTAAGAATAGACATCTTCTAGAAGTAGCTAGAACTCTTATGATTCAGATGAAAGTCCCTAAGCAATTTTGGGGGGATGCTGTTCTTACTGCTTGTTATCTTATAAATCGTATGCCCAGTTCTGTTCTTCAGGGTAGCATTCCTCATTCTATCTTACATCCTGATAAGACCTTATTTGCTTTACCTCCTTGGGTGCTTGGTTGTGTTGCATTTGCTCATGTTCTTACTCCAGGTGAGGATAAATTATATCCTCGTGCTACAAAGTGTGTCTTTGTGGGGTATTCCCGTACTCAAAATGGATATAAGTGTTGGAATCCTCAGAATCGTCGTTATGTAGTTAGTGTTGATGTTACCTTTTTTGAAGGTACATCTTTCTTCTTGTCGTCTGGAACCTCCTTAGATGTTGATGTCTTACTCCGATTTCATCTATTCCTCTGTCTATTCCTCCTACTTCTGGTTCTACTACTTCTGGATCCTTGCCATTACAGGTGTACCGTCGCCGTGAAAAGTCACCAAGAGCTGAGACTCCTTCTGCTCCACCTCCTACATCATCAATTTCGGGTGAGGTCCCCCAGTCAGTTGATTTGCCTATTGCACTTCGTAAAGATAGTCGTTCTTGTACTCAGCATCCTATTGATCATGTTGTTTCTTTTTCTCGTTTGTCTCCTACACTTTGCTCCTTTGTCTGTGCTTTATCCTCTATTTCTGTCCCTAAGTCTCATACTCAGGCATTAGCTTCACCGGGATGGAAATGTGCTATGCACGAAGAGATGTTAGCATTGTCAAACAACGGTACATGGGAGTTAGCTGATCTTCCTTCTGGGAAGCACGTTGTGGGTTGTCGTTGGGTGTATGTGGTTAAGCATCACCCTGATGGTACTGCCGAACGGTTGAAAGCTCGGTTAGTTGCGAAAGGGTATACCCAAACCTTTGGTGTTGATTATTTTGAAACCTTCTCTCCTATTGCTCGTCTTAGTTCGGTTCGAATGCTATTGTCTGTTGCTGTTAATCAAAATTGGCCTCTTTACCAACTCGATATCAAGAATGCTTTTCTTCATGGTGACCTTCAGGAAGAGGTTTACATGGAGCAACCTCCTGGGTATGTTGCTCAAGGGGAGTCACATAAGGTGTTTTAGTTGAAGAAAGCTATCTACGGACTTAAACAGTCTCCAAGGGCATGGTTTGACAAGTTTAGTCAAGTAGCTAGCTTATATGGGTTAAAGAGGACGAGTTCTGATCACTCGATATTTGTAAGACATTGTGAAAAAGGCACCATTATCCTAGTAGTTTACGTGGATGATATAGTGATAAATGGCAGTGATAATGAAGGTATACAGTTATTGAAGACTCACTTGAATAAGCATTTTCATTTGGAAGACTTGGGATTATTACGTTATTTCTTAGGCATTGAAGTTGCTAGATCTAAGGAAGGAATTAGTTTGTCTCAGAGGAAGTATGTGCTTGATCTTATAGAGGAAACAGGATTGATGGGTTCAAAACCTGTTGACACTCCGATGGACTCAAATATAAAGTTTAGTAAAGATGATGGAGAAGACTTCAGTGATACTGGGCGATATAGAGACTTGTGGGTAAATTGATTTCTCTGACTGTGACTCGACCTGATATCACCTTCTCTGTAGGAGTTGTTAGTCAGTTTATGCAGAATCCCAAATTATCACATTAGGAGGCAGTGTGTCGTATTTTGAGATATTTGAAAGGTGCTCCTGGAAAAGATTTAGTGTTGAAATCTTCAGATAACTTGGAGATAGTGGGGTTCTCAGATGCTAGTTGGGCAGGAGATCATCTAGATAGACGTTTAGTATCAGGGTTCTGTGTATTTGTTGGTGGTAATCTTGTTACGTGGAAAAGTAAAAAGCAAAATGTAGTGGCAAGATCAAGTGCTGAAGCTGAGTATAGAGCTATGACTCATACTACCTGTGAGATGTAAGTGAAATCTATTCTGCAAGAGATGGGGTTCTTAAGTGATCAACCTATGAAGATGTATTGTGATAATCAAGTTGCCATGTACATTGCCAGTAAACCCAGTGTTTCATGAGAGGACCAAACACATTGAAGTTGATTGTCATTTTATTAGAGATATGGTCATGAGGAAACAAATTATTACGTGTTTTGTTAGGACAAATGATCAGTTAGGAGATATTTTCATTAGGGCTCTAAATAAGGGACCTTTCTATGATCTTTGTAACAAGCTAGGCATGATAGATATATATGCTCCAGCTTGAGGGGGAGTGTTAAAGTATAAGGGTATTTTTGTAATTGTTTCATTAATAATATATGTTAGAGTTTATTTTAGTTGTTTATGTTATTATTTAGATTATTACATTGAGGGTAGGATTGTAATTTGCCTACTTCTAGGTTTCTTATATATATATGAAGATATACATGGGTGCTGGTTAAGCAGCCATAATTCTCCCCGTCTTCTCTTTCTTCTCTCTTACACATTCACCCTAATATTCATCACATAATTTAACTTGGTATCAGAGCGTATCGATCCATACACATAAACATCCACTCGATCTTGTCTTCACGAAATCAGACTAAGAACAGGACAGAGACCACGCCACTGCTGACGTCACCTCCCAACAGTGACGTCATGATGATGTCATCTTTCCGATGATGACATCATCCCTTTTGACCAACACCAGTGGACTCGCCTGGTCCTTGCGATCATCATGGTCATTTTTTTGAAATTTTTGGTAGCCATTTGAATGGTGTTTCGAATTTTTTGAAGATTTTCGGCTGTTTTGGCTTTTTGGTTCAGATCTGCGATTTGGGGCCTTCTTGTGTGGTTTTGTTGCTTCGATCCAAACCCTTAGGGCTCGATTTGATGTTTGCTGCCTTCGTGAGTGTTGTTTTTTGGTGTTTGTTGCCTTTCGTGAGGGTTACCTTCGATATCCTTCGATACTTCTTGCGGCAGTGACCAGTTGGGTCGGTTTGGGTCTGTTGCTACAACTCTGCTTGCTTATTTTTTCTTCTTTTGTGTTCCAAATTGGTGTTTATTTATTATGGGTGATACCAAAGCTGTTCCACCATCCTCCATGTCCAAAGATGATGATATGCCTAAACCTATCACCTCAAAAAAATTGAATGGACTTAATTATTTAGCGTGGGCACATGCAGTTAAAGTTTTTTTTTACGTGTAAAACGAAAATTAGAGTTTATAATTGATGAACCTCCTCCTACAACTGACACAAAGTATGATGACTGGATGTGTGAAGATTCGGTGGTCATGGGCTGGCTGTGGCATAGTATGGAATCCCATGTTGCATCTACGGTTGAATTTTGCGACTCTTCTAAGAAGATTTGGGACTCTGTTTCTGACTCTTTTTCGCAACAGAGTAATGTTTCTCGTGTTTATGAGTTATATGAACAAATTTTTTCTACTAAGCAGTCTGGGAAGTCGTTACCGGAATATTACAGTATTCTCAAGAATCTATGGGATCAATTGTTGCAATATCGTCCATTTACCTCTGATCTGGAGCAACAGAAACGCCATTGGGAAGATTTTATGATTGCCTCTTTGCTTTCTGGATTGGATTCGGACCTCCGGGGTTTTAAAGATCATATTCTTGCCAGTGAGACCTTACCTACTGCCGCTAATGCATATTCCCGCTTGATGCGATCGTCTTTAGGACAGAGCTCTCAGCCTAGCTCCACTGTTTCATCATCAGAGTCCTCTGCTTTAGTCTCGAGTGGTGGAGGTCGTGGCTCTGGGGTCCGTGGTTTTCGTGGAGGTCATGGTTCTCGTGGCAGTTCTCGTGGTGGGTCCCGTGCTGGTGGTCGTACTAGTGGCCGAGGGGATAGGAAGTGTGATCATTGTGGTGGAAATAATCACACGGAGCCTTATTGTTGGGTCAAGTATGGTAAACCAGAGTTTGCCAATCATACTATTGATGGTACTCCGCAGGCTATGCCGCCTCCTTCTGTTGGATCCACTACTTCCAGCTCTAATTCTCATGATGCACTCATTACTCAGCTTGGCGAGCTTGTCCAGACCTTGCGTACTGTTCTTCCTACCCCCTCTACTAGTGCACTCGCAGATTCAGGTAATGTTGCATGTGTAGCCCGTTCGCCTTCATCCTGGGTCATTGACTCTGGAGCTAGCTCACATATGTCTGGTATACAATCTTTCTTCTCTAATTTACATCCTCTTAAACACCATATTCTTTTAGCCGATGGGTCATCTCGCCCAGTTCTTGGGAAAGGTGTTCTTCATCCTACTTCCTCGTTGTCTTTATCCTCTAGTCTGTATGTTCCAGATTTTCCCTTTAATTTGCTTTCGGTCAGTCAATTAACTAAAGCTTTACATTGTTCCATAACCTTTTCTCCCACTTCGTGTATCTTTCAGGACCTCAAGACGAAGAAGACGATTGGTTCGGGACATGAGAAAGATGGCCTGTACTACTTGGATCCTGGTGAATCACCATCTCCCCCTGCTTCTGCCTTCAGTGCTTCCGTTTCTCCTCTTCAGTGGCACTTTCGTTTGGGCCATCCGTCTTTGGTCAAGCTAAAATTAGTTGTTCCTGGTTTGAGTCGTTCGAGTCTAGATTGTGAGGCTTGTCAATTAGGCAAGCATCACCGTAGTTCATTTCCTGCTAGTAGTTCTGGTCGTCAGTCCGAGTCATTTGCTTTAGTTCATACAGACATATGGGGACCGTTTCGGTTTCCTAGTTTTAATGGTTTTAAATACTTTGTTATCTTTGTGGATGATTATTCTCGTATGACATGGTTATTTTTGATGAAAGACAGATCCGAGTTACCACATATTTATTTTAAGTTCTATAATGAGATATTTGTTCAATTTGGTAAACGGATTAAAATTCTCCGTTCTGATAATGCATTGGAATATACACAATCTGTTATGGATTCTTTTTGTGTTGATCATGGCATTTTACATCAGACTAGTTGTGCTAACACATCACCACAAAATGGTGTTGCAGAACGAAAACATAGACATGTGTTGGATGTTGCTCGTACCTTACTTTTCAATATGCACGTTCCCCGTCATTTTTGGCATGATGCTGTTCTTACTGCTTGTCACCTTATTAATCGTATGCCATATGTTGTCCTTAATCACCAATCCCCCTTTTCCTTGCTATATTCTCATCTCTTACCTTTTCAACTTACTCCCCGAGTTTTTGGTTGTGTTGCGTTTGTCCATATTCTTGATGTGGGTCACGATAAGTTGTCTCCACGTGCTCGAAAGTGTGTCTTTGTTGGGTATTCTCGGACTCAGAAAGGTTACCACTGCTATAGTCTTGACGCTCGGTGCTACTTTGTCAGTGCTGATGTTACCTTCTTTGAATCGCATTCCTTCTTCTCTCCCTCTGGTCAGACCTTGTCCACAGATATTATTTCCTGCCGTGAGGGGGCGTCTTCTGTTCCCATTCCTACTCTTCCTTTGCCTATGTCTTCGTCTCCGACTCCCACTCCACTGCAGGTGTATCAGCGATCCAAGGATAGGCCGGTTGTTTCATATGGCCCGAGTGTTGCATCTTCACCGTCTGAGGTCCCAGCTTCACCCATTCCTACCAATAGCACAGATTTACCGATTGCTTTGCGTCGAGGTAAACGCACTTGTACTCAGTATCCTATTGCACACTTTGTGTCTTATATCCGTGTCTCACCGTGTCTTCAGTCATTTGGTTGTGCCTTGTCCTCTATTTCTGTTCCTACTTCTTATCAGCAGGCTTTATCTTCTTCTGGATAGAAGCATGCTATGGATGAGGAAATGAGTGCTCTTCATAAGAATCAGACTTGGGATCTCGCAGTTCTTCCCCCTGGTAAGAAAACTGTTGGTTGTCGTTGGGTCTACACAGTTAAATATTTACCTGATGGTTCTGTTGAGCGTCTTAAGGCACGCTTGGTTGCTAAGGGATATACACAGACGTATGATGTTGATTATTTTGAGACATTTTCCCCTGTGGCTCGTCTCAACTCTGTGCGTATTCTTCTTTCTATTGCTGTTAGTCGGTCTTGGCCCTTATATCAACTTGATATCAAGATTGCTTTTTTGCATGGCGATCTTCAGGAAGAGGTTTATATGGATCAACCGCCTGGTTATGTTGATGATAGTAATCCACATCTTGTATGTCGACTGAGGAAGGCTTTATATGGTCTCAAATAATCTCCTCGTGCTTGGTTTGATAGATTCAGTTCTGTGGTTATTGCATATGGCTTTAAGCGTTCCACTTATGATCACTCACTCTTTGTTCGTCAATCCTCTTCGGGAACGATTGTGTTGATTGTGTATGTGGATGATATTATCCTCTCTGGGAGTGATTCTATGGGAATTGCTGATTTGAAACGACATCTTGGGCAACATTTTCAGACTAAAGATTTGGGTACTCTTCGTTACTTTCTTGGGATTGAAGTTGCTCGCTCTCGTCAAGGAATTTTTTTGTCACAACGGAAGTATGTACTTGATCTCTTATCTGAAATTGGTCTCTTGGGCACTCGCCCTGCTGATACTCCTATGGACTCCGTGGTTAAACTTGAAGGGGAACAAGAGATCTTTTTACTGATGTAGGTCGGTATCGCCGACTAGTTGGGAAATTGATTTATCTTACTGTTACTCGACCCGATATCACCTATGCTGTTGGCGTGGTTAGTCAGTATATGCATGCTCCACGTCAGCCTCATTTTGAGGTCGTTTGTCGCATTTTGCGCTATCTTAAGCGGGCTCCTGGGAGAGGGCTCTTGTACAAGCCTTCTACCTCTATTTCTGTCACTGGCTATGGTGACACTGATTGGGCCGGTTGTCGTTTTGATAGGCGATCTACCTCTGGCTATTGTACCTTTGTTGGCGGAAACTTAGTTACATGGCGCAGTAAGAAACAAAATGTTGTTGCGCGCTCTAGTGCTGAGGCTGAGTATCGAGCTATGGCTCATACTGCATCTGAAATGTTGTGGGTTCGTTCCCTTCTTCAGGATATCGGTATTGATGTTTCTGCTCCTATGAAAATGTATTGTGACAATCAGGCCGCTCTATTTATTGCCAATAATCCTGTTTTCCATGAGCGCACTAAACATATTGAGGTGGATTGTCACTTTATTCGTGACCTGTTGCTGAAGAAACAAATTGTTACTGCTTATGTTCAATCAGATAATCAAATTGGTGACATTCTCACCAAGCCGTTGGCTCGTGCTCCTTTTCATTATTTGTCTTCCAAGTTGGGCATGTTTGATCTGTATGCTCCAACTTGAGCGGGCGTGTTAGAGTTTATTTTAGTTGTTTATGTTATTATTTAGATTATTACATTGAGGGTAGGATTGTAATTTGCCTACTTCTAGGTTTCTTATATATATATATGAAGATATACATGGGTGCTGGTTAAGCAGCCATAATTCTCCCCTTCTTCTCTTTCTTCTCTCTTACACATTAACCCTAATATTCATCACATAATTTAACTATATCTATAATATATATAAGTGCACGGATGCCAATAAGTGTTTTACACTTTTATCAATCGGTGCACTTTTACTTACGTTATTCTCTTAGAGTTTTATTAACTTTAGTATGCCACTTTTTTTTTTTTTTGGTGTGTCCATAAGAGTCCTACTATTTTTTGATTTTTGGATACAATATTTATTAATATGGTTATATGAATCTGTCACATATTTTAAGCTAACCCACATCTTCTTTAATAAAGTATATATATGTATGTATATAACAATTAAATAGAAACAAAAAATGGCATATAATTGTCCTACTCTTTTTTTATTTTTGGATATAATCTTTATTAATATGGTTATATGAATTGTCACATATTTTAAGCTAACCCACATCTTCTTTAATAAAGTATATATATGTATGTATATAACAATTAAATAGAAACAAAAAATGGAATATAATTGTGATGACATGAATCGTGAGACATTTTGAGCAAATCCATAGATTCCTGCCATATTTGTTCTCTTTGGAAAAATCATTTAGGAATCCTATTTAAGGTCAAAAACCTTTGACAGAAAAAAAGTAGAGATACATGGATTAAGAATCCTAATAAAATTTAACAGCCTTTGGCTTTAGGAAGCTAATTAAAGTAGCTTAATTTATTGAATTTCACGTCACTGGTTTTTCTTCCTTCTTTCACATCACATAGCCATTTGTACATCTTTTTCCTTCCTTACATTGCCATTGATGTCTTTTTTTCTTCTCTGTGCAAGATCAACGAACATGTTTTAAGATGCTTTTATCTTTTTTTTTTTTTTTTTTTTTTTTTTTTTTTTTTTTTTTCACTAAGGGTGTGTTTAATAACCCAATTAAATGGTGAAAATGAAAATTTTCAGCACTTATTTCTATTCAGTGCGTTTGATAATGTACCACTTAATTGAAAAAGCAACCAAAAATTCACTGAAAACTTTAAGTGAAAATTTTCTGCTGAAACTATTCATTGAATGTATTCTATTTCAATACTTAAAACACTGTTTTCAGTTTTGTAAATTCAATCGCTTAAAATTTTCATTACTTAAAATTCAACACTTAATTTTCAGTGCTAAATTTTCAATTTTATCAAACACTCCCTAAGCTTTGTATATGTTACACGGCTACTAATATTTGAGTGTTTATAGACCCTTTTTTTTGTTGTTAAACATTTAATATTTTTATCCCTACTCCTTCCTATGAAGCACAAAATCATGGAAACAATAACGAACATCATTGGTCTTCCTAAGAATTTCTAAGATAATGCTACGCCTAATTATTGAACATGATTTTGATTCCATAAATAGCTAGCACCAACAATAATGATAATAGATTACAACCTATTGTATTAGACTTCAATATTTTGAAATTCGATTTTGCTTAAAGTTTGTAAATTATTTTAACTTAATTTTAATTTCTCGCATTTTTCTAAATAAAAATAATAAATTAATTAGTTGGGTGGTGCACGAAGTAGTCAAGAAAGTGTTCGTGTCTCAATGATTGAGGGGTTGATGGGGTAGGAGAGTACTACCTTGTGTAGTGTATATCTTTAAAAAAAATAAAAAAAAAAAAATGAAAAAAAAAAAAAAATAGTCAAGAACTACCTTTGTTTCAATTTTTTAAGTGTTGTGTATTTCATCATGTTTTTACTTGATTAGTGCATGTTAACTCCTTACTCTTCAAAGCAATTAACACTTTATATCCAAAACCTTTGTTGGAAAAAAAGGTAAAACAATATGAAGCATAAGACTAAAATTTCATTATATCCACGGGTTTTGTGCTTCTGGCTTTGTCAATTCATTTTTTTTTTGCTGAGTTTTGTGGGATCAAATGATCAATGAATGATATATATCTACTGATGTAATAACATTGTGAAAGTTGAGAAAGGCCTATGGATTGGCCTTGAATGCAATCTTTATTGGGAATTTAGAAATTCGATTGGAAAAAGATAAGACAACAATTGGTGTGCTTTTCTTCTTTTCATGGATTATTAACCATTCTTGAGATAATACCCATTTCAAACCGGGTTAATCAACTATTCTAGATTTCTATCCATTTCAGTCCAGAAGCTATTTTTGTCTTTTATTTGGGTGGCATTTGTAATGTCAATTGGTTGCATTTTTAAGGTCTCTCAGAATTGTATTTGGGAACCAAATTTGACTTAATTTCTACGTTTAGTTGTTTTGTTGACAAGCCAGCCATTTTGAAAGTTCATTTTGATTGCTTTATTTTGTTCGTAATTATTTCTTTTATTCTTTGCTAAAATTTTCTTGACCCGAGCTACTAGCATTCAATATTTCACCACAAATTTATTCAAATGGATACATGAGGATGTGTTAGTTTGTAATTTAGAAGAGAAAAAACAAGTTACTAACAAAACCCTTCTTCATCTTACCGCAACTAAAATTATGCTCATAAAAAGTATTAATCACGTAATTATTCATCTCTAGAGCCTAAGGAGGGGTTCCCCTCAACATAATCTATAAAAGAAACATATATGAACACATGGCGCTAATTTTCGAATGGATCAGATCAGAATTGATGTATTAAAAAATCATATAATTTTCGTAATATACAGAGATGCTCATTCTTATTCCGAAACTTCCAAATTTCAAAATTCCAATTAGATTCCAAAATTTTGGAATTTTAATTTATTTCACAAATTTTGAAATCAGATTTTTTTATTGGAATTTTAAAATAAAACCTTTCATGTTATAAGTATTGAAAATAAAATATATAGGCATACATTGAATCAATTCAAAAATTCTTTGCAGGCTAGAAGTTGTCCAGAATATTTTGGAAATTAAAATTTTAAAATTTCCATCTCCATTTCGATTCGAATATATATATATATATATATATATTTTGGGTGCAATATTTCAAAATTTCTATGATTGCAATTCAAAGCTAATTTTATGATTCCATAATCGTAGTCTTCTGAATTGGTTTTGGAATTTCAGCTCTAACTTGCATCCTTATGATCACATAATTAGCAATAACGGAGCATAGTAAAAATTGTCAGAATATTTTCAAGAACTTATGACATAAATTAAAGTGAATAATTAGGAATTGTTTCAGTGCATCACTTCACCACTTGTAATATACTATAGCATCTAAATACTTTAATATTAGGCGTCTGATGTGAATTCTCCTAGCTTTTAATACTTTTCAAAAATATTTTAAAAAATTATTTGTGCGAGTCAAGTGTTTAGATAGTTGAATCCTTCAATTTGTTATTATCCACCCTTTCGTGCACCACCACGTGCAAAGCACGTGTTTTAAGACTAGTATATACATATGTTGGCTAACCTGTTAAGGTTAAGCCTTCATTCTCTCTATTTTCTCTCTTTGAACAATTATCTTACAAAGATATTAAACATGACCTTATGAGGAGAATAAACCCTATATCAGTGGTTAGAGATTTCCATTTTATTGTTTGGACTTGATATATGTTTCATTCAAACAGTACTCAAAGTTATTCAATTGCGATAAATTAAAATCCTGAAACTCGTAAGCAACAGTTACTAATTACGCCCAAGAATAGTTGAATCTTGAGTACTACAGTTTCTTTCTAGTTTGCTTCTTTTACCAAGAAATGGCCCTTTTGTGCCAAGAAATTTACTTAATAGCAATTTATTTTGTTGATTTTTTTTTTTAATATCTTGGATCTACAAGAAATTAATTATATGCACATAAGTTGACCAAAGTCACAGAGCTACAAACAAAATGTGGAAAATCTTTCCTTGTCAACTGACCTTAACAAAAGTTTTGTATCACGAACAAAGCTTTCACGTGCAAAATACGTGCAAAGCACGTGCTTCTAAGGTTTTTTTTTTCCCTTGGGTTGGGGGGGGGGGGGGGGGGGGGGGGGGGAGTTGCTATTGGAAAGGTTCATGAATTACTCGTTTAAAAATAATCTGCACATTTTGCATTAGAAATTGAGTTGTAGGCGTAGCTAATCATTTTTTTTACTAATTTAGTGGAAAAGAATGCAATGGTGCTGCAAAAGAATCAACAGAACGCCATCAAAAGCATGTACAGGTAAGTACAAACTTCAACTCAGGCAACATGGGCTTTTCTAAATTTTTATATACAACAAATTGCATTATGCTCATTTGAGAATTAAGATTATGGTGTAAATTCAGCTTGACAGTGAGGAGCCTTTGAGCGATATAGACCTCAAATATACAACTAAAGGAAAAGCTTTAAAGGAAAAATTGTAAGTTCTATGTCTAGTATGATGTAGCTTCAATGTTATACGGTAAGATGCACAATTTTTTTTAAGTTATATTCCCACAGCGCCAAACTTCGGGGTAGACAGAAAAAAAGACTTGCATTGAGAACCATGCATGCTGGACTTCATTGGTTTCCTAAGCCAACCGGACCTGTAAAATGCCTCAAGTTTGCCTCAGCCCTGCCAAGTGCACCTGTTAGAAAACCGGCTTCGTCATTAAACAGTAAGTCTTTCGAGGCATTCTTCACATCCCACAGAAATCTGGCACACAATCTGGACAAGTAAATACTTCTAACCATGATTACACTGGTACAAGTTCTCGACACCTTCGCATTTAACCCTCCATCCATATACGTTCTTTTACTCTATGTTTGGATTGAAAGAAGAGAAAGGAAACCCCTTTTCTTTTCCTTCTCTTATCTAGTAAGTTAAGTTGGGAGGGGAAATAATTTAAATAGAGAGAAAGTTAGGGATGAAAGAGTCCATTTTTCTTTCCCTCCAAATTGGAGAGATTCAGAGAGAAGAGAAGAGAAGATACTGGAAATAAAACATTGTAGAAAAGACCTATATATGCCTGAATATTTTTGCTTATTTCAACGTATCCCTAACATTTATATCCACAGAAGCTTTGTAGTCTTTATAGAGAGTAAATAGTTCTAAATATTTTCTTTTCTGTTCTCTCATGAGAGCTAACCAAACGAAACAACTATTCTCCTCTCTTCACCCTGTCTTTCTCTAAAGCACAGTTTCTCTTCTCGTCTATTGAGCTTCTCTTCTCCTCTCTCTACTTCTATCAAATGAAATGAAGTGTAAGGCAAATCAGTGCAAAAAAATTTCTGAGCTATTCATGAAATGAATCTTGCCTAATAAAAATTATAACATGATAGTGAGGACAAGCAATCAGCCAAAGAACTCAAATGGAAGCCAAATGATGTTTGAGACGTGGTGTGAAGATGAACTTGATGCTCTATGGGTTGGTGTGCGTAGACATGGGCAAGGATATTGGGAGGAAATGCTCAATGACCCTACGCTCATTTTTTCAAAGAACAAAACTTCAAAAGCTCTCTCAGAGAGATGGGAGACAGAACGACTTAAACTCTCAAACAGCAGAAGTTTCCAGGTACAACAAATTTTCTCTTGATATTTCTTGGCGAACCCCTGATGTCTGGACTTAGCAGTTTTTAAGCTTCGAAAACAACTCTTCGCATTCTGAAACATGCTTTCTAACATCATTCAAATATGCAAATGCTGTTCCACAACTCATCTCCAATTGAATACTTAAACGTATAGGCAACTAAGCATGTTTTAACATTTAAACACATTGTTAATCTAGGGAGGAATCCAAATAAGCCTGAATCATGTTGTGATCTTGAGAGAATGCCAGTGAGAAGGCCATGTGGATTTTAGCAATTTCCCTTCCCTAAACCTTGAGATAATTGTTAGTGAAACGTGACCAAAGTGGAGCTTTAACAGGGGAGTTTCAACAAAGGTTCTTGAAGTTATGCATTTTTTTTAGGGAGAGAGAGAGAGAGAGAGAGAGAGAGAGAGAGAGAGAGAGAGAGAGAGAGAGAGAGAGAGAGAGAGAGAGAGATGCTTGTCTTGTGTGGGAAGATGTGGAGAAAAAGAGAGTAGTGATTTGTGAGAGGTGATGAAAGTCGACCGAAACTGGTAGAGGGGGGAAAGTCTGCAGATGTGTGTGTGTGTGTGTGTGTGTGTGTGTGTGAGAGAGAGAGAGAGAGAGAGAGAGAGAGAGAGAGAGAGAGAGAGAGAGAGAGAGAGAAGGAAAATCATAAAGGGAAGGTCTTGCGAGGGTGTGGATCCACTATACGTACATATACATGTTTTTCATAAAATGCATAGCAATTCAGTCCACATCTCCTCCAACTTTTTTTTTTGATGGATACATCTCCATCAACTAAAACCCAAACAATGCATTATGCAAACCAGAGCCCACACCAAACCAAGCAAGGCCTTAAGCATTAGCAAAATTACAAAATAATCTCGAACAAATAAATAAAATTACAGGCACTATATTTTGCAAGTCACTTCCGTTTTTCTATTGAATTTGTATCAATTTCTTCAAATTAATTGCTAATGGTATTTAAGTATCGGAAAAGACAAGGGAAAATGTTAGGGAAATGGTTTTTCTTGTTTCCCTTTCCTTTTTCCTTTTCCTTGTCTAATCCCGCTAACCAAGTAGAGCCTTAGTGTCTAGGAGATGCAACAGAAAGAAGCGTAGTTTTGACTTGGCCTTCTTGTGTTTAGTTTCAGCTCTTACATATCAATTCCTTCCATAAAAGTGGTTCTATATTTGTCTCAGAAACAAAAGCAACTGCGGGACGACTTTCCAAATACAGTTTCACCTGGAGCTTGTCACCAGGCAACAAGTTCAAGGAGTTTTAAGAACCCGAGCACTTTCACCTTTTATCCTTGCAAGGAAAAGATGAGTAATGGTGGAAAACCAAGCTCTGGTCAGAATCTGTTGCTAGGAGGTTCATTTCTGCTTCCTGCAGCTGGTGCTAAAAAGGACTCACATAGGCCTATTGAAGTTGGCAGAACTGATTCAGACCTCTCTTTGAACGAATGGTGCACCGAGAAAGAGGAGGGAGACTCTTCCGAGGGAACTATTTCTGATTGACGCTTGGAGGAAAAGGTTTGTTGTTGAGGAATAGAGTTACATAGACGGTTTCTTTTTCTTGCTTCATACAGACATTTTCTTTGTCGGAGAGTTCCAGATGAGAAAATATTTGTAGTTTATAAGGGAAGTATACAGGTTGTTTTTTTTTTTTTTTGCTCAAGGGAAGTTTATAGGTTGTTAACATTAAAGTTGGTGATTACCCATTAAGAAAGGAAAAGGGGTGATGGGATGTTTCTTGCTCCTTGAATTGAAGAAAAACATTTTAGTATTTACGCAGACTTAAAAATGTTTTTTTTTTTTTTTTTTACTATTAAAACAAAAAAAAAACATGCTTGTTTTCGTGCATTTGTTTTATAACAAAATGTAAATTCAAAAAAAGTAAAGACAATTAAGGCTTAAAGGCTGCCGTGAAGAGAATGTTTTACACCTAAAAGTTTTCTCGGAGTGACAAGTATTATGTTCTCTGTTGTCTTTTTCTTTTTCTTCTGTGTTTGTGTATTTGGAGACCCATTTTCATGAGTATCTGTTGGGTTTGATTTAAATATATAGTAGGCACTTTTTTATATTTAAAAATCTTTGAATTTGGCTTGTATATTTTAAGCATTTGGAGTTGATTTCTTGTATTTGGTTCACAAACTTTACAGATTGTATGCCTTTCTACTTTTGTTGTTTTGAGTCTTCGTGTACGTTTACAAGACTTTGAAGGACGAACAACTATGTAAGGAATAAGGATGATGTATTTGAACACTTTCTTGTGTAAATGCTTGCGGGGATCTACTTGCTAGGTAAAGAGTCTACTTTGGCGTTGGCTATTTTCTTTTATCATATTATCTACTGAAAATTTCCATCATTCAAATATTCTCCCTCTATTTCATTATTTTTATTGAATAAAAATCACCAAAACTTGTGAAGAACTTTAGCTCATACTTACTTCAATCATGGCCAGCTCAGTTACTTAATCATTTTCTATTTATTCCTTTTTTTTTGGTTGTTCTTTTTGTTTTGTTTTTTAATATCAAAACTATCACCATTTGGGTTTGACCAAACAATTGAATATACAAAACTAAACATTTTCTATTTGTTTTTTTACTAAGAAATGGCCCGTTTGTTAATAACAATTTATTTCTTTATTTTTTTTTTAATCTTGCTTCAACATTAAATTTAACTATATGCACTTAAGTTGACATAAGTGAGAAATAAAAACAAAATGAGGAAAATCTTTCCTATTGAAGTGAATTCAACAAAAATTATGTTTCACAAACAAAGCTTTCATGTGCAAAGAACGTGCAAAGCACGAGCTTCTAAGCTTTTTTTTTTGGTTGTGTGTGCAAAGAACGTGCTACAAAGCTTTTTTTTTTTGTCAAGTGACCTTAACAAAAATTATATCAGAAATATTTCATGTGCAAAGAATGTGCAAAGCATGTGCTTCTAAGCATGTTCGCATATGTACGTATGAAGCAAAAATCGATTCTAGATTATTTTCAAGAGACAAAGAATCTTTGATGATTGTCATAGTATTTGTATGAAAAAGTAGACTCCAATACATTTTCAATGGTATATTAATCATAATTTTTGGAGTTCAATGAATTTACTAGGAATTTTTGACGTTTCAACCAATGAAAAATGGGAAAAATTTATGAAATTCAAAAAATGACTAGACAAGGCACAAGGGGCCACGAGACGGCACTCCATGACTCCCATCACGGTAGTAAGTGATTGCCGTTGCGGAAGTCATTTCATTTGACTTTTTGAGGTGTATCTTGGTCAAGGTGATACACAAAACATCACCTTTTTTTTGCATGTGTTTAGCACTCTTGTGTCACACTTCTCATGCTCTTACCACTCTAAAAAGACATCTCTGCCCCCATCTAATTTCTCTATAAATAAAGACCATCATCTCCATTTTTGAGAACTTTTGGATACTCTCAACTTCACTTTCAACCCTTGAGAATTCCATTTTATTTTTGTGAGTTTCGGAGAGTAATTGAGTGAGAAATCGCCCAAAAAAAAATAGGAGGAAACTTTGTCAAATTGAATCAAAAACTCCATGGAAGCCATTGAAGTCCAAGGGAGAGCTTGACGTCATCATTGAATATCTTCAAATTCAAGTCAATCATGTTGGATTGTTAGAGAGAATAATTTTACAAGCTTAGAGAGACTATCAGCTCTCTCAGTTATTATATTAAAACCAATTAAAGGAAATAAAGAGAATTACAAATAAGCCCCTCACACATTGATAAAATAAAATAACTGTCAGCACTCTCCTTTAAGCTGATGCCAAGATACCTCTCATACCCAGCTTACTAAGAATAAAGTGAAAAAACCTACAAGAAAGACTATTAGTAAGGACATCAACTAACTGCTCCCCGGTCCTTACAAAAGGAGTACAAATAATCCCACTATTCAACTTCTTCTTAATAATATATCTATCAGTTTCCACATGCATGCTCCTATCATGTTGAACAAGATTGTGAGTTATGTTGATAGCCAATTTATTGTCACAGTACAATCTCATTGAATCTTTTGGCCCAAAATCAAGACGGACTTAAATAATCTGAATCCATAACAGTTCACACACTCCTTGTGCCATGGCTCGAAACTCTGCTTCTAAACTTGATATTGCCACTGCTAACTGCTTTTTGCTTCTCCCTGTAACTAGGTTGTCACCAATAAAGGAGCTGTATCCCATGGTGGATGATGTAGTGAGGAAAAAACGCGTGGGGTGCAACGTTCTTGACACCTGTTGATTATAGAACCATAATGCCAGAAATCAAGGTTCTATCGTCTTGTTGATTCACACGAATGCCAAGAAGGGAAAAATTGAGAGAAACTCAATGCTGTGTTTTATTATCAAAAAGATGCTAAGAAATAAAACAACTTGACAATATATAGTCTGACCAAACCCTAAAACGCAAAGCCAAATAAAAAGACGAAAAGATCCAGAAGGGCTAAAAAAACATAAAAGTGACCTGAAACTTATTCAAACAGCATTTTTTGGACCTAAAATTAGACCTGAACGATGTAGTAGTTTGGTGTGCCGACGGGCGCTGAATCAACTTTCCGAATTGGTATAATAATTGCGATTTTGACACCCGTAGAGAAAGTTATGGCTGTTTTAGTGGGAAAGGGTCAAAAGGGACCCTTGTCTTTGATCCAACTTCTCATAGAATGCCAAAGCCACCTGTGCTGCATCAGTGGATCTCTTGTCAGTTATTGACTTAGCCCAATCTGTATCAGTATAAGCTTCTACTTGGGTATGACATGTTTAGCAAAGAATAACCCTTTTCCTTAAGCTGATTTACGATACCTTACAATTCCAAAAAAACAACATGGATATGATTTTGTCTCTGAGAATGCATAAACTGACTGACCATACTCACAGCAAAGACAATGTCCAGTATGGTGTGAGAAAGATAAATTAGTTTACCTATCAGCCATTCCCTTGTCAACTGGTTTTCCACTTGGATCATTACTAAGTTTCAGATTCGGATCCATTGGAGTATCAACTACCTTACTTCCATGCAATCCTGTCTCTTTTAGCAAATTCAAGACATAGTGTCGCTGTGATATAAATATCCCATCTTGGGATCGTGTAACTTCAATTCCCAAGAAGTACTTTAAGTTCCCCAAATCCTTTATTTCAAATTCCTTAGCAAGGTAAATTTTCAACTGTCCTATTTCTTCTAAGTCATTTCATATGAGAACTATGTTATCCACATAGACTATCAAGGCATTCAACTTACCCCCTGAAGAGTGCTTTATGAAAAGAGTATGATCACCTTGGCTTTGTTTGAACCCATACCTGATCATGGCTTGTGAAAATATGTCAAACCATGCTCTAGGTGTGTCACTCTCAAGAATTTGATGACCTGGTGTACTTCATCGGCAACTGCTAGTACCTCATCATTTTTTACACAATCAGGTAATATTTTTATGCCTGGAAGAGCTTTACTTTCTCTTTCATTATTCCATTGGATTATAGATTCAGGTGCTTCTGACCATATGTCTCATTCTCCTGATCTCGGGAAAAGGTCTTATTTGTGTCACTCCTTTATCCCTGAATTCTATTTTACATGTCCCTAGTTTCTCTCATAATCTTTTATCCTTGAGTCGTATTGCTCAGGATTTGAATTGTTCTGTAACCTTTTTTTCCTCTCATTGTGTCTTTCAGGATCTTATCATGAAGAGGGTCATTGGTAGTGGTAGAGAGACACAAGGGCTCTATATTCTGGAGGAGGGAGAGAAAATTTGGAAGAGGGAGAAAAGCTCACTACTAATATCGTAGTTTTGAAAAAAAAAGTAAAAGATTTAGTGCTTTGGCATATGAGATTAGGCCATCCCTCTTTGTCTTTACTTAAATTTATGCTTCCTTCTCTTATTGGTAATACTAGTGGTCCAAACTCTAATACTTTTTGTGATGCTTGTGAACTTAGGAAACATTTTTGAGCTTCGTATGCTCCCAGTAATATTAAAAGCTCTGTTCCTTTTACATTAATACATTATGATGTTTGGGGTCTATCCGTGACTGTGGCCTTGAAAGGTCATAGATGATTTGTGTTTTTTATAGACGATTATTCTCGTACTATGTGGTTGTACATGATGAGAAAAATGGTAGTTTTCTCCATATTTCAAAATTTTTACAAAATGGTAAGTACCTAGTTCGGGGCGGTGGTAAAAGTCTTAAGGTCTGATAATGGGGGCGAGTACATTGATTCGAGCCTAGGTAGGTATTTCGGTTCCTATGGGATTATCCATCAAACTTCTTGCACTAACACTCCACAATAAAATGGAGTGGCTGCGCGTAAGAATCTTCACCTTCTATATGTCGCCCGGTCTTTACTCTTCCAGGTTCAAGCTCCTCACTCCTATTGGGGTGAGGTGGTGTTAACCACAACTTACCTTATCAACCGTCTCCCTACTCGTGTGCTAGATAAGAGAACACCTTTGCAGGTTATTTCTCACTCTTTTCTATCTTTATCCAGTCTTTCCCATATCTTTGGGTGTGTTTGCTCTGTTCATAATCATAGCCCTTCCCGTGACAAATGAGAGCCTCGCGCTATTAAGTGTGTGTTTGTGGGTTACTCCCCCACTCAAAATGGATACAAGTGCTACCTCCCCCCATCTAGGAAATGGTTCATCACTATGGATGTCACCTTTTCTGAGTCCCAGTCTTACTTTCATGACTCTCTAGTAACTCTTCAAGGGGAGACGAGGTGGGAAGAGATACCAATTTTGCCCACAATGATTGAGGTAGAGAGAGTTGAGACAAAAGAGATCGAAGTAGTTGAATTAGAGAGAGAAGGTGAGAAAAGTGAGAGGGAGCCTGAAGAAGAAAAGGAAATTGAGAGGCAAGGGAAAAATGAGTTGAGAGTCAGGAGAGCATGGAGTAAAAGAAAAATCAGAGAGACTTCATAAGTTAGTACTACTCATGCTCCTCCACTGCCACTGCCTGTCTCTCTAAGTGATGAAGATTCAGGTAATTCCTTTGATATACCCTCTCTTGGCGTAGATGATTTAGACATTCTTATTGCTGTTCGAAAGGGTGTTCGATCCTGTACTCAACATCCTATATCTAACTATGTGTCTTATTCTCATCTTTTTCCTTCCTACAAAGCCTTCCTTTTAAAATTTCCTCTGTTATGTCCTAACTATGTACAGGAAGCTCTTGCTGATCCTAAGTGGAAACAAGACATGATTGAGGAGATGAAAGCTCTTCAAAAGACTGGTACTTGGGAGTTGGCCACGTTATGTAAAGGAAAGAGAACTGTGGGGTGCAAGTTGGTGTACACTGTGAGCATCGAGCCGATAGTTCTATTGAGAGGTATAAAGCTCGGTTGGTGGCAAAAGGGTTCACTTAGACCTACAGGGTGGATTATGAGGAGACCTTTGCTCTAGTTGCGAAGATGTACTCAATTAGAATCCTTCTTTCCTTAGTAGCTAACCAAGATTGGCCTCTTCACCAATTTGATGTGAAGAATGCCTTCTTGCATGGTGATTTAGAAGAAGAGGCTTTGTCACGCCCTGGAGTAAGCCAAAAATAGGGAAAATAAAAATTTTCCTCTATGAGTCTGTAGACACGTGACTAGTTGATTAACCATTCTGTCCTTCTAACTCCACATAATGTAATCATAAGGGAAATGCTAAAGCATAAACATAACTTAACATATCTGGACATAAATACAGTAGCGGAAATTAAACAAGAATTACAATAACACATGTCATGAAATGCACATGTGTCCACTACCAATACTCATATGTAAATCTACATTCATTTCTCTATTCACTATTAACATATCATGCATTATCTACTCTGATTACATTCATTGAAAAATGTGCAGTTAACATCTTATAGCAAAAATATGATATATAAACATGGATCACATAACATGGATTTGATTCCAATAAAACATATTGATAAA
Source organism: Hydrangea macrophylla (assembly GCA_033977485.1). Lineage (NCBI taxonomy): Eukaryota > Viridiplantae > Streptophyta > Magnoliopsida > Cornales > Hydrangeaceae > Hydrangea > Hydrangea macrophylla. The sequence continues at coordinate 70,050,194 of CM066994.1, forward strand.
CTCTTAACATGCTCGTATATACAATAGCACTACCATAACATACTTCACATAGCCATACAGTTATTGGAATACATGTAGCATCATAAATCAACATATAACTTATACAAAACATGTTAAGGAGATTTTTGCTTCTCTATGTAACTAGGTTGTCACCAATAAAGGAGCTGTATCCCATGGTGGATGATGTAGCGAGGAAAAAACGCGTGGGGTGCAACCTTCTTGACAACTGTTGATTATCGAACCATAATGCCAGAAATCAAGGTTCTATCGTCTTGTTGATTCACACGAATGCCAAGAAAGGAAAAATTGAAGGAAACTCAATGCTGTGTTTTATTATCAAAAAGATGCTAAAAATAAAATAACTTGACAATATATAGTCTGACCAAACCCTAAAACGCAAAGCCAAATAAAAAGACGAAAAGATCCAGAAGGGCTAAAAAAAACATAAAGTGACCTGAAACTTATTCAAACAGCATTTTTTGGACCTAAAATTAGACCTGAACGATGTAGTAGTTTGGTGTGCCGACGGGCGCTGAATCAACTTTCCGGATTGGTATAATAATTGCGATTCTGACACCCATAGCGAAAGTTATGGCTGTTTTAGTGGGAAAGGGTCAAAAGGGACCCTTGTCTCTGATCCAACTTCTCATAGAATGTCAAAGCCACCTGTGCTGCATCAGTGGATCTCTTGTCAATTATTGACTTAGCCCAATCTGTATCAGTATAAGCTTCTACTTGGGTATGTCATGTTTAGCAAAGAACAACCCTTTTCCTTAAGCTGATTTACGATACCTTACAATTCCAAAAAAACAACATGGATATGATTTTGTCTATGAGAATGCATAAACTGACTGACCATACTCACAGCAAAGACAATGTCCAGTATGGTGTGAGAAAGATAAATTAGTTTACCTATCAGCCATTCCCTTGTCAACTGGTTTTCCACTTGGATCATTACTAAGTTTCAGATTCGGATCCATTGGAGTATCAACTGCCTTACTTCCATACATTCCTGTCTCTTTTAGCAAATTCAAGACATAGTGTCGCTGTGATATAAATATCCCATCTTGGGATCGTGTAACTTCAATTCCCAAGAAGTACTTTAAGTTCCCTAAATCCTTTATTTCAAATTCCTTAGCAAGGTAAATTTTCAACTGTCCTATTTCTTCTAAGTCATTTCATATGAGAACTATGCTATCCACATAGACTATCAAGGCATTCAACTTACCCCCTGAAGAGTGCTTTATGAAAAGAGTATGATCACCTTGGCTTTGTTTGAACCCATACCTGATCATGGCTTGTGAAAATATGTCAAACCATGCTCTAGGTGTGCCACGCCCTGGAGTAGACCAAAAATAGGAAAAAAAAATTAAATTTCCTTTGGATTTATTGCACATGGTTGGTTAGAATTTACCTGATTGTCCTTAAGCATAAAAATAACAAGAAGCATAATAGTACATGTCAAGTATCTAAGTTCATCAGCAACTGGAATATAAAACGTCAACAAGTCTTACATCAACCATATAAAAGACCATCATAATCCCAAAAGAAATGAAAATAAACCAAATAGCCTTGTGACAACCAATGCCACTAAATCCAACAGTCATCTAAGTTATTACATTATAAACAAAAAGATGATAAGAAATCTAGGAGACGCAGTCTTCAACTAGCAAAGTCATAACTCTTCTCGTAGTAGTCCTCCCCAGAATATTCTTCGTTATAAAAGCCCCCATTGGTAAAACCCTACGCTGCATTGCCGTAGTCATCCTCGGGATGAACACCACCTGCTAAATGTGGAAAGACTGGAAAGGGAAGGTCTAACGGCATAAAACGTCATCAGCTTGAATACAAGTCGAGTGAGCATAAAGCCTCAAATAGCACCATCAATAACAGATATAACAGTTATCAGGGTTCTTTATTCTTATTCGTCTTATCAAGTATTTTCGTGATTATTAGAATTGTAACCCACCGAACATAAAAAGGAAAAGTTGGATTCGATTTTAAGAAGAACTCTACAATTTGCAGCTGATACATCACGAAGATTCCGACATGACCAATACTTCATCAACTTGTTTCCTAAATCTCGGTCTAAGCTATTGATTTAGAATATACATGCCTTAATAACGCTTGGTCAGTATTCTGTTATGCCTTAATAGTCGACTCAACTAAGATATTCAAGGTCTATGACATGTCCTAACATGCTTTAACGGCCGAATGAATAGTATACCATACATGCCTAAACAATCGCTTGATCACCCTCGATGCATAAAGATGGTATTATGCTTTAATAGTTGACTATATCACTAATATCAACTAAAGGATCCACAATCCACAATCCTCCATCAATCTCATTACCGACACTTGAAAAACAGACATCAACAAAAGACTGAACTGATGTGACACGAAAGGTACTACAAAGGTTTTCATTCATCAAGTAGACTGAAGAGAATATACCAAGGTTCAAGTTTTTACTACGCTTAGTACAAGTTGCTAAAGCATAGGATTATTAAATGGTGTTCTGATCTTATTTCGCTTATATTATTCCCATTATCACAGTTAGTGCGTTACGAAGGTCATCGTTGTGTTATTACACTTTAAGAGTGAAGATACAAGATTCTAAACATAAGTAGGTTCAAGTGATCAACAAGACGCTAGAGACTCGAGCACTTAGGTTATCACGACTGCTCAGACGTAGAAATATCAGGATTCTCAGCATGCAATTAAAGGACTGATTTTCTATACAAGCAACTACAAACATATTAGGTACAGATTTGAGCACGAATTTCTAATTTAGCAAGTGAGCTTATGAGTGTATGTGCTAAGTTAACATGCAATCTCTTGAACATGGGATATTAACACAAGATCATACAATGTAGAAAGATTGTATACTGATCAAACATCACATCATAAGGATCATAAGGAAAACCCCACACGCGAGTGCTCAAGAAGGTTCGAGCCCTCTGATTATGAGCTTAAAAGCTCAAGCGCTCCAGTAAAGGGCTAGCACTCGGGCATGCGATCTCAGCAGATTATCAGATAGCTTACATGTAAGTACAAAACTTTATGCATGTCTATTTTAAGTTGTAAAATCAGATCTAAGGGCATCTAAGTGAGGTTAGATGCTCATCAAAGTTTAGATGAAGCTTGGATGATGAAAATATGTAGAAAAAGCTTTGATCCTTGAGCTATAGACCTTAAACAGAGTTCTTCCTTTCTTGTTTCTTCTTCTTCCTCTTCTTCATAGCTTCTTCTTTTGGACTTCTTCTTTCAACTCAATATGAAGATATGCGTGTGTAGAAGAAGTTATGTGGATGCTATATTCATGTGTTGCATGTGTGTGTATGTGTGTATGGAGATGTATATGCAAGAGGTGGGGCTTCTCTTTCTCTCAAATATATTCTCTACACACACTGTCTCTAAGATTGTGATAATAGTTCGTGCACAAATGTGGGAGAATTAAAGGTATTGATAGAAACAGGTCACAAAAGCGCTCTCGCTAGCTTGAGGCACTTAAGTTGCCACTCGAGCGCTTGTAGACACCCCATTTTGTCGGCTATCAGATTTAGGAGACCCATAGCTTGGTGGTTCACAATGATCGTAAAAGACTCGAAAGGATTCTCGAAAGTCAGTTCTATCTCTCAAAATGCTCAGAATGCCCAAAATGCCCCTGAAAGCCCGAAAACTCCCAGATTTTGCCCCAAAGTTCTGAAAACATGCTATGTCATAAGAAAAGCGATAAAATGAGTTTTTAAGAAAAATCGGGTGCAATCGTCAGCTCCCAGAGACCCCCGAAAGTCCCGGAAGCTCCCGGAAAGTCCCCGTTGACCGGTTTGACCAAGGTTGACCAAGTTTGACCGAAATTGTTCGAATTCACCAGAATCATTTTAAATCATGAAAAAAGTGTTAAAACAAGTTCCAAAAGAAAATCGAGCGAAAACATCAGCTCCCGGGAACTCCCGGAGGTTTCCAGAACTTCCCGGGAATCCCAGGTTTGACCAGTTTGACCAAAATTAGATTTCGGAATCGGGGCGCCGAAACAATTTTCAAATATTTTTCATGGATACTAGAGGTCAATAGCTTTCCAACGGTATATCGCACATAATTTCTGGATTTAAAACGAATTTATTATGAATTTCCAAAGGCAAAAAAGGCGATCAAATCGGCTTTTATCGCGAATACCGCAAAACTTTTCAAAGTGACCTATCCCTGAACTAAATTTTTTTTTTTTTTTTATGTAAAATAGACTCTATTAACTTTCCAACGGTATATCACAACCTCAATTTGGAGTTCGTATGCATTTTCTGTGAATTTCGGACGAAATAGGGCCTTTTCGCGAATACCGAAACTTCAGGGGGCCTAAACAGCATTATCTGGACAAAGGAGGAGCACTGCCGCCGCGGCACTGGCCCAGTGCCGCTGCGGCACGCCCCTCCAGAACAGTGTATTTTTGTAATATGTTTTGTGGTCCCATTTTGATTAATTAAAAGCCAAAACGACATAGTTTTATGATTTCAGATGTTTGGAGCCAATGTGAATACTTTCTAAATCCCCAAACCACCCCAAGTTGGCCTATATAAACACCCCATTACTCTTCATTTTGGGGGAGTGAAATGAAAGTTTAGAAAAAGTTTGAGAGAGAAAGTTGTAGAGATAAGGTTCGAATAGAGAGAAAGAAGCTTCCTTCTTTGATTTTTCAAAACAAAAGTGAGTTCTAAACCTTGTTTTTACTTCATTACTCCCATTTACTTCAACATTCAATACTCCCAACCACCATTTTAGTGAGCATTCAAGAGAGTGGAAGCTTCTTCCATGTCTAGTGTCATTACATATGAGTGAAACACCAATCTACAAGTCTCATGCTTCATGAATATCATCTATTGATCATCATCTACTTGCTTGTTTATTTATTGTTTATCTCTTCTTATCTCATTTCTTTTTGATTTTTCTTTATTTACTTACTAGTTCATCATCATCTAAGTGATGACATGAAGTTTGGGGTGAGTGAATCCTTATGGATAGTAGCTCTTGACCTCAAAAACATGTTTGATAGATGATGACCATAACCTCAATACTTCCAAGGTATTCTTGGAATGTATTGAAGTTATGTTCAAAATAAAAATAAATCTCTCCAACAATCATGGAGGTTCTTGATGATGAGTTTGATGTTGGCATTTTAAGTGGCTATAATCCTCATTGAGAATTAAAAATATGTTTTCAAAACATCTATTTCAAAACCCCTCTCAATCCTTCTTATTTTGGTTTCAAGAAACAAAACCTTGTTTTCCCAAAAATCTTCAAAATAATGAGTCAAAACAGTGAGTGAGTTGAGTTCAAAGATTTCTCTAGAACTCAATACTCAACATATGGATGCAAGGCCACTTGGAAAGTCTTCCTAACCTATTTGAGAACACCCATGATTTTTGGTTTGACTTGGAAGTACATAGAAATGGTCCATTTGGACCCAAACATTCCTTCCAGACATTCTGTTTTTGCTGTCACAGCAGCTAGGTCCACTTCCAACCTCTTTTTCAGAAACCGTTTCCAAAAGGGGTGATCCTAACTTATTTTTCCCATAAACTTCAATGTCTTAGGAAACCTTCTGTATAAAGTAGGCCTCTAGATCATTAGTTTTCATTTTCTAAGATTTTTCAACATTTCAGTCGACAGTACGGACTCTGTTTCTGAGTGACCTCTATTGTTTATATTATTTCTCTCAATCTGTGATAGCTATTCAAGATTGGCCTTTTGGGTTGTGTTCTAGACACAATAAGGAACATCTCCATAAAAAGTCATGCATTGAAAACATTCCTAACTAGGGATGGCAATGGGGTGGGTTTTCCGGGTTCCCCGCCCCGCCCCGCCCCGCCCCTAATAGGTAGGGTATGGGGGGGGGGGGCTTAATATGGTTAGGGGCGGGTATGGGGGAGGTTTTCAAAACCCGGGTCGGGGTCGGGTCGGGGTTGGGGTAGGGTCAAAAAATCCGCCCCGCCCCGAATATACTTGTATTTATATTTTTACCCCTCAATAGTTATGTGTATTACCATTTAAAAAAAAACTGCACTATTATAGAACTAATTGGGTAAGTTAAAAAAAAATTGCACTATTAGAGAAAAAAATGCATTAAAAAATTGCTTTTTCAATTTGTGTACCAAAAAAAAAACATAATCGGGGCGGGGCGGGGCGGGGTCGGGGACCCCGGGGGCGGGGCGGGGGCGGGGGCGGGGGCGGGGAGAGCACCATGCGGGGCGGGGCGGGGGCGGGGGGAGGGTTTACTGAAGCGGGGCGGGGGCGGGGTATGGGGGCCCCGTCCCATACCCGCCCCGTTGCCATCCCTATTCCTAACCCCTCTTTTCAAATTCCAAAAGATCATGCTACTGTTCTGTCCACTATTCACAGCAAGCACATTTTAACTTTCATTCTTTGATTTGATGCTCATATGCATTCCAAATTAGTTCATATCTTAGGAAATAGTTCATACTACATTTGTACATATCCCATGTTAATTTCATTCATCATTCCTACACATTTTAGACTTCTAAGTCACTCTAGGAATCCATGTATCCAAAACACACTACAACCTTTGCACATTTTAGATATATACATTGCATTCATGCAAGATTTGGGGTTTTTGTAACTCTTAATCTAAGAAGATTATAAGGAATGATCACGATCACGCATTCATGCCTCCCCTTGGATCTAATCATCCTTTCTCATCCGTCCCGGGGATTGAGAGATCTTCTTTTCTCAAAGAATAACATGCATCATACTAGCTTGTTAAGCATATTTTGATTTCTTTGTTTATTTGTTTCAAGAACAATTCATGTCCCCTTTAGATTAAGGAAACTTAATTACTTGATACATGATTAGACGATTTTTCTTAGGTTTATTTGTGTGATCTTTCACTTTACATTGCATGATATTTGACTTAGATCTTATGATTGATATTTTATCTTTTGATCTTCCATTTCAAATTTTCTTATGTGATGTAATATACTATCATAGTATTATTTGTCGAACCATACATAGTATAAGATGATTATTTGGATGCTAATTGAGGCCCGTCGAAAGACGGGGCGAGTTGAGGGTGTTTTAGTCGTGACAAAGGCTCCTTCCTCTCTCGTACCAAAACCCCGAACCAAGTTCTTTGGTTATGAAGGGCCGGTGCCCTTATCCGCTTGGGTGAGTCAAAATTAGGTTTCTTGGTTCCTTAAAGACCAAGTGGCGACTCTGTATCTGTTTTCAACAGACCTTTTCTTTTTTCCTTTCCTTTTTCAAAAACAATTTCAAACCTAAAAAGGCGGGCCCCTCCCAAAATGCCGGTGTCCATAATCTGGCGACTCTGCTGGGGATTTTATTTTAAAACAAAATAATACAGAGGTTTGACTCATAAGAAGCATCCTTAAAATCATCTTTTTACTGTGTTTGGTTCACCGCATTGCACTCTTGCATTTTCCCCCCTCCGACTGTGACTGAAACGCGGCGCTGACATTGTTCAGGTCTTGCTGTGCCAGGGCATAAGTCACCGTTGATACTGTACCTTCCAAGGTATATCAAAAAGAGTAAAAACCTCCGTACTGTCTCTCTGACGGTATATTGGATCTCTCGTCAACGGACCCTCTTTGACTAAACCTAGCCCTTGCATATAGATTCCTGTAGAACCTTTCATAGGACTGTTCATTTATCTTTTCAGATAGGATAATATGATATAACTGCTGTATGCCCTGACGGGATTACCTGCGTAGTGTAGATGCTTATGTGGCATAGAATAGGACCTCCTTTTTATGATTCCCAAGGCAATCACTCATATGTGATCACATTGAGTTGACCTGCCTAGGCACCATGACAAGGATGTCTGCTCCATGCTCACAAAGATATACACCGCAAACCTTGTTTGTCGGTCCTGAGACATAGGAGTATGAAAACCTGCTAGAAAGTACGATCACCATAACCATACTTACCAGTTTCTCCCAGAAACTCTGTCCAGATATCCCAGATATAACCATACTTACCAGTTTCTCCTAGAAACTCTGTCCAGATATCCCAGATATAACCATACTACCCAGTTTCTCCCAGAAACTCTGTCCAGATATCCCAGATATAACCGTACTTACCAGTTTCTCCTAGAAACTTTGTCCTTGTCAATCGGAAATGTCTGAAAACCCCTGTTATCCCTTGGTGATCGTGCTGGTAAGTAAGATTGGCACACTCTATATGGTTAGGACCTTAATAGCTTAACCGCTATCTGTTAGAAATAGGAACATCATATGGATTAGGGCTTACATCCGCATGCTTGCCTCCCATGCATACACTACTCCCATCTCTCTGCACGCACTGTCTCGAGTCAGTCCACGTCACTGTCATTGTCTGTCTAAAAGTCATCACTGTCAGGATCTGATACACCCCTTTCTCTCAAAATCTGTCAGGTCAGTATAGATTCCCAAGGTCAGCAGCCGGAATCCTCGTCGTGGACCAGGAGTTCAGATAATCGTTTGGTCAGAATCAGTCCGACAGCCCGCTCCAGCATGAATAGAGAAGAATTGGAAAACAAGGTTACCGAGTTGGGAGCAACTATAAGCCAACAGTCCGACAGTCTAGCCCAAGTCCTGAGGTTCATGGAAGAACTGAAGCAGCAGCAGCCACAACCTCCGCCCGAGTTTCCGCCACCAGGGTTTAAACCTCCTCTACATGAGAATAATGGGGAGGAAAACTGGTTCCAAGGGGTCCCACCGCTTGCGTATGAAAAGAATCTCCAAGAGAAAATGGACAAGGTAGACAAGCTGGAGAGCGTACTGAGAAAAAGCAAGGGGATCGATGATTACATGCTAGACCTGGAAGGCCTTTTTGAGCCTGTCAAGTTGAAACTGCCAGAGAGTTTCAAAATGCCTGCCATCGATCGTTTTGATGGAACTAGGAACCCAAAAAGTCACGTGAAGCTGTGTATGAGTATCTTCCAGTCCATGGGTTGTACCCACGAGCACATTGCAATGCTGTTTCCGCAAACTCTGGCAAAATCTGCACTATCATGGTTCCTAACCTTGGAAGCCTCCAAAACCCGGGCCTGGGAAGATATCGTTCGAGTTTTTGTCGATCATTACTCCTACAATCAAGAGCTGGATGTCACTATCAGGGATTTGGAAACGGCCCGGCAAAGCAACAATGAATCCTTCGCTGCGTTCCTGAGCAGATGGAGGAACAAGGTAGCCCAAATGACCCACCGGCCGATTGAGAAAGAACAAGTGAGGATGCTCATCCGAAATCTGCAGCCGTTCTATCATGAGAAATTATTCTACCAGTCCATCTCCACCTTTGAGGAGTTGTTTGAAGCCGAAACCCGAATTGAAGATGCTATCAGGGAAGGAAGATCAAAAAGGAAGAGCCTCCAAGTCAGTCCAGACGGCCCAACTACTCCCGGAATCCCCCGGATGTCAATGCCCTTAGCAGCCAACCCATGGCATACCCTCCAAGGCCGTACCAACCCTCCAACCAGGCAAATTCCTCCAACCGCCCTTTCCAGAAAAAGCCCCCTCGCAATTTCGCCAAGTTAGAAATCTCTCTCTCCTCAGCCTTAGACCGCCTCCTCGAAAAGGGCCATCTCCAACTCCTCCAGCCTCGAAATACCCCGCTCCCGCCTAACTGCGATATGTCCAAGCGATGTACTTACCACCAAGCCCCCGGCCATAACACTGATGATTGCATGCGCCTCCGCCATGATATCCAAGACCTCATTGACCAGAATATCATCGAGCTGCCTCTGAAGCAGCCCCATATCACCCAAAACCCTCTACCTAACCACCAAAGTGTCAGCCTCATCGATTCCAACCCTATATCCTTCAACCCTGCTGCCTATATCACCCCCTTAGGACAACCCTTATCCCTCATTGACATCCCAGATTCTAAGGGAGTTCATCTGATCGGGGGAGAGAATGATGAGTGGCAGCAACAGCTAGACGATGAGCAAGACTTATTATTTCTGGAAGAGCATGACCTAGGGGTGGTAGACCTCAAGTGGTATGATCCCGACAAAGAAAGTGACGCTTCTATCTGGGACGAGCCGGAAAAACCATTTGTGGGGACGGATTGTGATTGGTTCAAGAAAGATGGGACTGTAGAAGGACCCACTCCTGCCGAGATTGATCATCTAACCAGGTCAGGCCGTCATTATCAGCCTCCACAGCCTGCCACTGATACAGCCGAGAAAGGTCCAGTCAAAGACAAGGGGAAGGGTAAGATGGATGAGATCATCGAAGAAGATAATGAGTTGATAAAGCAGCTGAAGAAAACCCAAGCACATCTCTCGATGTGGGACATCATGGTGACATCCTACAAGCATAGGCAAGCCGTGTTGAATGCCTTGGCTGGGATTGAAGTTCCTATCGACGCCGCACCAGAGGACATGGTGGCTTTCTTGGGCGCACTTGCCCCCGACCCGATCATTACATTTTCTGATGAGGACCTGCCACCAGAAGGATTCGCACATAACAAAGCATTGTACATCACTGTCGGGTGTAAGGAGCAACAGGTGCCATTTTGTCTGGTCGATACAGGTTCTGCCTTAAATGTCTGTGCCCTAAGGACCGCCACTGCTTTGGGGGTCAATATCCTGGACATCACGCCATCTGTGCAATCCGTGAGGGCCTATGATAACACTAGGAGAAATGTGATGGGGACTGTCTCTCTACAAATCCGGGTAGGATCTTTGGTAAGCACCGAAGTCTTTCAAGTCATGGACATACCTGCCTCGTTCAACTTGCTGATTGGGAGGCCCTGGCTGCATGCCAACAAAGCCGTATCATCCACTGTGCATCAAATGATCAAGTACATTCATGAGAAGGAAGTAAAGATCATCCTCGGTAATAGTTGGGGTAATGAAGCTTTCCCAAATTAAGCTCCCATTTTTGAAGTCCAAATACCTGAGCTAGAAGAAGGAGAGATCGGGGGATTCTTCATGGAAGAAGTCCACATGATCAATGATGAAGACCGATTCCCTGAGGTCCACTCTGCAGTTGTCAACATTGTCCGCAAAATGAACTATTTCCTCGGAATGGGATTGGGTCGACGCCAGCAAGGGATTCGTGAGTTCCCTCAGATCAAAGGACAACGAGGCACTTTCGGGTTGGGATACAAGCCCCTTGACGAAGACGTCGAGCTACAGAGGCCATGGAAGAAAAGGGTGAAGGGTCTCCCACCATACTGCAAGACTTTAAATGGACAGTTCATAAAAGAAGGGGATGATTTCCCTTACTTCGGGTTCCCCGAACCTTGGATCCATCGAACCACTGGGAAAAGGCACCCCGGGCTTGAGATCTTCGCTGACTGCGAAAGGCCCCCATATCAAGACCCGTTCTATCCTGAAGAAGTTGAGAAAACCCCGGAGGAGGACTGGTTGAAATACCTGGACACTGAAGCCATCAAGAAAATGTGGGAGGAATCTGCTGAGAAGAAGGAAGAAGAGAGGGCCGAGAGCCAAGATGATCAGATCAAGCCAACTGAGGAGGGTCTGAGCAACCAGGCTGTAGAGTCATCTATCTGCGTCTCCCAATTCCCTATTCCCCCGGAGTCTGTACTACCAATTATCGAGTCTGTACTAGAGTCAGCTGCTATAAACCCACCACTGTCCAATGTAATCACTTCACCTGTCATGAATGAAATGAAAGACGATTCTGCTTACTCCTCTGTGTCTAACACTTGTGAATGCACAGATCCCTCCGAGGATCTCCCAATCGAACTTAAGCAACTAATTAAAAAACCACCTGCTTATGAAATAATCGAGAATACTTTATCAGTTAACCTAGGTGAAATAGATAATCCCCAAATTGTGCAAATTGGCTCAACTCTTAATAAAGAAGAAAAAGAAAAATTAACCCTCTTGCTAAAAGAATTCAAAGATGTTTTTGCTTGGTCTTACGAAGACATGCCTGGGGTTGATCCCGACATCGTCCAACATCATATCCCTCTCCTCCCCAATTCTAAACCCGTCAAGCAGAAACTGAGACGCATGAGGCCAGAATAGGCACTCAAGGTTAAAGAAGAAGTGGAGAAACAGTTTAAGGCAGGATTCATCATTGTCACCGAGTATCCGGAATGGATTGCCAATATCGTGCCAGTCCCGAAGAAGGATGGAAAAGTTCGTGTGTGCGTCGACTTCCGTGATCTGAACAAAGCCAGTCCCAAGGATGACTTCCCGCTTCCCCACATTGATGTCTTGGTGGACAACACCGCTGGACATGAGCTACTTTCATTCATGGATGGCTTCTCAGGGTACAATCAGATTCTAATGGCGCCAGAAGATCGGGAAAAGATGACATTCACCACCCCTTGGGGGACCTACTGTTATAGAGTAATGCCTTTCGGACTCAAGAATGCTGGGGCAACCTACCAAAGAGCCGCCACTACTCTGCTGCACGACATGATTCACAAGGAAGTAGAAGTATACGTAGATGACATGATCGTGAAGTCCAAAGACAAAGAAGGGCACCTGGTAGCGTTGGAAAAGTTTTTCGAAAGGTTACACAAATACAAGATGAGATTCAATCCAAAGAAATGCACTTTCGGTGTGACCTCTGGTAAACTCCTAGGTTTTCTCATCACTCAAAGGGGAATAGAGGTGGATCCCTCTAAGATCAAGGCAATCCTCGAAATGACACCACCGCGGAATGAAAAAGAAGTAAGGGGGTTCCTCGGAAGAATCCAATTTATCAGCCGCTTCATTTCCAAACTCACGACTACATGTGATCCTTTGTTTCGATTGCTGAGAAAAGGAGAAAAGTTCCAATGGGATGACCAATGCCAAGCCGCTTTCGACAAAATAAAAGCCTACCTTCAAAATCCACCTGTCCTCTCACCACCCACTCCTCATAAGCCCTTATTCCTTTACCTGTCTGTCTCCGAAAACGCCATGGGTTGCATGCTAGCCCAAGAAGGAGAAGAAAGCCACTCCGAAAAAGCCATATACTACCTTAGCAAGAGGATGACTGGGTATGAGCTCAACTACTCTACCCTCGAAAAAACATGTTGGGCCTTGGTTTGGTGCACTCGCCGACTAAGGCACTACATGCTGGCCTTCCCGATTGTGCTCATATCCCGCATGGATCCTCTGAAATACCTTCTCGAAAAGCCCGCCCTGATCGGTCATATATCCCGTTGGTTACTCCTATTATCCGAATTCGATATCAAGTATGTCACAAGCAAGTCGGTAAAAGGGAGAACCGTAGCTGAGCATCTCGCAGAACATGCCGTCGAATCCGAAGAAAGCGGAGACTTTCCGTTCCCAGACGAAAGTATCATGGAAGTCAAGGAAGAACAGTGGAAGTTGTACTTTGATGGAGCAGCCAACATGAAAGGATACGGAGTAGGAATGATTCTCGTATCACCAAGCGGGGACCATACTCCATTGGCAGTCAAGCTCAATTATAACTCCACCAACAACATCGCTGAGTATGAAGCATGCATTCTGGGAATGGAAGCAGCCTTAGAGCTGAAAGTTCAGAAGTTGGATGTCTTCGGGGATTCAAACCTCATTATATCGCAAGCTAGAGGAGAATGGAAAGTAAAAGAAGAAAGGTTGAAGCCCTATCACGATCATCTCGACCAACTCAAGAGGCGTTTCAAGAACGTCACATTCCTCTACTTGCCTAGGGAAGAGAACCAGCTAGCAGATTCATTAGCTACCTTAGCCTCCATGATCAAGATTCCTGTGGGAGTCAAGATGATGCCTTTGGTAATCGAGCAAAGGTACGGGCCTCCATTCAACATGATCGCCCTAATCGAGGAAGAAGAGAATGAAGCACCATGGTATCAGGATGTCTGGGATTTCATAGAAAAAGGGACATACCCCCAAGAATCTACGGAGAAAGACAAAAGGGCCATCTGAAGGTTCGCAGCGCAATTCATCATTTGCGGTGGGAAACTGCTGAAGAAAGGATACAACGGTCACAACCTGACTTGCTTGTTTGGAAAAAGCTCCAGGAGAATGATGGAGGAAATACACGAGGGGGTCTGTGGCCCGCACATGAACGGTCACATGTTGGCCAAAAAGATTATAAGACAAGGGTACTACTGGACAACATTGGAGAAAGATTGTTGTGAGTATGTGAGAAGGTGTCACAAGTGCCAGATCCATGTAAGCATGATGCACATGCCACCATCCCTTCTATACAGCATGACCTCGCCTTGGCCATTCTCCACCTGGGGAATTGATATTATTGGTGAAATCATCCCGAAAGCCTCAAATGGAAATCGGTATATTCTGGTGGCCATAGACTACTTCACAAAATGGGTAGAAGCTGCATCCTACACCAAGTTGGGGGCCAAGGAAGTGGCCAAATTCATCAAGAGAAATCTCATCTGCCGTTATAGAGTTCCCCATGAGATTATTTCTGATAACGGAAGTCATTTCAAGGCAGAAGTCAGGGATCTGTTCGAGGAGTACAAAATCACTTATCACAAGTCATCCCCGTAAAGACCACAGACCAATGGGGCAGTCGAAGCTGCAAATAAGAATGTCAAAGCCATATTGCAGAAATCGTCCGATACCTACAAAGACTGGCATAAAAAGCTATCGTTCGCGATTTGGGGGTACAGAACGTCGATAAGGACGTCCACGGGAGCAACCCCTTACTCGCTGTATGGGATGGAAGCTGTACTCCCGGTCGAGATAGAACTACCGTCTCTACGCGTGATGGCAGAATGTGAAATTTCGGAGTCAGATTGGTTGAAGGAAAGATACGAGGAATTGACTCTCATAGATGAAAAGCGTCTAGCGGCGGTCGACCATGTCTGAATCTATCAAAAGAGGATAGCCCGTTCTTTTAACAAAAGGGTTCGTCCAAGGAAGATTGTCAAGGGCGACCTTGTCCTTAAGGAATTGCGAGCTCCGATCTTTGATCCCCGTGGGAAGTTCAAACCTAAATGGGTAGGCCCTTATATCGTCAAGACCATTCTTTCCGGAGAAGCAACTTACCTCATGGACCTCGATGGTATCGAATTCAAGGAACCAATCAACATGGATCGCCTAAAAAAGTACTATGCTTGACCATTCCCCAACCAATTCTCTTCAAGCCTTGTCTGAACTACGCTCGACCTGATTCCCACTCGGGGATACGTAGGCAACCACATCGGTTCGGTCGCTCCACCCACAAAAATAACCATTTTCTTCAAACCTTGGCCCGAACTACGTTGGACCTGATCCCCGCTCGGGGGTACGTAGGCAGACTTTAAAAAAGAAAAGAAGGATGGCTCGCTAGGTCGAAAATCTGAAAGGACGCCTAGGAAAAAATTAGAGCTAAATCCAAAGTGAGCAATAACAAAAGAGAGAAAATAGCTCGCCAAGTCGCCTCCTTGGTGCCTGGGCAAAAATTATGAGCATGTGAGAAAATAAAGTCGCGGTCCTTACCATAACCCAAAAATCACCCTCCACACTAGGGGCAAACTTCGGCCACTCACCTCGTTTTCCTGAACCTCTTCTAAACTAGGGGCAAACGTCGATCATCTACCTCGTTTGCCTCACAAACCATACATATCCCAAACTAGGGGCAAACTTCGGCCACCCACCTCGTTTGCCTCTAATAAACCTAGCATGCCCAAGCAAGTACCAATAGCAACAACTAATTGAAATCTCGGTTACAAAATATTTTAGAAAGCTGAAGTGCACAAAATAAGATTCCCGAAGTAACCAAGGTTCACCGATAAACAAACTTTGAATATTACATAAGCAGGAATAATCAAAGAAATAAAAGTCTTTCAAAAAGCAATCGCATGTTCAAAAACACTTGGAGGAATGAGCAGAATCAGTCAGGTCTAGTTTTAGTCTTAGTGTCTTTTATTTCTTCAAAGGTCTTTAGAAGTAGGCCTTTACTCGGTCAGTCCAACCATCAATAAAAGCAGCAATAGTGGTAGCCCTGATCCTGGAAGCAAAGACCCTCTCAGTAAACCCCCGGGGAACCTCCTGAACCTGTCCATACTGCCTGGCCAAACGGCGAGGATGATAGAAAGAAGTCTCTCTCAGACCCATCAACCACACTCTCTGGTGACCCCTGAGGCTCGTGGTGATAGCATAAAGGCCCCAACGCCTCACGATCCAGCAAATGTCAGCCTCAGATAAGGCACCCATCATGCCCACCCAATCAGTAAAAGTATAGTGAGAGTGAAGCACAGCTCGACGAAAGTAAACCGGTGGTATGCGGCCCGTCCACAGCTGAAGGCGCTCGTACAGCCAAGCCTGTAATACCAAAGGCGCCCCAGAAAGGAGAGGAGTCCCTTGGTTGAAGGCATTATCCAAACCATTCAAAGTTTCAGCTAGAACCATGGCCATGGGATTCCTGCTAAATTTCAGCCCGAGGCACACATGCACCAAGTCAACGGAAGTACTCGAGAATAAGAAGTGCGAAGTCATGCACAGTATCAAAGCGGCCCCGCGGGTAGCATCATACACGCTGGGATTCCCAGAACTGGCGTATCGGGCAATAATAGAAGCAATGTTGAGGACCTCACCTTGAATCAGCCAGCGGGAAATAGTGATGGAGCAAATCAGATATTCAACCAAGGCTCGCGTAGGGCTGAGGGTATCAACAGAAGGGAGAATCAAGTCGGAGTTAGAATCAAAGTCAAGAATAGCACATAACTCCTCAAACGTAGGGCATATTTCCAGGCCATTGAAGTTGAAGACATGATTCACTGGGTCCCAGGCAATGGCAGCACGCAAGAACTCAATATTCAAGGTCACCTGGCAAAGAGGAAACAGCTCGGTCAAGCCATAGCTGAAGAGGTTAATCCGCTCCACGCCATCCGTGATGTTTAGCCAAGCTGTGAGTTGAGCGGGATCATACAAAGCCATATTTTCGGTCGCGGCTCTAGGAAAATTCAAAATTTCGGCAGCACCTCCCCGTTTCACGGACTATCCCACCTGCAAGGCAAAAGCACTCACTATCACAAAACTGCCCATCGCAGTAGCATCCAAACAATCACAGTGTACATATATCAAATAAAACAAGCACACAACTGCGCCCCCAAGCCGGAAGCTATCCGGCCTAAAAGGCGAAACATCATAATACTCTGTCAAAGGTCATAAATTGTTCCACACATCATCCTACACTGTCCAAATAGTCATGTTCCCAGTACAACCCAATCGAAAACATAAAAAGAAAATAATAATGCCCGCTTGGGAGGCCTCAGTCTTCCTCTTCTTCATCCTCTGTCGGACCACCCGGAGTGTACGTCGGCGACGGCCTCCTCCTACCGCCTCTGTACCTTGGACCAGTCCTCGATGAGCCAGCTCCACCTCCACGATACTGCATACACAAATAAAATGAGGGCGATCAGTAGGGAAACCACAAAAAGTACAAAAACAGAGTCAAGTCAGAGACTTACCAAAGACGCCATCTGATTGGCGGCAAATTGCCGCATACCATCCATCTGTCAAGGGAAAAATCCAGGGTTAGAACCTCATAACCTTAAGAAAGTGCAAAATTAGGGACATACCCGATGGTCTCGTGTAAGGACCAAGAACCGTAGGCTAGCCGCCAAGGCGTGACCCTCCTCAGCGTAACTCCAAGGAACGTTGAGGACGCCCGCTGGCTGAGTAGGGTACCCACATGTGACTCTCGGTACATCCATCACTTGGGGAGTGCCATCAGCACCTAGAACATTGACGGTCCAATCCCAAGGAGGGATAGGGTCAGGAGCCTGAGGAGCCTGTCTCCTGTACATCTCGCGAAGCTGTAGGCACAGAATAAGTTAGGAAAAGATGAATAAAAGACATAGGCACTAATACAGACAAAAATGTAAAAGGAAACTCACCTCCAGGAGTGGGAAGTTAGGCATCAAGAAGTGGCCACGATAAGGCTCATAGCTGGTCTCAGAGAGAAAATGATCCCAAACATCGGTGCCGGCTAAGGCTGCCAGCAGAGCGTCACCAGAGAGGTCACTAACATCCATCACAGGGGGATTATGAGGAACGCGATACCTGGAACCACCAACCACCTGCCAAGACACCCGCTCACCAAGGAACCACTGCCTGTACTCGGTACTCTCCATCAGAAGGCGACAAGAGGTAAGAGATTTGACCGCTTGTATCTCCTCTGGGGCGGCATAGGCGACGGCCTCCCAAGGCGTCCAATCAACACTAGAGGCCGTCAGCTCAGTTAAGAAGTTTCTAAGCAAAACAATCCGGTGGGCCCTGCTCTTTACCCCGATAACGTCCCTCCGCCATCTCAAGCCTCGTGGGAACAGAGGCACAGGAGCCATGCCATCCTCGTCTTCGCCTGACTCGTCTGCTGGGGAGGGAGCCAACATCTTCAGGTATTCAAAGCTCCAAAGCTGCACAGACGAAGGAGAAAATCAGAACAAGTATAGAAATCAAAAGATGGAAAATAAAAGAAGATGCAATACATACCTCCCAAGCTCGCCAAAATCCTCTGGTCGATTTAACATTGCCCCGAGAGACCTCGCCCATATGCTTGTAAAGATGGGCCAAGGCAGCACCGCCCCAGTTATAGGAGGGGATCTCATCAATGGTCGCCAGGCAAGAAAGGAGCCTCAAGCTCACCTGGTCATTCCGCGTCGCAAAGATTGAGCAACCAAGGACATATAAAAGATACACTCTCAGGAGCTGGGAATTGTTCAAATTATGATTCCCTCTGCCATAGGCCCGGTAAAGCCAGCTGCAAGGAAACCAATGCCTCTCCAGGTTAGGGGGAACAGCCCCAATCAGCATCTCCACAGTCTCCGGGTCAATCTCATAGAAATAGTCCAGAACCAGGCGCTTCCCGCCAACCCTCAAGCCCGTGATCATGGATAAATCAAAAGGCGTCATAGTCATCTCACCAAACGGCAGGTGAAAAGTGTTGGTGGTGTCCCACCACCTCTCAGCCAGTGCATAGAAGTGAGCCAAATCATTGCTACTTTTCGAAACCAAGCGGACGAAACCTCCGAACCCGGCATCGTCAACCATCCTCTTAACGGTAGGCGAGAGTTGAGTATACCACAAGAAAGCATGGGCAAGGCTACCATGGCCCTTCAATGCCACTTCCGGCACCTGCACACAACAAAAACAACAAAAAGATGCACAAAATCACTATTCACAACCCGAGAGCCGAATTCACAAAATCAACATTTAAGCACAAATCGGACTTGTAACGATCTCTAGGTGCACACTACGGCTCACAAAACAAGCACAATACATGAAAGCGGTCCTAAACTGTCAAAAGTTTCACATACCAAGCTCGCTAGAGCCGCGGCCGAAAGATGGTGTTCGGGGTCCTGTAAAATCAAGTCCGGGGCTTGCATCTCGGCCTTCATCCGTCCCTTGGCCTTCTTAGACGGTCTCCTTGAGCTCGAAGCCCGATCTACAAGAAAAATGGAAGTCACATTTAAACTTTCTTCTTGAAAATTTGGGCTAACCAAAAAACCAATCAAAAATCCAACTACGGGGAAAGATTACTCACCTGAGCGCGCACAAGCTGCGTTTTGATGATTTTTGGCTCCAAAAACACCCCAAAATGGCCAAGAATGAGCTTCAAAAGCTCAAAAACTCGAGATATACAAAGATGGAGTCCGGCCACCCAGTGCCGCCGCGGCACTGGCCAACTGCCGCCACGGCAGTGGCCCAGTGCCGCCGCGGCACTACTCCCCGTGGGCCCCGCTTCTCTCCATTTTGCTCCGTTTCAGCCCATTTTTGGCCCCTTTCAGCCCATTTTTGGCCCCGATCAGCCCCGATGGCCCGTTCCAGTCAAGATTTATGAGGTTTTACCCCAAGCAGACCAAAAGTTGTCAGAACTACCTCCAACAGGCAAAAACTGGGAAAAATCGGCTCCCGGATACCCGAGTTGGCCGTTTCAGGACAACCGTCGCAAATTTCGATCAAACACGAGAATTCTGGTAACGGATCCCGGGTTTTAACTAATACATCGAATAATCAAGAAGAGAGATCCTCCGAGAACCCTGCATTATCCCCCGAGGACAAAAGCAGACAGATACCAGCTCCCAGAGGCCTTGACCGGCTCTCTTGGATTGAGCGCCGAAAGATTTTGATCAACCGTGAGAGGTTCAGAAATGGATCCTGGTTCCCGATCAAGAAAAGAGATTCTCCGAGAACCCTGCATCATCCCCCGAGGACAAAAGCAGACAGATACCAGCTCCCAGAGGCCCTGACCGGCTCTCTTGGATTGAGCGCCGAAAGATTTTGATCAACCTTGAGAGATTCAGAGATGGGTCCCGATTCCCGATCAAGAAAAGAGATTCTCCGAGAACCCTGCATCATCCCCCGAGGACAAAAGCAGACAGATACCAGCTCCCAGAGGCCCTGACCGGCTCTCTTGGATTGAGCGCCGAAAGATTTTGATCAACCGTGAGAGATTCAGAGATGGGTCCCGGTTCCCGATCAAGGAAATAAAAGATTCTCCGAGAACACTACGTCATCCCCAAGGGTAAATACAAAAGATACTACCACTAGCCAGAACCGATTCCCGAAAGTCGGCCGTCAGGAACAATCAGAACATCGCCTGCATCCAGATCTCCTGATTATCAAGAATTTTCTCACAGCTTTATCACAAGATCCCTCGGTCACCTTTGGCTATCGTCTTCTATCTCACTCGTTCCAGAAGTTTGCCCCTAGACCCGGAGTCTTCTAAACCTCGATGTCCTTATCCGAGTCATCTACCACATCACAGTCGCAAACGCTAGCACAACACCAGCCCACTCGGAGTGGCACACCCCACAACACTTGCTCATACTAGGGTCATAACACTAGACATGATAGGATTCATGACACAATTCATATCACATCCATGCATTGCATATCACTCTTATTGCATAACATCCGCCTGTCTTGTTGTGCGTATCCCTTTGAGCCCCGAACTACGTCCTGGTCTGATTCCTCTTGGGATACGTAGGCAGCTCACGCAGAGCACGACCGACACTAACCTCATCATCCTCGCATCTTTTGCAATGCTTTTATCCTAAATCTATAGCCTCCAAAAAGTCCTGTCTCTTTAGAGTTTTGGCACTCACTTGCGACATGCGTTGCCTCGCAAGTTCATGCCAAAGAGGGGCAAACTGTAGACACCCCATTTTGTCGGCTATCAGATTTAGGAGACCCATAGCTTGGTGGTTCACAGTGATCGTAAAAGACTCGAAAGGATTCTCGGAAGTCAGTTCTATCTCTCAGAATGCTCAGAATGCCTAAAATGCCCCTGAAAGCCCGAAAACTCCCAGATTTGGCCCCAAAGTTTTGAAAACATACTATGTCATAAGAAAAGCGATAAAATGAGTTTTTAAGAGAAATCGGGTGAAATCGTCAGCTCCCAGAGACCCCCGGAAGTCCCGGAAGCTCCCCGTTGACCGGTTTGACCAAGATTTGACTAGGTTTGACCAAGGTTTGACAAGGTTTGACCAAGTTTGACAAAGTTTGACCTAAATCGTCCGAATTCACCAGAATCATTTTAAATCATAAAAAAAGTGTTAAAACAAGTTCCAAAAGAAAATCGAGCGAAAACATCAGCTCCCGGGAACTCCCGGAGGTTTCCAGAACTTCCCGGGAATCCCAGGTTTGACCAGTTTGACAAAAAATTGACTTCGGAACCGGGGCGCCGAAACAATTTTCAAATATTTTTCATGGATACTAGAGGTCAATAGCTTTCCAACGGTATATCGCACATAATTTCTGGATTTAAAAAGAATTTATTATGAATTTCCAAAGGCGAAAAAGGCGATCAAATCGGCTTTTATCGTGAATACCGCAAAACTTTTCAAAGTGACCTATCCCCGAACTATTTTTTATGTAAAATAGACTCCATTACCTTTCCAACGGTATATCACAACCTCAATTTGGAGTTCGTATGCATTTTCTGTGAATTTCGGACGAAATAGGGCCTTTTCGCGAATATCGGAACTTCAGGGGGCCTAAACATCATTATCTGGACGAAGGAGGAACTCTGCCGCCGCGGCACTGGCCCACTGCCGCCGCGGCACGCCCCTCCAGAACAGTGTATTTTTGTAACATGTTTTGTGGTCCCATTTTGATTAATTAAAAGCCAAAACGACATAGTTTTATGATTTCAGATGTTTGGAGCCAATGTGAATACTTTCTAAATCCCAAAACCACCCCAAGTTGGCCTATATAAACACCCCATTACTCTTCATTTTGGGGGAGTGAAATGAAAGTTTAGAAAAAGTTTGAGAGAGAAAGTTGTAGAGATAAGATTAGAATAGAGAGAAAGAAGCTTCCTTCTTTGATTTTTCAAAACAAAAGTGAGTTCTAAACCTTGTTTTTACTTCATTACTCCCATTTACTTCAACATTCAATACTCCCAACCACCATTTTAGTGAGCATTCAAGAGAGTGGAAGCTTCTTCCATGTCTAGTGTCATTCCATATGAGTGAAACACCAATCTACAAGTCTCATGCTTCATGAATATCATCTATTGATCATCATCTACTTGCTTGTTTATTTATTGTTTATCTCTTCTTATCTCATTTCTTTTTGATTTTTCTTTATTTACTTACTAGTTCATCATCATCTAAGTGATGACATGAAGTTTGGGGTGAGTGAATCCTTATGGATAATAGCTCTTGACCTCAAAAACATGTTTGATAGATGATGACCATAACCTCAATACTTCCAAGGTATTCTTGGAATGTATTGAAGTTATGTTCAAAATAAAAATAAATCTCTCCAACAATCTTGAAGGTTCTTGATGATGAGTTTGATGTTGGCATTTTAAGTGGCTATAATCCTCATTGAGAATTAAAAATATGCTTTCAAAACATCTATTTCAAAACCCCTCTCAATCCTTCTTATTTTGGTTTCAAGAAACAAAACCTTGTTTTCCCAAAAATCTTCAAAATAATGAGTCAAAACAGTGAGTGAGTTGAGTTCAAAGATTTCTCTAGAACTCAATACTCAACATATAGATGCAAGGCCACTTGGAAAGTCTTCCTAACCTATTTGAGAACACCCATGATTTTTGGTTTGACTTGGAAGTACATAGAAATGGTCCATTTGGACCCAAACATTCCTTCCAGACATTCTGTTTTTGCTGTCACAGCAGCTAGGTCCACTTCCAACCTCTTTTTCAGAAAACCTTTCCAAAAGGGGTGGTCCTAACTTATTTTTTCCTTAAACTTCAATGTCGTAGGAAACCTTCTGTATAAAATAGGCCTCTAGATCATTAGTTTTCATTTTCTAAGATTTTTCAACATTTCAGTCGACAGTACGGACTCTGTTTCTGAGTGACCTCTATTGTTTATATAATTTCTCTCAATCTGTGATAGCTATTCAAGATTGGCCTTTTTGGTTGTGTTCTAGACACAATAAGGAACATCTCCATAAAAAAATCATGCATTGAAAACATTCCTAACCCCTCTTTTCAAATTTTAAAAGATCATGCTACTGTTCTGTCCACTATTCACAACAAGCACATTTTAACTTTCATTCTTTGATTTGATGCTCATATGCATTCCAAATTAGTTCATATCTTAGGAAATAGTTCATACTACATTTGTACATATCCCATGTTAATTTCATTCATTCATTCCTACACATTTTAGACTTCTAAGTCACTCTAGGAATCCATGTATCCAAAACACACTACAACCTTTGCACATTTTAGATACATACATTGCATTCATGCAAGATTTGGGGTTTTTGTAACTCTTAATCTAAGAAGATTATAAGGAATGATCACGATCACGCGTTCATGCCTCCCCTTGGATCTAATCATCCTTTCTCATCCGTCCCGGGGATTGAGAGATCTTCTTTTTTTCAAAGAATAACATGCATCATACTAGCTTGTTAAGCATATTTTGATTTCTTTGTTTATTTGTTTCAAGAACAATTCATGTCCCCTTTAGATTAAGGAAACTTAATTACTTGATACATGATTAAACGATTTTTCCTAGGTTTATTTGTGTGATCTTTCACTTTACATTGCATGATATTTGACTTAGATCTTATGAATGATATTTTATCTTTTGATCTTCCATTTCATATTTTCTTATGTGATGTAATATACTATCATAGTATTATTTGTCGAACCATACATAGTATAAGATGATTATTTGGATGCTAATTGAGGCCCGTCGAAAGACGGGGCGAGTTGAGGGTGTTTTAGTCGTGACAAAGGCTCCTTCCTCTCTCGTACCAAAACCCCGAACCAAGTTCTTTGGTTATGAAGGGTCGGTGCCCTTATCCGCTTGGGTGAGTCAAAATTAGGTTTCTTGGTTCCTTAAAGACCAAGTGGCGACTCTGTATCTGTTTTCAACAGACCTTTTCTTTTTCCTTTCCTTTTTCAAAAACAATTTCAAACCTAAAAAGGCGGGCCCCTCCTAAAATGCCGGTGTCCACAGCGCTCAGGTTCAGATTTTCTCTAAATTTGCCCAAGGGTTCATTATAAGCACACAAACATTCACACCAGTATGAGTGAGATAGAAATGTGATTTCATTTATATAGCAAAAAGATTACAATGATAGTATTAAAAAATTCGGGAAAATACACATGCCCGAAGTATATCTTCCATCACTTGATTGGTCCGCTCGGTCTGTGGGTAGAAGGCAGAACTTAACTTCAAAGAAGTCCCCATTGTTTCTTGAAGACTTTCCCAAAATCCAGAGGTGAATCTCGAGTTGCGATCTGTGATTATCAAGACTGGAACACCATGAAGTCGTACGACTTGCTGCAAGTACATCTGACTCATCTTCTCAATTAGATATGTCATGCTGTAGGCTATAAAATGGGTAAACCAATCTACTATTACCCAAATGGCATCATGGTTCTATTGTGATCTTGGCAGACTTACCACAAAATTCATGGTAACATACTCATACTTCCATTATGGAATCAGTAGTGGTTGTAGGAGTCCAAACAGTTTCTTGTGCTCTGCCTTAACTTGCTGACACGTGAAGCTGTGATATATGTTCAGCTATTTCTCACTTCATCCCTTTCCACCAGAAGTTCCTCTTAATGTCTTTGTACATCTTTGTACCCCCAAATGGATGGTCAATCTAGACTTGTGCACTTTATCCAATAGATCTATCTTGAGATTCTGCACGTTTGGCACAATAAGTCAGCCTCTGCATTTGAATCCTCCATCCGAACCACCATTCCATTCTTCTAGTTCTTTTGTTGAAGCTTTAGCGAACCATTTCTTAAATTCTTCATCTTTCTGTCGAGCCTATAAAATGTGACTAATGATCGTTGGATGTACCACAAGACACCAAAGTGTCATCCTTCCTCTGATTGTGCGGGTTGGAGGTCGAATTCTATTGCGGTCTCGAATGCTCGCCATTCCTAAATCATAAGAAAAGTGACTACCCCATGAGGTTTCTAACTTAATGCATCTATGACTATATTTGCCTTACCAGAATGGTACTACAAGTTGAAGTCATAGTCCTTGAGTAGCTCCGTCCATCTTCTTTGCCTCATATTCAGTTCCTTCTGCGAGAACAGATACCTCAAGCTATAGTGGTATGAAAATAAATCGAACTGCTCTCTTGTAGAAATAATTGTTAGAGTTAGTTTGTTGTTAGGTTTTATTTTGTTATAAGTTCAAGGACCTATTTGTATTATTTGTTTCTTCTTCTTTGTGGTTAATATAAAAGGTTCTAACTTATGTTAGAAACCTAAGCTTTACTAAAATAATAATCTAACATGGTATTAAAGCCACACCTTAAACCCTAACCCTAATCCACTATACCACCACCACTACTTTCACCGCTACCTCAGCCAACCACCCTGGCCTTCGCAGATCACCCACCACCTTTCTAGCTTGCGCCGCACCACCACACACAACCCCTGTCTGTACAAAAGCCCCAGCCAACCACCCTGACCTTCGTAACTCACCCACCAACTTCCTAGCCTGCGCTGCACATCCATCCACCAACCCAGCCAGTGCCGAAGCCCACCTTACCCACCCAGCTCATGTACCGACCCATCTTGACCTAAATTTAGCCCTAATCCCAACCTACCCAGCCCTCACCGAGCCTTACAGGGGCTGATTACATCAAGTACCATTCCTTGTGTGCCATTTTGATTAGAGTATAATCGTTCGGCTTCTTGTTAGTCCTTTAATGGACCCTTGAATCAATTATATTGATTCTTTTGTACCCATCTCCTTCGTTTTCCTTTATTTTGTTGTATGGGTTTTCCATTAAGGCCACGAAACATGACTAACCTTGACAAACCAATGGCTATTGAACCAATGGCTATCACTCCTGTTCAGACTATGGTTACCCCCTTGGATCCCAATCTCAAATTACTACCGTTCCATTTAATGGCCAAAATTACTTGAAATGGTCACAGGCAGCATAACTTTATCTGAAGACAAGTAGGAAGATAGGGTATCTCGATGGACGTGTAATAGCTCCTTCTTCTATTGATCCGGGATATGACAAATGGGAGATTAAGAACTCCATTATCATGCCATGGCTCATCAACTTCGTGGTTTCTGAGATTGGTGAGAGTTTTTATCTTATAAAAATAGCTCGGGCTATTTGGGACACTGTTGCCTCCACATTCTCTTGATGAGGGAACTATGCTCAGGAGTTTGAGCTGCTTCGCTCTTTTGACTATTCAGAGTAGTGTGATATGACCGTCACCCAATACACCTCACTTGCTACTAGTTGGGATCGTCTTCATCACCTACACTCTTTCAGCCAGCCTGAACTATTGATGTAAAGGAGTACCAAAAATTTCTAGAGAGACAACGGGTCTTTATGTTTCTTCAGGGGTTATATTTCGATTATGATACTATTTGTAGTCGGGTCCTTGGGATGGACACTCTTCCTCCTCTTCAGGAGGCCTTTGATGTATTTAGAACAAAGAGATTCATCGTTCTGTTATGCTTCCACCTGCTTCGGTTGACTGGTCTGTGCTTGTTTCTTTCCCTCCTAGAGAGGGGACCAGCAGCCTACTCCTTCAGACTGGCGTGTTGTGATTTGCGATTATTATCATCAGCCGCATCATACTCGGGCCAATTGTTGGAGCCTTAATGGTCGTCCCCTGGTGCTAGGGGAGGTCATGGAGGTGGTCATGGGGGCAGTCGTGGAGGTTGTATGGGTAGCCGAGGAGGTGGTTCTCATGCTCATCATAGTACAACTTATATTGAGACTCTATCGAGTGGCGATACTGCTCCTACTTCTGATTAGGGTCCGTTATCTTTTGTCGAGCTTGAAACTTTCAAGAATTTGATGACCTGGTGTACTTCATCGGCAACTGCTAGTACCTCATCATTTTTTACACAATCAGGTAATATTTTTATGCCTGCAAGAGCTTTACTTTCTCTTTCATCATTCCATTAGATTATAGATTCAGGTGCTTCTGACCATATGTCTCATTCTCCTAATCTAGGGAAAAGGTCTTATTTGTGTCACTCCTTTATCCCTGAATTCTATTTTACATGTCCCTAGTTTCTCTCATAATCTTTTATCCTTGATTCGTATTGCTCAGGATTTGAATTGTTCTGTAACCTTTTTTTCCTCTCATTGTGTCTTTCAGGATCTTATAATGAAGAGGGTCATTGGTAGTGGTAGAGAGACACAAGGGCTCTATATTCTGGAGGAGGGAGAGAAAATTTGGAAGAGGGAGAAAAGCTCACTACTAATATCGTAGTTTTGAAAAAAAAAAAGTAAAAGATTTAGTGCTTTGGCATAGGAGATTAGGCCATCCCTCTTTGTCTTTACTTAAATTTATGCTTCCTTCTCTTATTGGTAATACTAGTGGTCCAAACTCTAATACTTTTTGTGATGCTTGTGAACTTAGGAAACATTTTTGAGCTTCGTATGCTCCCAGTAATATTAAAAGCTCTGTTCCTTTTACATTAATACATTATGATGTTTGGGGTCTATCCCTGACTCTGGCCTTGAAAGGTCATAGATGATTTGTGTCTTTTATAGACAATTATTCTCGTACTATGTGGTTGTACATGATGAGAAAAAATGGTAGTTTTCTCCATATTTCAAAATTTTTACAAAATGGTAAGTACCTAGTTCGGGGCGGTGGTAAAAGTCTTAAGGTCTGATAATGGGGGCGAGTACATTGATTCGAGCCTAGGTAGGTATTTCGGTTCCTATGGGATTATCCATCAAACTTCTTGCACTAACACTCCACAATAAAATGGAGTGGCTGCGCGTAAGAATCTTCACCTTCTATATGTCGCCCGGTCTTTACTCTTCCAGGTTCAAGCTCCTCACTCCTATTGGGGTGAGGTGGTGTTAACCACAACTTACCTTATCAACCGTCTCCCTACTCGTGTGCTAGATAAGAGAACACCTTTGCAGGTTATTTCTCACTCTTCTCTATCTTTATCCAGTCCTTCCCATATCTTTGGGTGTGTTTGTTCTGTTCATAATCATAGCCCTACCCGTGACAAATGAGAGCCTCGTGCTATTAAGTGTGTGTTTGTGGGTTACTCCCCCACTCAAAATGGATACAAGTGCTACCTCCCCCCATCTAGGAAATGGTTCATCACTATGGATGTCACCTTTTCTGAGTCTCAGTCTTACTTTCTTGACTCTCCGGTAACTCTTCAAGGGGATACGAGGTGTGAAGAGATACCAATTTTGCCCACAATGATTTAGGTAGAGAGAGTTGAGACAAAAGAGATCGAAGTAGTTGAACTAGAGAGAGAAGGTGAGAAAAGTGAGAGGGGGCCTGAAGAAGAAGAGGAAATTGAGAGGCAAGGGAAAAATGAGTTGAAAGTCAGGAGAGCATGGAGTAAAAGAAAAATCAGAGAGACTCCATAAGTTAGTACTACTCATGCTCCTCCACTGCCACTGCCTGTCTCTCTAAGTGATGAAGATTCAGGTAATTCCTTTGATATACCCTCTCTTGACTTAGATGATTTAGACATTCCTATTGCTGTTCGAAAGGGTGTTCGATCCTGTACTCAACATCCTATATCTAACTATGTGTCTTATTCTCATCTTTTTCCTTCCTACAAAGCCTTCCTTTTAAAATTTCCTCTGTTGTGTCCTAACTATGTACAGGAAGCTCTTGCTGATCCTAAGTGGAAACATGCTATGATTGAGGAGATGAAAGCTCTTCAAAAGACTGGTACTTGGGAGTTGGCCACGTTATGTAAAGGAAAGAGAACTATGGGGTGCAAGTTGGTGTACACTGTGAGCATCGAGCCGATAGTTCTATTGAGAGGTATAAAGCTCGGTTGGTGGAAAAAGGGTTTACTTAGACCTACAGGGTGGATTATGAGGAGACCTTTGCTCTAGTTGCGAAGATGTACTCAATTAGAATCCTTCTTTCCTTAGTAGCTAACCAAGATTGGCCTCTTCACCAATTTGATGTGAAGAATGCCTTCTTGCATGGTGATTTAGAAGAAGAGGCTTTGTCACGCCCTGGAGTAAGCCAAAAATAGGGAAAATAAAAATTTTCCTCTATGAGTCTGTAGACACGTGACTAGTTGATTAACCATTCTGTCCTTCTAACTCCACATAATGTAATCATAAGGGAAATGCTAAAGCATAAACATAACTTAACATATCTGGACATAAATACAGTAGCGGAAATTAAACAAGAATTACAATAACACATGTCATGAAATGCACATGTGTCCACTACCAATACTCATATGTAAATCTACATTCATTTCTCTATTCACTATTAACATATCATGCATTATCTACTCTGATTACATTCATTGAAAAATGTGCAGTTAACATCTTATAGCAAAAATATGATATATAAACATGGATCACATAACATGGATTTGATTCCAATAAAACATATAGATAAACTCTTAACATGCTCGTATATACAATAGCACTACCATAACATACTTCACATAGCCATACAGTTATTGGAATACATGTAGCATCATAAATCAACATATAACTTATACAAAACATGTTAAGGAGATTTTTGCTTCTCCATGTAACTAGGTTGTCACCAATAAAGGAGCTGTATCCCATGGTGGATGATGTAGCGAGGAAAAAACGCGTGGGGTGCAACCTTCTTGACAACTATTGATTATCGAATCATAATGCCAGAAATCAAGGTTCTATCGTCTTGTTGATTCACACGAATGCCAAGAAAGGAAAAATTGAAGGAAACTCAATGTTGTGTTTTATTATTAAAAAGTTGCTAAAAATAAAATAACTTGACAATATATAGTCTGACCAAACCCTGAAACGCAAAGCCAAATAAAAAGACGAAAAGATCCAGAAGGGCTAAAAAAAACATAAAAGTGACCTGAAACTTATTCAAATAGCATTTTTTGGACCTAAAATTAGACCTGAACGATGTAGTAGTTTGGTGTGCCGACGGGCGCTGAATCAACTTTCTGGATTGGTATAATAATTGCGATTCTGACACCCATAGCGAAAGTTATGGCTGTTTTAGTGGGAAAGGGTCAAAAGGGACCCTTGTCTCTGATCCAACTTCTCATAGAATGCCAAAGCCACCTGTGCTGCATTAGTGGATCTCTTGTCAATTATTGACTTATCCCAATCTGTATCAGTATAAGCTTCTACTTGGGTATGACATGTTTAGCAAAGAACAACCCTTTTCCTTAAGCTGATTTACGATACCTTACAATTCCAAAAAAACAACATGGAGATGATTTTGTCTCTGAGAATGCATATACTGACTGACCATACTCACAACAAAGACAATGTCCAGTATGGTGTGAGAAAGATAAATTAGTTTACCTATCAGCCATTCCCTTGTCAACTGGTTTTCCACTTGGATCATTACTAAGTTTCAGATTCGGATCCATTGGAGTATCAACTGCCTTACTTCCATGCATTCCTGTCCCTTTTAGCAAATTCAAGACATAGTGTCGCTGTGATATAAATATCCCATCTTGGGATCGTGTAACTTCAATTCCCAAGAAGTACTTTATGTTTCCCAAATCCTTTATTTCAAATTCCTTAGCAAGGTAAATTTTCAACTGTCCTATTTCTTCTAAGTCATTTCATATGAGAACTATGCTATCCACATAGACTATCAAGGCATTCAACTTACCCCCTGAAGAGTGCTTTATGAAAAGAGTATGATCACCTTGGCTTTGTTTGAACCCATACCTGATCATGGCTTGTGAAAATATGTCAAACCATGCTGTTAGCCCCTTCCATTTATTGAATGGATAATTTTGATGATTAACAAACTACTTAGTAATGGTTTCTAATTATCTCAAGATGATTAAGTTGCAGGGACATTGATTATACATTTTTCTCATTCATGGTGATTGATACTAAGCCAAACGGAGCTTTACAAGTTGAAGAATCTTGTCTTAATCTATGTTGTAGGACTCTATGTAAGCAATTTATTTATGTGAACATCTTACTTTAGGGCTCAAAGTTGATAAATAAAGGTTTTACATAACTAACCCAACCCTTCCTTTGAAATCTGTATAG
The DNA here is from genome assembly GCA_033977485.1 of Hydrangea macrophylla. Classification (NCBI taxonomy): domain Eukaryota; kingdom Viridiplantae; phylum Streptophyta; class Magnoliopsida; order Cornales; family Hydrangeaceae; genus Hydrangea; species Hydrangea macrophylla. The sequence continues at coordinate 70,081,551 of CM066994.1, forward strand.
AAGCAGTCGACTGTGATGTCGGGTAAGTCGACTGATCTTCCAGTCGACTGTACAGTCGACCTGGGTACACAGAGATTTCAAAAGTATACAAACCAGTCGACTGCCATCGCGACACAGTCGACTGATCCTTTGATTTTACTAAACCTTTTTGAAAAGCAGTCGACTGCTCTGTGTAGTCAGTCGACTGAATGACTGCGTTCAACACAGTAACGGCTAGTTTATTGCATTTAATGTAGCATTAATTGCTCCCAACTACCCCCAACGGTTGGAAATCAAAAGAAAGCTATAAATACATATATTTGAACTTCATTAATGCTCTCCTTGGAAAATCTAACCAACAATTTCATCACATTAATTTCTTGAGCCCTAGTTTGGTGAGATCATAAATTCTATTGCTCTAGCATTCATTTGTATTTTCTTGAGAGCAATTTATTGTGAGCTTACATCTTGTATTTATCCACTCTATTGAGAGAGTCTTCCATTCTTGTATCAAAACCTATTTACAAAGGTAGTGTGTATTAAGGGTTGGTGTAACCCTAGTTCAAGAGAAGAGGATTTTCTTCCTTGAAGAGATTGTAAGGGGTTTAATCTTCACCCGAAGGAGATTGTAATAGTGGAATCCTCAAGAGGTGTTCTTGAGGGGTGGAAGTAGGGCGCGGCGTGCGGTTTCCCGAACCACCTAAAAATTGGTTTGCATTGTATCTCTTCCCTTTCTCTTTACATTGCTTTTGTAATTTTATTTGATTGGGCAGTCAATTTGAACAATTTCTAAATTAATTTTTTAAAACCTTATTCACCCCCCCTCTAAGGTTTCCTTTTTGGGCCAACAATTGGAATCAGAGCCTCGGCTCAATTTCTAACGTTTTTGAGTTAAAGATTAAATGGAAACCACCTCTAATACTATCATTTATAGTGAGGGACAATCCTCAAATAGACCTCCTTGTTTTAATGGTTCAAATTATGCCTATTGGAAAAATCGTATGAGAATCTACATGATTGCCCAAGATTTTGATCTTTGGCAACTTGTTGTGAATGGGCCTCACATTCCCATCAAGATTGTAGACGGTGTTGAAATTGAGAAAACTATTGAGGAATACAATGACATTGATAAAAGGCTTATCAAAATGAATGCAAATGCTATGAATATTTTATATTGTGGATTAGACCCAAATGAGTATAATAGAATTTCTTCATGCGAATCCGCTAAAGAAATTTGGGATAAACTTGAGGTTGCTCATGAAGGTACTAATCAAGTTAAGAAATCTAAAATAAATCTACTTGTTCAAACTTATGAGATGTTTAAAATGTCTTCAAATGAAACTATTAGTGAAATGTTCACTCGTTTCACCATTATTATCAATAGTTTAAAAAGTCTTGGTAAAACATATACTAATGAGGAGATGATTGAGAAATTGCTTAGATCTCTTCCAAAGCATTGGCAACCTAAAGTGACGGCAATTCGAGAGGCCAAGGAACTCTCAACACTCTCATTGGAGCAACTCTTGGGCTCTCTTGTTACTCACGAAATGGAGTTGGCGGTATTTGATAAGGAAGACAAGAAGAAGAACATCGCTCTCAAAACATCTCAAGACAATGAAGAAGATAGTGATAGCAATGAAGATGATGAGATGGCTATGATCACTAGGAAGTTCAAAAGATTCTTGAAGAAGGATAAGAACTTCTCTAGGAGAACTCCTAAGGCGATAGAGGCTAAAAAGGATCCAATTATATGCTTCAAATGCAAGAAGCCGGGCCATGTCAAGGCCGATTGTCCTTTAATGAAGAATAACTACAAGAAAACCAAGAAAAGGGCAATGAAGGCTACTTGGGATGATTCCGATAGTGATTCATCAAAAGATGACTCAAGTGATGAAGAAGTGGCAAATATTTGTCTTATGGCTCACTTGAATGAGGTAAATGATCCTACTCCCGATGTTTGTTTTGATTCTCATAAATATGATGAACTACAAAATGCTTTTGAGGAATTACATCAAGAATTGGAAAACTTGGGAGCAAAGTATGTTTCTCTTAAAAAGAATTTTTCATTACTTTCAAATGAACTAAGTGATTTGAAAATTCAAAATGATCTTTTGAGAAAAGAAAATGAAGCTCTAATTGATCTAAAATCTCAAAACGATTTATTGAGAAAAGAAAAGGAAGAGCTTTCATTAAACGATTCTTCTTCAAGTATCTTAAAGAAGGAAAATGAAGATTTGAAGAAGCAAGTGGAAGACTTAACCAAAACAATAACAAAATTCACTCTTGGGGAACAAAATCTAAATATGCTTTTGGGAAAACAAAGATGCGTTTTTGAAAAAGCCGGTCTAGGATTCAATCCTACCTTTAAAGAAAAGAAATTCAATAACTTCTTTTTAAAAGGTACTTCCACTAGCTCCAACAAAAATCAAGTAAAAAATTCTCATCAAAATTTCTTTGTAAAAGAAGTCTCCTCAAGTATGTCCAATCCTAATATTACATGCCATTATTGCTTGAGAAAAGGACATGTAAACTACAAATGTCCAAACAAAAGAAAACTCAATATGGTGTGGATTGAAAAGGGAACAACACCTCCCTTTGCTAACAAAGTTGGACCCAACGAATATTGGGTACCAAAGAGGATCACTTAAGCTCATCTTGTAGGTTTGTCTCAAATCTTCTAGCAAGGATAGATGGTTCTTGGATAGTGGTTGCTCAAGACATATGACCGGAGACAAATCCAAGTTCTCTTCTCTCTCTCCAAAGGATGGAGGAAATGTCACATTCGGAGACAACTCTAAAGGAAGAATTATCGGTATAGGTAACATTGGTAAGAATTCCTCATTAACTATTGAAAATGTACTTTTGGTTGAAGGTCTAAAACATAACTTGCTTAGTATTAGTCAATTGTGTGATAAAGGGTTTCAAGTTGTGTTTGAATCAAATTATTGCATGATTAAGTATGCTAGTTGCAATAAAACTTTGTTTATTGCTTATAGAGAAGACAATGTGTATACAATTGATTTTGATGATATTTCTTCTCAAGATGTTAAGTGTTTTGCCGCTTTAAATGAAACAAGTTGGCTTTGGCATAGAAGATTGGGTCATGCTAGCATTGACTTACTTTCAAATTTATCTAAAAATGAATTGGTCAAAGGTTTGCCAAAAACAAAATTTGTTAAAGATAAAGTTTGTGATGCTTGTCAACTTGGAAAGCAAATCAAAACATCTTTCAAAAAGAAAAAGGAAATATCAACTTGTAGACCTCTAGAGTTACTTCATATGGATTTATTTGGTCCAAATCGAGTTGCTAGTATGAGTGGCAAAATCTACGCTTTTGTCATTGTTGATGATTTCTCTAGATTCACTTGGGTGTTCTTTCTTGCACATAAGGATGAAGCTTTTACATTCTTTGTTAACTTTTGCAAACGTGTTCAAAATGAAAAAGGTTATGCGATTAACAACATAAGAAGTGATAGAGGCCGAGAATTTGATAATAATGAAATTACTACTTTTTGTGAAGAAAATGGTTTTGGTCACAATTTTTCGGCACCTAGAACTCCTCAACAAAATGGGGTTGTTGAGAGGAAAAATAGATCTCTTCAAGAAATGGCAAGAACTATGTTAAATGAATTCTCTTTACCAAAATATTTTTGGGCCGAGGCCACTAGCACTTCATGTTATGTTATTAATCGTGTGGTCATTAGAAACAAGCTTAATAAGACCCCATATGAGCTTTGGAAAGGAAGAAAGCCCAACATAAGTTATTTCAAAGTTTTTGGATGTAAGTGTTTTATCTTGAACACTAAGGATAACTTGGGAAAATTTGATGCTAAATCGGATGAAGGCATTTTTCTTGGATATTCTCAAATTAGCAAAGCCTATAGAGTTTTTAATAAAAGAACATTGATTGTAGAAGAATCAATGCACGTAGTCTTTGATGAAGCAAATCCTTTTAAGAAGGTCTTAGATGATGACATTGAGACTTCCAAAGATACTTCAAACAATGTTGAAAACAATAGCTCAAACTCTTTACCTCTTGAAAACTCTAAGGAAGAAGATCATCTTTCCATTGAACCACCTAGAGTGGAATCTAGAAGTGATCTTCCTTTTGAATGGAAAAATGTGCCTAATCATCCTATTGATCAAATTCTAGGAGATCCTAGTCAAGGTGTAGCAACTAGATCATCTCTCAAAAATATTTGTAATAACTTAGCATTTCTATCTCAAATTGAACCCAAGAACTTTGATGAAGCCGAGAACGATGAAAATTGGTTATTGGCTATGCAAAAAGAGCTTAATCAATTTGAGAGAAATGAAGTTTGGACTCTTGTTCCTAAACCCTTTGATCACACTATTATTGGAACAAAATGGGTTTTTCGAAACAAAAAGGATGAATCCGGCATTGTTGTGAGAAACAAAGCTAGATTAGTTGCCCAAGGCTACAATCAAGAAGAAGGTATAGACTACGAGGAGACCTATGCTCCCGTAGCTAGACTTGAAGCCATTAGGATGCTTCTTGCCTTTGCTTGCTATAAAAATTTCAAACTTTTTCAAATGGATGTGAAAAGTGCCTTTCTAAATGGCTTTATCTCCGAGGAAGTCTACGTTAAACAACCCCCCGGTTTTGAAAATCCACATCTTCCGGATCATGTTTTTAAACTTACAAAAGCTTTATATGGTTTAAAACAAGCTCCACGTGCTTGGTATGATAGATTAAGTAAATATCTTATTGATATTGGTTTTAATCGAGGAAAAATTGACACTACTCTTTTTGTTAAAACCTCAAATGAAGATATCTTGCTTGTTCAAATTTACGTGGACGATATTATATTTGGAGCTACAAATGAGAAGATGTGTGAAGAATTTGCATCATGTATGCAAAATGAATTTGAAATGAGTTTGATGGGGGAGCTAAACTTCTTTCTTGGACTTCAAATAAAGCAACATAAAGATGGCATTTTCATAAATCAATCCAAGTATATTAAAGATCTTTTAAAAAGATTTGGATTGGAAGGAAGCAAAGTTTTTCAAACACCTATGAGTTCTACTTTAAAACTTGATAAAGATGAAACCGGCAAGCCGGTAGACTGTAAGCTTTTTCGGGGAATGATTGGTAGTCTATCGTATCTCACCGCAAGTAGACCGAATATCATGTTTAGCGTATGCCTTTGTGCTAGATTTCAAGCTTCACCCAAGGAATCTCATGTCATTGCGGTTAAACGTATCTTTCGTTATCTTCTAGGTACTATAGACTTAGGTCTTTGGTATCCTAAAAATACCTCTTTTGAATTAACAAGTTTTTCGGATGCGGATTTTGCCGATTGTAAAATTGATCGTAAAAGTACTAGTGGCACATGTCATTTCTTAGGACATTCGCTTGTCTCATGGTTTAGTAAGAAACAAAATTCGGTAGCCCTATCTACGGCAGAAGCCGAATATATAGCTGCTGGAAGTTGTTGTGCTCAAACTCTTTATATGAAACAACAATTAGAAGATTTCGGACTTTATTATGATCATATTCCTATAAATTGTGATAATACTAGTGCCATATGTCTATCCAAAAATCCTGTCCAACACTCAAGAACTAAACACATTGAGATTCGTCATCATTTTATTCGCGATCATGTTAAAAAAGGGGATGTTGATCTTGTTTTCATCAACACCGATCGTCAATGGGCTGATATTTTCACAAAACCCCTTCCCGAAGAACGTCTTTGTGTTATTAGAAGAGAATTAGGCTTATCCTATTTGAATGATCTGCTTTAAAACTCTGTATCTGCAATTTTTGCTAAAGCAGTCGACTGACTTCCCGTTGCAGTCGACTGGTTCTTTTTATTATCCTTTGATCCCTTGTTTTTTACCACATTATTCGACTGATGTGTCGACTAAAGAGTCGACTGTTTTTCAACATCCAAATCCCTGCCCACTCCCGTCGACTAAGGCGTCGACTATTTCTCTACATTCAAATCCCTGCCTACTCTCGTCGACTGAGGAGTCGACTGTTTTTATCCCTGCCCACTTCAGTCGACTACGGCGTCGACTGATACTCTGATTGCCCCAAATTTCCAAGCCCTAATTTGATGATCAGTCGACTGCTCATGCGACGCAGTCGACTGCTTTCTTATGATCTATATATATCGCGGCCTTCTCCCTTTTCCTTCTTCACCTCCTTTTCTCCGGCGATTCTCTTTCTTTGTCTTTCGTCTCCTTTTTTCTTTCTTTCCCATTCAAATCCTTCGTCCTCTCCCTTCGTTTTCTTCTTCCTCCTCTCCCTTAAAACACCCTGAACCTCATTTCCTTTCTCTGAACCTCAGATCTCGTTCTCCCTCCTCTTCCTTCCCTTGTGACCCTTTTTCTCTCTCCTCTCTGTCGCCATCTACTCTTCACTCTCTATCATGGCTCCCAAACTCAAAAGGAAAACCCCCCCTGCTAGTGGATCATCCTCAGCCTCTCAAGCAACCAAAGCCAAGCGTTTCCCTACTCAGGAGGAGCAAGAAAGCTTTGATGAGGTTTTCTCCCACATGAATGTGGTGTTTGGTAAGATTCTTCCCATTCCTTTTTCTAAATCTGCTAATCTTCGATTAGGATTTCTTCTGGAACGCCTAGGATGGCATCTCTTTACTAGTCTTAGCGAACCCTGCTATCCCACACTCGTTAAGGAGTTTTATTGTAATATGACTTTTGGATATCGTGCTGACTCCATTAATTCTTTCGTTCGCGGTGTTAAAATTCATTTGGATCCAGACTCTGTTTCTTCTATTTTTCATATTAGTCGTGGAAATTTTACTGAATATAATATTAATTCTTGGAATCAAGGGCACGGATTGGACCCTCTCACTGCTTGCCGTCTCATTACCGGCAACAATGAGTTGTCTTATCCCGTGAAGCCCAAGGCTTCTGCCCTAACCTTTGAGGCACGTCTTATTCACCATCTTCTCACTTATACCCTTCTGCCCCGTGCTGGCGGTCGTGATTCTGTTTCTTTCTTGGATGTTTTTTTAATTTGGTGCCTACTTGAAAATAAATCTTATGATTTACCGTATCTCTTTTGCCGCCACATTTGTGAATGCCAAAAGAAGTCTAAATCCAGTTCCTTACCTTATGGCTTCGCATTAACTACTGTTTTTTGTCACTTCAAGGTTCCCTTGGAGGACGAATTTGATCGACATGACCCCATTTCTACTGACTTCTACTCTTCTACTATTTTATCTCTTATGGGATACAAACTCGTGGGAAATGCCTTTGTTCCCAAGGCCTCTACTGATCCCACATCTCCTTCTGCTCCCACCCCTTCCATTCCTACTCCTTCTTCTCATCCGTCTTCATCTTTCGCTCCTCCTCCTCCTCCTCCACCTGCTGTTGATACACCCTCTCCTGACATTTTGGAGCAGCTTTCCGTTATTTCCGCTCAGGTTCTGAGCCTCTCTACCTCCATCTCCTCTCTTTCTGACTCTCACTCCCAGTCTATTCAGACTATGCAGGCTTCCTTATCTTCCTCACAGCAGGAGGCACTTGAGCTTCATCAGCGCGCCATCGCATCCTTACGCGGCGATGTTTTTGAGATTGGTGGCTCCTTGGATACTTTGCGCACTTCTACTGCTGCCACTCAGGAGCTTCTTGATCGTCGTCTATCATCTCTTCAGGCTTCTGTGGATGACGCTCGTGAGGAGATCTGTATTATCCGAACTCGCTTACACTTTTGACTGTGTCGTTCTTGGTATATTGGACAAGTTTTTTTTTTGGGTAAATGGATGGTCTTTGTAATTTTGCAAATTTACTGATCTTACAATTCTTTTTGGATCATGACTAGATTATGTGTCTGTTGATAGCTGCTTATGTTCGACTTTTGACTTTGTAGATAAATTAAAATGTTCATATGACAAAGTTCAGTGTTAATACAATCTTTTCGCTTGCATCTCTTGCTTATTTATCTTGATTCTTTGCCTCCTTATCTGTTTTTTGTTAATGACAAAGGGGGAGAAAAAGTATGTGCATATGAGATCACTATAAAATCTTTTTAAGGGCAACAAGTAGTTTGTCATCATCAAAAAGGGGGAGATTGTTAGCCCCTTCCATTTATTGAATGGATAATTTTGATGATTAACAAACTACTTAGTAATGGTTTCTAATTATCTCAAGATGATTAAGTTGCAGGGACATTGATTATACATTTTTCTCATTCATGGTGATTGATACTAAGCCAAACGGAGCTTTACAAGTTGAAGAATCTTGTCTTAATCTTTGTTGTAGGACTCTATGTAAGCAATTTATTTATGTGAACATCTTACTTTAGGGCTCAAAGTTGATAAATAAAGGTTTTACATAACTAACCCAACCCTTCCTTTGAAATCTGTATAGAAGCAGTCGACTGTGATGTCGGGTAAGTCGACTGATCTTCCAGTCGACTGTACAGTCGATCTGGGTACACAGAGATTTCAAAAGTATACAAACCAGTCGACTGCCATCGCGACACAGTCGACTGATCCTTTGATTTTACTAAACCTTTTTGAAAAGCAGTCGACTGCTCTGTGTAGTCAGTCGACTAAATGACTGCGTTCAACACAGTAACGGCTAGTTTATTGCATTTAATGTAGCATTAATTGCTCCCAACTACCCCCAACGGTTGGAAATCAAAAGAAAGCTATAAATACATATATTTGAACTTCATTAATGCTCTCCTTGGAAAATCTAACCAACAATTTCATCACATTAATTTCTTGAGCCCTAGTTTGGTGAGATCATAAATTCTATTGCTCTAGCATTCATTTGTATTTTCTTGAGAGCAATTTATTGTGAGCTTACATCTTGTATTTATCCACTCTATTGAGAGAGTCTTCCATTCTTGTATCAAAACCTATTTACAAAGGTAGTGTGTATTAAGGGTTGGTGTAACCCTAGTTCAAGAGAAGAGGATTTTCTTCCTTGAAGAGATTGTAAGGGGTTTAATCTTCACCCGAAGGAGATTGTAATAGTGGAATCCTCAAGAGGTGTTCTTGAGGGGTGGAAGTAGGGCGCGGCGTGCGGTTTCCCGAACCACCTAAAAATTGGTTTGCATTGTATCTCTTCCCTTTCTCTTTACATTGCTTTTGTAATTTTATTTGATTGGGCAATCAATTTGAACAATTTCTAAATTAATTTTTTAAAACCTTATTCACCCCCCCTCTAAGGTTTCCTTTTTGGGCCAACACATGCTCTAGGTGTGCCACGCCCTGGAGTAGACCAAAAATAGGAAAAAGAGTGCTTTATGAAAATAGTATGATCACCTTGGCTTTGTTTGAACCCATACCTGATCATGGCTTGTGAAAATATGTCAAACCATGCTCTAGGTGTGCCACGCCCTGGAGTAGACCAAAAATAGGAAAAAAATAAATAAATTTCCTTTGGATTTATGGCACATGGTTGGTTAGAATTTACCTGATTGTCCTTAACCATAAAAATAACAAGAAGCATAATAGTACATGTCAAGTATCTAAGTTCATCAGCAACTGGAATATAAAACATCAACAAGTCTTACATTAACCATATAAAAGACCATCATAATCCCAAAAGAAATGAAAATAAACCAAATAGCCTTGTGACAACCAATGCCACTAAATCCAGCAGTCATCTAAGTTATTACATTATAAACAAAAAGATGATAAGAAATCTAGGAGACGCAGTCTTCAACTAGCAAAGTCATAACTCTTCTCGTAGTAGTCCTCCCCAGAATATTCTTCGTTATAAAAGCCCCCATTGGTAAAGCCCTCCGCTGCATTGCCGTAGTCATCCTTGGGATGAACACCACCTGCTAAATGTGGAAAGACTGGAAAGGGAAGGTCTAACTGCATAAAACGTCATCAGCTTGAATACAAGTTGAGTGAGCATAAAGCCTCAAATAGCACCATCAGTAACAGATATAAAAGTTATCAGGGTTCTTTATTCTTATTCGTCTTATCAAGTATTTTCGTGATTATTAGAATTGTAACCCACCGAACATAAAAAGGAAAAGTTGGATTCGATTTTAAGAAGAACTCTACAATTTGCAGCTGATACATCACGAAGATTTTGACATGACCAATACTTCATCAACTTGTTTCCTAAATCTCGGCCTAAGCTATTGATTTAGAATATACATGCCTTAATAATGCTTGATCAATATTCTGTCATGCCTTAATAGTTGACTCAACTAAGATATTCAAGGTCTATGACATGTCCTAACATGCTTTAACGGCCGAATGAATAGTATACCATACATGCCTAAACAATCGCTTGATCACCCTCGATGCATCAAGATGGTATTATGCTTTAATAGTTGACTATATCACTAATATCGACTAAAGGATCCACAATCCACAATCGTCCATCAATCTCATTACCGACACTTGAAACAGACATCAGCAAAAGACTGAACTGATGTGACACGAAAGGTACTACAAAGGTTTTCATTCATCAAGTAGACTGAAGAGAATATACCAAGGTTTAAGTATTTACTACGCTTAGTACAAGTTGCTAAAGCATAGGATTATTAAATGGTGTTCTGATCTTATTTCGCTTATATTATTCCCATTATCACAGTTAGTGCGTTACGAAGGTCGTTGTAACAACCCTAATTTTCTAAGTGCTTTTAGTAATTTTTATATTATTATTTTCAATTATTAGACATTAACTATGTGTATATATCTTAGGGACACCTAATAAAAATGTTGAAGTAGCATGTATAGGTCGTTAGTATGTTAAGTAGTGTGCTTAACATAGAAATTTAGTGCCCAGGGTCATGGGTATCCATTGGGCTAATCATTTGTCACATTAGAATGCATTTTCGGGTCCATATAAAGCCTTTTTGTGAGGCCCTTAGATAAAAAACGGGATTCACATGTTTGTGTGTGTTTTATTTATAAGTGTTGTATGTGAAATATATATACACATATATTAAACCCTAGCCCCCATTTAACAAAAAAAAAAAGGGAAGAGGAGAGAAGAAAACTAGAGACAGACATTTGTGTGTGTGTGAGAGAGAGAGAGAGAGAGAGAGAGAGAGAGAGAGAGAGGGAGAAGAAGAAGAAGAAGAGAGGAACCTCAACCTTTGGTTTGTGTAATCATCATCAACCTTGAAGCCCTAAATCAGTGAGTTAACTTGTTATTTTCTTTCAATCTCGTTTGATTGAAATTTAAATAGATAGAATATTAAATTAGTATGGTTATGGATTATGAGATTTAAGCATTTTTTTTTTATGATTGAAGTTGTGATTTGAGATTTATAGATGAGCATTGAATATACATTTGAGCAATTATTCAATTTTCGGATTTGGGGTTTTCACGGATCAGATTTGAGTAGAAAATTCGTAATAAATCATACGTTATAGTTTTCGTGATTCTGTTTGCTTAGGCCTGTAGGAAACGCAATTCTGGACAACTTTTGTCTAATGGGATTTTTCCCAATTCTGCACCGTTTGGGCAGAATATGCATATTACAGTAGCAGTTTTATGAAGGTTAAAATAAGTGTATTTGCTATATTGCATTTTTGTGTGATTTCGTGTTCGTTAATATGAATTGATTTGTTTGTACTTAGAGAGATATGAGTTCTCGTGTATAGTTGAGCTTTGTGAAATTGTAACTGTGCGATTTTGTAAGGGTTATGAATCTGTGTGAACATGTAGCTGTTAATATGATTTTAACAGAAATTTGATTTGAGATATATGAATCTCTTATAAAATTGAGTATTGTGAAAACGTGGATGTATGAACGTTAGAAAAGTCCTTAGAGTTCACCACTGCTCCTTATAATTTTAGGCGGCGACTTCGTGGATGACCCGTCCTTGTGTGATTAGACGGCGACTACGTGGATGACCCGTCTCTTCATTTTTAAGCCTTATGCCCGGCTTGTTGGTCTATTTCATGTGTATTTAGACATTGTTTTATTGACGTCAAAAACGTAAGGACTAGCCTTTCGGTGGATACTCAAATCCCAGTGATATCCCATGGGAGTTGGGACCGAAGTGGGAGTTAGTATTACGTTAGGAGACACATGGGATATATGTGTAGGCTGAACCATGGATGGGTGGCCGAGGTGGTGAACATAAGGTGTAATTTGGATCGAATATTATGTGTTTTTTTTTTATTTGCGGATTTACAGTTGTAATGTAGTTTATGATTTTCAGTTATATGAAATTCAAGGAATTGGTAGTCGTGTAGTTTTCAGGATTTTAAATAATTTCGGTGTTGTGCCCGTTAGCTGAAACCTAGCATTCTGTGTGTAACGTTCCATTTTTGAGAACGTAGTAATTTGATAATAAACTGGACCAGATTAGTAAATTGAATATTTTGGATACTTAGATTCATAGTTTATGGCCGTTTAGCGTAAACTGAAGTAAAACGCCGATCCGAACAACTTTTGTGTTTTACACTTTTTCTAAAAACGTCATCTTGACACTATTTTCATCGATTTTCAGAATCTACTGAACATCGTCTATGTAAGAGCTGAATTTTAATAATTAATTTCTGAATTATCTATTTAGAATTTATGAACGAGGACGCGTGTCATTCCTTCAAAATTTTATTCTTGACATTTTTCGTGTTTTAAGCTTTGTCTAATTCCAGTTCTTTGTTAGAGATAAAATCATTTTAATTAATAACACCTTATTATTGGTTTATATTATTGTGTCAAGTTCTATTTGTACAGGATGGTAGGCCTACTAATGGTTTGCAGGTATCGGCTTACTATAGTTAAGAAAGGTAAGTATTTAATTATTTTTATTCGGGCAAGAAACTACTTGCCTCCACATAAATGGAAACTACTCTATTGTCCAGATATATGTGTGGAACTATCTGTCTTGGCCCAAGAATGTTGTAGTATGATTTGTAGTCTACGGGTTCAAGTTGGATCCCTAAGACATGTGTTTTGTTTAACTCATACCAGTCATGTGACTGACCCGAGTGTGTTATGCATTCGGGTGCGTTTCTGTTTGAAACGTAGTCGGATGACATGTGCAGGATAGTATAGTTGGAGTTCATTGTGGAGCAGCCGATCTGTTCGTGAAGTTGAAGATACCTTCTTTTTATTCTTTAATTACTATATGATACTCTTTTATATAGTTGGCATTGTGAGCCATGGTTGAGAACTTGTATTAGATGTAGTTATATTTCAGTTGTATTATTGGACTTTTGGGGACGTTTATAGCAGATTTGACCTGAGATAGTGTAGTGTTGAAATTATTCCGTTTATTATTATAACTAGATACTTTTATTGTGATTCGATGGAGGAAATTATATATATATTTTTTATATAAAGGGAAACGTTTGGTTTTCATTTTGTAATAAATGAGAATGGGGAAAATTTGAAACGTGGATTTTTCTTGTAATGTTTTTGGGAATGAATTTGATGATAAATGAGTTTTGTTTAAATAGAAATCATGTGGTTTATGAAAGCAAATAAAAATCAGTTTATCTTAAAATGGTCTTTTAAAATTGGGTATGGGTTGTCACCCTTGGATTTTTCGGGGGTTGTATATTGATTAGGGTATGCACTTGATTGAATATTTGGTTGTCCAAAAATCGGGATGTGACAGTCGTCGTTGTGTTATTACAGTTTAAGAGTAAAGATACAAGATTCTAAACATAAGTAGGTTCAAGCGCTCAACAAGACGCTAGAGACTCGAGCACTTAGGTTATCACGACTGCTCAGATGTAGAAATATCAGGATTCTCAGCATGCAATTAAAGGACTGATTTTCTATACAAGCAACTACAAACATATTAGGTACAGATTTGAGCACGAAATTCTAATTTAGCAAGTGAGCTTATGAGTGTATGTGCTAAGTTAACATGCAATCTCTTGAACATGGGATATTAACACAAGATCATACAATGTAGAAAGATTGTATACTGATCAAACATCACATCATAAGGATCATAAGGAAAACCCCACACGCGAGTGCTCAAGAAGGTTCGATCCCTCTGATTATGAGCTTAAAAGCTCAAGCGCTCCAATAAAGGGCTAGCACTCGGGCATGCGATCTCAGCAGATTATCAGATAGCTTACATGCAAGTACAAAACTTAATGCACGTCTATTTTAAGTTGTAAAATCAGTTGCTAAGGGCATCTGAGTGAGGTTAGATGCTCATCAAAGTTTAGATGAAGCTTGGATGATGAAAATATGTAGAAAAAGCTTTGATCCTTGAGCTATAGACCTTAAACAGAGTTCTTCCTTTCTTGTTTCTTCTTCTTCCTCTTCTTCATAGCTTCTTCTTTTGGACTTCTTCTTTCAACTCAATATGAAGATATGTGTGTGTAGAAGAAGTTATGTGGATGCTATATTCATGTGTTGCATGTGTGTGTATGTGTGTATGGAGATGTATATGCAAGAGGTGGGGCTTCTCTTTCTCTCAAATATGTTCTCTACATACACTGTCTCTAAGATTGTGATAATAGTTCATGCACAAATGTGGGAGAATTAAAGGTATTGATAGAAACAGGTCACAAAAGCGCTCTCGCTAGCTTGAGGCACTTAAGTTGCCACTCGAGCGCTCAGGTTCAGATTTTCTCTAAATTTTCCCAAGGGTTCATTATAAGCACACAAACATTCACACCAGTATGAGTGAGATAGAAATGTGATTTCATTTATATAGCGAAAAGATTACAATGATAGTATTAAAAAATTCGGGAATATAGATAGGAAAATACAGGTGCTACATATCTCCACCACCTATCAAAAGATTTCGTCCCAAAATCTGGGTAAGGTAGCCTTGGAATAACTCTGGATACTTCTCGCACATTTCCAATTACATCTCTCATGATGATTTTCTCCCATCATGATGCTTCCATTGGATCTTCACCAGCGAAATTTCTTTGTTTTTTAGCTTCTTGATTTCTCTGCCCATGATAGGCACCATCCTCTTATGGTACGACATAGTATTGTTCACTTCGATATCCTTAAAGTCGATCACATTAGTAGAGCCATGAACGTACTTCCTTAACATGCTTATGTGAAAGACGTTGTGTATTCCAGACATTTTTAGCAGTAGTGCGAGTCTGTAGGTGAATTTTCCAACACGTTTTAAAATTTCAAATTGTCTAATGTAGTGAGGCAACAGCTTCACCTTCTTCTGACCAAATCTGACAACAAGTCAAATTGAGATACCTTGATAAACACATGATCCCCACACTGAACTCCACATCCTTATAACGTTTATCTACATCTGCCTTCATCTTGTCTTAGGCAATACTGATCTTCTCGCTTGTCTCTCGAACTATCTCTGGATTAAGAAGCTTAGCATCTCTGACTTCAGTCTAGCATAATGGTGAACAACATGGTCTTCCATACAACGCTTCAAACTGTGACATTCCTGTGCTCGAGTGAGAACTATTATTGTGGGCAAGTGGGTCTCCCATGAGCTCTCAAAGTCAAATACACATGCCCGAAGCATATCTTCCATCACTTGATTGGTTCGCTCGGTCTTTGGGTAGAAGGCAGAACTTAACTTCAAAGAAGTCCCCATTGTTTCTTGAAGACTTTCCCAAAATCCAGAGGTGAATCTCGAGTTGCGATCCGTGATTATCAAGACTGGAACACCATGAAGTCGTACGATGTGCTGCAAGTACATCTGACTCATCTTCTCAATTAGATATATCATGCTGTAGGCATTAAAATGGGTAGACTTGGTTAACCAATCTACTATTACCCAAATGGCATCATGGTTCTGTTGTGATCTTGGCAAACTTACCACAAAATTCATGGTAACATACTCATACTTCCATTATGGAATCAGTAGTGTTTGTAGGAGTCCAGACAGTTTCTTGTGCTCTGCCTTAACTTGCTGACATGTGAAGCTTGGATATATGTTCAGCTATTTCTCACTTCATCCCTTTTCTACCAGAAATTACTCTTAAGGTCTTTGTACATCTTTGTACCCCCAAATGGATGGTCAATCTAGACTTGTGCACTTTATCCAATATATTTGTCTTGAGATTCTCCACGTTTGGCACAGTAAGTCAGCCTTTACATTTGAATCCTCCATCCGAACCACCATTCCATTCTTCTAGTTCTTTTGTTGATTCTCTAGCGAACCATTTCTTAAATTCTTCATCTTTCTGTTGAGCCTATAAAATGTGACTACTGATCGTTGGATGTACCACAAGACACCAAAGTGTCATCCTTCCTCTGATTGTGCGGGTTGGAGGTTGAATTCTATTGCTGTCTTGAATGCTCGCCATTCCTAAATCATAAGAACAGTGACTACCCCACGAGGTTTCTAACTCAATGCATCTATGACTACATTTTCCTTACCAGGATGGTACTACAAGTTGAAGTCATAGTCCTTGAGTAGCTCCCTCCATCTTCTTTGCCTCATATTCAGTTCCTTCTGTGAGAACAGATACCTCAAGCTATAGTGGTATGAAAATAAATCGAACTGCTCTCTGTAGAAATAATTGTTAGAGTTAGTTTGTTGTTAGGTTTTATTTTGTTATAAGTTCAAGGACCTATTTGTATTATTTGTTTCTTCTTCTTTGTGGTTAATATAAAAGGTTCTAACTTATGTTAGAAACCTAAGCTTTACTAAAATAATAATCTAACATGGTATTAAAGCCACACCTTAAACCCTAACCCTAATCCACTATACCACCATCACTACTTTCACCGCTACCTCAGCCAACCACCCTGGCCTTTGCAGCTCACCCACCACCTTTCTAGCTTGCGCCGCACCACCACACACCACCCCTGCCTGCACCAAAGCCCCAGCTAACCCTGACCTTCGCAGCTCACCCACCAACTTCCTAGCCTGCGCTGCACGTCCATCCACCAACCCAGCCTGTGCCGAAGCCCACCTTACCCACCCAGCTCATGTATCGACCCATCCTGACCTAAACCTAGCCCTAATCCCAACCTACCCAGCCCTCACCGAGCCTTACAGGGGCTGATTACATGAAGTACCATTCCCTATGTGCTATTTTGATTAGAGTATAATCGTTCGGCTTCTTGTTAGTCCTTTAATGGACCCTTGAATCAATTATATTGATTCTTTTGTACCCATCTCCTTCGTCTTCCTTTATTTTGTTGTGTGGGTTTTCCATTCAGGCCACGAAACATGACTAACCTTGACAAACCAATGACTATTGAACCAATGGCTATCACTCCTGTTCAGACTGTGGTTACCCTCTCGGATCCCAATCTCAAATTACTACCGTTCCATTTAATGGCCAAAATTACTTGAAATGGTCACAGGCATCATAACTTTATCTGAAGGCAAGTAGGAAGATAGGGTATCTCGATGGACGTGTAATAGCTCCTTCTTCTATTGATCCGGGATATGATAAATAGGAGATTAAGAACTCCATTATCATGTCATGGCTCATCAACTCCATGGTTTCTGAGATTGGTGAGAGTTTTTATCTTATGAAAATAGCTCGGGTTATTTGGGACACTATTGACACCACATTCTATTGATGAGGGAACTATGCTCAGGAGTTTGAGCTGCTTCGCTCTATTGACCATTCAAAGTAGTATGATATGACTGTCACCCAATACACCTCACTTGCTACTAGTTGGGATCGTCTTCATCACCTACACTCTTTCAGCCAGCCTGAACTATTGATGCAAAGGAGTACCGGAAATTTCTAGAGAGACAACGGGTCTTTATGTTTCTTCAGGGGTTGTATTCCGATTATGATACTATTTGTAGTCGGGTTCTTGGGATGGACACTCTTCCTCCTCTTCAGGAGGCCTTTGATATGTTCAGAACAATGAGATTCATCGTTTTGTTATGCTTCCACCTGCTTCGGTTGACTGGTCTGCGCTTGTTTCTTTCCCGCCTAGAGAGGGGACCAGCAACCTACTCCTTTAGACTGGCGTGTCATGATTTGCGATTATTATCATCAGCCCCATCATACTCGGGCCAATTGTTGGAGCCTTAATGGTCGTCCCCTGGTGCTCGGAGAGGACACGGAGGTGGTCTTGGGGGCAGTCGTGGAGGTTGTTTGGGTAGCTGAGGAGGTGGTTCTCATGCTCATCATACTACTACTCATATTGAGACTCCATCGAGTGGCGATACTGCTCCTACTTTTGATTAGGGTCCGTTATCTTTTGTCGAGCTTGACACTCTCAAGAATTTGATGACCCCGTGTACTTCATCGGCAACTGCTAGTACCTCATCATTTTTTACACAATCAGGTAATATTTTCATGCCTGTAAGAGCTTTACTTTCTCTTTCATCATTCCATTGGATTATAGATTCAGGTGCTTCTAACCATATGTCTCGTTCTCCTGATCTCGGGAAAAGGTCTTATTTATGTCACTCCTTTATCCCTGAATTCTATTTTACATATCCCTAGTTTCTCTCATAATCTTTTATCCTTGAGTCGTATTACTCAGGATTTGAATTGTTCTGTAACCTTTTTTCCCTCTCATTGTGTCTTTCAGGATCTTATCATGAAGAGGGTCATTGGTAGTGGTAGAGAGACACAAGGGCTCTATATTCTGGAGGAGGGAGAGAAAATTTGGAAGAGGGAGAAAAGCTCACTACTAATACCGTAGTTTTGAAAAAAAAAGTAAAAGATTTAGTGCTTTGGCATAGGAGATTAGGCCATCCCTCTTTGTCCTTACTTAAATTTATGTTTCCTTCTCTTGTTGGTAATACTAGCGGTCCAAACTCTAATACTTTTTGTGATGCTTGTGAACTTAGGAAACATTTTCGAGCTTCTTATGCTCCCAGTAATATTAAAAGCTCTGTTCCTTTTACATTAATACATTATGATGTTTGGGGTCTATCCCTGACTGTGGCCTTGAAAGGTCATAGATGATTTGTGTCTTTTATAGACGATTATTCTCGTACTATGTGGTTGTACATGATGAGAAAAAATGGTAAGTTTTCTCCATATTTCAAAATTTTTACAAAATGGTAAGTACCTAGTTCGGGGCGGTGGTAAAAGTCTTAAGGTCTGATAATGGGGGCGAGTACATTGATTCGAGCCTAGGTAGGTATTTCGGTTCCCATGGGATTATCCATCAAACTTCTTGCACTAACACTCCACAACAAAATGGAGTGGCTGTGCGTAAGAATTTTCACCTTCTATATGTCGCCCGGTCTTTACTCTTCTAGGTTCAAGCTCCTCACTCCTATTGGGGTGAGGTGGTGTTAACCACAACTTACCTTATCAACCGTCTCCCTACTCGTGTGCTAGATAAGAGAACACCTTTGCAGGTTATTTCTCACTCTTCTCTATCTTTATCCAGTCCTTCCCATATCTTTGGGTGTGTTTGTTCTGTTCATAATCATAGCCCTACCCGTGACAAATGAGAGCCTCGTGCTATTAAGTGTGTGTTTGTGGGTTACTCCCCCACTCAAAATGGATACAAGTGCTACCTCCCCCCATCTAGGAAATGGTTCATCACTATGGATGTCACCTTTTCTGAGTCTCAGTCTTACTTTCTTGACTCTCCGGTAACTCTTCAAGGGGATACGAGGTGTGAAGAGATACCAATTTTGCCCACAATGATTTAGGTAGAGAGAGTTGAGACAAAAGAGATCGAAGTAGTTGAACTAGAGAGAGAAGGTGAGAAAAATGAGAGGGAGCTTGAAGAAGAAGAGGAAATTGAGAGGCAAGGGAAAAATGAGTTGAGAGTCAGGGGAGCATGGAGTAAAAGAAAAATCAGAGAGACTCCATAAGTTAGTACTACTCATGCTCCTCCACTGCCACTGCCTGTCTCTCTAAGTGATGAAGATTTAGGTAATTCCTTTGATATACCCTCTCTTGACTTATATGATTTAGACATTCCTATTGCTGTTCGAAAGGGTGTTCGATCCTGTACTCAACATCCTATATCTAACTATGTGTCTTATTCTCATCTTTTTCCTTCCTACAAAGCCATCCTTTTAAAAATTTCCTCTGTTATGTCCTAACTATGTACAGGAAGCTCTTGCTGATCCTAAGTGGAAACATGCCATGATTGAGGAGATGAAAGCTCTTAAAAAAACTGGTACTTAGAAGTTGGCCACGTTATGTAAAGGAAAGAGAACTGTGGGGTGCAAGTTGGTGTACACTGTGAGCATCGAGCCGATAGTTCTATTGAGAGGTATAAAGCTCGGTTGGTGGCAAAAGGGTTCACTTAGACCTACAGGGTGGATTATGAGGAGACCTTTGCTCTAGTTGTGAAGATGTACTCAATTAGAATTCTTCTTTCCTTAGTAGCTAACCAAGATTGGCCTCTTCACAAATTTGATGTGAAGAATGCCTTCTTGCATGGTGATTTAGAAGAAGAGGCTTTGTCACGCCCTGGAGTAAGCCAAAAATAGGGAAAATAAAAATTTTCCTCTATGAGTCTGTAGACACGTGACTAGTTGATTAACCATTCTGTCCTTCTAACTGTAATCATAAGGGAAATGCTAAAGCATAAACATAACTTAACATATCTGGACATAAATACAGTAGCAGAAATTAAACAAGAATTACAATAACATCAATCTTATTACAAGAGGCCATACTAAAATTATTACATAAACTTAAAACTTAAGAAACTATCTTCCAAGCTCTAGCAAAGCTCTATCCTCCTTAGCTCCACGACACTGAATCCTGAACTCTTTTATCTATCCCCCACACCTGCAACACTCTGGACATAGGAATGCCCAGGGCGTAACATGCCATCAGCTTTAGAACAAAGCTATGTGAGAGTTTAACCGCACCATAATCAATATATAAAAGCATCGCTCAACTCTCGCCATTGTTCTGTATCTTAAGATACGATTAATCTCTTATCAAAAGATGCATTCTTACACGGGCATAGTAAAGGTCTCCACAAAACATGTAACATATCATCTTAGAATACATTCTCCTTAAAACATGTAACATATCAATGCGACTAATGCACAACACCTTTCAAAAACATTTGCTTTTCAAAACAAATACTTTTCAAAACCATTTCTTTTCGAAACAAAATACTTTACAAGACTATATCTTTTCAAAAGCCACTTTATTTTGCTCATCAACTTAATCTCATCATTCATTTTCTCATCAACTCATTCTCATCATTCACTTTCTCTTTCTCATCCACTTGACTACATGCAGTGCATCAGGGATGGTAACATGCTATTACAGTCGCTATCTCATCTCTTTCTGATCACTTCATATACGGTAGACTACACCGGTCGTCTACACGGTGGTTCCTACAATCAACTTATTCCCTTGATAGGCTGCCAGACGTCTTCACAATGCATTTATCTATAAACAGTAGAATTGGCACATGAGACGTCTTCAACCATGTGTATACTCTCACCGGTCATCTACACGGCTAAGAAATATATTAGAGCACTAGCCAGATGTCTTCAACGATACATGGGATGTCTTAAACCATTTATGCACATCACCGGATGTCTTCAACGGAGAGAGGCGTGCTAGGAACCCTAACAGTCCATGTCCACCTGGCTCGTCAATCGTTGAACCAGCAGATCCAATATTCACACCTCTTTTATATTCACGTATCTCATCACATTCACATTCTCATCAAACACTTCTCTTTCTCTCATACAATGCATGCTGACACATGTCATGAAATGCACATGTGTCCACTACCAATACTCATATGCAAATCTACATTCATTTCTCTATTCACTATTAACATATTATGCATTATCTACTCTGATTACATTCATTGAAAAACGTGCAGTTAACATCTTATAGCAAAAATATGATATATAAACATGGATCACATAACATGGATTTGATTCCAATAAAACATATAGATAAACTCTTAACATGCTTGTATATACAATAGCACTACCATAACATACTTCACATAGCAATACAGTTATTGGAATACATGTAGCATCATAAATCAACATATAACTTATACAAAATATCATATAGATAACTTTTAGATATCTTATATTAATCTTATTAGGATTATTGTGAGGTTAGAAAACTCACCTCGAGTCGCCGATCCTCGGAAACAGTAAATCGTCAAGTTCTTTGACATAAAAATAGAAGAAATAACAATAACGTATGAGTGCAGCTAGAGGGGTAAAATGGTAATTTTATCAAATGAGGTTATAAACATCAAAGTAGTGGTATACATGTCATTCTTAGTCCAACGTCATTAACTAGACTCAAATAGGAGTCCGTCATGTTTTAGGAGGTAAAATATAGGGCTTTCTACACTAACGCGGCCCTAAAAACAAACTATATTTTCAACCGAGTTGAAAGGTTACAAAACTTAAGAGGAACGATCTAGACATTATTCTAAGACTCTAGGAACTGACCGTGTAAATTTTGGAGTCATAAATTATGTAATATGAATTATTGAAGATAAGTATAACCAGAAAATACCCGAAAAGAGATTTAAATATACAAATATATCTACATTGAGAAATCAGTATTGGGAAGTATTTTTTAATAAATACTACATATCAAAATACACTACCAGTATTTTTTTCATAATTTTCGGAGCTCGTTTAGTTTTTATAATAAATATTATACTCGCAAAATAGCTCCTTAATAATTATTAAAAATACTAGACTATAATATTATACCTTTATAATTTATAATACAGTATAAAATACATTTAGGGACTTATTCCTAATTTTCCAGAATTTATAAACATATATAGGTATTTATAAACATATTTAAATTCTATTTAAATACCTTTAAAACTATTTATCTAATACATTTAAAATACTAAATAAATAATACTATGATTATACTTCGCATCTTGAAAATACTATATACTAATATTTGATAGCTTTAAAAGTATTTAATGATACATTTAAACTATTTATAAATAATTAAAACTATTTAAAATCCATTAATAATAATAATAATAATAATAATAATAATGATGATAATAATAATTGTCGCGCCCGCCCCAAAGGTGGGGGGTGGTCCCCACGTGAGTCGCGACCTTTTACGTCGAGAGGCGTGATAGTAGATGAGGTGTATAAAAAGTGGGAGTAGGGCCAAGTAAGAGTTCAGAGTCACCACCTAACATTTATTCGGGAGTTAGAATCCCTGCAAAGACAATCGACATGTTCATCTTTGACTTTTGAAAAACGTTTTGGAACAGTAAGGCCATTTAAAAGTGTGACTCGAATAGTCATGCGAAACCAGAGTTCTTGAAGTGGGTTCGGGGACTCGATTATGCCGAGGGAAGGTGTTAGGCACCCTCAAGCATCCGTGACACACAGTTGCCAATTTTAGTGATTTTTATAGTAACGGGGCGTAAGTATGAATTAATAGAGTATAGATACAAGAATTAGATTCGAGCATCCGTGACACGCGGTTGCCGATTTACATATCTCAATACGAGATAGTTTTGAAAGTATGTATACGTATCTCGCCACGAGATAGTTTGAAATTATGTATACGTATCTCGCCACGAGGCAGTTTGAAAGTATGTATGCGTCTCGACTCGAGAGAGTTTGAAAGTATGTACGTATCTCGACACGAGATAGTTTGAAAGAAAATAGTTATGGCCGCACCCGAGTAAGGGTTGCATACGTATCTCGACTCGAGAATCAGGCCGTACGTAGTTCTATGCCGTGTATATGTATGGGTGTTTAGTCGATCTAGACTGTGAGTGTATAAAATAATGTTTGAGTAAAGTCGGTATAGCTAGGAACTTTAACCTGTACGGTGTAGTCCTAGAATTTAACCTTGAGAAAGTAATGAGTTATGAGAGAGTTTTTTTTAGTAAAAGACGGAGTAGATCAACCGTGCGGTGCGTATTTTCTATTTTTTTTTTGTTTATATGATTTTTTTGTCTTTTTGTTTTATGTTTTGGAAGTAAGGGTCGGTGCCCATGTGAGTGAGAAAGTGTTTTGAAAGTAAGGGTCAGTGCCCAGTGCTTTGAAAAGGTGCCGGAACTACAGGTCGGTGCCCAATGAAAAAAGTGTGTACCATAAGTATGGGTCGATGCTCGGTATTGTAAAAAGGTGATGTGAAAATTTTACCGGAAGTACGGGTCGGTGCCCAGTGGTAAAAATGTATACCGGAAGTATGGGTCGGTGCCCTGTAAATGAAAAAGTGTTTTGAGTAACCTTTGAGAAAGAGTGGTAAAAAAGTGATGTAAAAATGTATACCGTGAATGTGTAAAATAGTATTTTGAGTAAAGTCGGTGTAGCTAGGAACTTTAACCTACGCGGTGTAGTCCTAGACTTTAACCTTTGAGAAAGTAGTGAGTTGTGAGAAAGTGTTTTTGAGTAAAAAGTCGGGGTAGATCGACCGTGCGACGAGTTTTTTTGTATCTATTTTTTTATGATTTTTTTTGTCTTCTTGTTTTATATGCCGGAAGTAAGGGTCAGTGCCCATGAAGAGTGTGAAGACATACCTGTCTTACCTGTGCTGTTTGCAGATTCCAAGCAAAGTACCAGAAGTACGGGTCGGTGCTCATGAAGTTTGGGAAATGTGTACCGGAAGTATGGGTCGATGCCTGGTAGTTTTGAAAAAGGTTTTACCGGAAGTATGGGTCGGTGCCCAGTGATTTGAAAAAAGGTTTTACCAGAAGTATGGGTCGGTGCCCAGTGATGTAAAAAAGGTGATGTGAAAGTTTTACCGGAAGTACGGGTCGGTGCCCTGTGGTAAAAATGTATACCGGAAGTATGGGTCGGTGCCCTCTGGAAGAGGTTTGAAAGTAGTCATGAAATAATTGATAAGTTCATAGGTTTGTTACATATAATAAGTATGTACAACAGTAAGTAAATAAAGCAGTAAAGGCGGAATATCCAACCAGTGGATTTATAGGGAGGCCGCACTACTAAGAGTATGAGTTTTAGTATGTTACCTGTGCAGAGGCGACTATTGAAGTTCAGTCGATGTTTGTTGAGAAAGGATGAAAGAAATCCGAGAAGCGTTGCAGAAATAATCCGAGGAGGCCTAAGTCGTATTTCGACACAAAATCGACTTAAATAGACGTCATGGTTGGGTCCGGAAGGGCCGGAAGAGTCAGTTTCCGTACGTATACTGTATGTATGAATAGTACCGTACGTATGAATAGTACCGTACGTATGAATAGTACCGTATGTATGAATAGTTACCTATACGTATGAATAGTATCTATACGTATATTGTATGTATGAATAGTACCCGTATGTATGAATAGTGTATGCATGAATAGTACCCGTATGTATGAATAGTGTATGCATGAATAGTACCTGTATGTATACTGTATGCATGAATAGTACCCATATGTATATTATATGTATAAATAGTACCCGTATGTATACTGTATGTATGAGATTAGAGGTGCTTATGATGGAGTTTGGATTTTATTTGGCTAATGTAGCCAAACAGGGCTTAGGAGAGAAAAAGGGTGAGGGATTCCCAAACAAAGCCTAAGGGGGGAGAGTGAATTAGCAAATTTTTTGGAAGGAGGGGACCTCCTATTTATAGAAAATTTCTTGATTTAAAAAATTAATTAAAAACAAAAATAATAATAATAAAGTAATAAAATATCTAGATATTGTGTGTGTGCGCCGCGTTCTATGGGATTTTTCAGAAAGCTACGTGGTTGAAAACTGGACCACTGGGTTCTCTCGACTAACATAGAATTTTGAAGTCGGAATCGGATTTTTAAAACGTTGTGTGACCCACATTCGGCACCAGTTATGGCAGAACGCGACAATCGAGGTGAACTGTCCAAAATTCTGTGTCGGAATGAGACGAAATTACATGGATCCCTTTATTTTAATGTGAGGAGTATTTTTCTCCAGTTAGAAAGTGACTTCTATGGCGCGATTGGCTCAAATCTGGATTACTTAGTCGCTAAGCAAAGAAAATATCTAGATATCTGTACAAGCGCCACGCTTTCGAATTTTCTAGAAGGCAGTGCGACGAAAACTTAGACTTTCGTGGTCCTCTCGACAAATGCGAAATATTAGTGCAAAAATGAAATTCTTGAAACACTATATGACTCGTATTAAACATCTGTCTTGACAAATCCGTTAATTAAAATGCACTTTTTCGGAATCCGGTATCGGATTGAGATGAAATTTTAGGGATTTCTCCGTCTCGATGTGAGGAGTATTTTCCTGCAATCAGAAAGTGACTCATATGGCGCGATTGGCTGAAATCTGGATTACTTAGTCGCTAAGCAAAGAAAATATCTAAATATCTGTACAAGCGCCGCGCTTCTGAATTTTCTGGAAGGCAGTGCGACGAAAACTTGGACTTCCGTGGTACTCTCGACAAACGCGAAATATTAGTGCAAAAATGAAATTCTTGAAACACTATATGACTCGTATTAAGCATCTGTCTTGACAAATCCGTTAATTAAAATGCACTTTTTCGGAATCCGGTATCGGATTGAGATGAAATTTTAGGGATTTCTCCGTCTCGATGTGAAAAGTATTTTCCTGCAATCAGAAAGTGACTCCTATGGCGCGATTGGCTCAGATTTGGATTACTTAGTCGCTAAGCAAAGAAAATATCTAAATATCTGTACAAGTGCCGCGCTTCTGAATTTTCTGGAAGGCAGTGCGACGAAAACTTGGACTTCCGTGGTACTCTCGACAAACGCGAAATATTAGTGCAAAAATGAAATTCTTGAAACACTATATGACTCGTATTAAGCATCTGTCTTGACAAATCCGTTAATTAAAATGCACTTTTTCAGAATCCGGTATCGGATTGAGATGAAATTTTAAGGATTTCTCTGTCTCGATGTGAAAAGTATTTTCCTCAAATCAGAAAGTGACTCCTATGGTGCAATTGGCCCAAATCTGGATTACACAGTCGCTAAGCAAAGAAAATATCTAAATATCTGTACAAGCGCCGCCCTTCCGAATTTTCTGGAAGGCAGTGCGACGAAAACTTGGACTTCCGTGGTACTCTCGACAAACGCGAAATATTAGTGCAAAAATGAAATTCTTGAAACAATATATGACTCGTATTAAGCATCTGTCTTGACAAATCCGTTAATTAAAAATGCACTTTTTCGGAATCCGGTATCGGATTGAGATGAAATTTTAGGGATTTCTCCGTCTCGATGTGAGGAGTATTTTCCTGCAATCAGAAAGTGACTCATATGGCGCGATTGGCTGAAATCTGGATTACTTAGTCGCTAAGCAAAGAAAATATCTAAATATCTGTACAAGCGCCGCGCTTCTGAATTTTCTGGAAGGCAGTGCGACGAAAACTTGGACTTCCGTGGTCCTCTCGACAAACGCAAAATATTAGTGCAAAAATGAAATTCTTGAAACACTATATGACTCGTATTAAGCATCTGTCTTGACAAATCCGTTAATTAAAATGCACTTTTTCGGAATCCGGTATCGGATTGAGATGAAATTTTAGGGATTTCTCCGTCTCGATGTGAGGAGTATTTTTCTGCAATCAGAAAGTGACTCCTATGGCGCGATTGGCTCAGATTTGGATTACTTAGTCGCTAAGCAAAGAAAATATCTAAATATCTGTACAAGTACCGCGCTTCTGAATTTTCTGGAAGGCAGTGCGACGAAAACTTGGACTTCCGTGGTACTCTCGACAAACGCGAAATATTAGTGCAAAAATGAAATTCTTGAAACACTATATGACTCGTATTAAGCATCTGTCTTGACAAATCCGTTAATTAAAATGCACTTTTTCAGAATCCGGTATCGGATTGAGATGAAATTTTAGGGATTTCTCTGTCTCGATGTGAAAAGTATTTTCCTCAAATCAGAAAGTGACTCCTATGGTGCAATTGGCCCAAATCTGGATTACTTAGTCGCTAAGCAAAGAAAATATCTAAATATCTGTACAAGCGCCGCCCTTCTGAATTTTCTGGAAGGCAGTGCGACGAAAACTTGGACTTCCGTGGTACTCTCGACAAACGCGAAATATTAGTGCAAAAATGAAATTCTTGAAACAATATATGACTCGTATTAAGCATCTGTCTTGACAAATCCGTTAATTAAAAATGCACTTTTTCGGAATCCGGTATCGGATTGAGATGAAATTTTAGGGATTTCTCCGTCTCGATGTGAGGAGTATTTTCCTGCAATCAGAAAGTGACTCATATAGCGCGATTGGCTGAAATCTGGATTACTTAGTCGCTAAGCAAAGAAAATATCTAAATATCTGTACAAGCGCCGCGCTTCTGAATTTTCTGGAAGGCAGTGCGACGAAAACTTGGACTTCCGTGGTCCTCTCGACAAACGCAAAATATTAGTGCAAAAATGAAATTCTTGAAACACTATATGACTCGTATTAAGCATCTGTCTTGACAAATCCGTTAATTAAAATGCACTTTTTCGGAATCCGGTATCGGATTGAGATGAAATTTTAGGGATTTCTCCGTCTCGATGTGAGGAGTATTTTCCTGCAATCAGAAAGTGACTCCTATGGCGCGATTGGCTCAGATTTGGATTACTTAGTCGCTAAGCAAAGAAAATATCTAAATATCTGTACAAGTGCCGCGCTTCTGAATTTTCTGGAAGGCAGTGCGACGAAAACTTGGACTTCCGTGGTACTCTCGACAAACGCGAAATATTAGTGCAAAAATGAAATTCTTGAAACACTATATGACTCGTATTAAGCATCTGTCTTGACAAATCCGTTAATTAAAATGCACTTTTTCAGAATCCGGTATCGGATTGAGATGAAATTTTAGGGATTTCTCTGTCTCGATGTGAAAAGTATTTTCCTCAAATCAGAAAGTGACTCCTATGGTGCAATTGGCCCAAATCTGGATTACTTAGTCGCTAAGCAAAGAAAATGTCTAAATATCTGTACAAGCGCTGCCCTTCCGAATTTTCTGGAAGGCAGTGCGACGAAAACTTGGACTTCCGTGGTACTCTCGACAAACGCGAAATATTAGTGCAAAAATGAAATTCTTGAAACAATATATGACTCGTATTAAGCATCTGTCTTGACAAATCCGTTAATTAAAAATGCACTTTTTCGGAATCCGGTATCGGATTGAGATAAAATTTTAGACATTACTCGGTAATGTCACGCACTTCCATTCTGTCATGAAAAATGCTTGTTCTAATATCCTAAAAGCTAAAAAAGTAATCCCGATCCCTCTCTGGCAAATAGCAGATTTGTCCGAACTTTAAACAATGAGTACTTCTTCGCCCGTGGTTCAATTTTGACGATTCGAAGTCTAGGGACCTTGTATTTATAAGCTCTTCCTACCCATCGGACTCGATGTACCTTATCTGTCCACCTCTTTGTAGGTGGGCAAAAAACGGGTGTCTACGGCTGACCCGACATGCTTTTGAAACCATGCTGGTGGGTATTCAAATTGACAATAACTTGATTTGACATTTGATTTGACCTCTAGATATTCTGATTAAGACTCCAACTTTTCCTTTCTCGATTTGCGTGCCCGATGGGACCCCCACGACAGTTATTTGTTTTTTTGGCAGGTCAAAATGGGGTGTCTATAGCTGCCCCTCTTTGTCATGTTTTGTGAAGCAAATCGTGACAAAGAAACAAGACGACCCATTTTGACCCTTTTCGTTTAAGTGATGAGAATAAGTAAAAAGACGTGCCAGAGTAGGCAAATGTGTATGAGGTACCAATGTAGGTGAGTGAATGTGAAATGCCATCGTAGGTAAGTGAGTATGAGGTGCCAATATAGGCGATTGAATGTGAAATGCCATCGTAGGTAAGTGAGTATGAGGTGCCAATATAGGCGAGTGAATGTGAAATGCCATCGTAGGCAAGTAAGTATGAGGTGCCAACGTAGGCGAGTGAATGTGAAATGCCATCGTAGGCAAGTGAGTATGAGGTGCCAATGTAGGCAAGTGAATGTGAAATGCCATCGTAGGCAAGTGAGTATGAGGTACCAACGTAGGCGAGTGAATGTGAAATGCCATCGTAGGCAAGTGAGTATGAGGTGCCAATGTAGGCAAGTGAATGTGAAATGCCATTATAGGCAAGTGAGTATGAGGTGCCAACGTAGGCGAGTGAATGTGAAATTCCATCGTAGGCTAGTGAATGTGAAATTCCATCGTAGACAAGTGAGTATGAGGTGCCAATGTGGGCAAGTGAATGTGAGTACCTACCAGAGTAGGCAAATAGCTCCGCTGGGGATTGAGAGCATTACCAGAAAGGGTGAACGACTCTGTTGGAGATTCACATGAGAATCGAGTAGAAGAAGGATGGTGTAGTCAAGAAGTACATAACAGCGTAATCTCAAACTCTAACCAAAAATGTAGTCAAGTACGGGTATGGTCGAGCTCTTAAAGCTGCCTACGTATCTCCCGTCGGGAGAATCAGACCGAGCGTAGTTCATACTACGATAGAATAAGAGTGATGAAAAATGTGAGACAAGAGAGCAAAATGCCACGTCGGGGCGTGATTGCTGTGTGTGAGATAGCGAAATGCCACGTGCGTGATCGCTATGAAATAAGAGAGCAAAATGCCGTGTCGGGGCGTGATTGCTGTGAAGTTATAGAGTGATAAAATGCAATTCGCGTGATTGCCTTGAATATAAGAGACGAGAATAGCAAAGTCCGATACGGGTAATTGCCGTGAGATAAGGTCCAACAGACTGCGATACGCGTGACTGCTGGGAGTATGAGAGAGCAAAATGCCAAGTAAGGCGTGATTGCTGTATAGGGTTTGAGATAAGAGATGCAACATGCCACATGGGGCGTGATTGCTGTGAAGATTCGAGAGCGAAATGCCACGTGGGGCGTGATTGTTGTGAGGAGTGATGAAATTAGCCAAATACGGTATATCTAATCATCGTGGGAAGGTAGGGACCGCAAAATGCTATGCGCGTGATTGCTATAGAGTGCAGAGGGTAAGAGAAATACCTGATGGTTGATGCCGATGTAAGTTGGATGTCGTTTAAAGGACTTATACCTGATGGTAGGTGATATGAACAGGATGCCACCTGACGGACTCACTCCTAATATTGAATGATAGACGATGACGTGAATAGGATGCCCCTTGATGGACTCACTCCTGATTCTGATAGTGTGAATAGGATTCCACTTGACGGACTTACTCCTGATTCTGATGATAGATAGTGTGAATAGGATGCCACTTGACAGACTCACTTCTGGTTCTGGTGATAGATAGTGTGAATAGGATGCCACTTGATGGACTTACTCCTGATTCTGGTGATAGATAGTGTGAATAGGACACCACTTGACGGACTTACTCCTGATTCCGGTGATAGATAATGTGAATAGGACACCACTTGACAGACTTTCTCCTGATTCTGATGATAGATAGTGTGAATATGACGCCACTTGACGGACTCACTCCTGGGCTTGAAGATGTGATTGGGAAGCCTCTTGAAGGACTCATTCCCGGTAGTGAGAATGTGAATGGGACGCCTCTTGATGGACTCATTCCCAGTTCTGATGATGAGTTCTGATGCCGAGTAGTGAATAGGATGCCGCTAGAGCCAGAAGTGAATAGTAGATAGGACGCCGCTGGGGGTCTTATACCTTATGCTCATTTTGATTATGGATTCTGATGATGAGTGAACAGGATGCCGCCTGAGGGTCTCATACCTGATTCCTGATTTGAGCATGAACGGTAAGATCTGAGCGAGGGATAGATTTCTTGACAATCTACCGAGGAGAAGACCGTTTTGATATGTGGATCTAAGCAGATGGATCAATGTGACGTTGGCGAGTCTGAGCAAGGGGTGATATCATGGCTCAGTTAGTGGTGAGCTTTTGGGCTATTTGAGAGGATTGCCAGAACTAGTTGCCCCTGCTATAAAAGTATGCATTGTCTGCTATGCTAAAAGATATGAATGCATTTTGAAAGTTATGTCATGCTAAGTATACGTATTTACAAGAGTATGATGCATGGATCTATCATCTGTGAAAGAATGCTCATGAGTTAGTGGATATTGAATGTCTTGTCGCCTGTTGAGTACTAGAAAACAAAGTATTTGACCGTGTGGACTCAGTGCCCCAGTGATCATCCTTCAGAAAGACCCAGTTTTTCAGTATTTGATTTCTCTCTAAAACCATTTTTACCTTCGGCGTCCTCACGGGGTTTCACCGAATTCGGTTATGTAATCGTTGTGCTTCAGTGTATCCTGTGATTTGAAAGTATGTGCCACTCCCGTCGTTTGGAATGATGCAAGTATGTGATTTAGTGAACCCAACAAGGTTTGTATCAATCAAAGTGGACTTTACTGGGTTGTATCGTAGGCCAAGGTTATGGGTTGAGAAATGAAAGGATCGCATGAAGGCTCAAAGTTTATTTTGAAAAGTCGGTTGAGATTCCTGAGATCACTTTATGCCCTGCTTTTTTCCTTCTTTTGATTTTGCTCTTTTCCTTTTTGTTCTTGTTTTTTGTATTCATCCCAATCTATTGTGAGAATTGCCCTAGTTTGAAGTATGTATCGGAGTCGGATCGTATCTTTTGTGGATGTGCTCCAGCTTTGCATTGAGTTCTCTTTTTGTTTGCTTTCTCTTTCTTTTTCCTTTTGGCATTGCCCTAGTTTAGGGGGTGATCCTCAGGGGTTTATGTTTAAAAAGAAATCATTGTATGGCTCAAGTGGGCGAATGAGGGAAAGTAGTGTATAGATAGCTGAAATGATTGCCTCTAATCATTTTGACACTAGTCGAGTCGAATTCAGAGATCACATATATGCATCATTGAAGTTAGAGATCGTGGGAATGCATTATTACTTTCCTGATGATAATTGAGGCACCCCATGTGGGCCAACAGCGATCGTGATGACCTCTTTTGCTGAGATGTGGGGGGCAAAGATTGCCCTAGTCTGTGTATGTCATGATCCTGAGAATGGACCAAGGACTGTTCTTGAATGCCCGTCGGCTGTCTGCTCCGTTCTTGTGTCCTCAGATGACATCAAGCTGTCATAGAGAAGTATGCTTTTGTCACCTGATTCTTCTTAAGATGTGAGCATCGTCAGAGGATGAAATGGCTGATTTGTGAACTTGAGTCGTTTCTCGGCATGACCTTGTGTTGATCATACTTGCATGTAGAATTGAACATAGCTTTGTTACGTCCGGAAGTCTAGTATAATGTCTAATTCGTATTCAACAAGTAGTAAGACAGTCATATCCAACATACTCATGAGATTTAAGGAATGAGAGCAGATGACAGTTATCAGGTGAACCATATCCATTTTTATTTCAAAAAATTAGCTTTTGAGGACATTGTTGTTTTCAGTTGAGGGTAGGGGATAGATAGGTTTTCACCTGCCATTTTCACACTTAGCACCTTCAAACTTTGAGAAATTTCAGTAACATACAATCTCAATTATTAAAATTTGAAAATTTTGAAAAAAATTTGAAAAAAAATTTGAACTTAATTGATAAAATAACTCTGAACTTTCACTCCTGTTTAGCTGTTATTAGGCAATGACACAATCGTATTATTCTCATCATTTTATAAATTAAATTCACGCATTTTTCTAGTTACACTAGGATGATTGCATATGTTGATATTTCAGGTATCCAACATTCATATGCACTAATTGATAGCCATGTAGAAAGCCTTAAAAATTAGTTAAAACGACTATTGTGCTCAAGGAATGAGTAGTGGAAACTAATTACCCTTAGTGAGTTTTTGAACCAATCTTTGTTTTTGAGGGAATTTTCACATAAACTCGAATCGCTTTTCTTGATTATGCTTATAAAAATTCGTTGCACTAGTCTAAATTAATTCTTTAATTTTGGCTACTTATTAGAGGAAAATGTTCAAGATCTACCAACAAAACTTGATGAACACTGAAGTGCTGAAACTAAGAAATTAAGAATATGATTTAAGCCATCGCTGCCCATTTCCTGCCACTATCTATATCCTTTTACCTACAGAAACTATTTTGTCTCGAACTCCACACCAATTTAATATTGCCTATTCTATTATGAACATACAAACTCCTAATCCTTTACCTTGACTCCAATGGATCCCATTGCGCATCTAATAATAAACAACTGTCAAAGTATGTGATTGGAGGAGAGTAGTTGTGGGAGTTGATGAGGATTCAGTTCATTTAAAAAATGAAAGGAAGAAAAAGGGAGAATATGAAAGGATGAAAGTTGGTTGGAGATGTGAAAAGAATAAAATAAGAATAAAATGAGATGATAAGCTCCATCATACGCTAAGAGGCGCATCTTTCTTTCTCATCATCTTTGTTTGCTATACAAAAATCCAAAAATCTAAAGTCTTAATGATTCTTAATAAGTTAGTTTGAACATGAATGTGTGAATTGGGTTATCCATGGTAGTTCGCTCTTCTAGTAAGTAGTGTCCTATTCATGAGACTATATGCTCTAAATGTTAGTCCTTTATAGAGTCAGGTATGACAGTATTAGTAACCAAGACATCACTCTTATCAAAGCTGTCATACCATGTGTGATCATTATTAATGAAGTTTCTGTGAGACGTTCATTTTTTAGTGTAAACCAATGTGAGAATTGCGTTGAAACTACGAGTTCTAGAGGTATAATAGTCTAAATAACTCTAAATAAAGTTTGATGCATAGCTGTTAACTTCACACACTCACGGATAATGATTGTGATACAAATGTTATATCTATCTTGGTGGCATGAGGAGCATGTGTATTTCTTTCATGGTTTGCTTGAGGTTAATATGTCTATGTAGAGCTATGTTAATAATTGAATGGGGGAGAGTGTTTAAGAGTTTTCATATATCTTTTTTAACTTAAAATTCATAATTTTGTGGGTATATTCACTGTAAACCCTCATGAGACACCACTCGTCCACTAGGGGAACCTAGGGGTTTAACGGCTTGTTGCATTCGCTAAATGCAATCGCGATTCCTGCAAAAGTGAGTTAGGTAGTATCTCTTTCTATTTAGATTAGTTTGCTTCAGTTTATTTTGTCTTCTTTTAGTCATTGTAGGTTTAGTTTAGCTTGTTTTTATTTTCGCTTTATCGCTAGGGACTATCAATAAGCTAGTTGGGGGTTGTGACAAGCGAGGGTATTTGTAACATACAACCGTGCTAAAATATAGAAATACATTGATTTAGTTAACAATTCCTTGTTATATCTGCAAGTCGTATTACACTGTTTGTTTGTACACAATGTAACTAATCTATGATAAGTTGTGTTGTTTTAGCTATCATTTGTGCAGATTACTATTTTGCTGAGTGAAGAAATGAATACTAAGATAAAAGGGAAACTTGATGATGAGAAAGACAATTCAAAGACAAAAACTAAAGTTCGAGCAATCTAAGAACTGTAAAGCGATTGAAGTTTCGATCGATCAAAGTTTGTTCAAGTGCTTGAGTATTCCAGACTTTCAATCGATCAAGTGATGTTCGATCGATCGAACATGCCTTTTATCAGAACTTACGCGCACGCAGCAGAAACGTTCGGTGTAACCCTAGCTCTTAGGTTATATATATATATATATATATATTATTTTGTACGACGTCTATAACAACGCCCACCTTGTTTTCTTCTGTTTATAGAGAGATAGAGAGGTTTGTTCTTGGTTTTTTGTAGATTTTTCAAGGATTATTATTAGTTTGGCTTGGATTCTTAGTGTGTAATCAAAGTTCTTCATTCCAGGTTTTTATATATTGTTTAGTTTACATTCTGCTAATAGTTCTCATAGTATAATCTGCTAGAATTGTAGTCCTGCATGTCAGATATTATTAAACCCATAATTTTTGTAAGTTTCATGTTTAAAACACAACCAAACGCAACCTTAATGAACTTTTACATTAAAAACAGATCCGTGACACTCCAGACCATGTCTGAGTAGTCCTAGGGTTGGGAGATCATGATGAAACAGTGATCTCCAGCCTTTGCTATATAGTAGTTTAAAACTTGTGTTCGATCGATTGAAGTTAGTTTGATCGATCAGACTAGCGATATAGTCAAGCGATAGAAGTCATTTCGATCGATCGAAAGCGCGTCGATCGATCGAAACCTCAGATTGTTGAGAACCTCCTATGTAGTATTCCTAGACTTTTTATTTTTGAGATTTGTTATCAAACTGTCCCCAAATGCTCAGTTTGTCAAAACAGTTTCTGAATTTTAAGCCTCAAGGCACTTTTCTTCAATAACTTTTGCAAACCACTTTGAATGCTAACACCATTCAGAGTGCGAGTCTTAACTATTGTTTTAAACTACTTTCTTGTATTTTGAATCAACTGTGATGAGATCGTCCCGGTTATGAAAGGGCTATGTATTCTTTATTTTAAGAGAAATGCGGAATACTATAGAAGATGTACTCCATTGAGCTTTAATGTAACTGCATGGTAGATGGTTAGGTCACTATGAATTTGTGTGATCCCAATGTTCCCCATTTATAAAGTAAAAACTCATTTTAAATATTGCTTTAGTTAATTAGTTAATTCATAGTTTAATTCAATTGCTTTATTTTAAGTAGTAGTTAATTTGTGGAACTTCATGCTCTACACCTTGCTTAAATCTTGAATTTTCATTTTCTTTTAGAGTTTAATCTAAGTAATTAGTTTACATCCTTCCCTGTGGGATCAACCTGGTCTTAACCAGAATACTACTTGCATGATTACCTACACTTGGGTATAGCACACAAGCGCACACAAAATAATTCTTGTGTCAATTATATATATGTATCTACTTTGAATTCGATGATGGTTTGGAAGTATGATCTATGAGAATGATGATTCCTATGTTCATACATTTCTCTTGATTGTTCCTATAACCTAGAATTCCTATTGAATTTCATCTCTAAGAGGATATTTGTATGTCCCTTTGATCCATGATATAAAGTTCTTCATAGAACTTGAGGGCTATTTGATTGGGAATCATGATAATCAAGTTGATCTATGAGTTTGATCTCTCTAAATAAGCTTTAACCAACACCTAAGATGATTTCCTCACACCTTAAAATGAATTAGTTAAAATTCAGCAACACAGATTGGTTTTATCCATAAGATTTGGTCCATCAAAATCCATAGTTTGATAGATTTCAAATTTTCTGGGTAAAGTTTGATGAATTAGCTTTCATTTGATCCGTTTTGAGAATCATTAGGATCCATATGCTATTTTTAGAAATTGTTGAGAAATCGGTTGATAGTTTTGAACATAGTCTCTTTGTATTTGAATTTCAGAAAATCTATAATAGTTATCGATGATAAGAGTGAATCATGAATTGATAAGAGTGAATCTACAATCACATACACTTAGGATTCAAGAGATTTCTAGAGAGAGATAAGAGTGAATCATGAATTGATTTCTTCTAAAATGAGTCTTAAGATAACTAGATAAGATAATTAAAGAGAGTTTTTTTACATCAATGGCCTCCCTTAATTTCCACCATGGATGAGTGCGTGAAGAACTTGAAGAACACTTGAAGAAGAAGATCCTTCAAATCAACTTTAAATATATAATTGAGAATCCTCTTAGAGGTAAACATCATAATTCATCTCTAATTCTTACTTTTGTATATAGATCTATAAGACTTGGATCTAGTTTAGTTTTATTTTTTTGCTAGAACACTCATCTTCTTCATCTCTTGTTCTTCACGCACTCACATAGCTAGATCCATGTCATCCTTGATTTTGTTGATAATTCATGATTAGAGATTGATTTTCACTTTGATTTTTAATTTTGATTTCATTCTTCTATTTTAGTTTAGATCCATGCATACATGATTATATATATATGTATCTACTTTGAATTCTATGATGGTTTGAAAGTATGATCTATGGGAAGGATGATTCCTATGTTCATACCTTTCTCTTGATTGTTCCTATAACCTAGAATTCCTATTGAATTTCATCTCCAAGAGGATGTTTGTAAGTCCCTTTGATCCATGATCTAAAGTTCTTCATAGAACTTAAGGGCTAAACTGATTGGGAATCATAATAATCAAGTTAATCTATGAGTTTGATCTCTCTAAATAAGCTTAAACCAACACCTAAGATGTTTTCCTCACACTTTAAAATGAATTAGTTAAAATTCAGCAAAACGGATTGGTTTTATCCATAAGACTGGGTTCATCAAAACCAGTAGTTTAATGGATTTCAAATTTTTTTGGTAAACTTAGATGAATTAGCTTTTATTCGATCCATTTTGAGAATCATCAGTATCTATATGCTATTTTTAGAAATTGTTGAGATATCGGTTGACAGATTTGAACATAGTCTCTTTGTATTTGAATTTTAGAAAATCTATAATAGTTATAGATGATCCGCTTTTTGGGGATGATTCTTAATCATGTATCTATATGCCGATGTAAAATCATTAGTATACGATCGAGTTAAGATCATTTTCTAAGCGTTTGAATTTGATACAACTATTCTGGAATTTTCTAAGTTTAACTACAATCACCATTATGTATACAAAATTATCATACCTTGATCACTCAACAATAATTGATAAATAAAACTTGGTTTAGAAATCATCTAGCATAAATGGATGAGAGATCAAAAGCCTAGATCAACTTAATTAACATGATTCATGGATTTCTATTATGTCTTGTATTCCTTTGTCAAATGATACCAAATTTCCAGAATAATAGAGTCTAGTGAAAACAATTTTTCAGAGATCTTACGTTCATGAAATGTCCATGGGATTATTTGTTTCATAAACTAAAATGAAATAGCTTTCATTTGACACCAAATAGAGTTTCATATGATTTTTGTAGAATCAAATATGATTTTTACAATAACAGTGGACAGTCCTGATCCACTGTTCCCAAAACTCTTATTTCTTAAACTTCAAAACTGCTAATGAGGTCTTACTTTTTGGGAAAGTTCCCTGAGACATGTATCTAACTTTCTGTTAAATGGTTTTAACCCAACTCATGTTTAAGATTACTTTTGATAGGATTCATTAGAGGTTACTGAATCTGGAAATTAGATTGATGACATCTTCTTCTTCTTTTTTCATGCATGTAATTTGTTTGTTTTGCAATGCTTGGGTATTCCTTGGTGTCTTAGTGTAGAGAATTGAATGTCGTGGATTTAGACTTCGATTTATGAGCTTGCCTCGTCTACATGTGGCTTAGTGCCCATGTATTGTGTACTATCTCTACCCTTTCTCTTAGAATTTTTTTAGGTTTATAACTTTATTTTCAATGACACAATACCTTTAGTATAGTCTTCGTTTATGTGCTTATGTGTTAGAGACATCTTATCTAGGATTATTTCATGATTGCATTGCATGTTTCCTTTCTTTTGCTTTTTGCGACCCCGCTTGAGTCGACCCAATGTAAGTCTTTTTGTTATCTTTTGCATATCATGACACGTTTCCTTTATTTGTATCGGTCCCGGGGGGGACTAGCCACTATCAGTATACCTCTCTCTTGTATTGTATGTGCATCTAATTGCTACATAATTTAATCTCTTGAAATGATTTTCATTAGATATTCCTTTTTGCCATGTATATATTACCTAGTATGATTGATGAAACAATGCCTATTATGAATTAAGAACAAGGATATTTGAATCAAGGCCTACCATTCGATAAGTTGAGGAAGGGGTGCTTTAGTCCTGCTCGGGTTCCTTCCCCTCTCATACCAAGACCCCCGAACCTTGTTTCTGGTGATGAAGGGCGAGTAACCTTATTCAATTTTGGGCGAGTCAAATTTGGTTTCCTAATTTTTGATAAAAATTAGGTGGCGACTCTTTGTCTCTAGGACCGCATGAAGAGTTCTAGTTCCTTGAAGTATGCTCCTTGGATCCATCCCGGGACACTGTTAAGGAATGCTAGAACCCCTGTGCGCATGTCCAGAACGACTGGGTCATGAGATGAGTTATTTAGACTTATTACTATTCCTTGGATTTTCTCGATGGAACCACAATTTTTCTAGAGAAAACAAAAGTTGGTTGGGAACCAAGTTTTGCAAAGAAAAGATAACATGAAGGAGTAAAGTTATTTATATCTCAAAAGCGATCTATAAATCATCTAGAACTGAAATTTACTACCTCTTCGTCTGTTCCTGCACCGGTACATAATTCTCAACAATGCTGAAATCCTCTTATCATTGAAGTTTTGTGATGAGGAAAGCTCTGGTATGCGATTTGCATAAGTCTATAGACTTAAGCAATCATCTAGAGATAAGGACATCTATTTTGACATGTTGGTCAAAATACTTTAGTTTCATCTAAAGTATGGCTATAGCATAAATGGATGAAAGGATCCTTGCACAAAGGAAGTGTGGTGGTGATTATGGTTCCTCATATTGATGACATCTTTATCATTATGAGATGTTAAAGGAGCGTTATCAATGGTTAAGGTTAAGTTTTTACAGTATACTTGATATTTGTGATCTCGGTGAGGCGAGCAATAATCTTTGGATTATGCTCATTCAAGATTGAAAAATTAAGATAATGAGATTATCTCACACTTCTATATCAGAAAGTTACTAGCTAGATTCAACGTAGAACATTTCGATAAAGGTTATTCACCTTTGAACATAACCTATTGTTCTT
Source organism: Hydrangea macrophylla (assembly GCA_033977485.1). Lineage (NCBI taxonomy): Eukaryota > Viridiplantae > Streptophyta > Magnoliopsida > Cornales > Hydrangeaceae > Hydrangea > Hydrangea macrophylla. The sequence continues at coordinate 70,121,811 of CM066994.1, forward strand.
TCAAGACTTGTATCATAGGACGCAAGATGAAAGAGGTTGCATGAAAGGTGTATCATAAGCCTAGGCTATTGATAAACCTTATATGTGATGTTCGGTATGGTATATCTATTACACCATTGAGGTTGTTCGCAGATATCAGTCCAAACGAAAGTTCAGTTCACTGAACTATTATAAAGTTTATATTCTTCAGGGCTTAGGAAAGTACTAGTAGATATATGCTAGGTGATGGAGTTTATGGGCAATGCTCAAATTAGCTTTACTAGATACATGTCTGGTGATGTCTTTTGTCTAGGGATATAGTATAACATGAAGATGTTCTACTATGGCTTATTTCAGTTGACGATCATCAAGGTCCCATTGCAAAACCTTATGGATTAAGGATTTTGACAAGTCATGTAGACAATGATGGTGTTAGTTTTAACATTATATGGTTATGAGTGCAAGTGGAGTTTGTTGGGAATATGCCCTCAAACCAGTTAATTGGACAATGGAATATCATAATGCATTTATGCATGTTAGTTCATGAGATGAATATTATACTGAAATCCTTAAACATCATTGCATGTGATTCATTTTTGTATGTGATTACACATGTGAGATATGAATCACAAATCCTTGTTGTTTCAAATAAGTCACAGTGGATGATAAGTCTGGATAACTTATCAGGTGTACACTGTCGCATGATTAATGTCTATGACTCTTGGTTAATATGCTAGTGCACGCGGCGCACTGACGGGCCTGAGTTAAACCTATTAACACCTAAATGCTATCACCGTTTATAGGAAATCAAACTTGTATAGGGATACAGGTCCTTAATCTTGAGACAATTATGGATGCAAGTTGTATGCTTTGGCTGCTTTGACTTACCAATCAGTGAGGTCTTGCAAGATCAACACCTAGGTATCTTGGGTAATCAGGTTTACAAATGTTGGGAACATATATAGTCAAGATAGAATTCTACCCTCTTCTATAAAACGAAGAGTAAGTATTCCCTTGAGAATGTCACTAGGAGTAATTACCAAGAGTTGGCCAGCCTTGTCAACAAAGTGTTTGTTGACATGTTTGGTAATCTAAGCATAGTGAATGATACTCGAAGAAGATAAGATGTATCTATCTATTGGGTCGACAGTATCTTAAAACATACATCCCAATGATAAATATGAATACTGCTTGGTAGAAGGGACATCCGTATCATATCATACAAGTCTAGCAATCGCTTATGTATGTGTGATTTTATTCTTATGCACTGGAGTGCAATTATCATTTATTGATTCCTTAGATAAAAAGTACTAACTAGATGAAATAATAATTAATCAGAGCCAGTATTTAAGAACCTAGAGGTCCCACTCTTAGCTCATAAGGATGTTTGGATGTGAAAGAATAATTCAATAGGAGATTTAGGATAAAGTTAGAACCAATCGATTGGTGTTCAGATCCAGTTGATTAGATAAGCAATTGATTGCCACTTTTGGCAATTGATTGGCACTTAGGTCGGTTCAAAAGTTTATAAATACACAAACTACACGCAGAACTATAGACATTCATCTTTTATTCTCCTAGAAGTTTCAATATTGCATATAGGCTTCCCAAACCCTTCCTAAGCCTCCTAAGTTTGTTCTAGAGGGGTTTCCACCAAACCCTAGCATCCAAGCACATCCAAGAGACATAGGAGTGAAGATCTTTAGCACTGAAAGATCAAGAGCACATTGGGAGTGAAGAGTGTTAGCACCGGGCAACGCTCACATAAAGTAGATCAGACTACTCAATACTTATTGCAACTTAACAAATTTTGGACTTGAAGAAGCTGACGTCGAAACACAGCTACTATTAAAATTTGAGCTCAATTAGAGATCATTTAGTCCCTTGGCTGATTGCATCTTTGTCAGAACAAAGTGATCGGGATCGAATCGTCACAACGATCATTGAAGAGTCCTCGAAACCATTCCACAAATCGCAAATGTATATCTATATCTATGTCTTTGTATGTATATTGATTGCAAGTAATATAAATGAGAAGTAGATCTAATTTTGTTAGATTAAATTTTTATTTGTACCCGTATTCTGTTGCACACTGAGATCCATTTTCCCTTCAGTTGCTCCCTGTAACTGATCAAACAAATCATCTATCCGAGGGAGGGAATACTTATTCTTGATCGTGACCTTTGTTTAACTCTCTATAGTCAATACAATGTCGAAGCGATCCATCTTTCTTTTTCACAAATAGCAATGGCGCTCCCTAAGGCAATGTGCTCGGTCGAATGAATCCCAAATCTTCTAACTCTTGAACTTGCATGCTTAACTCTTGCATCTCTGTTGGGGCCATTCGGTAAGGGGTTTTAGAAATTGGCAACATCCCTGGTATCAACTCTATACAGAAGTCAATCTCCCTCTTGGGTGGTAATCTAGCGATATCTCAGAAATCATACAACGAGTACCCCAAATGAGGGGCTTCAGATCCCTTTATCGTAGTCTTGGTGCTAGAGCTTTCCATAATAGTTAGTCAAAAATGCATCGCACAAGGGTTTACATTGAAAATCGAAAGGCGTACTTCCAAGCATAGAGAACAAAATTGACTTACTAGTACAGTCTAACTTAGCATGGTACTTTGTCAACCAATCTATTCCCAGGATCACATCAAAATCCTTTATCGATGACACAATCAAATTCACTGGAAGGATTCGATCTTCTAAGGTTAAAGTATAGTCCTTGCACATCTTACTCAACTTAACCATCACTCTTAAGGGAAAAATTGCGTTAAGGGCAGTCTCAAGTGCTTGGGGTTCTAATCCCAACTTCTGAACAAGTCTAATAGCGATAAAAGAATTTGAAGCTCCAATATCAAATAATACTCTAATCCAATTACCATGTAACATAGGCGTACCTTCCATATTCTATGGCACCTCTTCTTTATAGCTAGCCTCCTCTGGAATAATAACATTGAGCCTAGATTGTCTAGGCTTAGCTTGAGCAGTAGCTCCATAGTATCCTCTTGGGGGTGATCGACAGTTCTTGGCGAAATGCCCTTGCTTACCACAATTATAGCAGATAGTGTCCATGTCGAGGTTCTTCTTTGGTTGTCAACAATCCTTAGCCATATGTCCTAGGATCCCATAGTTGAAACACTCTTAGGTTTTACCTCCAGTGGTAACAGGTGGTACGACTATCTGTTTGGGAGGGTAAGTCAGTTTTGGTTTCCTCTTTCCATTCCAGGTTCTCTTCGTTCCTTGAAATCTAGTTGGTGGTCGCGGCACAAACTTTCCTTTTTATCAGAGGTCGGCTGTCATGCCCCGGAGTAAGCCAAAAATAGGGAGAATAAAAATTTTCCTTTATGGGTCCGTAGACACGTGACTAGTTTGTTAACCGTTCTGTCCTTCTAACTCCGCACAATACAATCATAAGGGAAAATGCTGGAGCATAAGCATGATCTAAACTTATCAGAGTATAAATATAGCAGCGGAAATTAAACAAGGGTTACAGTAACTTCAATCTTAATATAAGAGGCCATTCTAAATAATTTACATAATCTTAAAACTTGAGAAACTGTCTATCAGGTCTTGGGCAAGGCTTTATTCTCCTTGGCTCCACGGTACTACATCCTGAACTCTTCTATCTATCTCCAAACCTGCAACACTCTGGGCATACGAATGCCTAGGGCGTAACATGCCGTCAGCCTTGGAACAAGGCTGAGTGAGAGTCTCAACCGCACAATAATCAGTAAATACAGAACATCTCTCAACTCACGTCATAGTTTAGTACTTTAAGGTATGGTTAATCTCTTTTCAAAAGACGCATTCTCACCACGGGCATAGCAGAGGTCTCAACAAGACAGGTAAACAGATAAACATAACATCATAGAATACATTCTCCTTATTATAACCTCGTGCGTGCAAATGCGTGACCAATGTGACTTACTCCCAACTCTTTTCAAAGGAGCTTGTTTTTTTTTTTTTTTTTTTCAAAACAGATACTTTTCAAAACCATTTCATTTTAAAACCACAACTTTCCAAAACCAAATCACTTCGAACCAAACCCTTTTTCTCATCAATTCAATCTCATCATTCACTTTCTCTTTCCCATCCACTTGACAACACGCGGTATGTCAAGGATGATAATATGCTATCACAGCCAATTCATACTCATCCCTTGATAGGCCACCAGACGTCTTCACGGCGCACACTATCTTTAAACAATGAAACTGGCACATGGGACGTCTTCAACCATGTGTATACTCTCACCGGTCGTCTACACGGCTGAGAAGTATATTAGAGCACTAGCCGGACGTCTTCAACCATGTATGCGCATCACCGGACGTCTTCAACGGCGAGAGGCGCGCTAGGAACCCTAACCGTTCATGTCCACCCAGCTCGTCAGCCGTTGATCCATCGGATCTAGAAATCACATCTCTTTCACATTCACATAACTCATCTCTTTCACACTCTCATCAAACACCTCTCTTTTTCAGACAATGCATGCTAACACAAGTCATGTAATGCAAGTGAGTCAACTACCGATACCCATATGCAAAACCACTTTCATTCTCTTTATTATCATCATAGCATGCGTTATTTATTCCAGTCAATCAACAACGTAAAACGTGCATTTAACAGTTAGCAGCAGAAACGTAACATATAGAGCATGGATCACATAACATGGATTTGATACCGATATAAAACCTTTGACATGCTCACGTATGCGATAGCACTACCATAACATGCTTTGCATAATCTTACAATTATTGGAAATACACTTGACATCATAAATCAGCTTATCACTTATACAAAATATCATACATGTAGCTTTTAAACATCTTATATTCATCTTATTAGGATTAGAGTGAGGTTAGGAAACTCACCTCGAGTCACCGATCCTCGAAAAGCGGATAACCGTCAAGTTCTACAACAATAAACGGAATAAACAGCAATAATGTATGAGTACAACCATAGGGGCAAAATGGTAATTTTACCAAATGAGGTCCTAAACCTCAAGGTAGTGATCTACGTGTCATTCTAAGTCCAACGCCATTGACTAGACTCAAATCGGAGTCTGTCGCGTTTTACGAGGTAATATGCAGGGATTACTATACTAATGCAGACCCTAAAAGACTGGCTGTATTTTCGACCGAGTCAAAAAATCACCAAACTTTACGGGAATGTTCTAGACATTATTCTAAGACTCTGGGAACTGACCGCGTAATTTTCAGAGTCCTAGATTATTTATTATGAATTATTGAAGATAAAATATACCAGAAAATACCCGAAATGGAATTTAAATATGTTATTATAATTATACAAAGGAATCAGTACTTAGAAGTATTTTTATTAAATACTAGATATTAAAATACACTACTAGTATTTATTTCATAATTTTCGGAGCTCATTTGGTATTTTTAATAATTAATATACTCATAAAATAGCTCCTTATTAATTATTAAAAATATTGGACTATAATATTATAGCTTTATAACTTACATTATGTAATAAAATAGTCCCTGGGTCATTACCCTAATTTTCTAGAATTTATAAATACATATAGGTATTTATTAACTATTTAAAACTATTTAAAACTGATATTTTATTATTTATATTAACCATATAAATAATAAAATATATAATATTTATAATATAATAATGATACATAGAATATTAAAATATTATTCTGTAATATAAAACCTTAATGGTATAATTATAAATCATTTATAATTATTAAAACAATTTAAAATATTTTAAACTAATTAAAACTTAATAATACTAATAATAATAATAATAATACTAATAATAATAATAATAATATTAGTCAGACCCGACGGGTCAACCCGAACCGGCCCATGGGTGAACGGGCTACCCGTTAACACTCACAAAGGGGCCCAATCAGAACTCGCGGGTTTGACCCGAACCCGAATCCTAAACGGGCTACCCACATACACACACAAGAGAAACGACGTCAAACCCTAAGCCCAACTATAGACTCAACACGACCCAACCCGACTACCCGAACAAGACCCGACGTCAAAACGACGCCGTGTCATTTAAAGGACCCACGGGTCCTACTCGGTCCAAACTAACCCAGACCCTTACCCAAACCTACTCACATTCTGACCCGGTTTGTTTACCCGAACCCAACCGAAATCCAGCCCGACGTCAAAACGACGTCGTGCTACTTAAGTTAACCCACAGGTTATTTAAACCCAACCCGACCCGCTACCCTAACCCGCTTACACACTCATCCTAACCCTACCCAAACCCGACCCAGACCCAGACCCGCTTGTTATAACCCGAAACCCATTCAGGTTCACCTTCTTCTCCGGTGAACCCCGACGTTGCCGGCGACGGCGATTTCGCCGGAAAACTTTCCAGGCTTGTTTTTCCCTGATCTCTCAATCAAAATCCATGAATCCAACGGGGAAATGACCGGAATCTCTTCCTCTTTCACATACTAGGTGCTAGATCAAGGGTTCATTCGTTTAGGGTTCCTATATTAAGATTATTCTTTTGGCCATTTATAAGGATAATGGCCTGCATGGCTACCTAAACATTATCTAGGTGTAAAGCTGCTATGAGAGGATCTTATGGGGGTCCTAAGGAGCATAATAGTGTAACTTGGGGGTGGATTGGTTGAGATTTCAAAATCAAGCTCCTTGGGGGTGGCTCTAATGGCCGTCGGAGCTCATGCAGAGCCTTAGGCTCTATTTGGCCGCTTGCATGAGGGTCTAGGGGCTTCCTAGGTGTCATGCAAGGATGCAGGAACAATGCAGGGTATGGGTTTACCTCAAGGAGCCTCAGATCTTCTTATTCTTCCTTCTTCTTCTCCGATCAACTCTTCTCTCTCCCTCCTGCGTCTCTATTCTCTCTCTCTGGTCTTCTGCGTGTGTGTGTGTGTGTGTGTATAGAGAGGAAAATGGATAGAGAGGGGTGTGTAGTGTTCACAATGTGGGGGGTGTGGGGGTGTGCACAAGCCGAGGGTGTAGGGTGGAGGGGAAAAGTGTTCTCTCAAGCTCTCTCTCGGTCTCTCTCTCTATACAATCTGTACAGAACAGATTGTGTGGGGAGGGAGGGGTGATTGCAGATTTGAGGGTGTAATGGTGTTGAGGAGGGGTGTGCTTATATAGAGAAAATGGTGGGGAGGTTTGGTTGTGTGCAATGTGTGCACAAGGTGCACATGTATGTGTATGTGTCCAAGGGTAGATAAGTGTGGGGTCCACATGACCGTCAAGGGGGTGTGGTACCCATTCTCAGGTTATGCATATAGATGTGTTTCTGAGTCCCAAAGTACGTGCATGTGTATGTTGTGTGCATCCAAGGGTAGATTATCAGGGTGGGGTCCACTTGGTTCCTAAGTATAGTGTGGGTCCCACTCACGGGTAGGTACACTACTGTCTATAAGTGAGACTGAAGATGTAGACCTGTACCAGGATGTGCGGGTCCAAATGCAGGTGTACCTAAGGTTCTAATATAGAAATTATATATATGCTGGGGTTATGACCATTCTAATAGGCACTAAATTTGAATCGACGTAGTCGTCGTCAAGACGATTACTAAGGATCCTAATACGGATTTCTAGTTAAGGCCATCCTAATGGACCTTCTGTAACTGCACTACGGTGATGTCACCAATCTGATATTCCTATGTGGAATTTGTAGAAAATTCTGGGTGCTACATTGACACGACTAGAAATGTGTTCTCTGAAGAGTACGTCCAAGCGCAGACGGTCGCGTTGAGTAAAAACCGGTAAAACCGAGTCGTTATCCCAAGGGACGGAATTGAGGGACAGAAATCTAGATTAGATCCTAAAAAAAATAAAAGATGATTTCTATTAGAGTAGAGGTTCTAATGATCCTACCGAATTCACAATTACAAATTAAGGAAATAGAGTCAATCAGTAATTAAATTAAACGAAATTAAACAATATGGTTTTGTAAATAATAATAAAAAAAAACTGTTGGGAACATGTGAGTCTACATTGCACCAACCACCATCATGACTTAGCGTTAACACACAACTGGGGCTTCATCTTTCTAGTATTCCTTATTTCACGCAGGGATTAAGTAAAGCAATCCTAGTTACTAAGAATGTTAAAATGACAAAACTAGTAATTCAAATTCCTTTACTTACTATGAAGATCTGAAATACGAGCCAATTAAGACTTTGAACTATAACTAACAGATTGAGTAAAGAATATTCAATATGTTCGTCCATATATCCATTGTTTTATATGGCCAAAAGGGGCTTTTATTCCAAAATCAGTTTTCAATTTGAACTTCACAAGATCAATTTGGACTTAGTTTCTGAAGTAAAAGCTACTGGAATACTAAAAAGAGTCTGCCCAAGTCATAAGCATGCCAATCGATTGCTATAAATGGCAATCGATTGCTATAAATGGCAATCGATTGGCATCAAATGACTCCCAATCGATTGAACAAGAATTCCAATCGATTGGCTTAGGAATCTATGGCAATCGATTGGGGGTTCTGTTTCCAATTGATTGCCATTGATTCTCTTACCTATTCATGACAGTGGCTGGGAAACAATGTTTCTTCACATTGCTCCCAACCAGAGTTCTACTCTAGCATGTTTTGAGTACAAAAATTGCAAATAAACTGGAACAAATGAGTGAACTCAATTCTAAACATGATTTTCATTATAAATCTAAAATAGTAATGGAGTTTCAGACTGGAAATTGAAATTAAACTTCAATTGAACAAGCAATAACTAAAACAATTATGAAATAGCCTTTAAACAACTAAAGACAGGTGCAAAATCAAACCAATCTAACTTATGCACGTTCTTTGCTGAGAATTCCACGAGAAATTCCTACAAAACAATGAAAAATCAACCAACCCCCACATCCCTTTCATTCTCTACTATATATACAGTAATACTCCAAGCAAAGAGTGTCCAGGTTCGCAATGTAACGGCTGGTCGTAGCTTTGATTGCTGAGATCTTGCGCCATCAGAGGAATTTGATTTTCAGGTTTCACCAATCGATTGGTAAATATTCCAATCGATTGGTAAAAAGTCCAATCGATTGGTAAATATTCCAATCGATTGGTACTTAAACTTTGTTTTCTTGTTCCTTGATTCTTCCCCTTCAACCTAATATTCATTCAAGCTTCATAACCTGCATTCGAAGAACTGAACACAACGATATACCACGGAAAAATGCATCATTGTGTAAAGAGATGAAATAAGACAAACGTGTAGGTAAAACTAGAGATTGAGGGTTAAATTTAGTCAATTTTTCTCCTCATCGGGCCAATATTATACAAATATCAGCCCTTATCACGACCCCCAACTAGCGTATTGCTAGTCTCTAGCAATGAAGCGGATTACATCTAGCTAAGATTATAACAACCAAAGTTACAATTTTATTGAGCTAAATCAAAAGGAAAATCCTATCTCACTTTCGCAGGAATCGCGGTTGCATTTAGCGATTGCAACTAGCCTTTGAACCCTTAGGTTTACCCTAATGGACGAGTTATGTCTCGTGAGGGTTTTCAAAGAATTTACCCACAAAATTCAAATGTCAACATTTCTAGACTTATCAAAGAACTTCAATTTCTCCTTTATACTAAAAATTCTGCTTAACAAAGACATAAATTCCTTTATCATGCTATGGAAGTAAACAACATGTTACAAAGTGTCTATTCAAGTCAAACTGCATCCGCAGCCTTTATATATCCTTGTGTGTGTGTGTGGAGTTAACAACTACGATTGAAATCTCTATCTCAGAATTATTTAGATTGACATGTTTAAGACTTTATAATTTTAACTCAATTCTCACACGGTTTACGCTCAAGATAAAATCACTCTGAAACTGGCGTAAAAATTATGCACTCATAGTATGAAGCTCAAATGAGTAATTGTAGAGACAATCAAGCATGCTTACATACTAGACACTGAAGAACGCTTATTTTAAGGTGCACGAGTCTCATGAATGGAATACCAATTACTACAGGAGCGATCTACTGTGGAAAACTCATTTCATACTCGAGATTTGTTAAAATTTATCCAGAATCCTTAGGACTTGTGACAGAAATATGAAGAGAGGTTAGAGATGATGAAATGCGAAAAATGAGTTCAAGCATGTAACATGGTAAAACCAACTTCACTTCACACTTTTTATTTATCTATTCTCCAATTTTCTTTTATTTCTTGCTTTCCACCGTTTTTTTTTTTTTACTTCTTCTTTTCCTCCTTTAACTATTCTCACAAAACTGTCACATGCTTGATTATAAAAATGTGATTTTAGGTAGAGGCATTGATTTGTGATAGGTAGGTGAGGATTTAGACTTCCTCATGTAATGAGGTGAGGGAACGATGGCCTAAATCATCTTCTAGACATTATAACTTATCTCGAGCGTTTCCTGAGTTTTTAAATTAGTAGATCCTGAACGTTCTCCTGAAGCATCAGCCGAATGAAACAATAATGAGACTCTCAACGAGATAAAAGTGCATTTAAAGAATCAACACGAGTTTTTGAAATTAACCCTCAGAATAGAAGAATGGTTCAAAACTCACTAGGGTTCAAAGTTTCCACTATTAATCCAATCACATGACAATCATATTTCACTCTAATTCAAAGATTCTTTCGTGATTGTCAACTCGTGCAAATGTTTTCAGGATATATTCATGCTATGGATGTAAAACCTGATTAGCGACAAAGTAACATGTAATCTAAGTCCATAATATAACAAGAAAGACATGAATGCATCATTGCACAATAAATTAGCAAGGAGAAACGAGGTTTTGAAAGTTAGAAATTCAACAACAACATTTTTTTTTTGAACTGAACAACATGGGAGTTCTAATATTAAACAGGTGTGCGATTAAATTCAAGAAAACACAGGTGTTGGATATCCACTTCCTACCCCCAACTGAAATCTACATTGTCCCCAATGGAAGTATTTCAAGTAAAAGAAAATGTCACCTGATTCAAGCATTTCAGTACATATCAGAAAATTCACCTGTTTCAATATACCAACCTCCTCAAACAACCAAGATCAAACATAAATGGATAATAATCGAAAAATTCAACAATAGAAACACAATCCAAAAGCAAACAGAACTATCTGTAATAAAAATGTCCAAAAATCAATAAAGTCCAAGTACAGATATAACCGAAAACCAACTATCCAACCAAGCTATCCAACCAACCAAAATAAAATATCCACAAAGGTAGCAAAATATCCACAAATCAACAAAAATAATGCAAGCGAGATCACAGGATAAGAAACAACAATAAACTCTCTCGCTCTCCAACACTCCCTCCTAAGACTCAGCAGTCTGGTCACCAGATAGCGTGGGCGTACCGTCATGAACAGGATCAACAACTACCTCACTGTCACCCTCAGCAGCTGTCCCAGTCTGGGCGACAGCCGCCGGGTCACTCACAGCTGGTGGTGGTGCAACAGCTAGAGGTGGTGGCGGTGGAGGTGTCTCTAAGATAACGCCCTCTGGTGGAGCTGATGTAGAAGCTGGAGCTGTCGGAGGAGGTGGCATAGATGAGCGCAAGGATTGATCGATCCCAAGCAACATCGAAATCTGCTCAATCTGACCACCTAGATGCCCGAGTCTCCCCTGAACAGCATCACGATCTAACGACATCTGGGCAGCTATCAATAACAGCTCTGCGGAGAGCTCTCTAACCATCCCATGAAGCTGCTCTCTCGCTTCTCTCTCCTCAACTAGTAGATCGTATACGGCCTGGAGAGAAACCGGAGCAGACGTAGATGCTGCAGGGGGCTCACGTTTCCTCAACTCATACTGACCCTCCGCCGCAGTCAGCATCCCTGAGTCCTCATCCTCCTCCTCCTCAACTAAAATCGTATCCTGACCCTCCGCCTCAGTCGGCGTCCCTGAGTCCTCATCCTCCTCCTCTGACGTTGTGTCTCCCCTCTTCCTCTTCTTTTTCTTTTTATCGCCTTTTTTCTTGCCACTACCTTCTCCAACTTTCCCTTTTCCTTTACTAAGGGCCTTGAACTGAGCATCTGATCGTCTTGCTGTGGCTTCGCAGAACACACCAATCTTAGGACTTTTAAGAGGAAGATCAACTTGAAGCTGAGGAATACCTGCTGCTGCACACACTGTATGAATAACCCATGCACCTTTGAGGTGTTGGGTACGTCCCAAATGCCGAGTGCAGTCAAACAGCAAATCTAACAATAGACGAGAGAGACAGATTTTCTTCTTGGTTCCAATAGCATACAAAAATTGCGCATACCACCCAGCCAGCTCTTTTTTGTATGTTGTTGGAAGAATGCACCCAACAATGGCCAAGTGTAGTAAGTGATAGGCTGAGGTGAGATCGTGGTCCCAGAAGGTTCCCTCTCCATTCCATTTCTTTACTTTGCCTCCTAAAATTTCTGTGGCAACCAAGTCGAATGAGGGAAAAGGTCGATCAATGTGTACAGGGAATAAATGATCTGGAACCTCGGCGATCCCCAGAGCTGCCGAGACTGTAGCCGGGCTGAATAAGACCTCTCGCCCTCGAACACAGGAAGAAAAAGTGTATGGAGTCCCTGGAACCTTAAGCATACTTGCTATGGAAGCACGGATCCACGAGGCGTTGACTTTTTTAGCGGTCGTGAGAACTGGCATCCAATCGGGATAAGCGCGAAGCTGAGAGAGATAAAAAGGAATCTTGGAGTCGCTCCAAAGATTTTCGAACGTACGCTCCACCATCACTTCACGACTCTGAAAGTATTTCGAGAACCAGATGTTCTCCTTGTCTGTACGGAAACCGTGAGGAAGTGGTGGGTCCGGTATAACCAAAGATGTGGACTTGTCTTGGTGGAGGCTGCTATCTTTGGCTTTGGGAGCCATTGCAACTGAAAAGAGAGAAAACAGAGGGATTAAATGACAGGAAAGAACATTCTGCCTCTCTGAAAATGCCAATCGATTGGCATAAATTGGCAATCGATTGCCATCCAACCCCAATCGATTAGGCCCTAATGGCAATCGATTGCCATCAGCGAAAATGGGGGGTTGCCCACAACAAGGTCTCACGTCCCCCCAGTTCATTATTATTGATCTTAGGACCATAAGGGGCTCCCTCTTGCATTAAAAATGAGATTAGGGACAGAAATACGAAGTGGGTTTAAGGGTTTACCTTAATGGGTGCCGCGGCTACAAAAGCTTGATGAATCAACCCTCCAACTAAGGCTAGATTGATGAGAGAAAAGCTAAGGCAGAGAGTTTGGTGATGGCGATGAGGAGTCCTGAGCACACAACCTCCCCCCCCCCGGTAGCTCTTGTGTCTTCAGCGGCAGTGGTGGTGGTGTTGGCGATGATGATGATGATGGGGACGATGATGGTGATGATGATAATGAGGAAATGGGGATGGAGTTCTCTCCCAACTCAAATCGCAACCTTCTCTATCTCTCAATCAGTTTTGTAATGAAATGAGAGAGAGGGAGATGATCAGACTATACGTCTGATTTAAATGGCAATCGATTGCCAAAATTGGCAATCGATTGGGAACAAAAATGGCAATCGATTGGTATAAAATCCAATCGATTGGTACTTACAGATCATAAGGTCAAAGGAATGGTTCATCAAATCACCCCCAACTGGTTCAGAATGCACTCTCAAGATAAAAGGCAAGAATTCAAACATTCAACAGAGAGCAAACCCATCAAACACACAAATAAGAAGAATTTATTCCAACCAAATCATCGATTCATGGTTCAAATCGGATTATTATCATCCAAAGGTACAAAATCTTGGTTGGGAAACAAACAAACAAAAAGAAAACAAGAAATGAAATTCTGTCTTATTCATCTGCTACAGGAATTATCAATTCTGCTCAGGTTCAGGGGAAGAAAGGTCTTCTCCTACAGCATAATCCACGGAGTACTTCACGACTTCCCCGTCTGAATTGATTTGAAGGTCTTCCAGAATTTCTCGAACTGCGCAAAGCAAATCCCAGGTATTCAAATTTGGCGATTGTTACATGAGGAGAATCTGGGTACGAGCTGGACAGTGGAGTGAAGATGGGCTTTTCTTGTTCCCTCTGTTCTGGAGTTCCTGGAGAACGGACCCCATGGTAGAGCAAATGTGGAAGGAAGTGCAGTGGATTCATCTGTAATGGATTCATCCTATAGCCAATCAGAAAGACAGAAAAAAGAACAAAAAAAAAGTAGAAATAGAGAAACACACAAAGAAAAGAAACTATTATACAACAACACAAGATTCTCCAAATTTTTAAGAAGAATAATCAGGATCATCCAGTTGGATGGTCTCTGATTCTGGTTCGAACTTCTCCAAAAATGGTTTTAAACGTTGTCCATTGACTTTAAAAGCATTCCCATTCTTGGGATTAACGATTTCTATTGCTCCGTGTGGAAACACTTCTTTGACAACAAAGGGTCCTATCCACCTCGACCTCAGCTTCCCGGGAAAGAGATGAAGCTTTGAGTCGTAAAGTAACACTTTCTGTCCCGGTTCAAGCTTCTTTCTCAGGATTGATCGATCATGCTTAGCTTTTAATTTTGACTTATACGTTCGAGCACGATCATATGCATCATTCCTGATCTCTTCCAATTCATTGAGTTGTAGTTTCCTCAATGTACCACTTTCATGGATATCAAAATTTAGCAGTCTAGTAGCCCAATATGCCTTATGCTCCAATTCCACAGGCAAATGGCAAGCTTTTCCATAAATCAGTCTGTAGGGAGACATCCCAAGGTTCGTCTTGTACGCCGTCCTGTATGCCCATAAAGCATCAGTTAAACGTGACGACCAATCCTTTCTATTGATGTTAACGGTTTTCTCCAGGATATGTTTGATCTCCCTATTGGCTAGCTCTGCCTGACCATTCGACTGTGGGTGATATGATAGAGCAATCTTATGGTTAACCCCATATTTTTTCATCAGTGCCTCAAAAGGCTTATTGCAGAAATGGGTTCCACGATCGCTAATCATGGCCTTCGGTGTTCCGAATCTTGACAGAATATTCTCTTTTAAGAATGAGATCACTGTTCTGTGATCATTTCTCCTTGTCGGAATGGCCTCAACCCATTTGGACACATATTCGACCGCCAAAAGGATATATTCGTAATGAGATGATGGCGGGAATGGTCCCATGAAATCGATACCCCAGCAATCGAAGATTTCAATAGTAATGATCGGGGTCATCGGCATTTCATTTCTCTTAGACAAGCTTCCTAACATTTGGCATCTAGCACATGCTCTACAAAATGCATAACAGTCTTTGAAAACTGTCGGCCAGTAGAAACCACTACTAAACACCTTTTGAGCAGTTTTCTGAGCTGAGAAATGGCCACCACAGGCCTCTGAATGGCAAGAAGCTAGAATTTGAGAGATATCCTCCTCGGGGACACATCGTCTAATTACTTGATCTGCACAGTACTTAAACAAATACGGATCATCAAAGTAAAACCATCGGGCGATGGATAGAAACCTTTTTCTGTCAGGGGTGGACCAATGAGACGGGGTCTCCCCTGTTGCCAGGTAATTGACAATGTCAGCATACCAGGGCAAACTAGTTGCAGCAAAAAGTTGTTCATCTGGGAAAGATTCACGGATCGGAATGGATTGTGAAGAATTATCTTCAAATGTTAATCGTGAGAGGTGATCAGCAACAACATTCTCCACCCCCTTTTTATCTTTGATAATCAAATCAAATTCTTGGAGCTGGAGAATCTAGCGTATCAATCGCTATTTTGTATCCTTTTTGGATAGCAGATACTTCAACGCGGTATGATCCGTGAAACAAATGATCTGTGAGCTAGTGAGATATTGCCTGAATTTCTCCAGTGCGAATACAATTGCTAGCAACTCCTTCTCGGTAGTGGACTAATTACGTTGAGCTCCATCGAGAGTTCTGCTCGCATAGTAGATCACAGTAGGCTTCTTGTCCTTCCTTTGCCCTAAAACAGCTCCGATCGCTGTGTCACTCGTATCACACATCAGCTCAAAAGGAAGACTCCAATCCGGAGATTGCATTATCGAAGTTGTTGTGAGGTGATGTTTGAGTTTATCAAAGGATTCCTGACACCTGCTGTTCCACTCAAATGGTTGGTCCTTAACAAGGAGTTGGCATAGTGGCCTTGATACAGCACTGAAATCCTGAATAAACCTCCAGTAGAAACCGGCGTGACCTAGGAACGATCGTATTTCTTTCACTGTCGTGGGCACAGGAAGATTGGAAATTATATCAATCTTTGCCTTGTCTACCTGTATTCCCTCAGCAGACACGATATGTCCTAAGACAATCCCTTTTGTCACCATAAAGTGACATTTTTCCCAGTTGAGGACCAAATTCTTATCCTCACATCTTTTCAGGACTTTCTGTAGGTTCTCTAGGCAATCATCAAAGCTGCTTCCAAATACGGAGAAATCGTCCATAAAAACCTCCATGATCTTTTCCACCGTATCGCTGAATATGCTCAGCATGCACCGCTGAAAAGTAGCAGGTGCATTGCACAATACGAATGGCATCCGGCGATATGCAAACGTTCCAAATGGGCAGGTAAAAGTGGTTTTCTCTTGATCAGCAGGATCAATTTCAATTTGGTTATAACCACTATAACCATCTAAGAAGCAATAAAATTGATTACCTGCTACCCTTTCGAGCATTTGATCCATAAAGGGCAATGGAAAATGATCTTTCCGAGTTACCGCATTCAACCTTCGATAGTCAATACACATGCGCCAGCTCGTGGTTACACGTGTGGGTACCAATTCTCCTTCTTTGTTTCCTACCACAGTAATGCCAGCTTTCTTTGGCACTACTTGAGTCGGACTTACCCAAGGACTATCCGAGATTGGATAAATAACCCCAACATCCAGTAATTTTAGAACTTCCTTCTTCACCACCTCTTGCATGTTTGGGTTAAGACGCCTTTGCATTTGACGACAAGGTTTAGCATCCTCCTCAAGGTAAATCCTGTGGGTGCATATGGATGGACTAATTCCTCTTAAATCAGCAACGGTCCATCCTAACGCACTCCTGTGTTGCTTAAGTAACTGTATCAGTTTACCTTCCTGTTCGTGATTTAAAACGGATGAAATAATCACAGGAAAGGTTTTCTCTTCTCCCAGAAATACATACTTCAATTCTTTTGGGAGCTCTTTCAACTCCAACTCTGGAAATTGCAAGTTCGACGGCACAGCCAACTTAGTCTTTGGCGGTAGTTGCTTATATTGAGCCGTCCACATTGTTCTTGCAACTTCTTCTTCAACAACCTCCAATACAGAACATATCTGGCTCATCATTTCATCTTGTGGAGTGTATCTATCCAATAACATGAGTTAGTCATAATGGACTCCACAGGATCAGAGTGAGCAGTTGAATCAAAGCAATCTTGAATTACTGATTCCACCCAATTCACCTCCTCTTCCTCATCATCAAAATCTTCAATTTTGGGATTTGAAAAGATCTTGATATTCAATGTCATGTTCCCAAAAACAAAGGTCATAACTCCACTCCTTACTTTAATCATCGTATCAATTGTCGCAAGGAAAGGACGTCCGAAGATCACCGGAATCTGAGATTTAGCATTGTAAACTGGTTCGGTGTCCAAAACAACGAAGTCAACAGGAAAGACAAAAGTGTCAATCTGGACTAAGACATCCTCCAGAACTCCTCGCAAATATTTTATTGATCGATCTACGAGTTGGAGAGTAATGCGAGTGGGCTTAAGTTCTCCCAACCCTAACTGTTGGTAAACAGTGTACGGTAAGAGATTAACACTCGATCCTAAATCGAGCAGAGCATTGTTTACTTTCTTCTGACCAATTATGCAAGAAACCGTTGGCGTACCTGGGTCCTTATATTTAGGAGGCAAATCGTGTTTTAAAATCGCACTCGCCTGGCATGCCAAGTAAGCACTTTTCTTAACACTTTGCTTTCTTTTTACAGTGCACAAGTCTTTTAGGAACTTGGCATAGGAAGGCACTTGTTTAATTGCGTCTAGGAGTGGGAGATTGATCTTTACCTGTTTGAATAACTCTAGAAACTCCTGACTCTTAGTTTCTTGTTGAGGTTTCTTCAACCTCTGAGGATATGGTGCTGGAAAAGGGCATTTGGTTGCCTCCTCAAGGAGAGGTTCTTTTCCAGGTCTTCTCTTTATTTCAGTATCCTCAGGAACTGCTATTTTGGGCTTAACTGTTTCGCCCTCTCTTTCTTCTTCCACCAATTCTTCTTCATTCCCTACCTCTTCCTCATCACTAACTACAGGTTGTGAGGGCAAAGAGACTTTTTTAATTTCCTTTCCACTTCTCAACACAATTACAGCCTTGGCCTCCTCATGTGGTCCAGATCCTGAGGGTCCTGTACCTGAGTGTTGGCCTTTAGGATTTGGCTCTGGCTGTGCAGGGAACATAGTTCGTTCTCGATCCCCTTGCTGAGCAGCTAACCTCTCCACACTTGTGTTGAGTTTACTCATTAGCTGCATCATATGCTGCATCATAAGTGTATTAGGATCCTCTTGTGCCTTCTTATGAGGTGGAACATAAGTGTTTGATGAGGTTTGGTTGTTGCTTCCCTGATTGTAGTTGGATTGAGGTGAATGATTTTGATATTGGTTCTGGTGATACCCTTGATTTTGTTGATAAGTAGGAGGAGGTTGGTAACTCTGGTGGCACCCTTGATTTTGAGGTCGATATTGGTTTCCTTTATTCGGCTGCCACTGTTGAGATGGGTTCACTGCAGCGGCACTATTTCTTTGATCAAAAGCAGGATGACTCCACCTATCATTGGGTAGAAACGACCAGGGGCATTTACAGCATGTACCTCCACTGGACTCTGTTCTTGATACCTCCACTGGACTCTGTTCTTGATAAACAGGGTATATTTGGCAATGTTGAGGGGTATGCCCCATCTGTAGACAACTAGAACATGATTCTTCAGAAGCGAACTGTATCACTGGATCCTTTTTTGCTTCCAAAACTCTTCCAATTTACGAGCCAGTTGCTCGTATTTCTCCATTAAGCCATCTTCCGCTTTCAACTGATAAATACTCTTTTTACTTGAACTTGAACTGGTTTGAGTTCTCGTAACTTGAGTTTCCCATTCTGGTGCGTGTTCGGCTAACCATTCGAAATGAGCTTCTGCTTGGTCGGCATTTTTGCTCATAAACTCACCGTCACTCGTAGTCTCTACAAGCTTCTTTGACTTTGGACTAAGGCCATCATAGAAGAAGCTTATTGTCCGCCACTTCTCAAAGCCATGATGTGGGCAGAGCAGTAACAAATCCTTAAAATGCTCCCAGGCTTCAGCGAAAGTTTCTTCCTCTTTTTGATTATACATCTTGATCTGTCTCAAAATGTCATTCGTTAATCGGTTAGGAAAGAATTTCTTAAGAAAGGCTTCATGAATTGCTGGCCAAGTCGAAATAGAGGTCGGTTTGAGCGACAACAACCATGACTTTGCTTTGTCCTTCAATGTGAAGGGGAAAAGCTTTAGTCGTATTATGTCACTCGGGCATGTCTGATCTGTAAAAGTGCCACAAACGTCTTCGAAATCTCGAATGTGTAAGTATGCCTTCTCTTTATCCATCCCGTGAAATGTGGGTAAAAGTTGAATCATCCCGTTACGAAAATGGAATGTACCCGTGTGTGGAGGAATGCGGATACAAGAAGGTGTGGCTGTTCGGTCAGGAGCCAAGAGTTCTCGTAGAGGTCATTGACCATCATCGATGAGGTCATGCCTATTCTCTCCTTGTTGGCTCTCCGTATCAGACATTGGATTAGAAGTGTATGGAGTGAAAATGGGATTATCAGCACTATGGATGGAATCTTCAAATAGATTTGTGACGAAAGCTTCAGTGGAGTCAAAGGACATAGAAGGGCACAACAATACAGCTCGTGTTCTGAAGAACAAAAAGAAAAAGAAAGATAGAAATGGGATAAGAAAAATCGGATCAATCGAAAGAATCTGGCCTTTGTTACCGTCCCCGGCAACGGCGCCAAAAACTTGACACGACTAGAAATGTGTTCTCTGAAGAGTACGTCCAAGCGCAGACGGTCGCGTTGAGTAAAAACCGGTAAAACCGAGTTGTTATCCCAAGGGACGAAATTGAGGGACAGAAATCTAGATTAGATCCTAAAAAAAATAAAAGATGATTTCTATTAGAGTAGAGGTTCTAACGATCCTACCGAATTCACAATTACAAATTAAGGAAATAGAGTCAATCAGTAATTAAATTAAACGAAATTAAACAATATGGTTTTGTAAATAATAAAAAAAAAATTTGTTGGGAACATGTGAGTCTACATTGCACCAACCACCATCATGACTTAGCCTTAACACACAACTGGGGCTTCATCTTTCTAGTATTCCTTATTTCACGCAGGGATTAAGTAAAGCAATCCTAGTTACTAAGAATGTTAAAATGACAAAACTAGTAATTCAAATTCCTTTACTTACTATGAAGATCTGAAATACGAGCCAATTAAGACTTTGAACTATAACTAACAGATTGAGTAAAGAATATTCAATATGTTCGTCCATATATCCATTGTTTTATACGGCCAAAAGGGGCTTTTATTCCAAAATCAGTTTTCAATTTGAACTTCACAAGATCAATTTGGACTTAGTTTCTGAAGTAAAAGCTATTGGAATACTAAAAAGAGTCTGCCCAAGTCATAAGCATGCCAATCGATTGCTATAAATGGCAATCGATTGCTATAAATGGCAATCGATTGGCATCAAATGACTCCCAATCGATTGAACAAGAATTCCAATCGATTGGCTTAGGAATCTATGGCAATCGATTGGGTTCTGTTTCCAATCGATTGCCATTGATTCTCTTACCTATTCATGACAGTGGCTGGGAAACAATGTTTCTTCACATTGCTCCCAACCAGAGTTCTACTCTAGCATGTTTTGAGTACAAAAATTGCAAATAAACTGGAACAAATGAGTGAACTCAATTCTAAACATGATTTTCATTATAAATCTAAAATAGTAATGGAGTTTCAGACTGGAAATTGAAATTAAACTTCAATTGAACAAGCAATAACTAAAACAATTATGAAATAGCCTTTAAACAACTAAAGACATGTGCAAAATCAAACCAATCTAACTTAAGCACGTTCTTTGCTGAGAATTCCACGAGAAATTCCTACAAAGCAATGAAAAATCAACCAACCCCCACATTCCTTTCACTCTCTACTATATATACAGTAATACTCCAAGCAAAGAGTGTCCAGGTTTGCAATGTAATGGCTGGTCGTAGCTTTGATTACTGAGATCTTGCGCCATCAGAGGAATTTGATTTCCAGGTTTCACCAATCGATTGGTAAATATTCCAATCGATTGGTAAAAAGTCCAATCGATTGGTAAATATTCCAATCGATTGGTATTTAAACTTTGTTTTCTTGTTCCTTGATTCTTCCCCTTCAACCTAATATTCATTCAAGCTTCATAACCTGCATTCAAAGAACTGAACACAATGATATACCACGAAAAAATGCATCATTGTGTAAAGAGATGAATTAAGACAAACGTGTAGGTAAAACTAGAGATTGAGGGTTAAATTCAGTCAATTTTTCTCCTCATCGGGCCAATATTATACAAATATCAGCCCTTATCATACATCTCTACCCACCTTATTTGAGGATTTCATCCTCGAAATCTAGAGTTTGCTAGATCTTAAAATGTACAAATCCCCATCCATTAGGTTAGTCGTTCTATACCAACTCAGGCGCTCTTATCAATCTAAATGGTCTATCGGACCATAAGTTGTTGTCAACTGTTCAGGGGTCTGATTTCCTGGAAATTCCTCAGCTCTTCCTCATAATTTCTCTTGAATGTCCCCAAACATCTTGTAATATCATCCCCATATAAGATTCAGAGTTCTGGCAGTGGTTATGGTACCTTCAGCCTTCCATTTTGTTCAGTACTGAGATTGATTCCCTGATCTGCGTGCTCTCTTTCTGGATCTTTATGGTGGTGGAGCATTGATCTGAGCTCCTTGTTTGGGACAAACTTTGCGTATATGACCAGCCTTTCCACAATTAAAACACCGTACCTGTTGCCCGGTGAGTTGTTTTGGTGCTGTGCATTCTTTGGAGTGGTGTCCAGGTGTTCCGCAGTTGTAGCAGATATCACGTTGCTTTGTGTGTGTCTGAACGGCTGTCTGACTAACTCTTCTGCCACTGATTTGCTGTCTCTTGTGATGATTCTGGGTATGTTCAGAGTTTTTTCTGGTGATTATAGACTGCATTCGAGCGGTTGTCCGTGACACTTGATTGCCTCTTCGATTCCTCCTAGGTTGGTTGCCTGGAAGCAGTTATCTTTTCCTCCCTGTTGGTGGATCTCTAGTTTCTTGCTATTCAGAGCTATGTTCTCCAGTTGTGTGGCTAATTCGACCATTTCTTCGAATGGTTGGTCAAGGTATACTGCTGCTATCTTTTGAATGTCTGGATTAAGTCCTTCGTAATATTACAGTGTCTTATTTCGCTGAGTATCTACCATGTAGGGAGCAAATCGCAATAATCTCTCAAATTTTGTTGTGTATTCTTGTACTGTCATGTTTCCTTGAACTAGCTCTATGAATTCCTTTTTCTTCTTGTTTCTTTCTGTTCTTGGGAAGTACTTTGCTAGGAATTTTGTTTTGAATGCTTCCCATGTCATGCTCCGTGTAACATCTTCGCCCACTGTAGCTTCGACAGATTCCCACCAGTCTGTTACTGAATACGTTAATTGGAAAACAGTCAAGCGTCTTTTCTCCGTCTCGTTGCATTCGAGGGCTTGAAACATTCGTTCCATATCACGAAGCCATTGTTCAGCTTCCCATGCTTCTGTCATTCCAGTGAAAGTTCCTGGTTTAAGTGCACGAAATCTCTCAAGTAGTTTATCTCCTGTCTGACGAGCATTTTCGTTGTTGATGACGCGGTCCAGGTGATCACTTGCTTGTTCCAAGCGTCGGACAAGGGCCCCTTTCAATCCTATTGGATCCACTGCTGGAGGTATCACATTTGTTGGTCCGTTGGGTGAGTTCTGAGTATTCCGTTTTCTCTTAACCATGGTGTACGCTAGCAAGAGCTATACCTACGATTTAACACCTATTTGGTCAATACCTTATCTTATCTCGTCTGATCATATGACAAGTAGCAGTATTGAGTCAACAGAGATTTCTAGCATATAACGGTTGTCACAGCTACTACTAGGATCAAGGGAAAGGCATCCATATCCTTGGTCTTTCTAGACTCTAGGTTGAGCTGACTGTTCCGAGATCTATCTCAGGAAATTCATCAGTGCCTAAGCATCTATCAACCAATGGTCAAGCCTATATTCTTATTAGTAATAAACGCATAAGGGGTAAGATTAGCAATAAATAAGAATACGTCTCATCCATACAATTATGTTTTAAGTTAAGTCACAAGCAAACAACTACTGATCAGAAAATAAAAAGGGTACAACAACAGTACGAATACTAGTTCTACAAATCTGGAGTACATCAAAAGAAGTGGAATAAAAACATATGATGAACTAGCTAAGGATCCATCCTCCATCTCTCTCAACATCAGAGTCCGAGGTCACCTCTCCTAAGTCACTGGATGGTGGAAAGTCAATCGGAGGGATACCTATAAATGCATCCCAGGCTGGCTCTAGGGGCCAATCAGGGTCCTCAATCATCTCAGGCTCCACTAGTGGGTCTTCATCTAGATCATCATCTAAGTCATCATCAGAACCTGCAGGGGTAACAAAGTGTACTATGTCCTTTTGTGGCTCGTCCTGGTCATGGATTGCAAGGTTTTCGAGGGCATGAGGAATGTCCTCCATCTCTACAGACAGCAAGCGCAGTGCTACCACTCTATGATATGCTAACTCTGGAACAGGTCTCTCATGGAAGAAACAACGTGTCCACTTTCTTATACTCTAACGAACTCTATGCCTGATGGTGTTGCTAACATAACCAAATCCTCGAGGGGCAAACTGTCTTTCCAAGGTGACTCTGTACTGTCCATCCGCAGCATCGTACTCTATCTGGTGCTCCCTGCTAGCCTGCCCAACACAGAAAACTAACTTAGTACTGGTGCTAATTAATGAAATATCTTAAAGTTTCATAGTGACAAGGGGGTACCTTTCTTAGTTCTTTCTAAACTTTGAGTTACTGCCAATCATTCCAAGTCTGACTCCCTGGACCTACATTAGTTCCTAATTCTATATTTTACACTTGTGACCTCTATGGTTCAGCTCGTCGTGGGGATTTATTAGTCATTTTTATAGATTAAGAGCATACAAGCTTAAATCAATTACTAATTACAACCAAGCAGTACATCCACGTGAAAACATATATATATCAAGTTAAAGATAATCTCCATAGATAGATTTAAACATAGTGCAACATAGTTACAAAAATATTTACATCAGAGAGTGCGTACGCTAAGTACGTACATAATAGGGAATAGTGCCAACAACAGATACATGAAAGGCGCACATGTTACTACTACTACGTGTTACATGCCTGAGTGCAGCTATATACACAAAAGATGGACTATCAATCCTATTACAATGTCCTTCAATCACCCAGATCCTCGACCTTTGACTTTCCCTTCTCAGCTATGTCTTTCTTGGGTGGTTTCTTGCCCTCATTCTTAGTTGGGTCAACATTGACTGCGGAATTAGCATCCTCCACAGAAATGGTCTCCTTTGCCGGAACTTCTCCATCGTCATCCTCTTCCCTATTAGTCCCCATGACTGACCCAACAGTCAAGGGTGTATCAGCTATGGACTCCTCTGGTACTGGGGGTGGCATAGCAAAAGATGGTCCTACGGTTCCTGGTGGGGGTGTCAGCTTAACTCGAAAAGTCATGACTCAGAGGGTATAGCTGTCATGAGTTATCCTGGCTGCTTCCTGATGGACAAGTCTAAGGGTGTTTTCTCGGTAATGTGCCTCTCTCTGCAGAATCTCTGGGTCCTCAATCCCCAACACATGTACATCATGCCATATATTTTCCTCCAAATGCCACTGAGCACTCCGTCGAATCCTTTTCCGATACAACACTGGGTCTGCAGGCTCTATACGATCTGGGTAAACCCAATGTCCTCCAAACCCATCTTGGACATAGAAGGGTTCCATGCTAACCTGTCCAATATAAACTATCATAAGGTTAGTATCTTCATAAGTGGGGAAAAGATCTAATGGTTTATAACTTAAAGTGTATAGGACAAACGGTAAATGCCTAACCTAGGCTCTGATACCACTAAAAACCCTGTCACGCCCCGGAGTAAGCCAAAAATAGGGAGAATAAAAATTTTCCTTTATGGGTCCGTAGACACGTGACTAGTTTGTTAACCGTTCTGTCCTTCTAACTCCGCACCATACAATCATAAGGGAAAATGCTGGAGCATAAGCATGATCTAAACTTATCAGAGTATAAATACAGCAGCAGAAATTAAACAAGGGTTACAATAACTTCAATCTTAATACAAGAGGCCATTCTAAATAATTTACATAATCTTAAAACTTGAGAAACTGTCTATCAGGTCTTGGGCAAGGCTTTATTCTCCTTGGCTCCACGGTACTGCATCCTGAACTCTTCTATCTATCTCCAAACCTGCAACACTCTGGGCATACGAATGCCCAGGGCGTAACATGCCGTCAGCCTTGGAACAAGGCTGAGTGAGAGTTTCAACCGCACAATAATCAGTAAATACAGAACATCTCTCAACTCACGTCATAGTTTAGTACTTTAAGGTATGGTTAATCTCTTTTCAAAAGACGCATTCTCACCACGGGCATAGCAGAGGTCTCAACAAGACAGGTAAACAGATAAACATAACATCATAGAATACATTCTCCTTATTATAACCTCGTGCGTGCAAATGCGTGACCAATGTGACATACTCCCAACTCTTTTCAAAGGAGCTTGTTTTTTTTTTTTTTTTTTCAAAACAGATACTTTTCAAAACCATTTCATTTTAAAACCACAACTTTCCAAAACCAAATCACTTCGAACCAAACCCTTTTTCTCATCAATTCAATCTCATCATTCACTTTCTCTTTCTCATCCACTTGACAACACGCGGTATGTCAAGGATGATAATATGCTATCACAGCCAATTCATACTCATCCCTTGATAGGCCACTGGATGTCTTCACGGCGCACACTATCTGTAAACAATGAAACTGGCACATGGGACATCTTCAACCATGTGTATACTCTCACCGGTCGTCTACACGGCTGAGAAGTATATTAGAGCACTAGTCGGACGTCTTCAACGATACATGGGACGTCTTCAACGGCGAGAGGCGCGCTAGGAACCCTAACCGTTCATGTCCACCCGGCTCGTCAGCCGTTGATCCATCGAATCTAGAAATCACATCTCTTTCACATTCACAGAACTCATCTCTTTCACACTCTCATCAAACACCTCTCTTTTTCAGACAATGCATGCTAACCTATGTCATGTAATGCAAGTGAGTCAACTACCGATACCCATATGCAAAACCACTTTCATTCTCTTTATTATCATCATAGCATGCGTTATTTATTCCAGTCAATCAACATCGTAAAACGTGCATTTAACAATTAGCAGCAGAAACGTAACATATAGAGCATGGATCACATAACATGGATTTGATACTGATAACCATATAGATAAAACCTTTGACATGCTCACGTATGCGATAGCACTACCATAACATGCTTTGCATAATCTTATAATTATTGGAAATACACTTGACATCATAAATCAGCTTATCACTTATACAAAATATCATACATGTAGCTTTTAAACATCTTATATTCATCTTATTAGGATTAGAATGAGGTTAGGAAACTCACCTCGAGTCATCGATCCTCGAAAAGCGGATAACCGTCAAGTTCTACAACAATAAACGGAATAAACAGCAATAATGTATGAGTACAACCATAGGGGCAAAAATGGTAATTTTACGAGGTAATATGCAGGGCTTACTATACTAATGCAGGCCCTAAAAGACTGGCTGTATTTTTGACCGAGTCGAAAAGTCACCAAACTTTACGGGAATGTTCTGGACATTATTCTAAGACTCTGGGAACTGACCGCGTAATTTTCAGAGTCCTAGATTATTTATTATGAATTATTGAAGATAATATATACCAGAAAATACCCGAAACGGAATTTAAATATGTTATTATAAGTATACAAAGGAATCAGTACTTAGAAGTATTTTTTTTATTAAATACTAGATATTAAAATACACTGTCAGTATTTATTTCATAATTTTCGGAGCTCGTTTGGTATTTTTAATAATTAATATACTCATAAAATAGCTCCTTATTAATTATTAAAAATATTGGACTATAATATTATAGCTTTATAACTTACATTATGTAATAAAATAGTCCCTGGGTCATTACCCTAATTTTTTAGAATTTATAAATACATATAGGTATTTATTAACTATTTAAAACTATTTAAAACTAATATTTTATTATTTATATTAACCATATAAATAATAAAATATATAATATTTATAATATAATAATGATACATAGAATATTAAAATAATATTCTATAATATAAAACCTTAATGGTATAATTATAAATCATTTATAATTATTAAAACAATTTAAAATATTTTAAACTAATTAAAACTTAATAATACTAAGAATAATAATAATAATAATAATAATAATAATAATAATAATAATAATAATAATAATAATAATAATAATAATAGTCAGACCCGACGGGTCAACCCGAATTGGCCCATGGGTAAACGGGCTACCCGTTAACACTCACAAAGGGGCCCAATCAGAACTCGCGGGCTTGACCCGAACCCGAACCCGAATCCTAAACGGGCTACCCACATATACACACAAGAGAAACCTACCCTAAAACCCAAACCTAGACTAACCCGAACCGAACTCGACCCAAACCCTAAGCCCAACTATAGACTCAACACAACCCAACCCGACTACCCGAACAAGACCCGACGTCAAAACGACGCCGTGTCATTTAAAGGACCCACGGGTCCTACTCTGTCCAAACTAACCCAGACCCTTACCCAAACCTACTCACATTCTGACCCAGTTCGTTTACCCGAACCCAACCAAAATCCAGCCCGACGTCAAAACGACGTCGTGCTACTTAAGTTAACCCACGGGTTATTTAAACCCAACCCGACCCGCTACCCTAACCCGCTTACACACTCATCCTAACCCTACCCAAACCCGACCCAGACCCGCTTGTTATAACCCGAAACCCATTCGGGTTTCACCTTCTTCTCCGGTGAACCCCGACGTCTCCGGCGACGGCGATTTTGCCGGAAAATTTTCCAGGCTTGTTTCTCCCTCATCTCTCAATCAAAATCCATGAATCCAACGGGGAAATGACCGGAATCTCTTCCTCTTTCACATACTAGGTGCTAGATCAAGGGTTCATTCGTTTAGGGTTCCTATATTAAGATTATTCTTTTGGCCATTTATAAGGATAATGGCCTGCATGGCTACCTAAACATTATCTAGGTGTAAAGCTGCTATGAGAGGATCTTATGGGGGTCCTAAGGAGCATAATAGTGTAACTTGGGGGTGGATTGGTTGAGATTTCAAAATCAAGCTCCTGGGGGGTGGCTCTAATGGCCGTCGGAGCTCATGCAGAGCCTTAGGCTATGTTTGGCCGCTTGCATGAGGGTCTAGGGGCTTCCTAGGTGTCATGCAAGGATGCAGGAATAATGCAGGGTATGGGTTTACCTCAAGGAGCCTCAGATCTTCTTATTCTTCCTTCTTCTTCTTCGATCAACTCTTCTCTCTCCCTCCTGCGTCTCTATTCTCTCTCTCTGGTCTTCTGCGTGTGTGTGTGTGTGTGTATAGAGAGGAAAATGGATAGAGAGGGGTGTGTAGTGTTCACAATGTGGGGGGTGTGGGGGTGTGCACAAGCCGAGGGTGTAGGGTGGGGGGGAAAAGTGTTCTCTCAAGCTCTCTCTCGGTCTCTCTCTCTATACAATCTGTACAGAACAGATTGTGTGGGGAGGGAGGGGTGATTGCAGATTTGAGGGTGTAATGGTGTTGAGGAGGGGTGTGCTTATATAGAGGAAATGGTGGGGAGGTTTGGTTGTGTGCAATGTGTGCACAAGGTGCACATGTATGTGTATGTGTCCAAGGGTAGATAAGTGTGGGGTCCACATGACCGTCAAGGGGGTGTGGTACCCATTCTCAGGTTATGCATATAGATGTGTTTCTGAGTCCCAAAGTACGTGCATGTGTATGTTGTGTGCATCCAAGGGTAGATTATCAGGGTGGGGTCCACTTGGTTCCTAAGTATAGTGTGGGTCCCACTCACGGGTAGATACACTACTGTCTATAAGTGAGACTGAAAATGTAAACCTGTACCAGGATGTGCGGGTCCAAATGCAGGTCTACCTAAGGTTCTAATATAGAAATTATATATATGCTGGGGTTACGACCATTCTAATAGGCACTAAATTTGAATCGACGTAGTCGTCGTCAAGACGATTACTAAGGATCCTAATACGGATTTCTAGTTAAGGCCATCCTAATGGACCTTCTGCAACTGCACTACGGTGATGTCACCAATCTGATATTCCTATGTGGAATTTGTAGAAAATTCTGGGTGCTACATCAGCCTACTGGTTGCTTCGGTGCCTGCCATCCATCCTTCTATAATCTAGAAGCTAGTCTCACTAATGTCTCAAATGTCGTGTTCAATTGGGCCAAAGTCATGTGGCACAAATGTGGGTTCAGTCCTCGATGATACCTCTTGATCTTCTTCTAGGGAATGTCTATCTGATGCTTGACAAATAGAGATAACCTCTCGAATTGAGTGGTATGCTCACGCACCAACATAACCCCCTGAACCAAACCAAGTAGTCCCTCTCTCTCTGGTCTTTCTCCTCCTCAAGAAATTAATTTTCCAAGAACTTTTCCTTTAATGCAGCCCACAACATTCTCTCTGATGCTTCTGCTCCCATGGTGGCCTTTTTAACCTTCCACCAAGAAGACTGATACAACAAGAAGACTCAGACATGACCAATACTTCATCAAATTCCTTCCTCAATCCTAGCCTAAGTTGTTGATTTAGAATATATATGCCTTAATAGTTGCTTGATGAGTATACTATCAGGCCTTAACAGCCGTTTGGTCACCCCTTGGTGCACTAAGATAGCATCATGCCTTAACAGCCGACTCAACCAAGATATTCAAGGTCCATAACCTATCCTAACATGCCTTAATGGTCGAGTGAATGGTAGACCATACATGCCTTAACAGCTGCTTAATTACCCTCGGTGCATCAAGATGGTATCATGCCTTAACAGCTGACTATATCACTAATACTACTAAAAGATCCACAATCCGCAATCGTCCATCAATCTCATTGCTGACACTTGAAATAGACATCAACAAAATAATGAATCGATGTGACACAAAAGGTACTACAAAGATTTTCATTCATTAGATAGACTGAAGAGAATAAACTAAGGTATAAGTATTTACTGTGTATAGTACAAGTCACTAAAGTGTAGGATTATTAAACGGTGTTCTAATCTTATTACGCTTATATTAATTATTCCCACTATCATAGTTAGCATGTTACAAAGGTCGTTGACGTGTTATTATAGTTTAAGAGAGAAGATACAAGATTCCAAATATAAGTAGGTTTGAGCGCTCAACAAGGCTCGAGCTCGACTGCTCCATTAGGGTCGAGCGCTGGAGATTCGAGCACTCAGGTTATCATGAATGCTCGGACTTAGAGATATCAAGATTCTCAGCATGTAGTTAACAGACTAATTTTCTATATAAAAAATACAAACATATAAGGTACAGATTTGAGCATGGATTCCCAATTTAGCAAGTGAGCTTATGTGTGTATGTGTGTGCGCTAAGCTAACATGCAAGCTCTTGAACAAGGTATATTAACACAAGATCATAACATATAGAAATATTGTTTACTAATCAAACATCATAGCATAAGTATCATAAGAAAAACACCACACGCGAGCGCTCTAGAAGGTTCGAGCGCTCTGGTTATGAGCTTAAAAGCTCGAGCACTCCAATAAAGGGTGAGCGTTTGAGCGTGCGATCTTAATAGATTATCAGACAGCTTATATGCAAGTACAAAAAGACATTTTAAAACTTCATGCATGTCAATTTTATGTTGTAAAATCATTTCCTAAGGATAGGGGTAAAAACGAGCCAAGCTCATGTGTTCGCGAGCTTGCTCACGTGTTTGCAAGCTTGCTCACGAGCTTAAATAAGTTGAGCTTTCAAGTGATTGCGAGCTTTTTAATGAGCTTTTTCGTGCGTCCTTTGAAACCATATAGTTTAACGATAAATTAGTCATTTATCAAGCCTATTTATGAGGTTTGTCATATTTTCTCTAAAATTATATAGTTTTACAATAAATACATTTATAAGAGTCACTATACAAGCTCTTTATCATGTCTATTAACAAGCTTTTTCACGAGCCTGCTCATGAGGCTTAATCAATCATGTTCATGAGCTCTATTAAGCAAGCCAAGCCTAGCCTTTATCGATCCAAGCCATGAGCCCTTGTTGAGTGGCTTTGCCCGTGTCCACCCCTACCTAAGGGTATCTAAGTGAGGTTAGATGCTCACAAAGCTTAGACGAAGTTGGGTGATAAAAACTTGTTTATAAAGCTTTGATCCTTGAGCTATAGAGCTTAAATAAAGTTTGTCCTTTCTTGTTTCTTTATCTTCCTCTTCTTCAGAACTTCTTCTTCTGGACATCTTCTTTAAGCACAATGTGAGGGTATGTGTGTGTAGAAGAAGTGATGTGGATGCTAGATTCATGTTTGTATGTGTGTGTAGGGGTGTATGGATATGTATATGCAAGAGGTGAGGCTTTTCTCTCTCTAATATTTGCTCTGCACACACACACACACTCTCTCTCTCTCTCGAAGACCGTGATAATAGTTCATGCACAAATGTAAGAGCATTAAAGGTATTTATAGAAAAAGTTCACGCGAGTGCTCCTGCTAGCTCGAGCGCTCGGGTTTAGCTTTTCTCTAAAGCTGCCCAAGGGTTCATCATAAGCACATAAACATTCACACCAGTATAAGTAAGATAGAATTGTGATTTCATTTATATAGGGGAAAGATTATAATGACAGTATTCAGAAATTCAAAAAAATATATAGAAAAATATAGGTACTACAAGGTGATTGCTTGAGCCCATACAATGACTTTCTAAGATGACACACTTTTCTCTTTATTTAGTGTCCTCAAAGCCTGAAGGAACATCCATATACACTTCATTCTCTAAGTCACCATGAAGGAAATCATTCTTGATGTCGAACTAATGTGACAGCCAGTCCAAATTTGCTGCAAAAGACAACAAAATTATGATAGAGTTCATGTTGGCCACTGGAGGAAATGTCTCCTAATAATCTACCCCACAAGTCTGAGTAAATCCCTTAGCCACCAACCCGGCTTTGTACCTCTCAATAGCCCCATCAACTTTGTGTTTCACACTGAACACCCACTTGCACCCTACTATCTTCTTCCATTAAGATAACTCTGCTAATTTCCAAGTGCCATTTTTGTATAGTGCTTTCATCTCTTTAACCAAGGCATATTTCCATTTAGGATCAGAAAGAGCTTCTTGGAAATGATTAGGAATAGAAATAGAGGCAAGTTTGGACATAAATTCTCTATACAATGGAGATAAACGAGAGTATGAAACAAAATTAGAAAGAGAATGTTTACTATATGTCCTAGTACCCTTTCGAAGAGCAATAAGAATGTTTAAATCATCATTAGAGTCTGGATCAAGAGTGTAAATAGAGGACTTGAAATGCCTGGACCATCACCACCTGAAGGGATTGGCTATAGTGAAAAAGGAACGGCTTTAATTTCTGCTACCCCTAACTTTTTCTCTATTTATTCTTTGAATATGTCAACAACTCTTTCCCTTTTTTATTTTTTATGTTTGTTCTCCTTTTTCTACTGTTCTTCTCTTGCTCTCTCACATTTCTCTCTGTTTTCTTCCTCACCCCCTCCTAGCTCTTCTCCCTTATTCTCCTTTCCATCATCGTCTACTTCTTCCACTCCCGCATTCTCAACTGGCACACTATCGATAGTGAATGGAACATTCACCACATGCATCTCTTCCTCACTTATTTTCTCCCCATGAAGAAGTGGCTGTGTAGATGAAAATAGGATTGGGTCTCATGGAATGTGACATCCATAGAGATGAACCACTTACGAGAAGGAGGATGATTGCACTTGTACCCTTTCTATATGGGTGAATAGCCAATGAAGACACACTTTAGAGAACGAGGATCCAATATTTTTCTGGGATGAAGAGTGATTGTTGACAATGCACACACAACCAAACACTAAACCTAGAGGACAGATTAAGAATATTGTAAATGGGAGTTTTGACATGAGTGGGTAATCGATTAACGAGGTAGGCAGTCGTTAAGACTGCCTCCCCTCAATAGGACTTTGGAACCTGTATTGAAAACAACATAGAGCGATCAATTTCAAAAAGAAAATGATTCTTAAGCTCAACAACTCCATTTTGTTGTAGAGTATTAGTGCATGATGTTTAATGAATCATACCATGCTCAGAAAAAAAAAACATTAAGACCACTATAAATATATTCCCCCTTTATCAGAACGTTCAATGTTGACAACAGTACTAAATTGAGTGCAGATCATTTTGTGAAAGTTTTAAAAATAGAGAACACATCACTCTTCTCTTTCATCAAATACACGCAAGTAGTACGAGAATAGTCATTAATAAAAATAACAAACCAGTTATAGCCATTCAATGAAGAAATATAATAAGGACCCCAAACATCAGTATGTATAATCGTAAAAGGAATAATACTTTTATTCAAACTCGAATTAAAGGTGGCCTGATGGTGTTGCCAAATTTACACGCCTCACATAAAACATCGAAAACACTCTTATTATTTAAGACCATAAAGCGATTTAACTAATTTACGTACTTCCTTTTTTAATCCAATTACTACAAAACCTTTAGATTGTTCCAAGTCATGTATTAGAACACTTTCCTAAATACAATACTCATCCACCAGATACTGTAATTGGTATGCAATCAATAGTAGAAGAAGCAAATTCGAAATTGATGTATGTGTGAAGGATAAAAGAAATTTGATTTCTGTATATTGAAATGAATTTTGGATAGGACATTTATCGACTGCTTGGTGACTACTACCAAATAGGCATATATGTTTTCTCAGTAGCTGTTGGGTCGAATTGACACAACCCATGGGTTTTTTTGAACTTGAATAAAACTACCCACCTGTTCAAATAATGGTCGTCAAAGGAAAATGAATGGAGGACTGGACATCTAACCAAAATTACAGACCCATGCGGACAAATGGAGAGCATGTGAGTAGCCTCTATAGCCCTGCACTCAGACTCGGGCTAGGTACTAGTTCGGGTTTGGGTCCGTGGCTATAGCTGTGGCACGTAGTGCATGTAAAAATGCGTGTCCGGTACTTCGCGCT
Source organism: Hydrangea macrophylla (assembly GCA_033977485.1). Lineage (NCBI taxonomy): Eukaryota > Viridiplantae > Streptophyta > Magnoliopsida > Cornales > Hydrangeaceae > Hydrangea > Hydrangea macrophylla. Next base: position 70,156,229 of record CM066994.1, read on the forward strand.
GTTATGGGGGCCACCCATGGATAAACTAACCCATGATCCATAAGTAAAGGTTTGCACTACCTCTTTATTTATTAGCTCTCTTACACCTCTCTTCTTAAGCAATTTGGGACAAGCTTTCCCTCACAAAATAAGCTTCCAAACCTATTTTTTCATTTTCATTTATTTTAATAATCTCCAACATACGACTTTAGATATCGACCTTTCTTTGGTGGCATGAGGACTGGTGATTAGTTTTGTATTTTGCATTTGCATAGACATATATTTGTGTAAAATACCATTCTCGGAGCTTCTAAGTACATCATTTATATATATTGGTCTCACAACCCTCATTTATCTCTTTTACATCATTTATACTGGTGAGTCTTTTGTAGGTCAATAAAAGCATTCCTTACCCAAAAAGTGGTCTTGGTAGAAGATAAAAGCAGATACTGTAACTTCCTATCAATTTTTAGCATTATAGAACTTGGATTTTTGAAGTTCGTCCAAAGATAGAAGTTGTAGATCAATGAATTATCTTCGCATGGCCATAAATTTTGCATCAATCGGAGGTCCAAGCTAGGAGTTATGGCAATTCCGCGATCAATGCACAAAGATGAAAGTGAAGCTGAGACATATAAGTCAGAGGGACTTTAGACCGGTCGAAGGTGTAGCACCTGTATTTTCCTATCTATTATCCTGAATTCTTGTATTTCTCTTTGTAATATTCTCTCTCATATAATATAAGACCGTCTTTTTGAGTTTATTTATAATTCTAACTATTTATATGTTTGGTTTTGTTTTGTCTATGCTTGCGTGCTTGGCCCTTGGGAAAACTTTCATTAGAAAGTAAACCCAACTTCTCGAACCCCTTGAACGCTCAATCCCCGAGTGCTCGAGCTTAGCGGGAGCGCTTGAGCCAGGCAGTGTTTTGCCAAAAAATACCTCTCATGTTATTTCATTTTGGAAGAAAATTTCTTATAGCAACTAAGAGTGTGAGAGTGAGAGAACACTTTCATGCCCCCCTTTTTCACTTATAAACACCCATATACCCCTCATAACTCCTTGCATGTGTTAATCTAAGCACATATACACACATACCCTCATATCTATAACATACATCCATGTTTCTTCTTGCATGCATCTCCATTATTGTTGGGAGTTCTAGAGGAGCTTGAAGAGGGAGCCTAGAGGTTGATTTCTTCTATGATCAAGCCCTAGACATGGAGGATTGAAGCTCTATAGCTCAATTTACAAGCATTCTCAACATAATCTTCTATATATTCATCATCTAAACACACCTCAAGCATTTATTAATATAGATTCTCACTTAGAAACCTTTAGGACCTATTTTTACATGGTTTTTGGTAACATGCAAGAAGAATCCAATTAATTTTCATACATACATATGAGTTTTACTCAGAATTTGTTAACTACTTACCCAAGCGTTCGCGCTTAGTGGGAGCACTCGAGCTCCTGAGAGCTCGAGCCTGCCAGTTCTATTATGTTTCTAGTTTTGTTATGTTTCATGAGAATGTTGTTATATATATATAGGGATTTCTTCTTTAGACTCTGTATATTCACTTGGACACACACGCACTTAAAGTATATACTGAGTTGTTAACCATACATATGTGTCGACTTAAGTATTAGTCTCGAACTTAGAACGATGACATTTTTTGTAATACACTGACTCTGATAATGAGAATAATCTATGTGTAATAAGATCGAAACTTATAAACAACTCTACGACTGGTTCGCTGTGCTACGCTGAGTAAACTCCTGTACTTGGATCAGTTTTCTTGATGTCGGTCTAAGCATTTGATTGTGCATCTTCGAAAAACTATCAGGTCATGGAAGTCCTATTGGTTATTAATGTTGGTATCATGTGTCAACAATGAGGTTGTTGGACATATGCGATTATGCTATATGCTAGTAATGAAGGGTGATGTAGTGATTAATGTTATGTGGTTGTAAATTGAGTTAGTGTTGGCTGTAAAGTGAGATAATGGCTATAAAGTGAGTTAACGACTGTAAAGTGAGATATTCGCTTTAAATTAAGTTAACGGCTACAAAGTTATTGGCTATAAAGTGAGTTAATGACTGTAAAGTGAGTTAACGAGTGTAAAAGTGAGATAATGGTTGTAAAGTGAGTTAACAACTATAGAGTGAGATATTGGTAGTAAAGTGAGTTAACGGCTACAAAGTAAGTTATTGGCTGTAAAGTGAGTTAATGGCTGTAAAAGTGAGTTGACAGTTGCAAGGTGAGTTGTTATGTGATTTAAGTCACAAATTGCGTAGAAGGAAGAGTTATAGTGTGGAAGTCATGGGTTGAGTCAGTTGTCTAGTAAGTTTGTCCTCCACCCTAGAATCACCGTGAGGGCATGGAGTTGTATCTTTTACATGGTTTGGGTGGTTAATGTTTAAAAGACGTTCAGAAGTCGACTAAGTGGATAATAACCCTAAGTATTTTATTAACTATTGCTAACGGTGGTTTGTTAGAATTTATGCTCACTCAACTTGTATTCAAGCCGATGGTATTTTATGCCACTGGACCTTCCATGTCCAGCAATGCCAGGTTTAGTAGGTGAGGCTCAGCTTGAGAAGGCTTATTGAGGGGAATACTTGGTAGAAGATTACTACGGGGACTACTACGGATTTTACAGTTAAAGATGAAGATTCTAGTTTCCCGTTTATCTTTTCTATTATGATGTAATAAATAGTTGTCTGATTCCGTGACACTGGATGTCACATGACTACTTATCTTATTATGTTCCTTTGGTTTTATTCAGGGTCTGTAATATAATGTTGGCGTATAACTTGGTATCGTTTAATATTAATATGTTGTGTTTAAATTAGATACATCTCCAATATTATTATGCTTTTTGTTAATACCTTCTATTAAGGACAATCAGGAGCATCTCCAACCAGTCGCATGTCCATGGGTCCAAAGGCAGGAAATTTATTTTTCCTTACTTTGCCACTCTAGGGCGTGACAAGGATTTTTGGTATCAGAGTTCTAGTTTTAGATGAGCTCGACGATTGTCTGACACTTCTTGAACATAAATTAGCTCGTGCTAGTATAGACTATAAGATAGTCATTTTTACATGACGATTGTGGTTTTAGATATTTCCACATTATATATGCCCCCGATTGCTAGTATACTATTTTTACCTCTATTTTTTAAATCGGTTTATTCATCAATATTTTTAGGCAATAGTTATTTTCCTTATTGAATTTGTGAGGCATCCTCTTAAGTATTTTATTATGCAAACCACCTACTGAAAGAATTTGTATCGACCAAAAGTGCTTATCTTAATGCACTGGTATTCAGGTCATAATGACCCCAGACACAAGAGGAGCGAGGAATCGAAATGGAACAGGACCATCAAATCCTATTCCTCTAGAGATTGATCCGACCAGATTTTTGGAAGCTCTAGTAGGAAGAATTGAAAGAGCTAATGCTACAATAGGGAATATGGAGAGCCGAGAAAACAACAACGGAAATAACCATCATTGTGTACATCACAGGCAGAATGGAGACAAATTGTTAGAGCATTTCCGTGCTTTGAGACCTGAGAAATTTGATGGATTAATGGAATCATGGAAGGCCAAACACTGGCTAAGGGAAATGTACCTTATTTTAGAGATATCGATTGTAATGAAGCGGAGAAACCCCGATTAGCAACCTTTCAGCTGACTCATACAGCAACTGATTGGTGGGAGGCAGAAGAAGGCACTATGAGGGAAGAAGCAGTCAGAAGACTTACTTGGGCCGCATTCAAAGAAAAGTTCTTAACCAAGTATTTTTCACCAATTTAGAGGAATTTGAAGAAGGAGTTCATAGAGCTGACCCAGGGTAACATGACGATGCATAAGTACACTACTCAATTTAAGCATTTGTCCCGCTTTGCGTATCACATGGTTAATACCCCAGCAAAGAAGAACGAGCAATATCATCAGGGATTGTCTCTGCCAATTCAAGAGGCCATAACAGTGTATGTCCACTAGTCGTTTGAGTCACTAGTTAGGTTAGCTATTCAAATGGAGAACATACATAGGAAGAGGCAAGCAAGTTTTGCTCACTGATTTATACCAAGGTTTAACCCAGGGCCAAGGAACCAGGCACCTTATCAAGGAAACAAGCAAATATGGAGTGGAGAGAGGAAACCCCAGAATGCTCATCAAAGACCGCAACAAACTCGAGCTACTACACCACGACCCCCACCGCTTTAGAACATAGCACCCGCCCCAACAAAAGGACCTACAGCACCTCTAGCTGCCCCGGGTAGAAATCCAGGAGAGTGTTTCAACTATGGCATACCTAGTCATTATGCTAAAGGCTTCCATGCCCCTAAAGCTCTTTTTCGAAGGGAGATCTCTTACTATAACTGTGGTGAGAAAGGCAACTTGAGTCGAGATTGCAAGGCACCACGCCAAGGATACTATGGATCCGCAGCTCAAGGATAGAATGCCCGCACTCATTTGAATGCAATTATTCTAGAGGCAATGAGAATTGATGCAGAGGCTTGAAACCTAGAAGGTACGCTTCTGCTCTATAGTAATAGAGTTAAAGCCTTATTTGATATTGGTGCATCGAATTCCTTTAATGCTAATAGAACTGTACAAGATTTGGGTCTAGTACCTTAGAACCTTTTCGTAACTTTGAACGACGTATCTCCTTTGGGAGTATCTATCAGGTTGGGTAAAGTATGTAAGGATTGCCCATTAACTTAGAGGACAAAGACCTGCTAGTAGATTTGGTAGTATTTTCGAATCGAGAATTTGACATTATCCTAGGAATCGACTGGTTAACTAAGTACCATGCCAACTTGGACTGTGTTTGTAAGTCAATTACCTTCTCATTACTTGGAAGCAAATCCTTTAGCTTTTAGTGTAACCCATTGAGCGACGCTTTTCTCACAAACTGCTTAGCTACCATTGTGGCCACAAGTTTAGAGATTTCAGTCACGGAGATTCCAGTGGTGCGAGAATTCGAGGATGTATTAAGGGATATCTCAAGGTTACCATCCTAGCGAGAAATAGACTTCTACATAGAACTAGTACCTGTTACAACCCCAATGTCCAAGACTCTGTACCAAATGGCACCGACAGAGACAAGAGTTAAAGAAGCAAGTATAAGAGCTAGAAGATTTGGGTTTTGTTCGACCAAGCACATCACTGTGGGGAGCATCGGTGTTGTTCATGAAGAAGAAAGATGGGATGTTTCGACTCTGCATAGACTACAGGGAGTTGAACAAGGTGACCATCAATAACAAATACCCACTGACATGTACAAAAATTTCCAGTGAAGGTAAAAGGCTTAGCCTCTGTCAACCCGAGCACTTTGCCCAGTACTATCCAGTCCTGACCAATAGGTCGGGGACACTATACAAGCTCGGTCCATCACAGGCGCCACCTGGCTACTCCCCATGATGATCTCCAGTATAATCCAGACAGTTTCCTACGCAGGCTAGCAGACTAATGGAAAGAGGAGATTGTTTCTTAATCTGGTTAGGAAACTCCCATGATTCATGCTAATCAATCCCTATCAGATTGTATTACCTAAACAAATTACTTACCTTGTACGAGCAGGTCTCTTGGATCTATAAAAGAGACCACTCACTTTCTTCAAAGGGGATGGCATTCTTATCTCACAGAATTGCACTCATATACTAGCATACGCGTTCACCCGGCCGATCTCTGGTAGCTCTACTCCCATTATTGGATCACCAAAGACCCCCGGCTGATTAATTCCATAGTGCAAGTGCACCGAAACACAATGTGGATGTAGGTCTCTTCTTTAACAGGGCCAAACCACATACAAATTCTTATCTCGTTCTTCTTATTCTCCCTTAACCAAATTTAGGCATCATCAGTTTGGCACCGTCTGTGGGAAATTCGATAGATTTCTTAAAATAAACAAACCTTTTGACTGATCAACATGCCTCCAAAGAAGGTTAAGAAGACCGTTGCACCAACAGGTCAGGCAGATTCATAGGCCGGGCAATCGGCAGCCTTTATGACCTCAGAGCAGATCATGTGGCCCTTGCACCGCTTCTGGAGGGCCAACTCCAGGCACATATGCAAGTGAAGCTTTACTAGCCCAACGGAATAAGCCCCCATAAGCAACTATACCACACAGGAATGATGAGCACAATCAGGAACCCGTACAGATTCGACGGCGAGCCCATACTGCACCAGCATCCCTTTAGGCTGTGGGACAGTCTAGGATTAGAGAGCATAGTCGGTTTCCCATACAAACTCGACAATGTGCCTGGGCTAACCTGAACTGCTCTGGGGATGCTAGGGAGATCATTAATAGCAGGAGAGCAGCCAGAGGGAAGGGTCAAGCACTAGTAAACTGGGAATTAGCCAAGGACTTCCCGGCCAAGAGCCCTAGTGACCTTAGGCATACGATCGACCGGAGTCAAAGCCGAGTCCTATCCCTAAGGACGGCACACTTTGAAAAACAAGCCTCCTCGTCTGACCCAACCTACCAGACTGATACTGGTCGAAGGACATAGAAGCTCGCATCAACGACCTGCAGAAGCAGATCGAGAAGTTGAGTTGAAAGCTAGGTCGTGACTACACCAGACCAAAACTGAAACACCCTTCACTGCCCAAATCACAAAATTTCTAATTCCACATAAATTCAAACAGCCTCATCTCATCTCTTATAATGGGTTAGGAAGCCCGGTCAACCATGTTCGGACCTACAAGGCTCAAACGGTGCTGGCGACCAACACCGATGAACTGCTCTGCCTGGCCATTCTCAGCACTCTCAAGGGGCTAGCCGCACAGCGGTTCTACTCTCTTAAACCCCAATCGATTGGTGACTTTAAGGAACTCAGCAAACTTTTTGTCAGCCAGTTCATGGGCATGCTTGGCCAATCACAGCCAGACACCCAACTAGTGCCTGTCAAGCAGTGCAAAAGGGAATTCCCGAAGGACTATGTCGACCAGTTCAATAAATAAAAGCTTCAGATCTGTAACCTAAATGAAATGGTCACAATTGCAGCCTTCTGCTCGGGGGTTCAGCACACCAAGGTTACCGCATCGTTCTACCATGATCGACCAGCAACCTTGGTTAAACTCTCAGAGATTGTTGGGAAGTACATTGACATGGAAGAATTCCTGAAGTTTAAGCATGCAAGCTTTGCAGAAGACAACTCCCCAAAAGCCAAGTGGAAGTGAGAGAACTCTGAGAAGAATTCAGGGAAAAAGCCAAAGCAGGATCAATAGGGCACTCAGGATCAGACCCCGATCACCTTCACGCCACTTTCTTGGCCTATCCAGGAGTTCATGGAAACAACCAAGGCTCAAAAGCTACTTAAGATGCCCACCAAGATGAAGAGTCCCCCCGAGAAAAGGAACCGTGATAAGTATTGCCAGTACCACAAAGATCACGACCATAATACAAAGGACTATTTTTAGCTCAAAATTGCCATCAAAAAACTCATCGAGTAGGGCCATCTAACAGAATTTATCACCGCGGATAGATGACCACGGCAAGATACCCGAGCTACCGAGCAGTAGCAACCCCTCAGCCACATCAACGTAGTCTCTGGGGGAACATCGAACAGAGGGGACTCACAGTCAGCCAGGAGAAAACATGCCTGGGCATCCCAAGCGGATATCCTACAAGTCCAACCCACCAACACCCCACCGACTGATGTCCTGACTTTCTCATCCGACGATTTCTGAGACGTGCACTACCCCTATGATGATTCATTGGTGGTAACCCTCTCTATAGCTAATTATATGGTAAAAAGAGTGCTCATTGACATGGGTAACTCCTCAAAAATTCTATTCGCCTCAGCTTTCAATCAGCTCGGGATATCAAGGGATTGGCTCTAACCAGTAGCCACCTCCTTGGAGGGATTCAGTGGATCAAGAATGCAATCGCTCGGGATGATCGAGCTGCCAGTTCTTATGGGGTTCTACCCGCAACATGTCTCTATATTTGCAAATTTTATTATTGTAGAGGCCTGCTTACAATGTTATCCTCGGGAGACCAACACTCAACAAGGTCACTACAGTTGTGTCAACTTATAGCCTGGTAGTCAAGTTCCTGACCCTGCAGGGACCGAGAAGTCTGATGGGAGACCAGGCCACCGCCTGGAGCTGTTACGTCACTTCTTTGCATAAAGAGGCAATTTTAGAAACCCTGAATATTCAAGAGATGGATCCGAGGGACATTAGGATGGAGTTAGCCCATTTTAAGAGCTCAGTCAAGTGATGCTGGACCCATAATTTCTCGACCGGTCTGTTAGCATCGGTACTCTCTTGGAACCAGATCTTAAAGAAAAACTAATTTAGATCTTGAGACAGAACCAGGATGTCTTCACTTGGAGCCATGAGGACATGCCCAGAATTGAACATCGACTCATGTTCCATAGACCCAGCATTGACCCAAGCTACCACCCTGTTAAACAAAAGATGAGGGGAATGGCTCCTAAAAGACAAGAAGCAGTGCGTGAGGAGGTTAGAAAACTTCTTAAAGCACGATCAGTATGCGAAGTCTACTACCTCGACTGGTTGGCCAACATCCTGGTTAAGAAAATCAATGAAAAGTGGAGACTATGTATGAACTTTATCAATCTGAAAATAAGGCCTGTCCCAAGGATTCCTACCTACTGTTGCGGATAGATCTCCTAGTAGACGCGACAGCAAGCCACTCATTGCTCTCATTCATGGATGCATATTTCGGGTACAATCAGATCCGCATGTACCCAGGTGATGAAAATAAAACTTCCTTCATCACCGATCAGGGAACTTATTGCTACAAAGTGATGCCCTTCGACCTCAAGAATGTTAGGACAACTTATCAATGCCTGGTCAATTATTTATTCAGAGATCTGATTGAGAAGACCATGGAGGTATACCTTGATGACCTCCTAGTCAAAAGTCGGGATGACTCCGACCATCTCAACCACTTGGCTGGAGCCTTCAGCATCTTAAGAAAATTCTAGATGAGGTTAAACCCAGCTAATTGTGCATTTGAAGTCTCGTCTGGGAAGTTCTTGGGACACCTAGTCAGTCGGCGAGGAATCGAGGCCAATCCTAAGAAATCCAGGTAATCATCAACATGCGGTCTCCCAAATCAATGAATGAAGTTCAAAGTTTGGCAGGACGGGTGGTAGCATTAAATCGGTTTATTTCCCGAGCAACTGATCAACGCCTGTCATTTGTTAAAATCCTACGCAAAGCCTTTGAGTGGTCAAAGATGTGTGAATAAGCGTTTTAGGCACTCAAGAAGCACCTGACGTCACCTCCCCCTACTCCTAATGCCTGTACCAAAGGAGGTTGTTCCTTTACTTGGTAGTGTCACCTTCGGTGGTTAGTTCAGCACTGATCAGAGAAGAACATGGAATACAGTACCCAGTCTATTACACCAACCAGTCACTATAGGGAGCAGAAAGTAGGTACTCCAGCATAAAGAAGCTCTCCTTCGCCCTCATCACCTTAGCCCAACTGCTCTGCCCGTACGTTTAGCTTATGTCATAGTACTCCTCACTGATCAACCTTTACGTAAGAATCTCTCCTGGCCTGAAACATCTGAGAGGCTCATGAAGTGGGCATTGGAGTTGGAAGAATTCGACGTGGTGTACCGATACCGCACAGCGATCAAGGGGCAGGAAGTGGCAGACTTCCTAGTGGAATTCATGTATCCTGAAGAACTAGTCGAGGAACTTAACCTGCCCAAGTTACGACCCGAGCTACAACCCGACATCCCGACTTAGATACTCTATATAGACGGGTCCTCCAATAAGCAGGGTAATGGGGCAGGGATCATCTTGACCACACCCGACGGGATCCAGCTAGAGTACGCCCTGAGGTTCGGGTTTCAGGCTCCCAATAATGAAGTCGAGTATGAAGCCTTACTGGTCGGGCTATAGTTAGCTATCTCAATGGGCGCATAGCAAATTCAAGGGTACAGTGACTCCCAACTAGTGGTCAACCAAGTCTGTCAGGAGTGTGAAGCCCAGGAAGATAATACGGTGGCCTATCTAGCCCTCGTCTATACAATTACAAAGAAGCTCAAAGGGTTTTCCATCACACAAATCCCGAGGGAAGAAAGCACAAGGACCGATCGGTTTGCACGATTAGCATCATCTTTTGAGTTGGACCCCCCTAGGATAAGGGTAGAATACCTGCCCAAACCCAGTGCATCCCACTCAAAAAGTATGGAGGTTGACCCGGTCGACTTAGGACCCATGTAGATGGATCTTATAGTAATATTCCTCAACACTGGGAGTCTACCGATCACGAAAGATGAGGCATGATGTGTTAAATACTGAGCGGCAAGGTACCATCTCGTCGATGGTGTGCTATACAAGAGGGGATTCACTATTCCTTATCTCCGGTGCATCCATCCTACCCAGGTCCAAGCAATCCTATACGAGATCCATGAAGGAGTATGTGGAAGCCACTTCGGAGATCGGGCACTATCCCATAGAGCGCTTTTACGAGGGTACTATTGGCCAATAATGGCCCAGGACTCCAAAGAGTATGTCAAACAGTGTGACAAGTGTCAAAAGCATGCAAGCATGATCAACTGCCCAGCAGAGCTCCAAACTCCAATCCTCAACCCCTTATCATTTGCTCAGTAGGGCATCGATGTCGTTGGTCCTCTCCCCATAGCAAAGGGCCCAGTCAAGTTTACCATCATTGCTATGGACTACTTCACCAAGTGGACAAAAGCCAAGCCCTTAGCAACGATAATAGAAAAGAAGATGGAAAGCTTCATCAAGAAGAACATCCTCAGTAGGTTTGTCATACCCCGGGTATTAGTCAACAACAACGGGAGACAGTTTGACACCCCAGTATTCAGACAGTTTTGCTCGGGCTACGGAATATCCAATCACTACTCTTCTCTCGAGCATTCCCAAGCCAATGGACAAGCTAAGGTAACGAACCGAACAATTATGTAATCCATCAAAACCATGCTTGAAAAAGCCAATGGGCTCTGGGCGGATGAGCTATTGACCCTTCTATGGGCCTATCGTACTACTCCTCGAGCAACAACAGGGGAGATCCCATTCTTACTAACTTATGGCTTTAAGGCAGTAGTCCCCACAGAGCTTAGTCTCCCAACTTATCGAGTGACAAACTATAGCGAGTAAGGCAATGAGGAAGCCCTTAGAGGAAAACTCGACCTGATAGAAGAAAAGCGAGACCGGGCATACCTAAAGGTGGCAGCATACAAGTAGAGGATCTCCCGGTACTTCAATAATAAGGTAAAGCATCGAAGTTTCCAGGTCAGGGACCTCGTCCTTAAGTCTACCAAAGTCTCGAGTCATGGGAAATTGGGACCAAACTGGGAAGCCCATATAAAGTTACCTGGGTCAACTGACCGAGAACCTACTGGTTGCAGACACTAGATGGATAGGACGTATCATACCCCTGGAATGTAGAGCATCTATGGAAGTACTTTCAGTGAAATGGGGGTCATTATTGGTTAGGGTTTTCTTTATACAAGTTATAGCTCTTTCCGAGCAGTTTTTCAGATTGAATAAATGGCTTTTCTTTTATAAAAAGTGTCCCTTACCAATGTTCTATGATAATAGACGACCTCGGGATCATAGGCACATGAAAGACCTCAGGATCACACCCAAGGCATATGAAAGACCTCCGGATCAGACCTAAGGCACTAACTCAACTTAGGTCCATAACCTACAATGGGGGCAAAACCCCTATGTGGCCAACAATAGAGGAGTTAAAGGACCCCGGAACTACCAACATTCTGGGTCAATTTCCTACAGTCATTACCTCTACACACTTCCCCCTTAGCAAAAGATTGGGGGGGAGAAGGAGGAGATAATGGACGAGTACAAGAAATCACATCAGGCATTAATAGGACTTGGAATTAAATAAGTATAAACACTTAAATATTCCCAAGTACCTACAATGCCCAGAGTTAACCGACCGGATAGTAACAGGATTGGAAACTCCAACACTACCCCGAATAAGGCCTACAAACCTCCTAGCCATTAGTGGCTTGAGAAATTACAGGTCTGTAAAAGACCAAGTGTTCCCTATAGTCACAGTCCTAAACCATTTACTAAGGTAGGGTTTTTGACAAGACTAACAACAGGTCGGACACAGGTAATTGCAAACAAGAATAAGCAGAAATGCACAAGTGTAAACAGTGTGTCAAGAAGCGACCTCAATGGGCCCTTTTCATTACTAAACATGAAAAGTACATTGCTCAGGGAGCAATTATAGTAGCATCCACCCCAAAAAAAAAATATATGTATATATATATATAAAAAAAAAATTACATATACACATCACTGTTGGTCATCCACGATGATAACAGCATTGTCAGTCTCCTCCACCTCTCCTCTGGCAGCTTTAGCAGGGTCCTCCTCAGCAACCTCCTTCTCCTTCCAAATGTCAAACTTAGCCCAAAAGTAGTCCGAGAGGTCCTAATCTGGATGGTCCAAAACTGCCCTCTGTGCAAGGTCAGCGTAGCCCTAGAAGAAGTCGGCCTCAAACTCTTCCTCCGGGTCCTTTACCTCTGCCTCTCGAGTGGTGACAACCTCAGCTAGAGGCGCCTTCTCAGATTTTGCATCCTTCTGGGCCACCTGCTCGGCCGTAATTCCTCCTGGGCTGCCCCCAAGTCCATGGCCAGAGCCCTTGTCTTCTCCTCATCCACGGCGAGGGTGAAGTCCGAAGCCTCCCATGTCACCTTCTCCATAAACAGGGTGGCCTTAGCAGCAGTAAGTCTCTCAGTCACCCCATAGGTAATCCTCGGCCCCTACCACCAAGCAGCCAATCTGCAAAAATGAAATAGAAGCCACCATATGACTGATGCTATACAGCCACTCGATCAGGGCCTCGGGGCATAACCCGGAGCACCTATCAACTTGGCTCTGCAGCAGCCCAGGTTGGACCCTCGCCCGGACGTCGACTACCATCTCCACCATTGGGATCCTAGTTAGGATGTCGTCTAACCTGCAGGGTGCAATGACCTCAACTCGAGGAGTTAACATCCCGGCCAGTATGGCGTCAGTAGGGCACCTAGAGGGTACAGCAATCGTAACTCGGGGAGCTAATGTACCAACTGCTTCCTTCTCCGTTTGAGGCCCCCTGGTGAATCCTCTTTAGTTACTGGCCCATAGTAGGGTGCTTCCTTTTCTTCCTTTGGCTTACCCGCATAACCAGGGCAGCTTCCTTCTACTTAATAGCAGCCATGTCTCTGGGAGCCATCTCTATGAAACTAAGAAAAGACAAATCAATTACATACAGAATCGATTAAGTAGAAATGTAATTCGAAGAATAGCTAAAGAATGTACCAACAATGATTGGGGCAAAAATAGGTGCTTTGAAGGACTAGCTGGGCTCGTACTTGACCTTCTAATCTCCAGTCTAGGTCAAACGGCAGTGATGTTGGTCGGTTCTTTAGCCAAAGCCCTGATCCTGTCTTAGAACTCCTCAGGAATACTCAGTGGGTCGGCTGCTACCACTGCAAAATAGAGCACCTCAATTAGTCTAACAGAAAGAACCAAATGAAATGAAAAGCAGATACAATATAGGAGCTTATTCCTCAACCTCCCCACCAAGAAGGTCCTCAACTTCCCAGGGCGTCCTCACATAGCCCGAGGGTGGATACATGGAAACTTCTTCTTCCACCCCTTGTTATTTCTTGGGCACTTGTCAATGATCTTTCTCCCCTGACAGGCACCTAGAGAGAAGAAACTAACCTCCCCATATAGTGGGAATGGCCGATAGGTCTAGAAGAACTCTTGGAGGGTAAGCTCATACCCGAAGACTTAGGGCCAAAGGTGAATAGCCCCTAATAGAAATCTCCACTCATTTGGGGCAAGCTGCTTGGGAGCAATCTCAAGATAAATCAATGCATCCTGAGCGACTAAGTGGAGGAGAAGACAAAGGCCCGCCATAAAGGCATCATCATAAAGGGTGACAAACCCGACTGGCACTGTTGTGCCCCGTCGGTTGGTATGGCCCAGGAACATAGGCTGGGGATGTCGTGCCTGTCCCTAAACTACCCCAAGTCATCGATGAGTAGGCTACTAGCAATCCACCTACACGAGAACACCATGCCGGGACTCCTAGAAACAAAGGCCTCATCACCCGACCCCTGCAACCTAGAGGCAACCTGAAGTCCCTGGTCAAGCTCCTCATCAGATACCCAGATAGGAATCCTTCCTTCGCTATGGTGGTCTGAGGGAGTCACTGAAGGAGGGCCTATACTGGTATCCAGGGTACTCAAACTAGATTGCTCATCTTTCGATCGGGAAGACGAGTTGAAGCCAGAATGGCACATTTTTAGGGCTCCTATGGCTGGATAAGGAAGTAGGTGATGGCCTGAGTAGGGGTCAAAAACCCCAAACCTAAGGTACAAGGGGGGCAAGACTAAGAGCCTATAAGGCAGGAGGTACAAGGCTTTCAGTGAAAGGTAACACTCAGTCAGTACTACACCAAGACACCCCGACCGATTCAACTACTCCACCAAGGAGGGGGAACTACCTGACCTAAAGAATAAGGCATATTTGAGAAAGAAAAAATCCCACTCCCTCACGAGCCCTAACGAATTCATACTCTCCAGCTTCACTCGAGAATAAAGTGAAAAGAAGAGAATAGTATAGTGCATTTTAAGACTTGGGGAATGAGGACTTGCAAGAGAAAGGTGCAAAAAGAGAGCTCAGAAGTCTTGACTGAACGCTTTTTTTCATTTAGATCGCTCGGTAGGTTCAGGATATAGATACCAGAAGTGGTAAAAATGCCCAAGTGCTGCTTTTATAAAATGGCACAGATGGTCCAGATGAACTCAAATCCAATGGTCCAGTAGAGCTCCTGCCTAAATGCTCACCAGCTGTCGACTCGGGTAGCTCAAGTGGTGCCTCAAAAGGCGTGCGCATTAAATACACGATGTGATGGATTGATTCTGATGTAACTATCCGGTTATGTCTACACCGATCTCATTGGATCCTAACCAGACCAACCACTCCTTGACAAGTGGAAAGTACTGACCCCAGGTCCCTGAGGTGATCGATCAGTCCAAACCCTAAGCGACCATGGCGGCTAGTCTGGACCTGAGCAATTCCCTGGGCTACCTCCTAGACAGTTTACCCGGCTATGCAAATTTTTAACCCTTATTTAATGAAACATCACATTAGCCTCGAAAATGGGGGGCAGCTAATATGTACAAAAATATCTAGTGAAGGTAAAAGGCTTAGCCTTCGTCAACCCTAGTGGTTTGCTCGGTACTATCCGGTCCCGACTAACAGGTCGGGGACGCTGTACAGGCTTGATTCGTCACAGGCGCCACCTGGCCATGCCCTATGATGAGTTCTAGTATAATCCAGACAGTTTCCTATGCAAGTGACAAGCGGGGGTATTTGTAAAATACAACCACGCTAAAAGAAAAAAATGTGCTAAATTATTTCACAATTCCTTCATTTATCTGCAATTTGAATTACAACGCTAGTTTGTACACAATTTGATTAAACTATGACAAGTTTTTTGTTTTAGCTGTAGTTTGTGCAGATTACTGTTGTTGTGTAAAGAATTAGTTGAGAAAGATAAAAGGGAGTGCTGAATTTGAATGAAGACAAGTAAAGGATGAAAAGTGAACCTCGATCGATTGAAGACCATTCGATCGATCGAAGGTTCGATCGATCGACAGAAGTTCAAGCGCTCGAAGACCCCAGAGGTTCGATCGATCGATAGAACATGGCTTTTATCAGATTCTACGCGCACGCAGCAGAAACGGGATGTAAACCCTAGCATTAGGTTTTATTTATACTCGTATTGTTTACGTCCATAAGGACGCCCACTTTCATTTTCATCCTTTTTGACAAAGATAGATAGAGAGTTTACATGTTTTTGTAGGTTTACAAGCTTTGATATTGCTTTTGGATTGGTTCTTCTCTAGTTTAATCAAAGTTTGTCTTCTCAGGTTACTTCTTTATCATTTATTTACGTTCTACACATAATCTATAGTAATATAATTTGTTATTCCGTAGTCTTGCATGTTAGTTAGAGTTAAATACTTAGTTTTCATAGGTTTTATGCAAAAATCACAAATAAACACACCTTTAATGGAACTTTACGTTAAAAATGCTTCTGAGACACTCCAGACCATGTCTGAGTAGTCCCTAGGTTGGGAGATCATGATGAAACCGTGATCTCAAGCCTCTGCCATGCAGCAGAATAATTCTTGTGTTTGATCGATCGAGAAAGCTCGATCAATCGAAACAGCGATACAGTCGAGCGATCGAAGTAAGTTCGATCGATCGATCGAGGGATGAAGATACTCGATCGATCGAAAGCGCGTCGATCGATCGAACCTTCTGATTCTTGAGGACATTCTATGCAGTATTCCTAGACTTTCTGCTTTAGTGATTTGTTATCAAATTGTCCCCAAATGCTCAGTTTGTCAAAACAGTCTGTAAACTTTAAGCCTTGAGGCATTTTTCTTCAATATATTTTGCAAACCACCCTCAATGCTAACACCATTGTAGGTGAGAGTCTAAACTATTGTTTTAAACCACTTTTGTGTATTTCAAACTCCATTGTGATGATATAGTCCCGGTCATGAAAGGACTATAGATTCTTTATTCTAAGAGAAATACGAAATACTGTAGAGAGTGTGCTCCATTGAGCTTCAACGTAACAGCATGGTAGATGGCGAGGTCGGGGTGGATTTGTGTAATCCCAACATTTCCTTTTATTAAGAAAAACACGTTTTAAATTATCGCTTTAATTAATTAATTAGTTGTTAGAGTAATTTAGTTTAATTGTTTTATCTTTAGTAGTTGATAAATTGTGGGACTTTGTGTTCTGCATTCTTTTAAAATATTGATTTTTTTTTCTATTTTCTTGTTTGAGATTAATCTGAGTAATTAGTTTAACACCTTCCCTGTGGGATTAACCTGGACTTAACCAGACTACTACTTGCACGATTACGTACACTTGGGTATAGCACACAAGCGCACTGAAGAATAATTCTCGTGTCAAGTTTTTAGCACCGTTGCCGGAGAAGGCGACAAGCTAACGCTTCGATTACCTCAATCTATCCTTATCTCTTTCTGTTTTTCTTTTTCTTTCGTTCTTTAGATTAAAAATTACTTAGGGTCTTTCCCTTTATGTCCGATAATTCCATCGAAGGAATTTACGGAAACCCATTCTATTCATCCAATTCATCTAGTTCTATTAACCCCATAGTTACACCGATCGATTCAATGGCTGATAATCAAAGTAAAAACGGTGATAATGTGGTCGTACAAATCGACGATTCACTGCGTCCTTTGTGCGATCTCATGACACCCGAACACGCGCCTATGCCATCTTGTATTCTCATTCCACCTCATGCAGGCGAATTCCAATTTCGCAATGGAATGATTCAACTCCTTCCTACCTTTCATGGAATTGAGAGCGAGAAGGCGTATCTACATGTCAAGGACTTTGAGGATGTTTGTAAAACTTTCTCATAGAATTGTCCTATAGACGTGACACATTTAATGTTGTTTCCTTTCACCTTGAAGGATAAAGCAAAAGCATGGTTACTCACCTTGAAGCCAAACTCCATCTACACCTGGCATGCGATGAACACTGCTTTCCTGAAGAAATTCTTTCCACCTCGCATGACCACCGAGCTTAAACGACAAATAAATTCTTACAAACAAAAGAGCAATGAAATATTCACCCAAACTTGGGAACGTTTCAAGGATTTGCTACTCTCATGCCCACATCACGGGTACGAGAAATGGCGAACCATCAGCTACTTTTATGAAGAATTAAATGGTGAAACTAAGAAATTGGTCGAGACCATGAGTTCAGGGCCATTTCTTCGCAAAAACACGGAAGAAGCTGAAGCTCATTTTGAGTGGTTAGCTGAACACGCCCATGAGTGGTCAAATTCAGACGATGTCCCACGCTCACAAATATCCTGTGTGGAAGAGAAAAGTTTGTATCAACTAAAAAGTGAGGATCATCTGATGAATAAGTATGAAGAACTACCGAAGAAAGTGGAAGAATTGGGAATGAAAGGAGAGAGTTCTAGGCAGTTTTTGCTTGAAGAACCATGCAGCACATGCAACACGCTGGGACACACTACTCAATACTGTCCGAATGTGCTGTATTTTCAAGAACAACCCCCCATGGAAATGAATGCCATGCAAGGGTATAGGGGGGCAGGGAATTCCTACAACAATTATAATTCACAAAATAATAACAATAGATGGAATCACCCCGGGTTTGATTGGAAAAACAATGCTGGGACCCAAAACCAATATCAACAACAGCAGCCCTACAATAACAATAATCAATACCAAGGGCAATACAATAGGCAGTCCCAGCCATTCGATCAGAATAGAGCAAATAACTACAATAACGCTCAACCCCCTAATAATCAGCAAACAAATGTTTATGTGCCACCTCACAAAAAGGTACAAGAGGAAGAATCACTCTCTAATGTGAATTTAACACAATAGTTAATTCAAATGATGAGTAAAATGTCCGCGACATTAGAGAGAATGGATGCACGTCAAGAGGGGTCAAGTGGAACGTTTCCTGCTCAACCACTTCAAAACCCTAAGGGATACAACAATGGTCCCCCTAATCTCGAACAGGCAAAAGCTGTGACAACTCTGAGAAGCGGCAAAGTCATAGGGCAACATATACCTCATTCTACTCCCGTGGAGTATGAAGAGGAAGAAGTGGTAATTAAAAACAAACCATCTACTCAAGAAGAGGAGTCATCCACTAATGACAAATCATTAGAATCAAATGAGGATGTTCCTAAAGAAGTAGAAGTTGAGAGAAGGCCTGGAAATGAGCCCATCAAGGACGAATTACCTAAATGCCCTTTCCCCGCACCTTACCCTCAAAGGCTCAAGAAACCCCAACACGAGGCAAAGAATCAGGAGTTCTTGGAGTTGTTCAAACAAGTTAAAATTAATCTCCCGCTCCTTGATGCAATCAAACAAGTGCCAGCCTACGCTAAGTATCTAAAGGACTTATGCATGGTCAAGAGGAGGCAAAGTGTGAAGAAACACGCTTATGTCGCTTGCCAAGCAAGCGCAATCATTCAAAATGAGTTACCTCCAAAGCTTAAAGACCTTGGCACCCCAACTGTCTCGTGTAGAATTGGGAATCAAAGGATAGACAACGTACTCCTTGATTTAGGAGATAGCGTAAACTTGCTGCCATATTCAGTATATAAACAACTAGGGTTGGGTGAACTCAAACCCACCCGAGTTGCATTGTAATTGGCAGACAGGTCAGTCAAATATCCTAGAGGAATACTGGAAGACGTTCTGGTATAGATAGATACATTTGTCTTTCCGGTCGATTTTGTGATTCTGGACACTGAACCTGTGTCTAATCCATGTTCACAAATCCCAGTGATTTTTGGACGTTCATTCCTCAACACCATTGATGCCACAATCAAAATAAGGAATGGTATCATGACCATCATATTCGGGAACATGACTTTAAATGTTAAGATTTTTTCAAATCCCCGACCTGAAGAATACGAGGACGAAGAAGAAGTTAACTTCATCGAAATGGTCATTGAAGAAGAGGCTGATCTTGTAGAATACAAAGATCCTTTGGAGGTAGTGGTGTCACAATTTGATGCCACTTATTAACCTAACAATTCTACCCTATTGGACGCTGCTCTAAATCATGACTGCCTCATGATGGAAACTAAAGAGGAAGATAGAGATAAATGCATGTGGGTTACACCGTATGGACCCTTGCCTCCGAAAATGAAGTTAACTATGCCTTCAAACTTTCAGTTTCCCGATCTAGAATTAAAGGAGCTTCCAAAAGAGCTCAAATACGCTTTTCTAGGGACTGAAAAGACTTATCCTGTGATAATCTCATTCACATTGAATTCAGAACAAGAGGATAAGTTAATTCAAATACTCAAACTGCACAAGGGAGCATTAGGGTGGACTATTGCCGACCTAAAAGGTATAAGCCCATCTATTTGCTCCCATAAGATATATCTAGAGGAAGATGCTAAACCTTCGCGACAAATGTAGAGGCGTCTGAATCCCAATATGCAAGAAGTAGTGAAAAAGGAAGTCTTAAAACTTCTAGACATTGGGATAATATATCCTATCTCTGACAGCTCTTGGGTTAGTCCAACCCAGGTGGTGCCCAAAAAGGCGGGTACAACAGTTATCCCAAACAAGATGGCGAGTTAGTACCAACACGCATCCCCACTGGATGGCAGATGTGTATTGATTACCGAAAGTTAAATACTGTGACCCGGAAAGACCACTTTCCATTGCCATTCATGGATCAAATGCTCAAAAGAGTGGCGGGTCATAAATTTTATTGCTTCTTGGACAGATATAGTGGCTATAACCAAATCGAAATTGCTCCTGAAGATCAGGAGAAAATGACTTTCACTTGTCCGTTCGGTACATTCGCCTACCGTTGTATGCCTTTTGGTTTATGCAATGCACCTGCCACTTTTCAGCGGTGCATGTTAAGCATATTTAGTGATATGGTTGAACAGACACTCGAGGTCTTTATGGACGACTTCTCAGTGTTTGGCCATAGTTTTGATAACTGTCTAGAAAACCTAGAGAATGTGTTAGCGAGATGCGAGGACAAACACTTAGTACTAAACTAGGAAAAGTGTCACTTCATGGTGACCAAGGGAATTATCCTCGGCCACATTATCTCTGATAAGGGTATCCAAGTCGATAAAGCAAAAATCGATATAATTTTAAATCTGCATGTCCCTCGTACTATCCGAGACATCCACTCTTTTCTGGGACACGTAGGATTCTATCGACGCTTTATCCAAAATTTTAGTGCAATCTCCCGACCACTGTGCCAACTCCTAGTCAAAGATGCACCTTTCGAATGGTCAAAAAACTATCAAATATCTTTTGATGCACTAAAAGAACACCTTACCTCCACACCGATAATACAGGCACCCGATTGGAGTTTACCGTTTGAGTTAATGTGCGATGCTAGCGACTACGCCATTGGCGCAGTTCTAGGACAGAGGAAAGACAACAAGTCTTATGTAATCTACTATGCCAGTCGAACACTTACCGAAACTCAAATGAATTATACGACTACTGAGAAAGAGTTACTGGCAATAGTATTCGCTCTAAACAAATTCAGGTCTTATCTAATAGGGTCCCCAATAGTCTGTTTTACAGACCACTCGGCCCTCAAGTACCTGCTATCTAAGAAAGACGCGAAACATAGGCTTATCCGCTGGATACTCTTACTCCAGGAATTTGATATCACTATCAAGAATAAAAAGGGAGTAGAGAATGTGGTCGCCGACCATTTATCTCGATTGACATTCACTGACAACACTGAGCCGGTACCTATAAAAGATGAATTCCCAGACGAGTAACTGATGGCTGTCTCCAATTTACCTTGGTACGCGGATATAATAAATTACCTCGTTATAGGAGAGACCCCGAGCCATTGGTCAAGTCAGGACAAGAAAAGGTTCCTTTCGTTTGCACGCCATTTCTTTTTTGATGACCCTTACTTATTTAAGTATTGTGCTGATCAGGTCATCAGGCGTTGCATTTCGAATGAGGATATAACTGTAATTTTGGCCTCCTGTCATTCTGAAGCCTGCGGTGGCCATTTTGCCTCCCAAAAGACCGCACACAAAGTATTGTACAGCGGCTTTTATTGGCCCATAGTGTTCAAAGATGCCTATGCTTTTTGTAAATCGTGCCAACGATGTCAAAAGCTTGGTACACTTTCAAAAAGGAATTCGATGCCCTTAACTCCCATCATCATAATTGAAATATTCGATTATTGGGGCATAGACTTCATGGGCCCATTTCCTAAATCTAATAACTGTGAATATATACTCCTTGTTGTGGAATATATATCAAAATGGGTAGAAGCGATACCGACGAGACGCAATGACCATAAAACGGTAATGTCCTTTCTTAAGGACAACATTTTATCGTGTTTTGGGACCCCAAAAGCTTTAATAAGTGACCAAGGCAAACACTTTTGCAATAGGCCTTTAGAATCACTACTCAAGAAATACGGGGTGAATCATAAGATCGCTCTAGCCTACCACCCACAAACGAATGGGCAGGCAGAGTTGGCTAACCATGAAATCAAGCACATATCAGAAAAGACGGTTAGTTTTAACAGAAAAGATTGGGCCTATAAACTGACTGATGCTCTTTGGGCATACCGTACTACCTACAAGACAAATCTGGGAATGTCCCCATATAGGCTAGTGTATGATAAGGCATGTCACCTCCCCGTTGAAATTGAGCACAAAGCATATTGGGCGACACGCTCATTAAATTTTGACATTAAAGAAGGAGGTCATCTCCGAAAACTCCAGTTGGCGGAACTGGAAGAAATTCGACGAGATGCATATGACAATGCCAAACTTCACAAGGAAAGGTTGAAGGCTCGCCATGATAGAACAATTTTTCAAAAATCTTTCAAGCGTGGATAGAAAGTTTTACTATACGATTCGTGTCTTCATCTCTTCCCAGGAAAACTCCGATCTCGGTGGACAGGACCCTTCATGGTCAAATCAGTCTTTCCACATGGGGCCGTTGAGTTATTTAATCCTAAGAACGATGGAAGTTTCAAAGTCAATGGCCAAAGGGTAAAACCGTTCTTAGAAGATTTCCAACCCGAGGTCGAGCACATCCAACTGGATGAGCCCGACTATGCCTCAACTTAGAATGCTCAAGTGCGTTTTAACAATGTTGTTGTACTTTTTCTTTTATAGTTTCTCATTTTGTTTGTTCTTTTGTTTATCTATTTCTTTTTTAGTGTGATCTTGATCATAATCTGCTATTCCATTTCTATCTCTTGCAGGCTGTCCAACATGAGAGATGACGATGTTCACTCGATAGGGTCATGGGTTGATTCAGAATATTAGAACCCACCGTGGACTACTGATGAAATAGCATTCTGCTTATCTCCATACCAAGGGCCAGGAGCCGAAGACGTCATTGACTTAACCCACGGAACATCTCATACGATCCTGCTCTCCTCCAGATCAACCCATTTGAGCACATGGAACTCCCTGAAGAGGAGGGAGAACCTAAAGGATATGCTGTGTGTGGGAGGTCGATGATGCTTTGATGGAACAGTGGGAAAATGACTCAATGTGGGAGCCATGGGAAGAAGAGGACATACAGGATGTGGTGCCCGAACGCCATAATCCCGTATTCACATATGTTGACGACTTCCTGGTCATCCATAGGGTTCCCTACATTTATGAGTATTTGAGTTACTTGTTGTTCAGGCTTCAATGCCCTCTACCTGCTAGTGCACCTGGGAATAGCCGGCCAATAGTAAGGTTAATTCTTGGTCACATTCCTTTCTTTTTCTTTTCCTGTTGCTTTGTTTAATTCTTCAAGTTTGATCTTTCTTTTGCTCTAGTTAATTTATTTTCTTCGTTTCCTTTTTGTTTTCCTTTGTCAAGAATATCACTATGTGTAACACCTGTAATTTTCTGTATTGGACCCACTATATTATTATATTATTAATTTAATTACGTGACAGTATGGACGTGTTGTATAATTACCATATAGCCTGTAGTAACCATACCGACTCGACCATAATAAGATTTAACTTAGTCCCGTACCCGGACATTAGAAATAATACCAGTTTGTACGTACTTCGAGACTGACACGCATACTGAGGAACTTTTGCACGTAAATCGAGAAAGTGGCACACAACCCGAGGTGGGCCCACATGGCCGGCCATGTGGCAACCACATGCCACTCATGTCCACTTAATGGACACATGTCCTAAACATGCAACATGCAAAGGACACCTAGCACATGGAAATTCTATATAAGCAAGCACATGCACACACTACACTCTCTTAGTTAGATCACAATCTGAATTTTTGGAGAGAAAATTAGGACTTGGGTGGTTCATGAGAAAAAGAGAGAAGAAATAGAAAGTTAGAAAGAGAAGTTCACTAGTGAAGTTGAGTTCAAGCTCCATCAAGCTCAAATCAACAATCCAAGCTTAGTTTCAAGTTGTTGTGAGTAATCTAACTCAATTTAGAACCCATATAATATGTACTAATGTTTAGTAGAAGTTTGATGTTGTTGTGTTGAAGTTTTCATGACATGCAAAACAAATCCATAAATCTGAGAAACTGAAACTCTCAGCAGAACATAGTTTAGTAAAATGAATGTTTTGTGCAGCTCAAAAATCCGAATTAAGCTAGGTTTTTTTGTAGTAAAATCTAACTCATTTATCTACAAATAACCCTACTATAGCTCAGAATAGAAATCCCTCCTTCATGGGTGAAATGCATGTACAACGCAATGTTATAAACCTGGGAAAACAGAAACTTCCAGAAGAATGTAGTTTAGTAAAATGGATGTTTTGAGGAGCTCAAAAATCCGAATTAAGCTAGGTTTTTTTGTGGTAATAGCTAACTCATTTATCTACAAATAACTCTTTTATAGCTCAGTCTAGAAATTACTCCTTCATGGGTGAAATGCATGTACAACGCAGTGTTATAAATCTGAGAAACTGAAACTTTCAGCAGAACATAGTTTAGTAAAATGAATGTTTTGTGCAGCTCAAAAATCCGAATTAAGCTAGGTGTTTTTGTGGTAGTAGATAACTCATTTATCTACAAATAACTCTTCTATAGCTCAGTCTAAAAACCCCTCCTTCATAGGTGAAATTCACGTACAATGCAGTACTATAAATCTGGGACAGAATAGTCCGAGATATAAGAAATGTCTTGTAAAATAAATAGTTTGAGTAGCTCAAAAATGTAATTGAAGCTAGATTTTTTTGTACATGAAGATATTCCTATTATCTATAATGTTTTAGTTTTGAGTTTGATCTACAAAGCAATTATCATGCCCAAATAAATCATGTTAATTCAGTCAACACAGTGAAATGTATCTTGGCAGATTGTACAACTTTTTGTATAATGTTTTGTTTATGCATGGTGTTGATTGTTGATACTAGTTTTCCGGTACATGTGTTGTTATGAAAGTCTCGTGCTATGGTAGTGCTATCGCGTAGATGAGTATGTTAAGGGTTTCGTCTATATGTTTGTTGGTATTAAATTCACGTTATAAATCCATGAGCTACGTGCTATGTTTTCTATTGTTATGAATATAGTCTAATGACCGTTGAAAGTTCATACCCAAACTATAAGTACATTGTATGGCACGATTATTGCGTTGATCAGTGATCGGGAAAGTTTCCATCGTAAGTATATTGAGAGGAAAACGGAATGTCGGACGTATAGCGAAATATTAACGATTATAAATGGATGATATTAATGAACTAAACTACGAAACGTGCGAACGCGTAAAATAACGATAAAACCTTCGATAACAGATTTAATGCGAATAAGGGACATTGGGCGTCGTTTCTAGTCGTGTGTCCATTGGTCAAAGTTGATTCGTGAACTTTTGTGTCGTGTTTGGATAATTCTTGCGAAGTTGGTCTCTCGATTATTCCATGGAGTCGATTGGTGAGTTATGTTTTGTTCCTTGATCTGAGGATCGGCATGACGTGTTCGGTCAAGTGCGGATGACCTGAGGATCGTCGTGACGTGTTCGATCAAGTGGTTGATTATTTTTCCGCACCCTTGGACTGAGGATCGGCATGAAGTGTTCGGTTATGTACGGGTGACCTGAGGATCGGCATGACGTGTTCGTCCAAGTGATTATTAATTTCCCGTACCCTTGGTCTGAGGATCGGCATGATGTGTTCGGTAACGTGCGGGCTACCTGAGGATCGGCATGACGTGTTTGACCAAGAGATTGTTAATGTCCCGCACACTTATGCCATTTGGGCGACAGTTTGAGTGTCAGTTGGGCGACAGTTAACTATTCATTGTTGAGTGTTGTTCTTTTTTGACCAGTAAATGCGTTTGGAGTTAAGTCTTCTTTCAATCAATGTCATTGGTCAGTTCAGTTCTGGGTTAAGCTTCAAAGGGAATGATTGGGTTTAAATAAGACATGGTTTTGAGAATGAGAAAAGACGAACAAGGCATAGTATCGAGAATAAGAAGTGATGAACGAGATATAGTTTCGAGAAATAAGAAAATATGAAGAATAACTACCTTAAGTGGTGGTAACCTTAAGGGAACCCTCACTTAGCTTAACCGCTAACGGCTTTTCATGCCGCTGGACCTTCCACGTCCAGCTTTTGCAGGTCCAGACAGAGCCGACTCCTATCAAGATGCTGACTTTACTACTGAAGACTATGCTGGTGAAGATTACTACGAGGAAGGCTACGGTTTCGCCAGCTGAAGACTTTGGAGCTTTTCTTTTATTATAGTTCTGTTATTATTATGTTAGTGATGTAATAGTTTAGCTGGTCTTGTAATATGTATCTTTTGGATATCTTTTTGGCCTATAATATACTACTGATGTAAGACTTGGATGTTTTAAATTTCTACTTCCGCTGAACTTAGTCACTTTCCCATATCACATTATTGTTATAAGCATGTTTGGACAATCAGGATGACACTCACAACCAGTCACGTGTCTACGAACCCATAAAGGAAATTTATTTTTCCCTATTTTTGGTACTTCGGGGCGTGACACTATGAATCCACCATTTCGACCGTTGTACCTTCCACATCAACTCTTTCACGGATTTGGACCATACATAAGGTCCCTAGGTACTCCGCCGCAAAATGAACGTCCGATGCGCAATTACACTCCATTATCCTTGTCTCCATCTAGATCCCCTGTTGTCGGTGGAATCAATTCCTTAGAGAGTTTGGACTTGCTCGATGATGTCCTCGCTGCTTTCCGCTTGTTCTGGGAAAGGGAATCATCAAGTTTAGACTCTACATTTGAAGTTCCGGCAGGGAAGGAGGTTGTGGAAGACAAAATCTTCATGCTTGAAGAATAGTGTGTCACTTCAATTGTTTTATGTCCTTTCATATTTCTTTCATCAATTGGAGTGTATTCTTAGACAAAGTTTTGTTATTTTTTGCTTTATTTTAGTTTTTCTTTTTCAATAAGGTTTTAAAGACCATGTTGGGGGCAATAATATTGCAAGTGGATGCTATTATAAAGATTGATTTATATAAATTTGCAATTTTCTACTATGAGGATGATGTTTTTGGCTTACATGACTTACCAATGAACTGTTTTATCACTATTCTGTATGTCCAGATTAATGTTGGTTAGTTAGGGGTGTTTAATTATCCATTTTATGATCTTGTAGAATTTTAGAGTTCGATCGATCGAATGTTTCTCGATCGATCGAGAGTATCATGACCTCGAGCGCTTCAGCAGGCCTCAATCGATCGAAGGTTCGATCGATTGAACCATCTCGAGCGATCGAGACCTGTTTTTAAACGAGGCATCCTTCGGATTCTTCATCAGTCTCTCTCTCCCTCATATCCTCAAGTGATCGAAGACAGAAGGGGACTCACGCGATTTTAGACCTCCCACTTACACCCACATAAATTGAGGAATACCTGGACCCCTAATCATCATTGGCTTCATCGTCATCCTCTACTCGGTGTGTCTCTCGAGGTGAGGCCCCTAGAACTCCCTCGTGTTCTTTCCATTTCAAATTCATATGGGGTGCCCCCATTGGTTATTTTTCTCTTTTTCTTCATTATCTTGTTGTATTTCATGTTTGCGGGACTTTTCCGTTCTCATCGCTCGAGACTGCCACTTCGCTGTGTTCGATCGATCGAAGTAGGTTCGAGCGATCGAACCCAGCATCCTTTCAATCGATCGAACAAGTCTCGAGTGATCGAACCTGCGATTTTCTCAATCGATCGAACATGCTTCGATCGATCGAAGTGTGACAGTTTCATTTTCTTTTCTGGTTTCCCTTGTTTTTAATGTTTTTTTGTTTGTTTCTTTTGTTTTAGGGATAAACAATGAACCCTGTCACTGGGTATCACAAATCTAAGCCATTTGACCTAACCATACCCGACCCTATACCCGATCACGGGTTCATAAACGAAGAAGACCGGGTATGGTTCACTAGATATTTCCAGTCGCGCAAGGTCATGATTGAGCGGCCCCTCGAGATAGCTTGGCTGGTTACTCTTGGTATCTTGCCCGGATTCGCGCCATGCCATAGTGGTACACACACCTCTCCCAGCCTAAGCACGTAAATCTGTCCTGGATTCGGGAGGCGTGTGCGACGATGATTAGGGATCCAGTTGCTCCGTTTACACTCCGCTCATTCTTCCGTGGCTGGGAGATTATTTTTAGTCCGGCCACTGTCTCTGGTGCTATTGGGGTACCTGAGGTACCTGACTGCGTTTGTCCATACCGTGCGGATACACCGCTGCTCTCCCCGACTATTATTATCAGAGAGATCACTGGGGGTGCTCTTCTGGGATGGGATAGCGAGGCTCTTATTCCTGACTTCTACCTCACAGATAATTATCATATGTTGCACCTCGCCCTCATCAATTACCTCTTAGTGACATCTTATCGGGAGAAGATTGCAGCATGGTATGCACACGTGTTGTATGCGATCGGGACACAACAGCCGGTCTGTTTGCCTCGCCTTTACATCGATTTCATGCGGCACCCCACATGATACATTCAGGCCAAGAAGCACCTGAAGGGTGCTTGGGTTATTCATAGGGTGATTGAGCATGCAGGGCTACTTCCATTGGCAGGTGATGTGACTGCCCAGTCTCGCAGCCATTTTGGTGAGACTGCTTCCCGCTGGTCTGATGCGCAGAAGAGAAAGAGGCGAGGTAAAGACAAGGCAAAGGTTGGAGAGAAGAGGAGGAGAGGAGGAGGCACTGATACGGAGGGTGCTACTTCTGGGACGCCCACAGAGGCTGAGGAGCATGATTCTGAGGAAGAGATGGATCCTATTGAGGAGGTTGAGAGATTTGAGCTGAGACAGAGATCTCAGGCTCGTGCCCAGGGAGAGTCTTCTTCTGTGCCTCTCCCGACTATTCATGAGTTGCTACTGGAGGAGAGAGAGGCCCGGATTAGACTTGAGGGCAAGGTTATGCACTAGACCAGATATCTGCTTTGCCGTTGGCATGGTTAGCAGATATCAGTCGAATCCGGGTCCAGAGCACTGGACAGCCGTTAAGCACATTCTTAAGTACTTGAGAAGAACTAAAGATTACATGCTTATGTACGGTGGTAGTGAGTTAATTCCAGTGGGATACACTGACTCGGACTTTATGTCAGATAAAGATTCGAGGAAGTCGACGTCCGGTCATCTCTTTACCTTGGGAGGTGGTGCTGTCAGTTGGAGGAGCATTAAGCAGAAATGCATTGCAGACTCAACTACAGAAGCTGAGTATGTGGCTGCTTGTGAAGCCGCAAAGGAAGCTGTTTGGCTCAAGAAGTTCCTTATGGAACTCGAGGTGGTACCAGCGTCGATGTCGCCTATTACGCTTTATTGTGATAATAGTGGGGCAGTGGCTCAGTCCAAGGAGCCAAGGAACCACGGAAAGGGAAAGCACGTAGAGCGGAAATATCATCTTATCCGAGATATTGTTCAACGTGGAGATGTGACTGTCACCAAGATTGCCACAGCTGACAATCTTGCTGATCCGTTTACAAAGGCCTTGCCACAGAAGGTCTTTGATCGTCATCTAGATAGTCTAGGTCTTAGATGTAGTTCTGAATGGTTATGAGTGCAAGTGGGAGTTTGTTGGGTTTGTGCCCTCAAACCATTACTTTATGTATGAGACATTGACATTTTAATATATGGATATCAGCTTTACATTTCATTGTGTATGTTCTTTTCATGAGATGATTGTTAATCCTTAAGTATTATAGTAAGTAATTCGTGTGTGTATGAGATGCACACAAGTGAGATACGAATTACTATTCTTTAATACTTAGAATGTGTCACAGTGGATGATGAGACTGGATACCTCATCAAGTCTACACTGTAGCATAATTAACTACCATTGGATGGAGTGATTAATCTCAATCACTAGAGTGTATCTCTTAGTTGATATGCTAGTGCTTATAGTGCATTGACGGACCTGAGTTTCCTATTGACGCTTAAGACTGTCAAACAGTCAATAGGAACTCATAACTTGTATAAGGTACGTGTTCTCAATCTTGAGACGATTATGAACACAGACTGTGGATATGACTGCTTTGACTTACCAATCAGTGAGGTCTATAAGAGATCAACACCTGGGTATCTTGGGTATGTCATGTTCATAGGGTTGTGAACATATATTGTCAAGATAGAATCTACCCTCTGTTTCAGAGTAAGCATTCCCTTGAGAATGTCACCAAGTCGATTACTGAGTACTGCAGTCTTGTTGATAAGAGTTATCAACATGTTTGGTAATCATGAGAGGTGAATGGGACTCAAGGAATACAAGAAGTAATCATGATTCAGGTTGACAGTAACATTTATCCGATTACCTGAATATGATTACGAATGCTGACGGTAGAGGGACATTAGTACACCATACAAGTCTAGTTATCGCTTCGGATATGTTCTTTTGCGTTGGAGTTCAGTTATCGTTTTATAGTGGAGTAAACTTTAACTGACCAGTTAGTTAGTTTGCTGATCAAAGAGTTTGGTCATGGTAATTAACAAACTGGTCTGAGCCAACAATAAAGAGCCTAGGAGGTCCCACTCTTAGCTCCGCCAGGATGCTTGGAAAGATGCTTGAGGATTGAAGTCTGCAGGTTCGATCGATCGAAGATGGTTCGATCGATCGAATGTTCGATCGATCGAAGGCACTTCGATCGCTCGAAGTCTAGGTCGGTTCTGGGAATCTATAAATAGGGCAGCTGCGTTCTGGAAAAGGTTGTTCGTCGTTTTGAACGTCAGAAGCTGCAGAAACTATTTTGGAGCCCCAAAACCTTCTCTATCCTCTCCATTAGGGTTCCCACCAACCCTAGTCTTTCTGGCAGGCATCCGCAGGAGTCATAAGGGTGAAGATCATCTAGTGGAGGCTGCTGGAAGTTGAAGATCAGAATTGGGTTCAAGACACTAAGGTATAACTCGTGTCCCCTCTTGTGCGCATCTGTAGAATTGACGAGTAGTAGATCCGGGCATGCCAATAAAGTTTCATAACTTGATTTTTCCGCTGCGCGTTTAAACTTTCCATTTAAACCTGTTTTTCCTTCAATTGGTATCAGAGCCAGGTTCGTTTGGATCTATAGATGCGGTTTTTGGAACACTACTTTGATTTGCATGTTGATTTTAGAACTGCTTTCGAAACTGCATCGTCACAGATCTGTTTCTGCAGTGTTATCGCAGCAGTATACAAATCTGTGATTGCATTGGATGCAAGATGGGTTCGATCGATCTAAGAATGTTCGATCGATCGAACGCTCTGTACTCGAGCGATCGAACAGGTTTCGATCGATCGAAACTTTCTGTTGTTCGAGCGATCGAATAGAGTTCGATCGATCGAGACAGACTCTTTGTCAGGTTTTCTGTTTCACAGTTTTAAAAGTATTTTGAAATTAAAAGTTTAATTTTAACGTATTCTGCAAAATTTTTAATCATTCTGTGAAATAGAATGTTCAAGCGATTGAACAGTGTTCAATCGATCGAAGGTTCGAGCGATCGAACGGTCTTCGATCGATCGAACTATGACAGAGGAGTTAGATGCTGTTTGAGTTCTAATTCAGTATGTAAAGAATTTATATACTGTGTGAATCAATTAAGGGTTCCAATAGTTATATTTTGTTATATATATGCGTGGATGTGTGTTTAACTAACCTTTTGCAGCAAAAGTTAGTCGCTATCTCCCATGGCGCCAAGAGCATTTAATTTTGTGTTTGAATGTTTTTAAATTGGTGTGTTGTTTTAAGTTTGGTTTGGTTTTAAGGCATATGTAAAGGGCGCTGCGACTTCAATCCTACGAAAAGGAAAGTCGCACCGGTTTCCCTAGCCTTTTATTTTGTTGTTGCTATTTCTATTTCTAGATAAATTGTAAGCTTCAAAAGAGGCATAGGTTCAATGTAATAGAATTAGAATATCCATGAAGATGGAGCAAGGAGCCGTTGTCCATGAAGATGGAGCTGGAGGCGATCAAACCAAAAGCAGGATCTATGGAGATAGACCCATGGGAGATAGAGGCATCGTTTGGATGTCTTTTATTTCATTTTAGTTTTTTGTTTTATGTGCTTTGTTTGTGATTGGCGTATAATACATTGTTGCATGCACGCAAAACAAGTTTTCTAAAATAAAATTCAAAAACCGTTTTCAACACATTAGTAAACATTAGATGTTTATGGGAAGTGTGTAGAAACAGATTTTCTCAAAAAGCAAAATCCTTTTTACTAAATCTAGTGGGAGAGGGTCTTATTAATTACACCCACGATCTTCCATTAACGGTTCACTGTAAGATGAGCAATGCATTCTGTGTCACCTCGCCAGGGGTGATCATTCCATACGGAGGATGCATTACTCATTGGTTACTAGATGTGAACTTCTTTTGATAAGATCAATCAGACGTGTTAGAGGGTGACCACCATACGGAGGCGCTACTTGAGACGGTTATGATTGGATCCTAGTTAATGGTACACACTAGCTAAGCTATGGATAAGGGATCCCACACGGGGCATTATTCAGAAACTTAGAGATCAAATAGGTTCGGAAGTCATAACTTGTTTTGCAAGAGTTGCATAGCGGATAAGTTATGATAAATCGAAAGATCGAACATTGACCACCATACGGAGGCTTTATTTTTTCGTTTCGATATTCCGGCGACTTTGTTTTAAAATAAGAGTTTTAAAAGGATTCTTTTATTTCAAACTGTCAAATTCTGATATCCATATTTATTTTGTTTTGTTTTTTTTCAGTAAATCATAATGTCTGGATCTGCATTTAGTCCACTTGCCATCATACTCACTCAAAACAAGTTAACTGGAAACAACTACACTGAATGGAAACGTAATCTTGACATCGTGTTAACTGCGGAGGATCACATATATGTTCTCACCACCCCATGCCCCGAAGAACCCGCTGCAAATGCTTCGGCTGCTGCTAGACGCGAGTTCGATAAATGGAAAAAGTCGAATGGGATGGCTCGTTGTTACATATTGGCTTCTATGGCTAATGTGTTACAACACCAATACCAGTCGAACAATTCCGCCAGTGACATTATCGAATCCCTGAAAAAGATGTTTGGGGAGCATGGCAGGCCTGCCAGACAGGTAGCTATGCAGAAGATAATGAGTGCTAAGATGTCGGAAGGGACTCCAGTCAAAGAACATGTTTTGAAAATGATTGGTTATTTAAACGAGCTGGAGACCCTAGGTGCCAACATCGATGCACAGACCCAAGTTGATATGATCCTCAATACGCTGTCGCCATCATTCGCTCAATTTAAACTGAATTATAATATGAATAAAATGGATTTTTCAATGAGCGAATTGATGAGCTCTTTATTGGCAGCGGAAGGGGTGATCAAACCTGGGGGCAGCGTTTTAAACGTTGAGAAAAGTGCTTCCTCTTCCCGATCTGTGCCGAAAGGAAAGAAAGGGAAGAAGAAGGCTAGCACTGGTGGTTCAAGTGTTGGACCGGTCCCTAAGATTGCAAAATCTAAGGGAAAAGGTAAGGGCAAAGGGAAGGTGGGTGGCCAAGGCAAAGGAAAGTGTTTCCAATGCGGTGAGAAGGGCCACTGGAAGAGGAACTGTCCAGAATTCTTAGCTACAAGAGTTCAAGGTATGATTGAATCACATGTGATTGAAGTAAGTTTTATAACGGATACTTCAAACACTTGGTGCATTGATTCTGGTGCGACTAACCATATCTGTAATTCGTTGCAGGGGTTTAGATCAACCAGGAAGTGCAGTGATGGGGAAATCGTACTTACTCTAGGTTCTAGCGCAACCGTTTCTGCGGTTGCTATAGGAGTCGTAGTTTTAGAATTTCTAGACAATAAAGTTTTGATTTTATCAGATGTACTTTATGTCCCTTCAATGAGACGTAATTTAATTTCAGTTTCTAATTTATCGAATAATGGTTATTCTTTTCATTTTGGAACTGAAGTTGTGATTAAAAGAAATAGTTCTTTTATATGTTCTGGTGTAAAATCAAATGGTTTGTATGTGATTACTCCCAATATTTCTAGAGATTCTTGCATGGAACTGAATAACTCAATGGTAACTGTACCATCTAAAAGAAAGAGACCTTCCACTAATCCAACAAAGCTTTGGCATATGAGGCTTGGTCATATCAATCTAAATAGGATTGGCAGACTAGTCAAAGAAGGGGTCTTAGGCGATTTGGTTCTCGAACCAATAGAAGTCTGCGAGTCTTGTTTAGAGGGTAAGATGACCAAAAGGCCCTTTCCTGCAAAGGGCAATAGAACCAATGCATTGTTGGAATTAGTTCATACTGATGTGTGTGGACCAATAAATATTAGAGCAAGGGGTGGTTATGAGTATTTCATAACATTTACTGATGACCACACTAGGTATGGATATGTGTACCTAATGCAGCACAAGTCTGAAGCCTTTGAAAAGTTCAAAGAGTTTAGGGCTGAAGTGGAGAAGCAATTGGGCACACATATCAAGGCCATTCGATCTGATCGAGGTGGCGAGTATCTCTCTAATGAATTTATTGATCACCTCGTACAGAATGGGATTCTGTCACAGTTGACTGCACTTGGTACGCCTCAGCAAAACGGTGTAGCGGAGAGAAGGAATCGGACTCTTTTAGACATAACTAGGTCAATGATGAGTTATTCTGAGTTACCTTTATTTCTTTGGGGTTATGCTTTGGAAACCGCTGCTTACATACTAAATCTAGTACCAAGCAAATCTGTTCCCAGGACACCACGAGAGATGTGGATTGGGCGCAAGCCTTCTTTGCAACATCTCCGGATATGGGGATGTCCGGCACATGTGCTAAAAGGAAAGATGAGCAAGTTGGATTCTAGATCGGAAGTATGTTACTTCGTGGGGTATCCAAAGGGTACTTATGGATGGTATTTTTATGATCCAAGAGAACAGAAGGTGTTCGTCAGTACAAATGCTATTTTCTTGGAGGATGATTATATCATGAACCATAAACCTAAGGGAAGGATAGATCTTAGAGAGATAGAAGGAGAGCCCTCAGTCCAACCCGTAGTTAATAACGATGTAAATCAGGAAAACACCACTTCTTCATCTATTTCCGCACCAGTACCTCGTCGTAGTGGGAGGATTATCAGCCAGCCTGATAGATACATGTTCTTAGGAGAAGTTTTTGAAGCTGTCTCCATAGAAACTGAATCTGATCCTACCACATACGAAGAGGCAATGGCTGATGTTGATTCAGCTCATTGGGTTAAAGCTATGAAGGCTGAATTGGAATCTATGGATTCTAATCAGGTCTGGGATCTTGTAGAACTTCCAGCCAATATTAAACCCATTGGCTGTAAGTGGGTCTACAAGAGGAAAAGAGGATCTGATGGAAAGGTTGAGACCTTTAAGGCAAGGCTTGTTGCGAAAGGTTATACTCAGAGGGAGGGCATTGACTATGAGGAAACCTTCTCGCCGGTGGCCATGCTCAAGTCCATCAGAATACTCTTATCCGTTGCTGCATGCCTAGATTTTGAGATCTGGCAGATGGACGTCAAGACTGCATTCTTGAATGGCAATCTTGAGGAGGACATCTATATGCAACAACCAGAAGGGTTCATAGCTGGTCGGAAAGGTAACTTGGTATGCAAGTTGCAAAAGTCCATTTATGGGCTTAAGCAGGCATCCAGAAGTTGGAACATACGATTTGACCAAGCGGTCAAATCGTTTGGTTTCATACAGAATCTGGATGAACCTTGTGTATACAAGAAGAGTGAAGGAAAAGTGGTGGCTTTTCTTGTGCTTTACGTTGACGACATTCTACTCATTGGAAATGATGTAGCGGCATTGTCAACGGTCAAGGTTTGGCTAGCTAGTACTTTCGATATGAAGGATCTAGGAGAGGCGAGCTATATTCTTGGGATAAAGCTCTTTCGGGATCGCAAGCGAAAGATAATGGGATTATCTCAAGCTGGTTATATCGATAAGGTGCTAACTAGGTTTTCAATGGATAATTCGAAGAAAGGTTTGTTACCTTTCAGGCATGGTTTAGCGTTCTCCAAGGACCAGTGTCCAAAGACACAGGAGGAGAGGAATCGCATGACAGGAGTTCCCTATGCTTCTGCAGTGGGAAGTCTCATGTATGCGATGTTATGCACTAGACCAGATATCTGCTTTGCCGTTGGCATGGTTAGCAGATATCAGTCGAATCCGGGTCCAGAGCACTGGACAGCCGTTAAGCACATTCTTAAGTACTTGAGAAGAACTAAAGATTACATGCTTATGTACGGTGGTAGTGAGTTAATTCCAGTGGGATACACTGACTCGGACTTTATGTCAGATAAAGATTCGAGGAAGTCGACGTCCGGTCATCTCTTTACCTTGGGAGGTGGTGCTGTCAGTTGGAGGAGCATTAAGCAGAAATGCATTGCAGACTCAACTACAGAAGCTGAGTATGTGGCTGCTTGTGAAGCCGCAAAGGAAGCTGTTTGGCTCAAGAAGTTCCTTATGGAACTCGAGGTGGTACCAGCGTCGATGTCGCCTATTACGCTTTATTGTGATAATAGTGGGGCAGTGGCTCAGTCCAAGGAGCCAAGGAACCACGGAAAGGGAAAGCACGTAGAGCGGAAATATCATCTTATCCGAGATATTGTTCAACGTGGAGATGTGACTGTCACCAAGATTGCCACAGCTGACAATCTTGCTGATCCGTTTACAAAGGCCTTGCCACAGAAGGTCTTTGATCGTCATCTAGATAGTCTAGGTCTTAGATGTAGTTCTGAATGGTTATGAGTGCAAGTGGGAGTTTGTTGGGTTTGTGCCCTCAAACCATTACTTTATGTATGAGACATTGACATTTTAATATATGGATATCAGCTTTACATTTCATTGTGTATGTTCTTTTCATGAGATGATTGTTAATCCTTAAGTATTATAGTAAGTAATTCGTGTGTGTATGAGATGCACACAAGTGAGATACGAATTACTATTCTTTAATACTTAGAATGTGTCACAGTGGATGATGAGACTGGATACCTCATCAAGTCTACACTGTAGCATAATTAACTACCATTGGATGGAGTGATTAATCTCAATCACTAGAGTGTATCTCTTAGTTGATATGCTAGTGCTTATAGTGCATTGACGGACCTGAGTTTCCTATTGACGCTTAAGACTGTCAAACAGTCAATAGGAACTCATAACTTGTATAAGGTACGTGTTCTCAATCTTGAGACGATTATGAACACAGACTGTGGATATGACTGCTTTGACTTACCAATCAGTGAGGTCTATAAGAGATCAACACCTGGGTATCTTGGGTATGTCATGTTCATAGGGTTGTGAACATATATTGTCAAGATAGAATCTACCCTCTGTTTCAGAGTAAGCATTCCCTTGAGAATGTCACCAAGTCGATTACTGAGTACTGCAGTCTTGTTGATAAGAGTTATCAACATGTTTGGTAATCATGAAAGGTGAATGGGACTCAAGGAATACAAGAAGTAATCATGATTCAGGTTGACAGTAACATTTATCCGATTACCTGAATATGATTACGAATGCTGACGGTAGAGGGACATTAGTACACCATACAAGTCTAGTTATCGCTTCGGATATGTTCTTTTGCGTTGGAGTTCAGTTATCGTTTTATAGTGGAGTAAACTTTAACTGACCAGTTAGTTAGTTTGCTGATCAAAGAGTTTGGTCATGGTAATTAACAAACTGGTCTGAGCCAACAATAAAGAGCCTAGGAGGTCCCACTCTTAGCTCCGCCAGGATGCTTGGAAAGATGCTTGAGGATTGAAGTCTGCAGGTTCGATCGATCGAAGATGGTTCGATCGATCGAATGTTCGATCGATCGAAGGCACTTCGATCGCTCGAAGTCTAGGTCGGTTCTGGGAATCTATAAATAGGGCAGCTGCGTTCTGGAAAAGGTTGTTCGTCGTTTTGAACGTCAGAAGCTGCAGAAACTATTTTGGAGCCCCAAAACCTTCTCTATCCTCTCCATTAGGGTTCCCACCAACCCTAGTCTTTCTGGCAGGCATCCGCAGGAGTCATAAGGGTGAAGATCATCTAGTGGAGGCTGCTGGAAGTTGAAGATCAGAATTGGGTTCAAGACACTAAGGTATAACTCGTGTCCCCTCTTGTGCGCATCTGTAGAATTGACGAGTAGTAGATCCGGGCATGCCAATAAAGTTTCATAACTTGATTTTTCCGCTGCGCGTTTAAACTTTCCATTTAAACCTGTTTTTCCTTCAATTTTATCACTGTTCTATTCTTTCATTTTATTATCTTTCCAGTGATGCGTTCTGTTGGATCCCTTGCTTTATAGTTAATTCCTGTTTGATCTTTGTTGTTTGGAGTATGTATGCTTTCTGTACAGGTTGTTACACTTGCAATTCTTACAATGCCATATCAGGTGATATCTCTCTATCTATTTTTGAAAATCAATTGCTGAGGACATTGTGATTTTCAGTTGGGGGTGGGATATAGATAGATAATCACCAGTGCATTTTGTTACTTAGCAATCTGGACCACTCTATCTATTGCTTATGTCATACAATCTCCATTCGAAGTTAGAATTAACTTAAAATTTCAAAAATAGTACGTTTTTGAATTAAATTGGTAGAATAATTTTGAATTTTCACTTCTATTTAGATGTTGTCGAGCAATGACACAACCATTTTATTCTCATCTTTTTATGAATTAAGTTCACGCGTTTTTCTGGTTCTCTAGGATGAATGCATATGTTGATCATTCTTGTATCCAAATTATTTGCACGTGTTAATAGCTATGCAGAAAACTTAAAATAAGAGTTAATACGACTTTTGTACTTTAAAGAAGGAAGTAGTGAAAACTAGTTACCCTTAGTGAGCTTTTGAATCCAATCTTCAATTCTGAGGGAATTATCACATTAAAACTCGAATTGTTTTTCTTGAATATGTCGATTAAATTCGTTGAATAGTCTCTAATCTTTCATTTTGGCTTCTTAGTAGAGGAGAACGTTCAGGATTTACCAACTAAACTCATGAACATTGACGTGTAAAAATTAAGAAGTTGAAAAAATGATTTAAGCCATCGTATTTGCTCCTTGCCTAGCTTCTCCATTTACCTATATCGACATTTTTGAATATGCATTATTCTTAACCCCACACCTAATAAATAATGCCGAATCCTTTATGAAATTCTAAATCCCTAATTTTATACCTTGACCTCAATATACCCCATTGCACACCCAATGTGATTAAACTGTTGAAGTATGAGGAGGGAATAGTGGTGAGAAGGGCTGCATATAATAAAAAATAAAATAAAATAATAATAAAAAAAAAAGAGAAAAAGAGAAGAAGGTTAAAAAAAATGATGAAAAATGATGATATGTATATATTTATACGTATGGAAAGGATGGTTAGAATAAAGTGAAGAAATTACTGAACACAGCCACAAGCTGAAAATGTGCAATTTCTTACCCCTTTAATTTCTACCCTACTAAATAAAAACCCAATAAGTCAAAGCCTTAATGATTCTCAACAACTTAGTTTAAACATGAACGTGTAATTTGAGTTATCCATGGTATTTCGCTCCTCTAGTAAGTAGTATTCCTTTCATGAGACTATACACTCTAAATGTTCGTCTTTTATAGAGTCGAGCATGAAAGCATTAGTATCCGAAAAATCATTCCTATCAAAGCTTTCATACCATGTGCGATCATTATTAGCCAAGTTTCTGTGGGATGTTCATTTTTGAGTGTAATAACTATGTAAGGATTGAGTTGAAACTACAAGTTCTGAGAGTATGATAGTTTAAACAACTCTTAATAAAGTTCGATGTATAGCTGTTAATTTCATACACACAAATACATGGATGTGATGCATATGTTATTTTTATCTTGGTGACGCGAGGAACATGTGCATTTCTTTCATGGTTTGAATGACGGTGATAGGTTTTGTAGAGCTAAATTAATAGTTGAATGGAAGAGGGAATGTTTAAAAGTTATTCTATATCTTTTTGAGCTTAAAATCATAGAATTTTGTGGGTACATTCACTGCAAACCCTCACGAGACAACACTCGTCCACTAGGGGGAACCTAGGGGTTTAACGGCTTGTTGCATTTGCTAAATGCAACCGCGATTCCTGCGAAAGTGAGTTAGGTAGTTTTCTTTCTTGTTATTTTAATCTAGGTTTAGTTTATTTTAGTTTTTCTATTATAGTTGTAGTTTAGCTTGTTTTTATTTTTGCTCTGTTACTCGGGACTAGCAAATCGCTAGTTGGGGGTTGTGACAAGCGGGGGTATTTGTAAAATACAACCGCGCTAAACGAAGAAAATGTGCTAAATTATTTCACAATTCCTTCATTTATCTGCAATTTGAATTACAACGCTAGTTTGTACACAATTTGATTAAACTATGATAAGTTGTTTGTTTTAGCTGTAGTTTGTGCATATTACTGTTGCTGTGTAAAGAATTAGTTCAGAAAGATAAAAGGGAGTGCTGAATTTGAATGAAGACAAGTAAAGGATGAAAAGTGAACCTCGATCGATTGAAGACCATTCGATCGAAGGTTCGATCGATCGACAGAAGTTCAAGTGCTCGAAGACCCCAGAGGTTCGATCGATCGGAAGATGTTCGATCGATCGAACATGGCTTTTATCAGATTTTACGCGCACGCAGTAGAAACGGGATGTAAACCCTAGCATTAGGTTTTCAGTATTTATACTCGTATTATTTACGTCCATAAGGACGCCCACATTCATTTTCATCCTTTTTGAGAGATATAGATAGAGAGTTTACATGTTTTTGTAGGTTTACAAGCTTTGATATTGCTTTTGGATTGGTTCTTCTCTAGTTTAATCAAAGTTTGTCTTCTCAGGTTACTTCTTTATCGTTTATTTACGTTCTACACTTAATCTATAGTAATATAATCTGTTATTCCGTAATCTTGCATGTTGGTTAGAGTTAAATACTTAGTTTTCATAGGTTTTATGCAAAAATCACAAACAAACACACCTTTAATGGAACTTTACGTTAAAAACGTTTCTAAGACACTCCAGACCATGTCTGAGTAGTCCCTAGGTTGGGAGATCACAATGAAACCGTGATCTCAAGCCTCTGCCATGCAGTAGAATAATTCCTGTGTTCGATCGATCGAGAAAGCTCGATCGATCGAAACAGC
Source organism: Hydrangea macrophylla (assembly GCA_033977485.1). Classification (NCBI taxonomy): domain Eukaryota; kingdom Viridiplantae; phylum Streptophyta; class Magnoliopsida; order Cornales; family Hydrangeaceae; genus Hydrangea; species Hydrangea macrophylla. The sequence goes on from CM066994.1 coordinate 70,197,326, forward strand.
GATACAGTCGAGCAATCGAAGTAAGTTTGATCGATCGAGGGATGAAGATATTCGATCGATCAAAAGCGCGTCGATCGACCGAACCTTCTGATTCTTGAGGACATTCTATGCAGTATTCCTAGACTTTCTGCTTTAGTGATTTGTTGTCAAATTGTCCCCAAACGCTCAGTTTGTCAAAACAGTCTGTAAACTTTAAGCCTTGAGGCAATTTTCTTCAATATATTTTGCAAACCACCCTCAATGCTAACACCATTATAGGTGAGAGTCTAAATTATTGTTTTAAACCGCTTTTGTGTATTTCAAACTCCATTGTGATGATATAGTCCCGGTCATGAAAGGACTATAGATTCTTTATTCTAAGAGAAATACGGAATACTGTAGAGAGTGTGCTCCATTGAGCTTCAACGTAACTGCATGGTAGATGGCAAGGTCGGGGTGGATTTTTGTAATCCCAACATTTCCTTTTATTAAGAAAAACACGTTTTAAATTATCGCTTTAATTAATTAATTAGTTGTTAGAGTAATTTAGTTTAATTGTTTTATCTTTAGTAGTTGATAAATTGTGGGACTTTGTGTTCTGCATTCTTTTAAAATATTGATTTTTTTTCTATTTTCTTGTTTGAGATTAATCTGAGTAATTAGTTTAACACCTTCCCTGTGGGATCGACCTGGACTTAACCAGACTACTACTTGCACGATTACCTACACTTGGGTATAGCACACAAGCGCACTGAAGAATAATTCTCGTGTCAGCAAGCTAGAAGACTAATAGAAAGAGGAGATTATTTCTTAATCTGGTTAGGAAACTCCCATGATTCGTGCTAATCAATCCCTATCAGATTGTATTACCTGATTAGAGTACTTACCTTGTACGAGTAGGTCTCTTGTATCTATAAAGAGACCACTCACCCCCTTCAAGGGGGACGACATTTTTATCTCACAGAATTGTACTCATATACTCATATACTCATATACATGATTACATGGCCGGTCTCTGGTAGCTCCACTCCCATTGTTGGATCACCAAAGACCCCCAGTTAATTAATTCCATAGTACAAGTGCTCTGACACACAACGTGGATGTAGGTTTTTTCTTTAACAGGACCGAACCGACCACATACAAATTCTCATCTCGTTCTTCTTATTCTCCCTTAACCAAATTTAGGTATCATCACCCATTGTCGAGAATTAATGATTTATTTGACCAACTTCAAGGAGCAACAACATTTTCAAAGATTGATTTGAGATTAGGGTACTATCAATTTTTGGTTAGACCAGAGGATGTACCGAAAACTACGTTCAGAACTAGATACGGACATTATGAGTTCCTAGTAGTGCCATTCGAAATGACCAACGCCCCAATAGTGTTCATGGCCTTAATGAATAGGGTGTTTAGGCCCTACCTGGATTAGCTTATCATTATCTTCATCGATGATGTTTTAATTTATTCCAAGACCAAAGAAGAACACAAGAAGTATGTACAAATTGCATTACAGATGCTCAGAGAGAACCGTTTATATGCGAAGTTTAGCGTCGAATTTTGGCTTGAGGAAGTCAATTTTTTGAGACATTTTGTCTCTCAAGAAGGAATTTCTATGGATGCTTCGATGGTCGATGCAGTGTTAGAATGGAAAAGGCCAAGTAACGCCTTGGAAGTTAGGAGCTTTCTTGGACTAGCTAGCTATTATTGGAGATTTGTAGAGGGTTTTTCCAAGATTTCAACCCCATTATCTGGTCTTACTAAGAAGAATCTAAAGTTTGAGTGTAAGAATAAGCACGAACGCAGGTTCCAAGAGTTAAAAGAGAGATTGACTTCAGTGCTAGTGCTTGCAATTCTGAAGAGTAGTGAAAGATACACCATCTACAATGATGCTTCGCACCAAGGATTAGGGTGTATGCTTATGCAAGATAGGAAGGTTATAGCGTATGGATCAAGGCAGCTGAAGCCACATGAGATGAATTATCCTACGCATGATCTTGAGTTACTCGCAATAGTTTACGCCTTAAAATTTTGGAGACATTGCCTCTTTGAAGAGCAGATCAATTTATTTTTGGACCATAAGAGCTTGAGGTATTTGTTTTCGCAAAAGGAACTCAATATGAGACAGAGGAGGTGGATGGAATTATTAAAAGATTATGACTTTATAGTACCATCCTGGTAAGTCAAATGTAGTTGTAGATGCGTTGAGTTGGAAGCCTCGCGGGATAATTGCTACTCTCATGATTCGAGAATGGAAAGCATTGGAGACCGTAGCAGAATTTGATATTCAACCCACACTAGGAGCCATCATGACAAGAGAGAAGCATCCTAGGAGATGGAATTAAAAATACGAGAAAAGTATCTAGAGTTATTTCAGGATTAGCTTACTCAGATTTTGGAATGAAATCTTTTGATAGGTGGTGGAGAGATGTAGCACCTATATTTTTCTATCTATTATCCCAAATTCTTGTATTTCTCTTTGTAATTCTCTCTCTTATATAATACAAGATCATCTTTTTGAGTTTCTTTAAAATTATGACTGTTTATATGTTTGGTTTTGTTTTTGCTTTCATGCTAGGCCCTTGGGGAAACTTTCATTAGAAAGTAAAGTCGAGCGCTTGAGCCCTCTGAGCGCTCGAGCCCCGAGCACTCGAGCTTAGCAAGAGCGCTCGAGCTAGGCAATGTTTTGCCTATAAATACCTCTCATGTTATTTCAAAACTTTCTTATAACTAAGAGTGTGAGAGTGAAAGAACACTTTCATACCCCTTTTTCACTCGTAAACACCCCATACACCTCTCATAACCCCTTGTATGTGTTAATCCAAGCACACATACACACATACTCTCATATCTACACACACACATCCACATTTCTTGTTGCATGCATCTTCATTGTTGCTGGGATTTCTGGAGGAGCTTAAAGAAGGAGCCTAGAGGATGATCTCTTCCATGATCAAGCCCTAAATAACGAGGATTAAAGCTCTATAGCTCAATTTACAAGCATTCTCAACATTATCTTCTATATATTCATCATCCAAACATACCTCAAGCATTTGTGAGTATAGATTCTCACTTAGAAACTTTTAGGACCTATTTTTACATGGTTTTTGGTAACATGCAAGAAGATCCAATTCATTTTCATACATACATGTGAGTTTTACTCAAAATCTATTTACTGCTTAACCCTAGGGCTCGAGCTTGTCAGTTCTATTATGTTTCTAGTTTTGTTATGTTTCTGGAGATTGTTATTATATATATATGGGGACTTCGTCTTTAGACTCTGCATGTTCATTTGGACACACACGTACTTAAAGTATATACTGAGTTGTTAACCATACATATGTGTTGACTTGAGTATTAGTCTCGAACTTAGAACAATGACGTTTTTCACGATACGCTTACTCTAATAATGAGAATAATCTACGTTTAATAAGATCAAAACTTATAAATAACTCTATGACTGGTTCGATGTGCTACGCTGAGTAAACTCCTGTACTTGGATCAGTTTTCTTGATGTTGGTCTAAGTGTTTGATTGTGCGTCTTCGAAAAACTATCAGGTCATGGGAGTCCTATTGGTTATTAATGTTGGTATCATGTGTCGACAATGAGGTTGTTGGACATATGTGATTGTGAGATACGCTAGTAATAAAGGGTGATGTGATGATTAATGTTACGTGGATGTAAAGTGAGTTAGTGTTAGCTGTAAGAGAGATGGTGTTGGCTGTAAAGTGAGATAATGGCTGTAAATTGAGTTAACAACTGCAAAGTGAGTTATTGTTTGTAAAGTGAGTTAACAGCTGCAAAGTGAGTTATTAGTTGTAAAGTGAGATAATGGTTGTAAAGTGAGTTAACAGTTGTAAAGTGAGTAAGCGACTATAAAGTGAGTTGACAGTTGCAAGGTGAGTTGTTATATGGTTTAAGTCACAAATTGCGTAGAAGGAGGTCACAAATTGCGTAGAAGAAGGAGTTATGGTGTGGAAGTCATGGGTTGAGTCAGTTGTCTAGTGAGTTTGTCCTCCACTCTAGAATCATCATAAGGGCATGGAGTTGTATCTTTTCCATGGTTTGGGTGAATGTTTAAAAGGCGTTCAGAAGCCGACTAAGAGGATAATAACCATGAGTGTTTTCTTAATTGTTGCTAACGGTGCTTTGTTAGAATTTATGCTCACTCAGCTTGTATTCAAGTTGACGACGTTTTATACCATTGGACCTTCTATGTCCAGTGATGCCAGGTTTAGCAGGAGAGGCTCGGCTTGAGGAGGCCAATGGAGGGGAATACTCGGGAGAAGATTACTATGGGGACTACTACGGATTTTCTAGTTGAAGATGAATATTCTAGTTTCCCGTTTATCTTTTCTATTATGATGAAATAAATAGTTGTTTTTGGATTCCGTGACACTGAATGTCACAAGACTACTTCTCTTATTATGTTCCTTTGGTTTTATTTGGGGTTTGTAATATAATGTTGGCATATGACTTGGTATCGTTTAAGATTAATATGCTGTGTTTGAATTAGATACATCCCCAATATTATTATACTTCTTGTAATACCTTCTGTCAAGGAAAATCATGAGCACCTCCAACCAGTGGAATGTCCACGGATCCAAAGGCAGGAAATTTATTTTTCCCTACTTTGCCACTCCGGGGCGTGACGGAAGGGTCCCGTTAGACCGGTCGAACAGGCCGGGGTGACCCTTTTTTCTATTTACAAAAGTGTCATTTCAAGGGTTTTGTATAAAAGTTGTAGCCTTATTTGAAGGGGATCCTATCACTTTTTCTTGCAATTTTAGCCATTTTCTCTTGTTTCTTGCTAGATTTTCATAGTTTTTCCATATTTCTTCCTCTCAATCACCTAGTTTAGGACTATTATAAGTGTGAGAGAATGAGAATCTTGTTTTGCAAGCTTGGAGCATTTATTGGAGTTTTCCTTGAAGTTTAATCTTGTATTAATGGCAATTTCTTTATTTTTCCTCTATCTTGCTTTAATTGTTGTTATTATTGTTATGAGTAACTAAATATATGTAGGTTGGGTTACATGAATCCATCTATGGCCCTCTTGTGCTAATTGCTAATGTAGAAATGCTTTGAAGCACTTCTAAGGTTCATAAGTGTATGGTTTGAAAGCAAAGAATCTTCAACTTTGATGTCAAGCATCATTGATTATACAAACTCTTGATTTTAAACCATATCTTTTGTGTTTCATTTAGGCTTTCATCTAGCATTGGAGGAATGCAATCTACATGTTTAATAGTTTGTCTAAATGAGGTTTTCTACCTTAGAATGTGTTTTAGACATTGAAACCCTCATTCTTGTATGGTCCAAGATGGGTGATTGTTTCCCAACCTCTCTTTCTCCATTTTCTAACTTTAAATCAATCAAACCTTTGTCTACTTAAATTCTTGTATTAATCTCGTCTATTGTAGTAAAATAGCGTTTCTAAGGAAACGCCATGCAAACAATTCATTATCTTTTCTTATTTCTTTCTATCATTGTAGTGTTATTAAGCCTCCCAAACGGTGTTCTTGTATCAATTCATATGGACTCGACACCGTACTTATCACTGCTACATTATTTTTAATAGGGTAAATTTAACTTGATTTTGACACGATCAACTGACGATGTTGATAAGTATTGCTTAATTCCTTAAAATGCCCTCTAGTGTTGTCTCTCCCATCAAAGTGGTTTGTCGACCTTGATTTTGAGCAAGGGAGACTAGATATGAATTTTCACAACATAAATTGAATTGACCCTTCTAAGAAAGTTTATTTGGCTAAGTGCCTTTGAAGCTCCTTTTATTCTTTGGTTATTGTGTTGACCGAATGGCCTTAGCCATTTTCTAATCAATCTCAGTTCCCATTGATGGACAAGGAATTTAAGGAACATCCATACACCGAATGAACATTTCAAAGTGTTCATCTTCAGTTTATGTGCTTGATCCTTTCGAATGCCTTTTCCAGATCGGTCAGGTGCTTTTACTCTGGCACGTGACTTGACAACAACAACGCCATCAATGCATCCCTCCATAATGCGATTGATCATATCGTGGAACATTGAATTCATAGCTCTCTAGTATATGGCTCCGACAAATCTTAGAGCAAATGCCGATTGCCCTCTATAACTAAATGCCATTTTTGGTACGTCTTCTTTGGCTATGTAATTCTAATCATAGTCTGAATGTCAATCGATAAAGGATAAGATTTGGTATTTGGCTACTATCAATAATTGGATTTGGTAATCTATCACTTTTCATCACAATACATATGTCAAATGCATTTACTGCAAAAGTATAATAAATATCTTTTTAATATACTGCATACTTTTCCTTTTTCTAACATACTCAATCCCACAAAACGCTTCCATATGTATGGATTCCTTTTTTTAATCTTATGGTGGGAATCAGAGATGTCACGGAATCAGATGTCACTCTTACTGGCATTTCATACGTATGGTCCGGTATGGATTACCTAATCACAAATCCCATTAACATGTTGTCCCAAACAAAGGAATGTTCTAAAAATTAAGGAGATACCCATTTTAAACCTTGATTACTCTCATCCAAACATGACCTCAGTAATTTCCCCCAAATATATTCATCCTTCTTAATGATTTTTCCAAAATGCGTTCATCCTTAAAAATAATTACGAGTATTTTTTTTTATTTCTTAAATGATTTTCCCAAATGCGTCCATCTAGCCTTATTGTATTTCTCCATGTATCATTTTGCCATAATACCAATCAAAACACGGGGCCATGAAAAAGCTCGGGCGGGCGGACTCACATGTAGAACAAGGGGTCATGGCCTCCCAATTTTTTTTTTTTTTAAAGTAGTGAGATATATGCATAATTTGAACATTTGAAGATTAATTTAGTGATTGTCCCTTTCAAATTTTTTACATTTACAACATAAACCATTTACATAAAAAAAAATTTAATTTAAAAATCAAAGCCCCAATGCTACATTTGTTTTGCAAGACTAAATCTAATGGCACAAGAAACCAGACTAATAATCCATTTTAATTCAATATACCTTTGTTTGGGTAGGCCAAATAATTGATGATTAATTGTTAATATCAACTTACTTGTCCCCTTGTGCACGACTATTTACTTCTGGTGGTGTGGTACTAATAGTCTCTTATAAAAGTGAAGGAAAATTACAACACCTCATTACCCAGCTCGTGAGATAAATAAGGCCTAAATCTATTTGACACAACTACTCTTTCGACTCTATCTCACCCTAAAAGTATGCATTAATAGACCAAAATTTGTTCTCTCACTCAAATCCATTAAACTTAACCCCTAACACAAAATCCAAAGTCTGCCAGTACTCGACCCTCTTTGAAATCCTATAATATATTATCCTTCGGTCTTGGTCTCACTTTTCTTCTCGTATATTAGATGGAAGACAGATCCCTATGCAGGAAGAAGGACATCGACCAATCACATGAAGTTACAAAACTGGTTCACTTAATTGACATTTGGTATGTGATGTCGGCCGAATAAAGTTACAATGAAATACTCTATGATACATTTTAGAGGTTTATGATGTATCATATTGTTAGTGGTTTGGGTTCCAAAATATTTATTACTAAATTTAAAAGAAAAGCTATTTCATTTCCTCTCATGCTGCCACTTGGCATTTTACATGATTTTTTTTCATGTGGCATTTTCTCTTCTTTTTTTTTCTTCACTTTTTGATTTCTTTCATTTCTCAATTACATCTAATATAATTTTATTTTTTATTCATTTCTTTCTCAATTACACGTATCTATATTAAATTCAGTCATCTATATACTGTCTTTTTGTGTTCCACACCCCTATCCTTCATGGGAGTTGATTAATTTTAGGTAAATAATTAACTGATTAAGAGTTGCATTCTCCCCTACTCCAAAGAAACAAAGAGAGAGAAATAGAGCGCTCTCACAGTTCCCAGTCTTCTTTTCTTTATAGGTACAATCTCATCCATTTATATGTATGTATATATATCTACGTATATCTATTTATCCGATTCACTATCTACATTACTCTTGATTTAGACATATTGATAGAAAAATGTGTTAATTAAGTTGAAATTGAAAGGAGAGTACTCCTACAATATTTAGGTATGTTTGCCTCCATTTTGTATTAGTGCATTTTTTTTAAAACTTTAATTATCTAATGTGAGGAAGCTACAATTTTATTTTTCTTTTTACTATGAACTTTATTCTTGCACAATCTATTTTTTCTCCTCAAAGTACTGATTTTTTTTTTCAACAAGTGGTGCCTTTGGCCATAACTTTGCTAGAAGGGGAAAAAAAGAAGCAATTCTTCAGATGAATTTAAGCAATCCATATCACTCTTGATATACAAGAGTTGATCTAGAATTACAAATAGAAAAAATCTGTGCATAGCACGAGTTATCAAAGAGTTATAGTTAGATTCTAAAATATCTTAAGTATGGTAACTCTTGCTTTTAGAAACCAAAGTGATTCTTCAAAATTCCAATATAATGGTGCCCTGATGAATGCATTTTTTGGGACTCAAATTTAGGACTTTTTAGCACCAAATAGATAGGATGTAACATCCTAAGCCACTGGTAGGTATGATAGAAAATACCTTCAAGACTATAATTTCTCCATTTTCCGGAGCTTGGGTATCTCCTTCAAAGTGGAGCCCAGTTTAGGATATTTAATTACACGTTTCCCTCTTAAATTCCAACAGCTCCGACTCGATCCAAAACTTTCTCTCTCCAACGACTTTCTCTCTCTAAAAAAACTCGTTCCTTAATGAAAGTTTCTCTTAGACCAAAATTTAAAAATATATATATATATATATATATATGAAAGTTTCTTCTCTCACCCTTTCTCCCTCATTCTCTGTACACACTTATTTATCGGCTTTTGTCATCGTCGCTCATCTCATGCTCAGATTAGTCCACTTTTCTTTGATAATAATGTTGAGATTCTTTAATAATAATAATAATAATAATAATAATAACAACCCAATTGTATACAACTACTATTTCATTATTAAGTCCCTTTCTTTCTTTCTTTTTTTTTGTTTTTTTGTTGAACTATTAAGTCCCTTTCTTATAGTCCCTTTTTACCATTTAAGCCTGCATTTCCATTCCCATAATATATACTTGATTACTTGGGATTTCTTCAATTAAATCTATCTTCATTCTTCAGGTACTCCATTTTTTATTTATTCAATACCCTTTATCTCTATGACTCTATCTCTGTTCTGTTCTGTGTATCTGTCTTTTGTGATTATTGAGAAATGTTGTTGTCTTAGGTGGTTTTTGTTACTCATTTTTCTCATGTATGATTCATTTGCTTCTGTTTTTTTTTTTTTTTTTTTTTTTTTCCTGAAATCCATGTTTCGATTTCATCTATACAATCTAAGTTTTTGTGTTGTGATCTTTGATGGGTTGGAATTGTATCGAATTCCTATTTGAAATGGTTTGACCAAATGTTTCTATATGTCTTCATTCATATATGTAGATGTTTATATTACTATAAATTGATGAAATTCTCAGATATGATTTGATTATTAATTTTGAAATTGGGTTGTGCTCTGCGGCGATTGCTGTTTGATCATATCTTTTCATCCATTTTTTTTTTTATGTATCCATTGCATCTCTCTCTCTCTCTCTCTCTCTCTCTCTCTCTCTCTCTCTCTCTCTCTCTGCGGTTATAAACTTATAAACTTTTATAATTAATCAATGGGGAAGGGAAACATTCGAGGGGAGTGAGACAGACTATTTAATTGCAGTTTTATGGGTGTAAAAGGCAGCGTAGAAAGAGGAGAGAGATGTGAAGAAACTTTCGAGGTTTCTTTTTAGAGGTAACTGATTTTCTTTTTAGGATATTTAGAGTCATTGTACATTTTCCAATTGTTTTTTGAATCATTTGGTGTTGTGGTCTGGTGCTAGGACATAAGGGCCAGGCCAGAGGAAGGTGGCAAGTTTCGAACCCTGGTATGAGCGTCGCATGGAGAGCTTTTTTTACCAACTAGGCGAAGACATTGCTCAATGCACATTTTCCAATTAGTTCATACTAAAAGGGGAAAAACATAAATTGTACCAATACCTAGAGATAAGCTTTTTAAAGATAATATATGAAGGCATTGTTGTATTAAGCCATATGATTTAATTTGTCCCAAAAGCATTTCGTGTCTGGGATCTTTGTTTCAGCTCTTCAGTCTACCATTATGAACTTGTAATCTTGCAAAAACACCATTTCGAACAACATCTACGCTTTTTGATCAATTCAGGAAAGATTTGATTAATTATAAACTCTCTTCCTTGGCATTTGTAACTGATGAAAAAAAAAGAAGTCAAACCTTGATCTTAGGCTCTTAGAAACGACTGACAAAATGCCATATTGTAAACTCCATGTTTCTCTTTTCGTTTTTGGGCTTTGTTCCTTTATGTTATTTGTCTTTAGTTTTGGGGAAACATTCTTCTATCCTCCTGTTTTATTTAGGATTGCAACTCTTGCATAACAGAGATGACTGCTTTAATTTATTATCCTAACTTTAGTAGGCAAAGAAAGTCAATAGGATTTTTCTAATCAGGATAATAGTTATTTCTTATCCAAATTCTGACTTTTGTCATTAGGTTTTCTGATATCTTTAGGCAAATGTAGTTGTAATTGCTTGGCCTTGGACATTGGATTCGGGAAGTGGCGCTTCCTTAAATCTAGAAAGGAAGGTCCCTAGTAATGATCTGGAGAGTTTAAGCTTGAAAGATTGCATATTGATCATCAAGTGATATATGGGAGTTTTTAAAGGGAAAGTTAGAGCCTCTATTTGGCTGTCGGTTATGCATAATGAAACTGTATAAAACAAAGAATGGTTGCTCTTAAGCAACCAAATTTAATTTTCTTAATGTAGCATAACTTGTAACTTTATTGCGGTCTTTTGATTGTGGCCTGGTTAGATGTCCCATGGGAATCCTATTTATGTTTTTGGATGGGAAAGTTCCATGGTTTATTTTGTTGAGTCGTCGTTTGTATATATTTTATTCTCAAGAGTGGCCATGTACGGCCACGGGACACATATGCGACACGATGACATAGTATAACTCTAGAAAATGTAGGATATGGACACAGCTAGGACACAAAAAAAGTCTTTCTCTCAACTAAGCCTTTGTCCCAAATTTTTTGAGGTCGGCTACATGAAAGGACAGAAAACAATTATGATTTATTTTGCAATCAATTATACAACTTACTCGTGCTCTTGTTTTCCAAATTTTCAATTAAACCAATTACATGTATCCAAAGTTACATGACTCCGATATGGGTGTCGGGTAAGCTTCAGACTTCCTAAATTCACAAATAAGGCTTGTGGGACACGACAATAAAACTATGTTTGTCTTATATTTCTAAGAGAAAATTGTGTAATTGTGGAAAATAGGAGTTTGAACATGAACTTGGTAGCAAAGGAATATAACTGGAGACATTAATGTTGTATTGCTATTATAAAGGTAGTGTTTGTTCTGTGTTGTAAGAATTAAATAGAAGTTCTAGTTGGATGAGAGCTGGCAGTGTTTGTTTCTTTTAGGAGCTGAACTCTAAATATTCTGGCAGTTTGAGATGAATAATTTGCTACAAATTAGTGTACTGATGACATGCAAATGCAAAATGTGGATTTTACTCATTATCAAGGCTATTGGGTTTGCAGGCATGGATTATTTGGACTCAAGACGAAGGAGAAACTATGCCGGAAAATTTCTTATGGCTGCTGCCCTTACTATTCTTTGTATTGTTTTCCTCAAGAAGTCGCCTGACTTCAGTAGCCATAGCCAGGTAAATCTTTGTCCAAAAATACATACCAACTGCCCACAGATTTTTGTGTCTTCCAAATATAAAGGGTTTCGTTTAGTGCTATGTTTTCTGTGGCATCGTCCTGTTAAAATGTAGATATACTTTTGTGTTATTGATTTTTGCATCTCTATATGTTCTATAACAGTTTCACATTCCTGTTTTTGAAATCAATTTCTTATTATCCCGGAGAGAAACATCAAGCCATATGCACTAATAATATGATGTTGTCAAATTTCTTTTTTGCATGTTTAGGCTTAGTTTGGCCCCCAATTTGGTGCTTCTCCTTTTTTAAAGTACAATTTCATGTTAATTCATTTGGTAACTAGTTTATGAGCTTTGCAAAAATTGAACTTAGGGCTTTTTTAGGGGAACTTTTAAAAGTTCTAGAATGGAGCTTTTAAAAGCTCAAAGTTGCTTTTTGATTTCATGATGTCTTTTTGAACAGTAGTGTGTCACTTGTATAAAATTATCAAACAACTATGTAATAAATTTCATAAGCTCCTTTTAAAAAGCCACGTAGGAGCCAAACTAAGCCTTAGAATGATGCTCTTCCTCCTAAGAAATTGTACGAGAAACCAAAAATAAGCTAGTAGACTAATTATTTGGATAATTTTTGCTTGATAGGTGTTCGGTTTAATTGAAATGAGATTCGAGTGTTATTCAATCAATGTTTCTCCACTTGGAAATTTATGTTGATTTGGGCATTGTGCTGATTTCTTTTTACCAAACCAAACCAAGCCAAGCCTTGTGTCCCAATCAATTGGGGTCGGCTGTATGAATCCTTTTTCTCCATTCTGTACGATCAAGAGCTATATGCTCATTTAAATTATATATATTCATATCTTGTTGCAATACATATTCCCAAGTCAGTCTAGGTCTGCCTCTCCCTCTAACCATTCCAGGCACTACGATCTTATCACTCTTTCGCACAGGTGCATCTACAGGTCTTCGTTGCACATGGCCGAACCATCTAAGTCTATTCTCTCTCAACTTATCCTCAATATGTGTCACTCCTACAGTCTCTCGGATGTACTCATTTCTAATTCTATCTTTCCTAGTCTTACCACACATCCATCTTATCATCCTCATCTCCGCTACACTCACTTTGCTAATGTGTTGTTTCTTAGTTGCCCAACACTCTGTCCCTTGGCCTAATAGCTATCCTATAAAATTTTCCTTTCAATTTTGCTGGTATTCTCCTGTCACATAATACTCCAGAAGCACTCCTCCACTTAAGCCAGCCCACTTTAAATTCTATGGGTCACGTCATCACCAATCTCTTCGTCTCTACTGATCATTGAACCTAGATAGCGAAAATGTTCCCTCTTTGGGATCTCCTGATCTTCGATCTTCACTGCTTCGTTGTCTCTACTTCCACTGTTGCTAAAAGTACATTCCATGTATTCTGTTTTCGTCCTACTTATCTTTAGCCCCTTAGTCTCCAGTGCTTCTCGCCAAGCTTCTAGTTTAGTGTTGAGTCCCCTTTTAGTCTCATCAACCAAGACAATATCATCTGTGAACAACATACACCATGGGACCTCATCTTGAATGTGTCTAGTCAATTCATCCATAATTAAGGCGAACAAATAAGGGCTCAAGGCCGACCCCTGGTGCAGGCCTACGGTAATTGGGAATTCGCCTGTTTCTCCGACTGGTGATCTAATTGTAGTAACCGCTTCATCATACATATCCTTCACCACGTCAATATAACCCTTGGTCACTCCTTTCTTCTCTAGCACCCACCAAATTAAATCTCTAGGCACTCTATCATAAGCTTTCTCTAGATCAATAAAAACCATATGTAGATCTTTTTTCTTCTCTCTATACTTTTCCATTAGTCTTCTAAGTAATTAAATTGCTTCCATAGTTGATCTCCCAGGCATAAATCCAAACTCGTTTTCTGACACTGATGTTGCGCCTCTTAAGCGATGCTCCATCACTCTCTCCCATAGCTTCATAGTATGGCTCATCAACTTAATACCTCTATAGTTGTTGCATTGTTGTACATCTCCTTTACTCTTATATATAGGCACTAGGATGCTCTTCCTCCACTCATCAGGCATTTTTCTAGTCATTAAAATCCTATTAAAAACTTTTGCAAGCCAAGATGCCCCCACATCTCCCAAGCATTTCCAAACCTCAATGGGGATCCCATCTAGTCCTAAGGCCTTGTTGGGTTTCATCTTCTTCAAAGCAAATTCTACCTCAAACTTCCTTATTCTCCGATAGAATCTGTATTCTCTAGTTTCATCGTAACTTCCAGTTTCTTCTTCCATTGTGTTATCTATATGTTTTTCATTCAGCAACTTCTCAAAATAGCTCTTCCACCTTTCCTTAATCTCTTCGTCGCAAGGTTATTTAAGGCGCAAGGCGCACTGAGGCGCAAAGGTCTCCTGGAGCCTAGGCGCGAGGCGCACTCTGAGGCGCGCGCCCGAGCGAAGCGAGGCGCAAAAATACATATATATATATTTTTTATATGATATAGCAGCTCGGCTGGGCTTTTTAACATATACTAGTATTTTCTATATGATTTTATTAATTTTTTAGTACTTTATGCCTAGTGCTCCACCCAAAGATTAAGACATTAAAACATTTTTTTATAAATTTTTTAGTATTTTCTAGTAATTTTTTTTTTTATTTTCTAGTATTTTCTAACTTCTAAAATCTGTTTTTATGTATTTTTGTGTGGGAAATATTAACACATTACAATACAATACAAAATAAGAGAAGAAGAAAAAGAAAAAAGAAAGAAAAAAAAAGTAAAGAAGCTGATTATATTATATTATTTATGTAGGGCAATGCTAGGGGCACTAACAACTTCCACTAACACTTACTAACACACTCTATCTCTCTCCTAGTGGTACTGCGGGGTCCACTGCGGAGCCCACAGTGCCACTAGGAGAGAGATAGAGTGTGTTAGTAAGTGTTAGTGGAAGTTGTTAGTGCCCCAAATATTACTCATTTATGTATGATAAGTTAATAAAAAACCACTGAAATTGTATCAATACAAATAGTAAGAGTAATATATTATATTGTGTAATCTCTTATGACTTATTTTATACAGATTATATTCTAGTGTGAGTTGGATAACAGCTGGAAAAAACGAAGTCAAAAAAGGTCAAAACCCCCATCGCAAGGAGATCAGGCTGGAAAACAAAGAAAAAAAGACTCAGAAGAAGAAAGAAAAAGAAGAAAGAAGAAGAAGAAGAAGCCGCAGAAGAAGAAGAAGAAGAAGAAGAAGAAGAAGAGGAAGAAGAGAAAAAATAACCAAATCAACTGGAGCGAAATCTCCAGAACAGAGAAGACGAACTGGTGCGAAAATCTCCAGAACAGAGAAGTTCGAAGAAGAAGTAGAAGAAGAAGAAGAAGAAGAGAAGCAACGAAGGGAACCAGAAGCAGAAACAGGGAAGAAGAAGAAGAAAACGAATCTGAAGGAGAAGAAGAAGAAGATAAAAAAAAGGGGGAAAAAAAATTAGGGCGGACATACCTGAATCGCAACTGTTCTCTCCTTTATTCTTCTTCCTTTTTTTTTTGGGTCTAAATTTGCTCTTTGCTTGAGTTAAATTTGTGCTTGGAGCCTCGATTGAATTGGGCGTGCGCCTCATGCGCCTTGCGCCTCCGGAAAAAGCGCCAAAAGGCGCGCCTCTAGTGCGCCTGATTGAAGTCGCCTCGCCTAGCCTTAGGCGAGGCGCAACCCTTGAGCCCGCCTGCGCCTCGCGCCTAGGCGCGCCTCGGGCGCGCCTTTCACAACAGAGCTTCGTCGTTCACTAGTACCCTAGAGTCATCGCTTTTTATACACTTAACCTGATTAACGTCTCTTGTTTTCCTCTCTCGACTTAGGAAGCTTATAAATACATTTTTCTCCCTCTCTAGTGTCTAGTTTGGTGTAGAAGGCGTCATAGGCTTCCATTTTAGTAACTCTAACTGTCCTTTTAACCTCCTTATTTGCACATTTATAGCTTTTGAAGTGTTCCTCACTTCTATCATTTTGCCACTTCTTAAAGCAATCCTTTTTGGTTTTTACTGCAGCTTGTACCTCTTCATTCCACCACCAAGTATCTTTAGAAGCTAACCCTCTTCCCTTCGACTCTCCGAGGACCTCCTTCGATATTCTCGTGATGCACCTTGCCATTCTATCCCACATAGTATTGCTTCCATCTTCCAAATTCCAAGGTGCTTCTGTATACATTCTCTCTTGGAATATTGCTAGTTTCTCGCCTTTAAGGTTCCACCACCTAGTTCGCGGGTTTATAGGGTCTTTTCTAGTACGACATTGTCATTTTATATGGATATCTAAAATAGTAAGTCTATGTTGAGATGTTAAACTCTCTCCTGGGATGACCTTACAGTCTTTACATGCTAACCTCTCGGCCTTTCTCACAAGGAACAAATCGATCTGGCTTCTATTAGATCCACTCTAAAAGGTTATCAAGTGTTCTTTCCTCTTTATGAAAAAGGTGTTTGCTACTACAAGATCATATGCTACGGCGAAATCTAAAATACTCACCCCTGCCTCATTCTGATCTCCAAAACCATACCCCCCATGCACCCTCTCATATCCAGTTCTATCTTTGCCTACATGGCCATTAAAATCTCCACCTACAATTATCTTCTCTCCTCCCGGTATTTCTTGCATTAAAGCGTCCAACTCATCCCAGAATTGTCTTTTAGTGTGATCATCCAATCCTACTTGGGGCGCGTATGCACTAATCACATTAATTATATCTATTAAAGCTTGATATACATTGTTGGGCCCATTCTCTAACAGCTTAAGCTTTTGGAGTAGTTGGTAACTTAACATGGTATCAGAGCCTTGTTTGTGGGAGGTCCTGGGTTCGACTCTTCATCCCCGCTTTGTTGTGCATATTTGCACTTTGTTATTTGTCTCCAATATGATGGAGTTTGGTTTATTTGCTCTCCACGTGCAAGTCGGGGTTGCACGTGAGGGAGGGTGTTGAAGCTTGATATACATTGTTGGGCCCATTCTCTAACAGCTTAAGCTTTTGGAGTAGTTGGTAACTTAACATGGTATCAAAGCCTTGTTTGTGGGAGGTCCTGGTAAAAAACCATCCCCGCTTTGTTGTGCATATTTGCACTTTGTTATTTGTATCCAATATGATGGAATTTGGTTTGTTTGCTCTCCACGTGCAAGTCGGGGTTGCACGTGAGGGAGGGTATTAAAGCTTGATATACATTGTTGGGCCCATTCTCTAACAGCTTAAGCTTTTGGAGTAGTTGGTAACTTAACAATATCCACTCCAACTACTAGTTTGATAAGCAATATTCTGTCTCCTTTCCTCGTGACTGTCACAACTTTATCCTTGAGGTTCTTGTCAACCACGATTCCGACACCATTTCTCTGCCTATCATTCCCTGTATAGAATATCTTATACCCAGTCTTTTCTAGCTCCTTAGCTTTCTCTCCAACCCACTTTGTTTCTTGTAAACATACTACATTAACCTTCCTTCTAATCATAGTGTCTACTAGTTCCATAGCTTTACCTGTTAAGGTTCCTATATTCCAAGTTGCTAACCTAAGCCTATAGTTCTGGACTAGCTTCTTTACCCGCGGTGGCCCAGATGAGCGCGGGAACCCTTGCTTATTTAACACTGCACCCGAGCGTCGATGCGGCGCCCCTTGCACATTTTTCGAAACACCCGAAGGCAGGCGCAACGCGTCGCTTAAAGGGAACGCCCTAGCATTTACACGAGTATTCCTATTTGGATTCATATCATAAGGATCCGACGGTTTTTTTTTTTACGTGCTGGCTGTCGAGCTACCTAACGCACTAACCCTCCTCTTTTATCCGGACTTGGGACCGGCAGTGTTGAAACAACCCAGGAAGAGTGGGCTGATGCTGATTTCTTTTTATTTTTATTTTTTTATTTGTATCTTTTTTCAAAAGTTTTACCCACCCCGAATCACTATAACAAGTATGGAGTCAAGCCACCGGCTATTCTGGATGAGAATTGTCTATTAGACTATTATAACAAAATTTGTCTGAGTTGTTACTTTACACTTACAGTTTAGATTCTTCCTTCTTTTCAGCATGTACTTACCCTTCTCTGAGTTGCCATGCTAATAACTTTTTTTCCCCCAAAGGTTTGCTTACAATGCCAGTGTTTGTCCCTCCTAGGTCAACGACTTCTCTTGGAGTTACGTGCTGTCTTAATCTTAAAAAATTTGAACTAAGCCATAAGAAAAAAGCTATTGAAGAGAGCAGAGCACGTAACTAGGAGACAAGTTTAGACTTTAGAGTGAAGAGTGTTGTATTTAGTAAATATTTGAATAGGTGTGAATATTTGTATTATACATGTTTAGCAAGAAAAAATGTTTTAATTAGAACACATTATTACAAGCACCAATTCAATTAATATTATGATAGTTCATTACTTCATTACATTTACATACTACGTATATTTGTTGATCAATGGTTTATTGTGTTCATCATGTAACTAACGACAATAGTGGTAGATATAAATAGTAACATAAACTAGTGAGAGTAGTGGCTACTATCCAAAAAACCATAAGGGAAATAATTGTTTATATCTATTTAAGTGCGTGTAATAGTGTCATTTATCCCTGCAATTACTTTTATTTTTTAAATCATACAGCTCATTTGGGAAAGTGCTTTCATATTATCTGCTGGAGAGAAAAAAAAAAATGCCACAATAGAGAGACCAATGGGCCTGACTCTCACCCTCAAAAGACGCCTTGTGAGGGATGTTTACCCAGGCTTATAAGAAGCATAGAGGGAGGGGGGCTATGCCCGGGCGATGTGGACAATCCAGTATTTTAGCAATAGGTGTAAAGGTCTCCGGAAATCTAATACACAAGTGAAACCAGGCTGACAATGTGATGGTATTGCACAGAATCAAAAGCAGCACTAAATGGAATCAAACAGTCCATTTTAACTTGCTGACAACAGCGTTAAGAAAGTCCCACAATAAAAAGCAGCCAGTAGGATGATTATTTGCTACTGTCCAAGTAGGAGCAGAAATCAATTTGAAACTGAAGATGGCGAACACTTCATCAAAGCCACCACCAATATAATGAATTTGTGTTGTATTATAGTATATGACAGTTGAGACAACTGATGTGAAAGCGAGAGTCGGACCATAGTAATAGAAGTGTTGATGACAGGGAAAAAAAATTGAATTTAGGCCCACATTTGAACAAATCAATGAGAAATTTGACTCGAAATTAAAGGGGCATCAGCTGTGGAGTAAACAATCAAACTGCTAGTAGGAAAAAATCAGGAATAAACTATGCCTGCGTGGAAAAGTCCTCTTTGGCAAATAAAAGTAGCCTTTTTTGGTGTTTGAATTCTGAGAGCTAGATAAAGAAACTTCAAAGAGGGTGAAACCAAATAATACATCATTACAAGGGAATAAAGAGGAAAGAAAAAATGTAATGGTTACAATGAGTTCATTTTCTTCTACTCTTTTGGTCTTACTCTCACCATGTTGATCACTTGTCGTTGAAAAAGGTGTACCTTGATTCAATAAAATGTCTAACCTACATCTTTATTCTAGTTCTTATCTTCTTGTACATGATTGTGGACTATGTTTATAGATGCGTTTTGTTACACTGGATTCCATGTGTCATTGCTATAAACTCAGTTTCTGCACTTCATATGGGATGTCTGTAGTTACGCATGTTTTTTTTTTCTTCTCACCTAGTAATTAGGTTATTACCCACATGAGATAGGCCTTAAAAGATGACCGGTATGGTGTAGTTTGATCATGCAGTAGTAAGAGCTGCCTTCAACACCTGTGTGGTCTAACTTTGACCCGGTCCCCTAGATCTGTGGCGATTTCCTCTTCTCTTCTAATGACTCAGATACCAACTCATTTTGTAGCAGAAAGTGAAGACAAGGATAAAAGACAAGTGAAGAAGAAATAAAAATAAAAATAAAAAAAAAGATGGGAGAAAGGGATTGAAAGGTGCTTAGTTTCTCTATACTGCCCAAACTTCATATCATGGGACCAAGAGTAGGAAATGCAGAATTCTCCCCCTGAAAGTTACACAATAATTCATAGGAGTTGGACATAGTAAAATTTAGAGGCTGTTTGATAAAACTGGATAATTTTGGTATCGGATTAGCTGAATTGAAGATTTGAACTCTTGGGTTTGTTAAATTATAAGTATAAGAATCAAGTTGTAATTTTAAAGTCAAGTCTGAGAATGCCTTTCTGTTAATGCCTTGGATTCAACGATAAGTCAGGTCTTCTTGACTTAAATGTCAGGCTTAGTTATTTGTATAATTTTTTTCCTATTCCAAGTGCTACATGGTTTCCATTACTAAGCACGCTTAATAAATAAGTACTGAAAATTTTGGTTCAAGTACTTAATTAGGTTATCAGTAATGCTATAGGATGGACTCTTGCGTTTCAATGCTATTTAATGACAATGATGCAATAAAGCCTGTCAATTATCAATTCCCAAGGGATGCTCAGATGGGAATATAATAGATTTTCAGCATACATTTTACCCCTTAAAACCAAGTTGTCGTAAACCTTGAACTGCCTTGCCGCAGAATATACATGATATATAACTACTTTAGTTGCATACAAACTCACCAAAGAGTTGGACAGCCATTGAAGTGAAGTTTGCCACTTATCAATTGCAATGGGCTAACTTTAATTATATTCCCACATAATCAGCTATTTTGTTGCACACTTAGGTTTATTATTTAATGGAAAAAGGATGTTATTTCAATTTCCGTTGCGACTTTTACTACTACATTTTTCTGCAAAGATTTCTTTTTCTTTATTTATACTTAATTGAAGTCTATATGATGAAGGTCAGATTGGTACCCTAGTTTCATTAACAAAAAAATGGTTCATTCTCCATAGGTAGCCCAAGTGTTGATAAAGAAAATCATTGAACACAATAACCATGTTACATTTATATAAGGTCAATCAGCAAATTGTACTGATTGTGAATCACAAATTTGACTTTAAACTTGATTTTTCATGTTTGAACACTTTCTGCTGTTTTAACATATTTATTGTTTTCGGTAACATGTTCTGTTTCAGTTTTCCCATCGGCAGCCTGGGGTGACGCATGTCTTAGTAACTGGAGGTGCCGGCTATATAGGTTCTCATGCTGCATTGCGACTTCTCAAGGATTCATATCGTGTAACAATAGTGGTATCTCTCATTTACATAATGCAGTATTTTTCTTTTTTTCATAAAGAATAGCTCAGTTTCTTGGAATTTATATCAATTACTTATTGGACTGATAATTGTCTCTTGCCTTCTTTGTCAGGATAATCTTTCTCGAGGAAACTTGGGTGCTGTGAAAGTTCTGCAAAGTCTATTTCCTGAGTCGGGGCGACTTCAGTTCATATATGCTGACCTAGGCGATAGAAAAGCTGTATCCTAATTTTGCTAAAATTAGTTATATGTGTTTTTCCTTTTATTTCCTCATTTTTTTCATCGTTTTATTACTATTAGTAACCTAAATTAAAATAATGTAAAGGGAATGTTGGAGCTTCTTTCCTTATTACATATATCAGGTTAACAAGATATTTGGGGAAAATGCGATTGATGCTGTGATGCATTTTGCAGCTGTTGCTTATGTTGGTGAAAGTACGCTTGATCCTCTTAGGTACATATGTTTTCCTATTATGTGCTCATACGACATCATTTAAACCATCCAAAAAAGGGAAAATAAAAATAAAAGAGAAGAAATAAAGCATAGATAATTTATTTTGGCATACCATCTGGGAAGGACAAACACTTTTATAAAGGTCATGTATTCTTGTCTTACAGTGTGTAGGACTACATTGAACACCCCTCGATATGCGTCCAACACACCAAAATCTGTTTTCTACTTTTGATGTAAATGTTTTGTTCGGGGACAAATAAAACACACAACGGACACATCTGGATACTTTGTTACCATGTCTATATGGTTGAAATTCTGAAAAGCTAATTAGAAATTGAAAGCGAACACATCCACTTTATGATGAGGATAATTAGGATTCAGTGGCTCATTTTTGGGTATATATGCGAATTAAAATAGATATGGTGCATGAAAACATAGTTGGGCTTTTACAAATTGTGAATCCTTAATGGTTATGAAATCAAATAGGGCTTCTGAAATTCAAACTAATTAGGACCTTTTGAAATTAAAGATAAAGATGATTAGACATCCTAGTTTTATTATATATCCTTATCACATGTGATCACAAATATCTAAGTATGTATCTATCATTTTGTTGTGTTCTATCTGTGTCGTACTAAATTCTAAGCATTAGCCGTGTTATCATGTTGGGGTCCCCATATCCATGTCGGTGCTTCTTAAACTTGTGCGTAAATTTTTCTCATACTGCCAAATGAAGAACTGTTGTGAAAGTTTGCATTCTGCTTCTTGACTCACAGACTAATAGAATGAAAATAAGACATGATAAGTCTCATTTATTGTAGTCATAGTTATCCTCTTGTAATGAAGCTGTTGCCCATCCGGTGGAATCCACTTTACTTACATTAACGAATAGCTTGTATCTAATCTTGAAAGTTCCACATTCTATTGTTGTTGTTGAATGCTTCGTGCAATGAAATGTTTTTGTGTTGCAGGTACTATCATAATATTACATCAAATACCTTGGTAGTTCTAGAGGCCATGGCAGCACATGGTATTAAGACACTTATATATTCGAGCACTTGCGCGACATACGGAGAACCCGAGAAGATGCCTATTACAGAAAAAACTCCTCAAGTGAGTGGTCATGTTACTTTAGGGTGTTTTGCTCAAGTGTCCGAGAAGAGTTGTTGGTTTCTAAAAAATGCTGAATTTTATCTGGAAATTTTTTTCGTACATCTTAATAAGAATATCCAAAACTTATTTATGTGTTTAAGAATGCTTTCTGTCTAACAATTTAATATCTCACCAACTTGTTTACCTATATTTTCTTATGAAATGCTGCCATTTGTTGGTACTTCAGTTTATGTGGGTGCAAGGATCAAAATATCGTTTCGGTCTATTGTTTCGGTCAACCCAGAAACGGAAACTTTTTGGAAACATTTCGGAAACATGTGGAAACAGTGGAAAATTTTGGAAGCATTGAGAAACATGGGGAAACGTAACTTCAAACTTAACTATATGCGTGTATAAAGCTAATAATTGATTAATTGAACATTTGAGAGGTCTATATATGTAGAGCCGCATTAAAATATGTAGTTCAAATTGAAAATACATGAGGATTAAGTCGCCAATCTACTGTCAAACACTTCATAGAATCCACAAAACACTTCATAGAATCCACAAAACACTTCATAGAATGCAAAAGATACATATAAGTACATAGTAAGCTAATAAGCCATCTCTAAAATAAAATGGTTGTTCATATGACAAGTACACAACCACATGATTATCTTGATGGAAACAAGTATGTTTCGTTGGAAGCAAATGAAACGATGCGGAATCATAGGTTTGTTTTGATGGAAACAAAAAAAACAAAGTCGTTTCGATGGAATCCATGGAATTTCGAGATTCCATGGATGTTTCGTTTCCATGACCTAGGAAACGGAAACGTTTCGGCCGTTTCGATGGAAACAGGAGGAAATTTTGATCCTTGTGTGGGTGTCATTCTTAACTTCATTAATTGTTTGGAAATCCATAAAGCAATCCTTCTCAAGGATGCAGGGTTGTAGGTACTGAGAAGCCTCCGTGGCCACGTGACTCCGGCTCATGTCATACAAGTACACCATGTGGGACCAACTCACTCCCCTGTGGCACCTGTGAAAGTTTTATCTCCGTGTACCACCATGTGGCCTGTCTTACAGGTGGAGGGATTTTTTACAGTACTGTACTTATTGCCAAGCTCATATCTCCCCCAAATTGGGCTCTGCCCTCATGACCTGCAATAGCTTGTACATCGTGCTTGCCATCTCCAACAACTTGAGCGTCGAGCTAATAGGCACCCTCCCTGATTGGGGAAATGCGTGTCGCGTCTTGGCCCAGGACCTTGGCACATGGGCGCTAAGCCTTGCCTTGCCTTGCCTGTCCTTGGGATCCCCGCCATCTTACATGTAACACCTCCACCTCCATCCCATTACTAAAGAACCCACTTGGCGACTCCATGGGGAGATGCGTTTGTCTAGATGGTTAAGACTCACAAAAGCAAAGGTCTTCCATGGAAAACCACCACTCTGACTGCATCCGAACACCTCCCACAGTTTTGTTCCGAATGTAAGGCTTGTGATCAAGATGCATTACTCTCGTTTCGAGGTCCAGATTCTGTAGAGTTCTCGTGGCTCCGTTATGTTTGTAGAAAATTAATCATGTCCAACTCGTGTGCTTTTTTAATGATATTGGAGGAAAATTACATCATTTTTTCTCATATTGACAACTCTTTTGTTGCATTTGAAGCATTTGGGAGTGGTCACCTTGTAAAAAATGTATAACTCCCCTCCGATGCCATTATGAAAACTCATGTGGATTGCACATGGTCATTTTCCTTCTAGCATTACAGCTGATTCGGGCAAAAATTGAAATTTAGTTTAATGTATTGGGAGGACTGAATTGACACAATCAAAAGTATGACCAAAGTGACATTCGTCTCATATTACAGTACATAGTAAAATGAGTTCTATCAGTTACCTATCCGAAGACAATGATTGTGTCACCTTACTACTCAGTGAGAGATGCCGTACCCATGAAGCTAATTAGTTTAAAGTCAAGAAATTGTATTCGTATCCATATTTAATAGGATTTTGACAATCGATATATTTCTACATGTTCTTTTAGAAAGACTCATTTCCGCAATTATATGCAGGCTCCAATCAACCCATATGGAAAGGCCAAGAAAATGTCTGAAGATATCATATTGGACTTCTCAAAGACTTCGAACATGGCTGTCATGATACTGAGGTTTGTTCTCGGTATTTTCTTTGTTATTTTCAGTTAGAATTTGTGAGTAATACATGGTTACTTCCAGTTCCATTTAATTTTGTCCATGAACTCTTTAAGACCAGGTCACAAAATATTTATGACCTCGTAGGCTAGATGCCTGTATCTGGATTCAATTACTTAAATCGATACATCACAAGCGGAGCCCACAACCATTATACAAATATGAGATGCAATTGAATGGAGCAGTTGTTTTGAAGGATCTTAGTCAAAAAATTGTTTACAAGGTAGTAGCTGAAGTGACAGCGACTTTATTACTGGTTCCCAAAGAAATTTGAGACGTGAGCTCCCGTTGAATGCTTAATTCATAGCACTGGTTCCAAAAGAAATTTGGAGCAGTTGTTTTCAAGGCTTTAGGCATACAAATTTGATGGGATTTATTACAAGCTAGCAGCTGAAGTGAGTCGACATATCTCGGGTCTGTGGTGGGTGATATTGAAACATAGAGCAAAATGCTTTCACAGGATGTCATCAAATTTTAGATGCAGTTCTAGTACCAATGGGACTGTGCTCTATAAAGTTAAGAATTACTAGTAGTTTAGATATTCCAAAAGGTTATGACCATGTAAATCGAAGCTTTCGGCTTTATGGACAATTATCAGGTACAAGTGAAGTGGGTTGAGATCTAAATCTTCATACTGTGCTTTTGCATTATGCTTAATGTCTTCTCATTAGGCTTTTTAAGGAGCTCGATGGGTTCTAGAGAAGTGAAGTTCAATTCCTTGCCTATTTTTATTACAGTAATATCGTCGTTGAATAGGTTGGCTTGGTGAGGGAGTCATGGCAGATGACTTGAGAATGGTGAGATTGAAGCATAGGCGGATCCTGGAACTTAGGGTCGGGGACAAAATCTCGAATTTTTAGGTTAGAAATGGCCAAAAATAGAATTTCTTATCCATTATTAAGGGTACGTAAGGAAAATCTTAGAACTTTGGGGCCCAAAATACACGGCTTTCAAAAGTTGAGAGGGAGCACTGCCCCCCTTTTTCTCTACATAGATCCGCCCATGGATAGAAGGTGCTATTACGCTTTCACTACTCTTTGAGGTGATGACTTCATATTTTCATATTATTGAAGATGACCATCTGGGGTATCTTTCTTTATCATTCATATGTAGGATCAAATGTGCTCGGTATCATTATGTTAATAGAGATGGCTTAGTAATCTTAGCTGGACATGGCACCACTTGCCTAGTAATTCGGTAATGTTTGTTTTTTTTGGAGATAATTTGTTTTTCTCATTTGTTTTCCTACCTTTATTAGTCATTCTATCTTGAGTCATGTTGACCGTATTTATTTCCGTTTATTTTCTTTTATTGTGGTTGATTTCCTTCCTTTTCTTTGTAAGACTATATGTACATGGGAGTGTAAAGGAATAAAATCATTTTTTGCCCAAATCCTTTTTGGTATCAGAGCCAAATTTGATTTGGCATTGTTTCCCCGCTTCCACCTTCAGCGGTTGGCGACCCGTTGCCCTCCGAACCTCGCTTTGCTTTCATCTTGAAGCCTCCATCCAACGACCCTGCCTGCGCCAACTCCACTACCCCCTACGGGCCTCATCCAGCCTCCGGCCAGCCCCTTTCGGGCCCTGTCCAGCCCTAGGTCAGCCCTTTCGGGCCCTGTCCAGCCTAGGGTCAGCCCTTTCGGGCCCTGTCTAGCCATAGGCCAGCCCTTGTCCAGCCTTCGATTAGCCCTTTGAGGGGGAGTGGAGTATATTATGGTGGCTCGAACTCTTCAAGATTGGGTCTATTGTTGCAACCACTGTTACTTGTTTAAACAAGAAGTTGGCTTTTTTGGTGATTTATTGTGGATGATCATGTCCACAATCTCTCCCTCTATTAGTGGATGGTGTTTCCCACTCTTGCCAAAGTTCATGAAAAATTTTGTTATAACCTTATCATTCCAAACTTCTATGGTTTACTCCCACCTTCAGTTTGCGGGGGAGTGTTGGAGATAATTTGGTTTTTCTCATTTATTTTCCTTCCTTTATTAGTCATTCTATCTTGTGTCATGTTGACCGTATTTATTTCCGTTTATTTTCTTTTGTTGTGGTTGATTTCCAACCTTTTTGTTCTCTCTTTGTAAGACTATATATACATGGGAGTGTAAAGGAATAAAATCATCGTTTTCCCAAATCCTTTTGTTTTAATTTTACTCTAAAAGTTAGGGCTTCAATCCCCTTGCTTTCGTTGTTTTTTGAGTCATAGAATCGATGCGTCTGATCATTTGGCTTTACTAAGCAATTTAGGAAACGGGAGTGGACACGAAATGGTATATTATCAAAATGTATAGTTTCTTATTCTCCATATCCTAGCCGTGTTTGTATCCTATTTTTTAGGATTTGCCATGTCTTTGTATCCGTATAGCGTCGTATCCACATCCGTGCTATGTAGACTGATGAGTGATGAATAATTCTTTCATTTGCTGTTGATTGTTGTAACCATCTCACTTAGATGAGATGGCTAGGACCCCTCCCCCCAAGTGGGTGGTTGTGGGTTCGAAACCTTAGGGCCGCATTAGGAAGTGTTTCTTTAATGAGGGCTTTGGCTCCCCCTGTGCTTTCGCGCCCCGTGTGTGTGTTACTAACTGCTAACCCTGCTAACCCCCAGTCACAAGGGCCCTGTGACACTATTCAAAAAAAAAAAAAAAAGATGTTGATTGTTGTAGAAATTGTATCACATAATCTGGTGTTGTAAACAGGAATATCTACACATGGAGAATGTAAACACGTGCTCATATAATTGAAAATATTTACACACAGGTTGTGCCTTGGCCAATGGAAAAATAATTTGTGTTTTCTGTTTTGTTTTTGCTATTTCAACGACATGATTCAGCAAATAAGGGATAGCGCGAGTCCGAGAGTCTCACAAGTCACAACAGTTCTTGTGAGGTCTCCGGCTCGAGTCTTGGCACAAGCATGCCCCTTGGGGCCACCCACTCGCAGCCTAAACTATATGTAAGGGCTGGTGAGAGCTTGTGTGGGGTTCTCTTTGTACCAACACAAACTCTTTGATCTTACCCCCAAGGCACATCCAAAAGTAGGAAAACTCATTAAATTTCTAAGACTTTAAATACAATCTAATATCCACCTTACCCAGAAAGTGATTCTTGAAATTTCATCTAGAACTATCCGTTACTAATCTCTTAAATTAAAAGCACATGTTTTCCATATGATAGTTCTTACGACGGATAGCTTGGTCTAATATCATATACATCTATGTATATATGCACATCATTTTTCAGATATTTTAATGTGATCGGTTCAGACCCAGAGGGACGATTGGGAGAAGCTCCCAGACCAGAATTGCGGGAACAGGGCCGAATATCAGGTGCTTGTTTTG